>OY282595.1:22582274-23786167 GCA_958298965.1 Chrysolina haemoptera
AAAACAATTAAATTTTGTCAGAATCCTTGCTGTTACATTGGTTCGTATCTAACAGTTATATCAGAATTCCACGATTATTGCGATGATGGAGAAATCCAAAAATATCGTGTTTTTCCGATTATAATCAATTTTTGATGATAATCGTACACGAACGTTTCACTTCGCACATAATCTTAAAAATAGTGCGTCAAATTAAAGAGGCATTGCATGCGAAGTGAAATGCTCTGGCACGATTATCATCGAAACTTGATTATAATCTGGAAAACACCATGTTTCTGAAGTGTCATGTCATCACAACGGTCGTGGAATTCTAATATAACTGTTGATATGAAGCAATGTAACAGCCAGGGTTTTGACAAAATCCAATTTTTTTAATTTAGTGCTCACTGGTGTGGAGAAAATGAGAAATTTTTGCCATTCTCATTGAAATACAAATCTGAAACATTTGGTCAAGCTAGCTATTCATAAGATAATAATTTGATATTTTCATACAGCTAGTACAATATTTAAAAAAAATTGCAATTTTCAATTTTCTCTCATTATCTTTTCAAACTTTGTATATGTGTATAAAATTCAATTCTAAGCAACTTTCTGAAATAACTTTTTTTCATATCTTGCCATTTTACCCCACTTTTTGCCTTTTCATAGTAATTTTTTTCAATTTGCCGCTATACCAGCGATCACGTGACATGTGTCAAAATCGATTTTTGGGTTATCGGACATGCACAAAATTTTCCCAAGAATCTTTTTTTCTAATACTCTAATAATAAACTTTTTTCCCATGTGGAACACACTTTTTGGCGGTCACTGTATAATTAGTTCTTAGGTAGAAATAATCCCGAATTACAAAAAATTTCACAATGGTAAATTGAAGGGTATGCCAAGTGTTTTTTTTTTGTTTTCAGCATTATGAAATTCAACTTAATATCTTACAATTCTAGAATTGTTTGAATTTTTTTGAACACAAAATCTGATTTCCCAACTGAAGCATGTGGTACCTTCACTTTCATGCTCAAAACCAAAGGATGAATGTTTATTAATACTGAAGAAAAATCGATCAACCATGTAACGTGAACCTTGGATCCATTTTTTTATATATATTTCTATATTAATTACAAGCTAATCTTATAACACATTTTCTATCTATTTAGTTCTTATAAATAACATATACCTATTTAGATATACTATATGAAATTATAACAATTGTACAAATTCAGCCAATATACACACATCATAATATATATTTATATTGCATTACAAGTTAATATACACAGCATTTAAGCGTATACGATTCACAGTATCCGCAAATCGATGTGAGCAAAGTTTTTCAAGCAAAAATTTTGGCACGTTTTGAAAAATAAAACTCAATCTAATCATTTAGAATCTCATTTCATGATTCAAGGGATAATGCACAAGAAAAAAATAAGATATACAGCACTATTCATATGTACCATGTGTCTTTTACAGAAACTTTGTGCATTAGTCTTTTTAATTTTTTTGCAAAGATATTGGAGTAGTCAAATTTTTCAATAATTCCCAACTATTTTTCACTTGATAATAAACCAATAGCCATCAACCGACGTTCATCCCATAAATATTTTATGGTGCACGTTTTTACTATGATTTAATTTATTTCAATTATAAGAAACCATGTTGCTCATGACACTTCCACCCTAAAGCAATGTAGTGATTCATTAAAAAAAAAATGAGTTCAAGTTAAGAATAACGGAATGTTAAATTCAGTTATAACAATATGAGAGTTTTCTTCTCTACTTCGTTCGAAAGGGAATTAAACTGAAATAATTCCTTTCAACTAATCAGTTCAACTTTGCAAAAATAAACGAATTAGACCTACATCTAACACTGATAAATTCAAACCTGAGAGTGCGGGCCCAACTATCTCCCATCAAAATTTGTTGATAGGTGTACTTCAAAAGGTTTATTTGGATTTAATCATAATAATGCAGACAGTAAACAAATAAGTTGTAAATTACCCCAACTAACCTCGTCCTAGATCTGAGGTGCATTTTCTCACCAGTCCATTAAGTCAACACTTCATTATGGAACATTAAACCTACATAATCCTGGAATATATATGACATACATTATCTTTTTACAATTGGCAGTTCCCAGCTAGCTGTAATCTCAATGTACGAGATCTAAATATCGATACCTCTACATATTAACTCTAGTCTCCCCACTATACATAAGCAACACAAACCAATTTTGGAGATTTTTTTTTGTTTTCAGTAACAAGTATTTTCTCAAAACTCAGAGGTCAAAACATAAACTGTCCATTATCATGTCGAAATATCACATTCATAACCCTCTCAATAATACCTCATTTCTCTACAAACTATTTTTACCTACCTTACTAACTGCGAGTTTATACATAGTGAGGTAAAGCCTAGTTTTGATAGAAATACGTTCATTTCACCTATAATTTTAAAACCCTGTCGTAGAGTCAGGCCCTAGATTATGAATTGCACATTAATAGGCACTTATGTAATTTGTGCTATCTACCTTACATAACAAACGCGCGCACACACACACACAAGTTGGTTAAGCATTAAAAATTATTAGAAACAAAAATCACAGCATTTATATAACTTATTTGGATTTTTCTGAAAGTTTTTTTTTTTTTTTCAAGGATTTATGTGACCATATATCTCTAATTGAAGCAACAGTACATTATGAATGAAGATCAGAGTATTTCAAGTTGAGAAATGAGATATATTCTTGGTCTTGTCATAATATGGTGTTAACTAAATAATTAAAAAACTAGCCAAATGGAATTGAAAAGCGTTATTATCTAAAAGACTATCACAACCACTGTTGGAAGATTTTGGCAGAAAATTCGAAGAGGAATTTATTCAACTGAAAGTAACATCCATCAGCAACAACTTCCTGAAAATATACAGATACTAAAACAATAACTGATGATAAGGTAGAACTCAGTTAATGAGTAACCCTAGATGGTTTGATTGCAACATAGGTATGACACTTCACTTCTTTGGTATCCATTAATTGCTGTTGAAAGGACAATGGCAAGAGAATGAAAGCTGGGTTTATTCGTTGGCTGAGCATCAAGGGCTACTACATTGCAGTGGAACTTCAACATTCTATTGAATAGAAAGCATTTTTATATGAAGGGTTCAGAAGTGCATCTTTTTTTTTGTCAAAAAGCAAGAAGTTGCAAAATAACCAGATAACTAAGCCAGCGAAACAGAAATGTATGCTACCAGTGTAATCACTTACTGTCCAATTATAAGTGTGTAAGATGAACTCATCTTTGACATTGATTGGAATTGTTTCAAGTAAAAAATTCGTTCAATATTTCACGTTATTCATACCCTCTGTTACTCGTTAAAATATAAAAGACAAAGTGATTACACTGTACATATCAGAGCAAAAAGTTGAATAATACTCGAAAGGCTAGGGAAAAAAAGTATTGCATGTTGTGTATATCACAACTTTTTATAAAATTATTTTTTAATGAGTAAACGCTGCCACCAATTAAGTAACAATATTAAGTAAACTTCTAATGAAAACAATATCCTACCCACCAACCAACTATACTGACAAATATAGGACTTTTTTTTGCGGAATCAAGGTTCACGTTGCAGAGATTTGTTCAAGTTTTTATAAAAATACGTGGAAAATATTTAGGATCATTTAAGAATTTATTAGGTTTCATTAAGGCATCTTGTCATCAATTTTCCTTTAGATAAATGAAGAGACCTTCAAGTAACATAACTATTCAAATTGTTCATATTGTGTTAAAGCTTAGGTCTTAATGACATCTTTTGGAATTGCGAGACCAAGCAAATCACGTGTTTTTCAGTATTAATTATTATTGTTGAATAACAATTTATCAAGAGGCACATCGTTTGGTATTACAAAATATGGTGAACATTGCATCTATCAATCTAACAAGTATAAAGCATGACTTATAATATGAAATTATTACTATGATATTTACTTGTAGAAATAAAACACTTTATTCTAAACAACTTGATATATATCTGATAGCTGAATGAAATTAACTGGTTTTGGAAGTGATTACAGTTCAAAGATAATTTCAATAAAAGCTCCAATACAAAAACTGATTTACCTTGTATAATAATACTAATTCATAGTACAGAATTTGAGCGCAGTAAGAAATTAATGATAATGGTGAAATACCAATGGCAACACAACTGTCTATTTGCTTTCGGTAAACTGTAATAGATTTTTGTCATTAAATTTTTGAATTCAAAATCATATAAAATATTTCACATATAGGGTACAAAAGTACCCTATATTCCTAAATTATTTTTCTACTTCTACTTAAATGGCATTTAGTATACAGATATGTACTGTGCAAAATGACCGAATAATCACAGATTCACAATCTGAATTTAAGGAATTTTTTTTAAAGTTATCATGACGATTCCATTCTTTAAATACATCACTATGGTTACTGATTTCAGTCACATTTCAGTGGTTAAATACCCGTCTGACAGGTATTTATTTTTTCCATTCTGGTGTACGAATATATTGACATATGGGTTACAAATAAAAAGACACAAATTACATGAATAACAGATACTTCAGTTATTCTTGGAATTAGAACAAGTTGCAAATAAAATGGCAATAAAAGCAATACCAGTGTTCGAATCAGACAAATAATAGGTCTTGGTCTGTCAATTGAAACCGTCATGATAATTGAGAAAAATCAATTTAAAAAAAAACTTTTATTTTAAAGTTCGTAGAAAAAGTACAGTATGTATTGCATTGTAAAAGTTTCCTAGAAACTCGTTCATTAAACTAAAAGGATAATGTACTATTCAATGAATGAAAGATAAGGTAGGCTAGAATCAGTTCTGCATCAAGTCCATTAGATTTGTTATCCTTGGAAAGAAGAAATAATTGTTCTACAATAGCAGGTGAAAAGTGAAAAGTTAAACCATTGAAATTTGGCCCATTCAATTGACACAAAGTTTGATGAGAAATTTGTTTCAACTGCAAACAAAGAATTAATTATTTATAACTACTCAGTTCTGCTCTATGAATTAATCACATGTACAAATCCTAAAAAATTGACGAATATTATGAGATGTTATTCAGTTTTTCACTTGTTGCTTTGATAGTTACATGTATGCAATATTATTTCCCACTTTTTTGAGTTCTAGGGCATTGCTTTGATTTCCAACATAATAATGTAAAAATTGGGGTTTTATCAAGTGGCCGGTGTCTGATAACTATAAAAATTCAATTTCATTCAATTATATAAGCCAGAAATTCCGAGACAAAATTTTGGCATAGTTCAAGCTAGGCTTGATTAATATCACTAGGAACACGAATATAACAGAAATAAATTTAGAAGTCTTAGTCTCATGATTATGGAGGATCATCACTGATATGGCTCTATCAAAACAAAGCACAAAGATTAAACCTCATGACATTTGTATTTGGCATTCAGAAATCAGCAATATAATTCGAATAGACAGCTATTTGCAACTGTTTCAAATGTCTGATGCCACGTAATTTGGTTATATTATAGAAAACGCCAACCTTATATATGACAATCTAACAAGAGATTTAAATTTAAGAATAAGCTCAATAAATGATCTTATACCTACCGAACACCAAAGTTACCCTATTCTAAGGCAGATATGCCAACTATGTACTATATATGTCATAATTATTCTCAATTAATATATTATGTATTTAAATATATACGATATAATATATAGTTCAGTGGCGAATGATTAAATATACTTGAAAACACAAGTGGCACTTAGATCACAAATACTGTAAACCTAAATCAATTACAATTTATTTCTTCATGTTCTCATTTATTATATTGTTGAGAATTGGCTTCTAGATGTCATGTCTCTTCCCTTTACATATCAATATAGAATATTGGTTGTACAAAAAAATCAGTAATTCTTGAAGATGATTACTGAATGAATGAATCGGGTTGAATTTTCAAAATATTGTTTCACAGCATCTTCTCGAGAAAAATATAACTCGATGGCTGGTAATAGCAACCTACATTAGTGACTATTGCACATTGACACAATTTTATATTACATATAAAAATTTAACAAACAAAATACTGTTTGTGTATTGATTACAGAACAGAACTAACTTTTATATACAATCAATATTATTATATTTTCAAAGCCATATAATCAATATATATTTTCAGATTTTTTCTAGTACCGATTTAAAATTAAATACATTTCCAAACTTCTGAGCAACTTATCCTAAAGTTCAAGTTTATATTTATTTAAATAAAGACTTAGACTAATTTTCAGAAGGTACACAATATCAGACAGAATATTTTTCAAGGGTTTAGTAAAGTTTATATCTACTCAACAGAGTAATTTTAAAACTTTCACAGCTCTACCTTTAAAGCACACTCCATATTTATATGTATAATAAGATTTGAATTAGTAAGTAAATCACAATGGCAGTCTCAGCACTTATCAGTGACCAACTAGTAAATCATTACTTTACGTTACCCACTGATAGGGCATCAGGCATAGATGCTGAGCCAACTTCTGGCAGTTGCATTAAGTTATTGGGTTTAGAGAGTTATAGGTTCTTCGTCTAAGATACACCCTCGGAGTGGATTCTATCACTCGAGAGAAAATGTATTACTACAACACCAGTATTCATTTACTTATATTAATTCTTCAAAAATAGTCTAGCCATCAGTGACATTAAAAAGTAAATATTGGTTTTCTCTAGCATCTATGACTCGTTTCACAAACAGCAGGTTTGAATACAGGTGATTTGTACATAGATCGCCCATTTTTTTTTTTTTTTTAGTGAATATGGCAAAAAGATCCTTCACGCTGAAGATACTCTGATATTCCTAAACTTTGTCTTCACACCTAGGAAAGTAAATATTATTATGAGGCAGGTAATGCTCATTTTGCGGTTGTTTTCGCATTCAGTGGTTGTCACTTATATAACACACAACATAAAACAATATACCCCTACTACCAAATTCTTAAAACCATTTTTATGTCGACACCTAATGACTACCTGTATTAATACACTATAGCTATAAAATTCAAATTGGCATTGAAATACTTAATTTAGATTTTTACTCAAACTAACATGTAGACTGCTAAAGGAGTCGAAAATATGTCATTGATTACAAACTAAAGCGTTAATTTATTATATTCCTGAAGCAGTCCAGTTTTTGCACCCTTTATCAATTTTTGTTTTCAAGTTGTACCCCAACTATCAGAAGAATGACATTTGAAAAGACTTAACAACAATGAGAGCCCCTTAGATTATTTCTTTTTATTTAAAAACTAAAAAGCCACTTAAGAGTCACAGCACAGTTGTGTACTTAAAACTTGCTCAACATGTAAAACCCACAAAAACTTCTTCAAAGATGCCTATTTCTGATGCAACATATTTAAATTACTTTAAAACGCATTTGAAAAAACAACCAATACTCAGAATATTGAACAGAGAAATAATATCATCATCAACTTCAGGCATCTTTGACGAAAAAAAATTCATTTTAATATGCCCTTTGAACATTTTTTAAATGCATTGTCATTTTGATATAACAGGTAAGAATTTAAAGATCTCTTAATTTCAGTCTTCTCTCTTTGAAAGAGTTCCATAAAGAATAAAGCCACAAATGGAAATAAATAAAATGAAGGACTAGAATACTTTGATAAGAGCACCAACTGAAATCCTATAAACGGCTGCCAAAACAAGCCTCTCTCATGAATGTGTTTCAATTAAATACCATCACAGAATAATGCTAATATCAGAAAGAGAACTCGCTTTTAGTATTTACCCGAAGAGTTTATGCTCCAAATTCGAAATGAATCATTCATCGCTACTAGATCTTGAGGAAATCATGGGTTTCCATTCATGACAAATAGCGTTTCAGTGAAACAGTTTAACTTAAACTAAGATTTTCCATTCGTGGTTAGTTATATACAAAGTTTGCAGACATATTAAAAAGAATTGTATATTTTTATTTCATTTTTCCACTCATATTGTTAGCAATAGGATCAATATCTCATGAACACCATCATAAAATAAATAATGTGATTGTACATTCTACTCGGGTTCAATTTTATGTAAACCCCTAGAACATTAATCACAGTTTATGAAAGATTAACATTCAAAAAACTATGACTTACAAGAAACACATATTTGGATATTTCATCAGTGAGATATTTACCAAGGAGGACTCAACAAGTGGTGCTTCCATTTATTGTATTGAGGCAAGCACTTATCAATGATGAGAACCTCACAACCAAATCAAGGAAAAATTCTTATTCAAGCTCACCAAATTAATAGAATGTCATACTTGAAATATCTCACTGTTTGGGACTATCTTGTGAATTTGTAGAGCACATACTCAAAGAATATAACTTCCAAAATTAAACAACAAAACAAAAGATGAATTATAAAATATGTGACTTGTATTGAAACTTCCTCGATATGTATTGTAATTGTAATGTATGTTGCATGATGGGAAATAATTTGTAATTGCAATTCTGTAAATTGACAATAACTAGTTGTCTGCACAGAAAAATTATTGATAGACATTCTTATAAATTCATATTTTATTTTCTTGGATTTTATATGGAAAAAAGTTTTGAATTTGTGCTCTACAGTTTTCAACTCAACAATTCATTTGACTAATTGGAACGCCATCTGATTGATTATAGGCTATTATTATTAATACAGTTATTACTAGAATTAATTGAGAATACTTCATACAGCGTGCAGTCTAAGAACTGATTGTGTGGTGTTATTGTGGCGGTATTCTAGTTACTTTGTGGATCCGCAATTTATTTAATAACATTTTTACAAAAAAGGGTAATATTTGTATGTGTAATTATACATGATATATAAGGAATCAGAGATCACAGGTTAGGTGGGTTTGACAAATTATTGTCCTTACAGCACACATCCAGAAAACAATTTGTTCTAACAGAAAAAGAAGCACTGCATGGATATGTGTAATGAAGGACAGACCACACTGGAGAAACAAACACATACAACTTATAGGTACATTAAATCATTAAAATAACATTTATATACTAATTGTTAATATACATGAAAATATCTTATAGGAGAGAACATATTTATACAGTACTTAAAGTAGTAAACTAATAATGAGTTTGGTCACATTTAATATATGTATATATATAATATATATTTATATAATCTTTCTGATTGAGACTAGTTGGTTACCTTATGAATGTCACATTAAGTGCGTTATGTAATTGAGCGTGATAATAATGGAAACCATAAACGCCCCAGTCCTTACATTTTTGGAATAATAAATATGTTGAAATGACAAATTTCCACAGTGAATGTCATAAGTCTCTTTTTTTTATTTGTTTTTTAATGGATCCACAAACATACACCAATGGTACAGTATGGCAATTTCAAGAGGAAAAAACTGAATTGTAATAAATCAAAAAATATCAAAAGAATAATTACAATGTGTACATTTGTTGAAATCTTACATACAATAACCGAAAATAAACAAAAACGTATTCTAAAAACAACAACTATTAAATCACCATATAAATTAAAAAATAGAAATACATTTACAAATAACAATAAAAAAGATTGTTAAATAATACAATAAATATCATCAAAATTTCATAGACAATCGTTAATTTACTTAATATTTATAAAAACATTAAAAAACATTCAATAAAACTTTTCATCAGATTGTGATGATATCCATATTTCAAACAAACAATGATGGCATATTTTAATATTCATCTTTAATTTACATGGACTCACCACCCAAAAGGTCATTAGGAAGATATGAATTTAGACTAGATGGAGTTCCTCTCGCAGGGTCAGTGTTATCTAATGGTGGAGCTGCCCACAAATTGGCTGCAGAAGGATTATTGGGCCAACCAGTGCTCCATGTGTCAGCACCAGCTGATTGTTTGCTGGAGCCTCTCCAAGCACCAGAAGACCCACTTTGTTGACTAGCAACTTGTTGCAACAGAGTGTTAGCATCCCAATCCGTTGGGTTTTCAGCTAATATCGTAGTGTTACCCAAAACGCAATTGTTCAAGGTAGTCTGAGCCTGAAAAAATTTCAAAATTCAATGACTCAATTCTGGACAGCCAATGGAAGAACAAAATATGTTAGAACTGATCACATTCAAACTAAATCAATTCAATATTCCATCTTTGTTTTGTGTAGAAGAAAAAATCTGAACTAAGCTCAAACAGTAACAGTAGAATATCAAACTAAATAAACGAATAAATTCGAAATACCTTCCTCTCCAACAACTGGACAATCGGGTCAATTCTGTTTCTCAGTAGCAAGATTGTTACCATAGCAAGACAATTTTCACAGCAAAATATATATCTCAATTTTGTAGAAGACTTGAAAAAATATCGGTAGGAGATATTGCTGCCACGTCATCTCCTGCCAATCAAGCCTTCTACAAACTTGAGATATATTTTGCTTTGAAAATTGTCTTGCTATGGTAACAATCTTGCTAATGAGAAACAGAATTGACCCGATTATGAGGTGAATATCTGATAGAAAACAAGTACTTTCCTCGCTGATACCACAACAGACAGATAATTGTGCAACATTCCTCAAGGACAAGGAGGACAGTATTTCAGAGAGTGGGAGGTCCAGAGGATTTGCATTCATTGTTTTTTAATCAAGCAAATCTTTGAGCAGAGTAGAAGCTGCAGGCGATCATGTTATCAACCAGCACAGTTTATCCTTCATTTGGCTGGATATGATCACCTGCACAAACTAGTGTTAAAGAATATGTTTACATAATTATTACGGTTGAAACATCAAAATTAAATTTTAAAAATTTGTCGATGAAAAAAATGTCATTAGGACTTGTCCGATTTCGTAAAAGAAATTGATAATTAGAACACAATTAAAAAGTTAAAAATGAGTTTCAATTCCCAAAGGTGAGAATCCGGGAATTATCACATTGGTTCTTCGAGATTACAAGAATCAGAAAAAACTAAGATGTCACTACCAAATCGAAATGTTGTTTAAAAGAGTTCAAGAATCAACATTGGTGTTCCTCCTACGAGATACAGGTTCAATTATTTGAATGATGAAACCAAATTCAATTTTAGATTGATAGCCTTATGAAGCATTTTCTCTAAAATTTTTGATAAAATTCTCAAAAAACGTATTGTTGATTTTATAAACAGAACATATGGCTTTGATATTAATCAGTTTGGTTTCCAAGAAAATAGTGGCACACATTTAGCAATTCAAAAAGGACTTGATTCAGGAAACTATGTGGTAGCTGTTTTCATTGACCTTAAGAAGGCATTGGATACAGTTGATCACATAAAACTTTTGGAATACTTAGAAAATGGGTCTCAGAGGTATGTGAAAAATCTTTTGGAATCCTATCTGCGAAATAGGACAATCAGTACTAATCTACCTAAAATTTTTTTCATTTAAAAAAATAATATTCTTTCAAAAAACGATTTCGATAGGTCGAGAGATAATTCAATTTTCCACAAGAATGATTTTCAGTAATACCTCATGAAATACGCTCGTTTTATAAGAAAACGTGGTTTAACACCGACGTCACATTTCATGCTCGCGGTAATCCGCCACTGCAAGTTCAGACAGGGCCGAAAATTAGATTTGTCATAACTTTGCTATTAATTATAGTAGAAGGAAAAGAAAAAGTGCATATTGTTCCTGAAGACTTCTACTTCCTCATGCAAATATAACATGTGAGTATCTGAGTACCTAAAATGTGTTTTGTCCCACTTCACATAACCCTTCTACGATATTTACGGAGGATCCGAAAGTCATGGATATTTTAGTTGATATGAAATAATTATACTGGAGCAGGAATCAGTACCCTCTTTGGACCATATGCAACGATTTAAGGCTACTGAGACAAGTGTCACTTATACATGCCAAAGAAAAAACTGGGTTTTACTCCTGCCTCAGTTTTCAACTCACCTATGATCACGGCAATTTCTTCAGTAAATGTTGAAAATAATCGCTCATACACATTCTACATAAAAAATGAAGTATGTGGTTTCAAGCTTGAGGTTTGCACTTCAAAGTACTATTATTAAATATATATATATATATATATATATATATATATATATATATATATATATATATATATATATATATATATATATATATATAATATATATATATATATATAGTTAGGAGAGAGGAAGTCTTTGCTGACCAGTTAAGATAAAGCTAGGAAAACTTGTTGGGTACGCAGCATGCAGGAAGTATACTCTTATAACACTTGTTCCAATATTTCGACAACGTTTATTGTCATCCTCAGGGAAAGCTACAATATTATTAAAATACAATGAAACAATGACTAACAGTGGATTCCAAAACTACTTACAGTGTCGGTGAGGTTATGTGCATAGATATTATAAAATAGACGTTAACAATTGCAATGTACATATTAAAACAATTTGTGAGAGTCCTTAAAGGTCATCATCAACAATTATTGAACTTTTATAGTTAAAAAACATTTATTATAATAAAATTGAAAAATTATTTCCTCATACCGGTATTTTAACGTCGGCATGGGAGAAGAAGAATTTAATTTAGGTTAACAAGTGAGGTTAGGTACGATCCTGCATGGAACAGTACTAAAAAGAGGAACATTGACAGACTGAACCTACCATGGAACGAGACCTTGTCATTCAAACATGGAATGGCACAGAACACCATAGAAAAGACATCATATCATTAATTAATTATTTCCACCTATAGAGGGAGTACTCCGAATACTGAAATTATTATTAAAAGTAAAAACAGATAATATGAATAGTAGACAAAATTATGTAACAATTATTTTGATTGAAGAAGTCTTAGTGACTCCTCAGATATATAGAAAAAATATATTGATAAAGATTTACGTTATAAATTTGTAAAGTTTAAATTACTGGAAGAGTAAAACATATTTTAAATAGATTGGGAGTTAAGGTCCCTTTCATTATGTGGATTTTGATCCAAGTGCAATAAGAATGAATATATTTCACTTAAATGGTTAATGTCAGTTTTTTTGTTCATACATGAGGATGACTGTGAGATGAAGGCCATCTCTAGAAAGAGTCTTTTATACTTGTTAGGTTCTTTGGCTAAGATTTTCGCAGCCTCAAAGTTGATATTATGACCTTCTGTCTGCACATGATCACTAAGTGCACATCTTTCTGGGTGCAATCTACAATCACTCTTATGTGAACAAATTCTATCTTTTAATAACCTGTTAGTTTGTCCAATATATTCATTCGAGCAGTTAGAACAAGGAATACAGTAGACTACATGTGATTGATGAAGTAAAGGAACTTTGTCTTTCACTTTAGTGAATAGAGAATTTATCGTTAGAACAGTTTTATTTGCAATTTTGATGTTATCAAAAGGTTTAAAGATTCTACTAAGTTTTGGAGTAATATTTGATATATAGGGTAGGGTGTAATGGATGACATTTTAGATACAGTTATTAATGTTCTTCCCTTCAATTTATTTTTTATAAAGAAATATGTTGATGACATCATCCTCTCGTTACCTGCGGGCTGTACTGCAGAGATACTTGACATTTTTAATAGCTATGACCCATATATACAGTTCACGTTGGAATGTGAAGATGATGAGCGTAGTGTTCCCTTCTTGGACATGAAACTCATTCGCTCACATGATAACAGTATTATCATCGATTGGTACAGGAAACCCATGAGTTCGGGTAGATATATGAATTACTTGTCGTACCACAAGGAAAATATAAAAGTGAACCTGGTCAAGCAGATGAAGCAACGTGTTCTCAGCATCTCTGATAGTACTTTCCACAATAAAAACTTGGGCATTTTGTACAACCTATTTCGAAATAATTCATACCCTCATGTCCTTCTTAATAAAATTCTTTTTAGCTCCACAATGGAACCTGTCATAAATAATAATAATACAGATTTGGATATTGCTGATGTTGCTGATCCAGAATACATAGTCAATACTTTTTATACATCTCTACCCTATATATCAAATATTACTCCAAAACTTAGTAGAATCTTTAAACCTTTTGATAACATCAAAATTGCAAATAAAACTGTTCTAACGATAAATTCTCTATTCACTAAAGTGAAAGACAAAGTTCCTTTACTTCATCAATCACATGTAGTCTACTGTATTCCTTGTTCTAACTGCTCGAATGAATATATTGGACAAACTAACAGGTTATTAAAAGATAGAATTTGTTCACATAAGAGTGATTGTAGATTGCACCCAGAAAGATGTGCACTTAGTGATCATGTGCAGACAGAAGGTCATAATATCAACTTTGAGGCTGCGAAAATCTTAGCCAAAGAACCTAACAAGTATAAAAGACTCTTTCTAGAGATGGCCTTCATCTCACAGTCATCCTCATGTATGAACAAAAAAACTGACATTAACCATTTAAGTGAAATATATTCATTCTTATTGCACTTGGATCAAAATCCACATAATGAAAGGGACCTTAACTCCCAATCTATTTAAAATATGTTTTACTCTTCCAGTAATTTAAACTTTACAAATTTATAACGTAAATCTTTATCAATATATTTTTTCTATATATCTGAGGAGTCACTAAGACTTCTTCAATCAAAATAATTGTTACATAATTTTGTCTACTATTCATATTATCTGTTTTTACTTTTAATAATAATTTCAGTATTCGGAGTACTCCCTCTATAGGTGGAAATAATTAATTAATGATATGATGTCTTTTCTATGGTGTTCTGTGCCATTCCATGTTTGAATGACAAGGTCTCGTTCCATGGTAGGTTCAGTCTGTCAATGTTCCTCTTTTTAGTACTGTTCCATGCAGGATCGTACCTAACCTCACTTGTTAACCTAAATTAAATTCTTCTTCTCCCATGCCGACGTTAAAATACCGGTATGAGGAAATAATTTTTCAATTTTATTATAATAAATGTTTTTTAACTATAAAAGTTCAATAATTGTTGATGATGACCTTTAAGGACTCTCACAAATTGTTTTAATATGTACATTGCAATTGTTAACGTCTATTTTATAATATCTATGCACATAACCTCACCGACACTGTAAGTAGTTTTGGAATCCACTGTTAGTCATTGTTTCATTGTATTTTAATAATATTGTAGCTTTCCCTGAGGATGACAATAAACGTTGTCGAAATATTGGAACAAGTGTTATAAGAGTATACTTCCTGCATGCTGCGTACCCAACAAGTTTTCCTAGCTTTATATATATATATATATATATATATGAATAACCGATTATTTTCAACATTTAGTGAAGAGAATACCGATTTTATGGGTAAGTTGAAAACTTATGGTATGGGTTGTTGCTTCAGTATAATAATTCCATATTTACTAAATTATTCATGATTTTCGGATCATCCGCAAACATATCTGTGAAGTGTGACAAAACACATTTTAGGTACTCAAATACTCGCATATTATATTTGCATGAGAAGGTAGGAAGGAGTCTTCAGAAACGATATTAACTTTTCCTTCTCCGATCATTTTTAGCAGGGTTAGGACCAATCAAATATTCGGTGAACTTGAATTTTGATGTCGGCGTTCAATCACGTTTTCTGAGAAAACGAGCGCATTTCATAAGAAATTACTAGGAATAATTTTTGTGGAAAATTAAATTATTTTTCACGCTGTTGAGTTGGTTTTTCGATAAATCATATACTTTCCAAGATTACAGCAAATAAATAAATATGTTCCACCTTGGAATTTTGGTAAACAATTTTTTTTCGTGTTTATCAGGGTTCCAACTACTAGCATACCAAGTTTGGTGGTGCTACAATCGATTCTTGTCTCAAAACCCAATCGTACTGGATTATACCAAATGTAAAAACTCTGAATCTATTAGACTACTAATATATAAGGGCGTTCCACAAGAATCTGTCCCATTTTGTATTTATTATACATTCAAAATATCTCTAAAATTGGGTTAGCAGGTAGTTATACTATATACGCAGACGGTACAGTACTTCTATATGAAAATAAAAACTCTCTCATTCTAGAGGATAGTATTAATGCGGACTTACAAAAATTTTAAAAATGGCTTTATTCTAAGCTTTTATCTACAGTGTGACCCATTTAAGATGGAAGCACCCATATAAAACTTACATATTTCAACCGATTAGAATGATTTTGTTTTCGTCATGTAGACATTCAAAAAGTGTACTAGGACACCAAATTTCATGGATAAATCTCCATTTCCAGGGCCAACTAATCTTATTTTTCAAGGTAAAAAATTTAAAAAATTATTAGCGATTTTTTTAAAAAAAATCTGACTACACCAGTGGATTCGCGATATGTGCAAATGGTTCACATGTAAATAACGTTGGAATGCATAAAAAAGTTATGAGGGAGTGAAATTTGAGAAATATGCCTTTCAATCAAACCACCACTTCAATTTCAGAACTTTTGTAACAACCTTGACTACACCACTGGATTCAGGGTGTCTTGAAATATTACTGACCATAATTTCATCGAAATCTGTTGATAAATAAAAAAATAAGAAATTTTGAGATAAAATGACATTTTCCTGAAATTCCATTTTCAAATTTTATTTTCTTATGATGTTCTTATTTATGAACAGATTTCGATTAAATTTTGACCAGTGATATATCGAGATCTCCTGAATAGAGTGGTGTATTTCGAATTTTGATAAAAGTTCTGAAATTGAATTGGTGTGTTGATTAAACGGCATATTTATCAAATTTCATTCCCTCATAACTTTTTTATTGATTGACGCATTTCAACGTAATTCACATACGTACCATTTGAAAATGTCGCAAATCTATTGGTATAGTCAGATTTTTTCTAAAAAAATCGCTAGTAATTTTTTTAGATTTTTGACCTTGAAAAATAAGATTAGTTTGCCCTGGAAATGGAGATTTATATACCTGAAATTAGGTGTCCTCGTAGACTTTTTGAATGTCTAACTAAAGAAAACAAAATCATTCAAATCGGTTGACAAATATAAGTTTTATATGGGTGCTTCCATCTTAAATGGGTCACACTGTATGAATACTAATAAAACTGAGTATATTATTTTCCGGCAAAAAAACAAAATATTTCTGTCAACCTTAAAATCAAAAATCAATTATTGAAACGAACTGAACAAATAAAGTATCTTGGTATTTGGATTGATGAAAAAATTAAATAGGACAAACATATTGAAATCTCAAGGAAAAATTACAGACAAATAATCTTTATATGAATTGTATAAAATAAATAGCCTAAAAATTTCTTTTATTATTATAAATATTTTGACTAGAAACTCTGCAAATCATAGTCATTGCACTAGACAACATAACTTGTTTCACCTCGATTCTGCTAACTCTACAGTTGGTCAAAAAAGATTCACTCACGCTGCTCTAGCTGAATTTAATAAATTACCTAATATGAAAGCACATTATTTCCTTACAGAGTAAATAAAATTGATATTAACAATTCAGTCTTTGTTCACTAATTTATGAATTCATTATGGTTATATCGTTTGGTATGTTTATCAGTGATTTATGATATATTTTTTGTTTCAATAGCAATTGTTAATCTTTTTTTATTATTATTTATTATTTTTATTATTATTATTGTATGTACAACTTCCTCATACCAGAACTTGTTATTTACTCAATAAATAAATAATAAAAGCAGAGGATAGTACAGTTGCTGAAGTAAAATATAAATTATTATTTTAAACTGTTAGTAGTAAAACCACAACAATCCGTTTTGTAGGGTCATAGCTTCACCGCTAAAAACCCAACCATATGGTAAAAAAATCCTGTTTTTGCCTTAAACTCGTCAACCGTTGAAAAATAAAATAATAGGCAATATCTCCGTAGTCTTTGGAGATAACAGCATCAAACTTGGTATTGTTTGATTTCTTATGATCATCTCTAACCGATCATGCAATGCTATTTAAAAAAATAAACTTCTAAGTCGGTGCGCTTCTTTGAGACACTCCATATAAATTAAACTTAAACCATTAAAGAGATCGAATAAAAACCTACAACTCATGTATTCAACATTTTTCGTAATATGTAAAATGAAGTAGTTACGGGGTGGGGGGCTTTCAAGGCACACCTGCTCACTTCCCTCATAATATAGACTGTTTATCTGCCGTGGTGAGCATTTTATTGGTTTTGAAATAATCTTACTTCAAATTTTTTTCAGTGCCATTTATAGATTTGATGACAAATTCAACACAGATTAAGCATTTTTATAGAGCTCATATTGTTAGAAGCTTTTTTATTACATTCATATCAACCAACAAAAATGAAAAAATATACTTGAGAAAGGCAGATAGTCCCTTTTGTACAACTTCACCTAGACAAGACTTTGTTTGGCCCGGCATGGATGGTATCATTATGTTCCAACAATTTCTCAGGAATGTGAGGAGACTGATGCCGAAATCTGTTACTGAGTTGGTGAGGACATACCTTAACTTCCGGAGATAAACCACCCGCACATAATGGAGCTAGATAGTCTCGTAATCTATTTATGAGATATCTTGCCGTTTCTCTGTCTGCCTTAAAGAACTTCACGAATTGTAAATCCGTCAGTTCAAAAGCATTTGACGCATTTTTTAACTGCCTTCTCTGTAAATTTAAATGTTATTTCGTATCCAGTTTATATATCGTAGATGTAGAAGAACGCCTAACCCCTGAAGAGCCATATCAAGTCTTTAGAACTCCTCAACTACCTACCTATATCTGCTTTAACATAAAGATAGGCTACTAGTTATAACCACCTCTATCGCGGGTTATAAGAGGGTCTATAATAAAAGTCCAAATTGAAAGCTACAAAAATGACTACAAAACCTATTAGAATACGAAATTCAAACAAGGAGCTAAATCTATTCAGTGAACATAGCTACAGAAGTCAATTGGTCTACAAAAATCGCTTTTAGCCCAGCTACAAAATTAGTAGAATAACCCTGCTGGTCCAAGGAACAATAATGATGCAAGAATAATCGAGCAAAAAATTTTATTGGAATGAAAGAGTCAATGAAGACATTGCTGACAAATGGAAACATTGGTGTAAGATGCTGAAAATAATTGAAAATTTCAAAACTCCCGGATCTTTCCAAGTTTTCACCTGAGAAGTAGATTTGCATATTTTTTCGAATGCAAGTTCTAATAGACTAAAGGTGAATTCATGCAAGCATAAATTTAAACTTGAATGAATTTAAAACCAAAATTAAGAATATAAAACAATGTAATGAAATGGAGGTGTTCACGCAAAAAAATAAGCAATTAAAATTAACATTAAAACTAAGAAAGATGGCACACTTTCAACTAATAACTTACTTTCTTCCATAAATTAGAAACGGCGCATGGGTAGTCTCTTTATTCACAGCTGATTGCTTTCAAAGAGTAAAGAGGTTGTTTATGTTCGCAATTTCAGCATAGGTTTGACGCCATATTTTCTATATCATATCTCTTATTCCTCACAACATCAGAGGCTCCCGCAGAAGCAATAATGTACTCAGTACTAAACTATACTCAC
Organism: Chrysolina haemoptera; assembly: GCA_958298965.1. Classification (NCBI taxonomy): domain Eukaryota; kingdom Metazoa; phylum Arthropoda; class Insecta; order Coleoptera; family Chrysomelidae; genus Chrysolina; species Chrysolina haemoptera. The sequence goes on from OY282595.1 coordinate 22,601,819, forward strand.
TTCTCTTGGTGATAGTTTTTATGCTGTACTGCAAACACCAGACCAGAATAGATAAAACAAAAAACAACAAACCACGATAATCTCAGGTTAGGGTTCACCTTCTGTTTTCTGATCAAAGAATACCCTAAGACGTTTCAAAAATTGACAGTTGGAACGATATGCGCATGTCTACTACTTTCTTGATTTCGTTAAATTGATGCTGCATGAACACAGTCATATTCTTAAATTAAAATTCATCTAAATCTTAAATTCATTTTAGTTTTAGTGATGTTGCATGAATCCACCTTAAGAGCTGGCAGCATAGATAGCACGTTATTTTATAACAAATGAGATCACTTTAGATGCTTCTTGACCATTCATTATGGCAATCTGGCTACTGAGTTCAGTTGCGTTTATGCGATACAGGGCGTTGAAGTCATTAAAATAAAAACGGTATTTATAAAATATCATGAATATACTCAAACCGATTTGGTTAAAATTTGGTACAATTGTTTGAACTAATAAGGCGCTTAATTTAGCACCAACTTCAAGAAATAGAAGTTACTCAAAACAGTTTTGGTGTTTTGGGTAGTATTTTTTAGTATTTAAGTATTTTTTTCTATCCCAAATGGATAAGCAGCTATCGTCAACCCACGAGTTGTTGATTAACCCCGTGTATACATTGTGGCTGACTGACCTAAATGATTAAATGACTGATCTAAATTCAGCTGATTAACTAATATAACTTTTATTTATATGCAATAGGGTATTTTTTTACAATTTTCACCATTGGCAAATTCATGTTACTACCTTGCTAGGTATGACAACTTTGAAAAAACTAGTCTGAGTAAATTCAGAGAAATTATTTGCCTCTGGCTCTCGAACTATGACTGGTTCGTCCGACTTGTCTTTCAGAATGTAAGAATTGCTAAGTTGCCAGCTGTTTTGGTAATCTGCGCGGACAATTAAAAAGTTGTTGGCTCCGAAAGTAAGTGAAGTACTACCTTAAAGACAAGTTATTAAAAATATATTATTAATTTTTGTCTCATTTTTTTGCGACCAGTAGTCTTTGCGCCTAGTTGTCCCTGCGCCTAGTTGTCCCTGCGCCTAGTTGGCCGCGCCGAGTTGACTCGCGCCCAAATGTCCTAGACCCATCTGATCAAACTTAATATCAAGGCTGAAATGATCACAAGTTGAAAATCGGCAACTTATTCTTTATATTGAATTGAAAGGTGAATGAGAAAATAGTCACTTTTGGTTTTTGAGATGTGATCAGGTTGAACCTTTCTATAAAATCTACAAACTGAGTTTTATCCCTGGACTCTTTTAGGAAATTTACATTAAAATCTTCACAGATTATTACAACATCGTAACTATTTATTATTATGTTTAAGGCACTTGTCATTTTATTAATAAATACTTCCATTATACCATTTGTACACATTCAGTAAACAAAAACTGTTGCTATTTAATTTGAGGGATATTCCGCACACACTTGAAGTGATCCTCTTCATATATATTTTTCAAAAAATTTACATTTTTGATTGGTAATGTTTGTTTAGTGTATATATGGGTACCGCCATGTAGTTTCTGAGATCGACAATAACCATCTGCTATAACATAACCATTAAGTGATATAGAATCTAATGAGTCTCTGACACGCCAACTTTCTGTCACACAAAATATATCTGGCTTATCACGGTCTAGGACTACTTCAATACGGTTAATTTTATTGCTTATTGACTGGCTATTTATTCACTGAGATTACTCTCAACAGTTGACCAGAACTGTCACTTTTGTGTATTGGAGATCGGGGGTTTAGTCTGTATTTATTTCGTGGAAACTGGGTTTAGACAGCTTATGAGCTCTCGGTCTGGGGACCCAACGCAGCTGTTGTCGATAATTGTTGGCTAAATTCGTAAAACTGTTAAGTCCATGTTTTGTCATTTTGCGTATTTCGCGCAAAACGATCGACTACCTAATTCTGCGTGTCTTGACAGGCTGCATAAGTCCAATAATACACAAAAAATTGAATATTTCAAGGCACAAATATATGCCGTTTTCTGCCGTTCGAAATTGAATGTGTATTTCTGATAACTACTTAAAATATGTGTTAGTTTCCTATCAGGTGACGACCAGAGAGTTATGTTGTGTATTTTTTAATTACTTTTTGCTGTGAAACATACAGAATGGAATAAATTGTAAGTATATTTAGTATAGAATTATAGAAATTTAAATCGAGCATGTCTTATGGAAGGTATAATGGTTGTACGCCACGTTTTTACGGACTCAGCAGATTTTCTGCCCAAAATTATCATTAAAAAAAAGGTTTCTAATAAAGAAAAGCTGCTAAGTCTAAAAAAATGAGAAAAAACAAATTCTGTTAAACCATAATATCATGTTCTTGCTAAAATTAACAAAACTAAGGTCAGTACACTAAGAAATTACGCTGGTAATAAAAATATGTAAAGTCCCTGAAAACGAAGAATTGGCTGTTCTTCTAAAGGAAGCTCTTACTCCATTGCCATGAGAGAAAAGGGAACTCCTGGATAGAACGTAGATTTACCCGAGAAATTTATGGAGAGAAATATGAAAGAATTTAACAAAAAGTGAAAAAATTTAACAAAAATTGAAAGGATTGAATAGCGATGAAATACTGAGGTGGAAGAAAATGCAGGCTCATCATTTCAAAACAGGTATTGAAGATAATGTGAATATCCAAGCAAACCATCTCAGTTATATGGGCCATTCTTATATACTTGGGGTATTCTGAGAATGAAGAGAAGAATCCAGTTTGCAATGTAGCTTATGATTAAAATTTCCAATTATTTTACCATCAGACAAAGTGAAATTGTGGTTGCTGTGTTGATTTAGCACTATCATAAAGAACTGAAACATACAGGTTGTGAAACTGTAATAAATAATTTAAGGGGGAAATGTTGGATAATTAATATGAGACAATCTGTGAAAACAATAACGAGACGATGCCAGTTCTGTGAGATCAAGAATACAAGGACACCCCAATCAAAATAAAAACATCCCATAGAAGAACTATTGTTGACTTCACTTCACTTGTTGAAGTAGAAAGCATAGTAAATTGCAAAACTATCAGTTATGTCTCATGTGACGAAAATTAAGTAGAAGCAGCAAGCAAAAATTACAAAGTGCATTGTCACAAGAGGCAAGATAACACATTCTGTCATACATATTGATTACAACAATGGCATCTGAAAATAAACATAGGGTACTTCACAGTAATTTAAGAGCATTTCACAAATAGATTCTAAAGCCGGGTTAGTGGACATCTTGTGCTATTCATACAAGCTACACATTTCCATAAACAAACACCACATTCAAATTATCTTAGAAGCATTATTTATATATATATATATATATATATATATAACACATATATATATATATAACACATATATATATATAACAAAATTCAAACTTACCTTGATAGCTTCCTCACGAGATGAGTATTTGGCAAGTGCGAAACCTTGGTGTAGGTAAAGGTGAAAACTTAGCAATGGACCATGTTGCAAGCATAATGTGCGTAATGTAGACCCATCAATCTGTAAAAATTTTAGAAAAGGTTTTCTATATACTATTATCTGAATTCAGTAATGAAGGTTCAATCTTCTATGAGTATTTTGATTAGAAGTTAGGGTTTAATCATTAATCTTAGAGAAAAATTTGAATATTTTCAAATAATTTCAGTAATCAGAGTGAGCAATAATGTGTCGATTCTGTAACACAAATATTCCGTTGATTTATTTTATCTTTACACTATTCATAGTGTCGAAGAGTAGTATGAAGCAGCCGTTTTCAACATTGATGGAAATCATACTTCGGTTGTTACTTTTACAAGATCCATGGAATAGAGACAAATCTTTCCAGAAACAATGGACTATTAGTAAAGCTTACATTCGAAATCTGAAGAGTTTGAAGATGAATTATGTTATTTCTGAAACATGGGTCTACCTAATTCTGGAGAGGACAGTTCCAAAAGATATCCTGATGCAGTGGCAATTATCACCAGAAGCAAAAAAGGATAGCAAAAACGAGGACCCTCCTAAGACACGACTAGATTACTTCAAGAATGAGTATCCAGAAGAAAGAGGAAAACTTTGCAACGGCGGCGGGACTCCATTCGGAACAATCAACATCTGGATGTGTTTTTTACGATGAACGTCATGCTTCAACAGAATATGGGAAAATGACTTTGGAGACGCGAAGAAACCTGAATGTGAAAGTGGTGTGAAGTATTCTAGGTATGGTAGGCTTCGTGAACCAAATCGTTACACCAATTGGAATAAATAATTTAGTTAACGGAATTCATTAATGTATGTTAGGTTAGACATTACTCATATTAGTCGTAATTTGATGGGAGGATGAAGAATCTGGAAGTAGAGTCCTTGTTCAGGATAGTTTTTCTGTAACCTACTTTCTTATTGTATTTTGATTATTTTTAATATGCCCTGTGTTCAGTTGTCGTAGTAAAAAAAAGGGAGAGCAATTTTGATATAAAAAAAAATCGAATTGTCTAGTCAATAGAGTTTTCCAATTACAAAAGGACAGTCTGTCTAATTTAATTGGCATAATCTCAGATGAGTGTAAAACGGTGTGGTTCCAGTACATCCGACTTATCGAGATATTTTTAAGTTAGATAGATCTTACCACACTTTATACAGAGAACACGCGTGGGCAGCCGACTAAACGGATAGTTCAGAAAGAAGAAGAAGAAGAAAATGCCTAGATACCATTGAAACCTTGCTACTAAGACTTAACCACAAGAAGAACGTAGTTCTAACAGGTGACTTAAATGTATATTTTGGAACAAACCGAAAATAATGTGTTCAACCCTGTGACACCTTTGAGGTGAAATGCATCAAATGAACAATCTTTGAACCATGGACGATCTCATTTGAAAAATATCTTCTAAAACTTTCATACCGACTTTGCGGCCACGAACCTGGACTTGCATTTGTCTGATCATCTTGCACGAAATATCACATTACACTACCAAATTTCAAAAATTTCAAAAAACGTTCATGACGTAACAAATAAGGAAAATTTTGGACCATTCACCCAAAGTGGAATAAACACCTTTTATAATTTGATACACAATTGAGACACAATAAATAACTTGAGAACAAGAACAGTATTGACATCTATGGACGCGGGTTAGATAAATCAAAACAATAAAACATCTTTTAATTATACCATTAACAAGTTAATCAAATTTTGCATCAAGGAAAACATATTTTCCAGTGCTCCAGACAGGTAACTATATAACTTCTCTCTGGTCCCTGTCTTTTCAGAGATATTCGAAAATTGCATTGCTAGCACAATCAGTGAATATTTTGAAAGGGAACAAATATAATGTACAGCAAATTTGCCTATAACTCACCAACCATTAAAAATTTCGAAAAAGAATTATAAAAAAAAGAGAGCTTGATGAATTTCCCAAAAGAAAGTTCTCTACTATATTTTCTTATAAGCCATAGTTTAGCGAAGTGCGATTTGTAAAAATCGCGTCGGGCCGCCATTTTGAATTTTTTTTTTTGTGAGTTAATGAACTATCATGCAACCAGATGGAATTTTAGAGCAAAATTCTAATCCGTTCAAAAGTTAACAGGGGTGGGGTGACTCAACAAGAGTCCTTATATTTTGTTTCGGATGAATATTTTTGTTTGACGTCTGCAGTCATATAGAGAATTGAAAGACGTTTCGAATGAGGTATCACTCGATCCACCATACCATTTAAAAATATCGAATATTTTTTTTGTGTCAAAAAGTAGCTAATGAACAACCATTGCACAAAAAAAAAATTCAAAGAAAAATACCAATCCGTTCAAAAGTTAACAAGGGGGGGTTACTTTATGGACACACTGTATGTTTCCAGTGTATATATATGATGACTGTCCAGCCATATATACGGGTAAAACAGTTAGAAGTTTTGATATCAGGTACAAAGAACATATTGTAAGCTAAGATAAAAAAATCAGTTATGTATGAATTCAAAACACAAAATAGATAAAGATAGTTTAAATATCCTCCTACCTGTAACAAAGGTAAGAGGAAGAACCTGTTCTAGTTTTTGAAAATGAAAAAGTCCAAGAAAATCCCTTTTTCTACTATATTAACGAACAACTCAATGTGTATAATACCCACTCACATGTAGTAAAATAGAATTTCAGTTATGTTATGAAGATGACGTAAAAATCGCTACTAGTCAACAAATTCTAAAACTTCAAGTGGAAAATAGACATTGTTTTATTTTATTCTGCGTAAATAAATATATAGATGAATAAATAAAGAAAAACTCAGTACAAATCATAACTCAACCAACAGGACATTTGTTCGTTTGTTGATTTGAATAGATTGTTTAACTCTGGCAAGCTCCTCTTACGCCTTGTTATTCTTTTTTTTTTGACATACCTGAACAAATATTCCTAGAAAAAAAGTATTTCAACTTACCTGAGCTGTCAAATTCCTAAGTAATAACCACTGGGAAGATCCTCCCCAGTTTCCTGAGCTCCTCTGTCCTCCACCCCATGGCATGGCATTGCCTGACCAACCATTAGCAAGAGTTCCACCTTTGGCTGAGAGTCCAGGAGGAGGACCTCTAGATGCCTTAGGTGCAGCCCAGAGTTCTGAAGTTACAGCTGTTGTGGGATTTAAATCCACCAAAGCCCCTTTGGAAGTAGGAAGTTTACTAGGAGGACTGCAAAATAATGAAATGCATAATTTCTTCAGCTGTCCTCTAGAGAATGACGGTTAAAATTGGATGCGGCAAAATACTTGAAAACACTCACTTTGTGAAAGCATTTGAAGATACTGAGGCAGTGGGATTGAAACTCCATGTTGAAGAACCAAGACTCAAAGATTGAATACCATCAGTTACTGGAGGACTTTTAACAGGATTCATGCTGAACAACTCGTTATCTTTGATCGTTGCAATTGACAGGGGAGAACGCACCACAGAACCAGGAGTAATACTGGGATCATCTTCAATTGTTTTAATTTGATTGCCCTAAAACATGTTGTAGTTATCCAAAACAAATCAAATTATTGGCAAATTATTTCTGAAGAAACTAGTATTTTAGTTATCTCAAATGATACCATGATACCATGAAAAATTCCTCAGATTTTTCTAATAATATTAGAGAATGAGCATAGAATGAAGGCTTTCACGGCCGGAAGTAGAATGAAGAAGTTTGGTTTCCGAGCTTTGAGGTCGTGGTCGGTTCACCTCCGTGGAGACCTATCCTTTGGACGTTTCGCTCACGGTGAGCATCTTCAGCTTGGATGTTGTCTTCTCGAAGAGCGACGTAAAACACCGCAGTTGTGAACGAATCGTCCAAAGGAACCGCCTCCACGGAGGTGAACCGACCACGGCCTCAAAGCCCGGAAACCATACTTCTTTATGTTAGAGAATAACGAATTTCAGTTTTTAAAGCATTTCATCTGAATTGACCATATTCACTGTCACCATATTGTCATGCGACAATACCAGCTTACCCAGGATTCTCTAAAAATAACCAACTAATTCCATACGTCAGTAGACTGGGAAAGGGTTTAGTATCAAGTTGATTTCATTTTTGGATAAAAACTAAGGATCTGTGGACAAAAACATTTCGGAATTTCCGAAAACATCAACAGAAAATGATATTTTGAAATACAAAGAGAAGACTACAGAAGGCAGTGTCAAAAATTGCACCTTTTCGATTACCGCACGTGTAAGACAAATACATGAACTTCAAAATGTTTTACTAGTGCCAATGTTGTCATTATTGAAATAGGTGAAAGTTGATACCGATAGTGATATCTACTCATTTATCCTAGATTTTCTCATCAGTCAAATTTTTCTGAAACTCATAAAATACGCACATGAAATATGCACCAAATAAAACATTCTTGATTTTCGCGGTTTTGGATACATTTTATTTTTAACCGTTGGTTACAATGGACAGTTGGTATTGTTGCATGACAATATGGCGACGGTGAATATGGTCAATTGTTATATTTTTATGAAGTCGCAATTGTATTGTACTCTTGTATGATATGCTGTGCAACAAAATTTTCTTCGTTATTTGAGAACGAGTCAAAGGAAAAGAAAATAAAAAACTTTGGAATGGATAAGAAAAAAAATGAACACCCTATATCTGGGACCCACCAGTATAACACACTGATGAAAGATGAAAATCAGAACTGAATTAAAAAAATATGGATCAACTGGGATTCGAACCTGGGTCTCATGGTTTCCTGCCACGCGAGTTAGACCGCTACGCCATCGATCCTGTCTCAAAAACCGGCAATTTACCTTTCAAATTCAGTTTTGTATTAGTATTAGATGATGATGATGAGGGTTGAGTGAAAAGGTGAACACATTCTCCCATACACACCCAGTAAAATTATATTGATCAGCTGGTGTCAATCACATATAGGATTATCGACCAACTTCACGTCCGAAATTTCAAGTGTGTATGAGTCAGCCAAGTAGACATAAATAATGAATTACACTCTATTTCAAGAATAACATAGACTAAATTCCTATAAATACTTGGGCATAATACATAGGAGTTCACTCTGTGTGACTCTTGAAATGAATTATAGTTTTACAACTGTAGTTGAATTAAATTCAAAAAATGAGTTTTTGTCATAGTAGACGGAAAGATGAAAATCAGAACTGAATTTAAAAAATATGAATGAACCGAGATTCGAACCAGTGTCTTATTTTTTTTTTTAATTCAGTTCAGATTTTTCTCTTTCCGTCTGCTATGATAAAAACACATTTTTTGAATTCAACTCAACTACAGACAAAAATACCTTTATCATTATTTTGATTAACTAGGAACACCACATACACAAAAATGTGTAGTGGTGTTCACTCATTCAAAAATGAAAACCACACACAGTATACGATAATGACGTCCAAAAACACTTCCACACTTAATTTCTACGAAAAAAGATTTTTTTCAAAATATTGAATTACAATTTCTGAAAAATTATTCATAATTTACATTTCAAGTGAATATAAAAAAAATAAATGACAATAAAAGGTAGGAATTTGTTGGGTAAATTACCAATATGATAACATGAGAGTGGAATGAATGGGAAAAAATCTACACCTTTTCATAGATCCAGGTCTATTTAGATAGATTCCTTCAAAACCTTTCTACACCTACTATTGTAGAACTTTCCAGAACTACAATAATGATAGGAGTATTTACATCATCAAATATCTTGAATTGAAATAATGTTAGAATTCAACATAATTTGTACAAAACGAAAATTAGTACCTCATATAACACACAAAAATAAAAATATGAAGCTTGTGAATGATATGTGGATGCATGCCCATACTATAAAAATGTTGTTCTTAAAACGCCGAACTGATGTGCCTCAGAGAAAACATAATCAACACCTGACAAGACATCTGTTTAGGCTTTAATATTTCCAACAAAGAATACTCATTATAACACTTTTATAACTAAAAATAAAAAATTGGTAATGTTCAGTTTTTTTTTGTTATACATCATGAATGATGACAGTCTTATAGGTATGAATACCTTCTAAGGGTGGTATTTCTCAGGCATAGGTATAAAGACCATTTTTGCCTGTCTCCATGAGTAGGGTATGTAACCCACCTCATGAATAGTTCCTAAGTAAATGAGTTGCTTTTATTATTACTATTCTAGGCCTCATATCCAGTTTAATTTGTCATAGTGTGTGTATCACCTCTCTTACTGTCTCCAAGTTTATGAACTTTTGCTTTTATGCTTGCCTTTAAAAAATTGTAGAGGCTGTTCGTTTTGCTTTCACTTCCCACTTTATATTTGGGATAGGAATTCTTGGGACAACATTTGCAACATTCAATGGTATCGTATTTTTTTTTTAAGTGCTTCACATTTTGTATTTGTCCTGCACAATTATGATATACACTTTATAATTTTGCACTGTTTATCTGTGTCACTTCAAATAAGCCAATTTCTTCAATTTTTATTGGATCCACTTTCTGGCTCATCTTGATTTTCTTCAATCTTGTTCGAAAATATTCACTTCATTAATAACATATTTCCTTGTATATATTATAAATATATGTTTTTGTACATTTTCTTTCTAGAAATTAAAAGTCATTAATTAATGCTATCATTTACCTTCCAGGGTTTCCCAGGCTCAAATTCAGGTACAAGATCAGTTAGAGAAGGTTGAGTGGTGGTTGACCACTGTGCGTCTTTCACATCATTCGAGGTATCATTAGTTCCAGAATCTGGCCAGCCAGTATCTCCAGTTCTTCCACTGGACCATGGTCTGAAGCATACATCATTTACTGATCATATAATTTCAAAGAAAAGTCAATAGGAATTTATGTAGGTCAACCAATACAATATTTCGTACAGTATGGGAATTAAGTGCACCTTTAGATACAAAAGGTGAATTTTACGGCCTGAATGTAATAATAATAATGTAATAGTTCAATTTCTAATAGTAGAGTATTATAACATCATTATTCAGTCTAACTAGAAGTATAAGGTAATTTAAAAGAAGGAAAAAAAATATTTCTTTTTTGGTTAAACCTTGTGTTGCCACCTAAAAAACTCACAGCATCTGCCAACCTGCCTACGAAATTCTTGGTAAAAGTCCATTGTAACTCAAAATAATTTTTTGTAATTTCGTTTCAATATGGCGACTTTTTGTTAACATTTTGTATGTCAAAATAACGGTCATATTTGCACAAGTGTGAATATGAGAGTTCATATTGATACTAGTGTGAATATGAAAACCATTGGTTCAGGTTTATTCGGTAATACATTCAAAGTTACCTTCTCTGCGGCAGGTTTAATATAATCAGTAACATTTTCGGTACCTACCAGAATCCCTCCATTTTGTTTGAGCTGCAGATTTTGGGTAGACAAATAATCAAAAATTAATAAATTTGATCGAAAGACAGTCTGACGAATAATTTAATTGTGACAACTTGTCAACTGAAGATTAGATCCCAGCAGTGGTCCGATACCGTTCAATATAAATGTAGTAATTGCCCTATGCCAGTATTCCGTTTAATCCAATGTATTATATGAATGAAGATTCCAACGAAATAACAAAAAGACTTGTATATAACACATTACAAAATTGCGAGTTTTATGCACACGACGTGTTGGACCACTCGCTACGCTCAAGTTCCAATCCACGCCTGGTGCAATAAACACGCCCATTTTGCAAATTGTTATATAAATAGCCTAATATGCATTCGATCAATATTTAAATATTTATATTCTAGGGCGGTATTCCTACCAGAATGTAACAATTAAATTATTAAATGAAACCGTCGAACTCTAGACCGTTGTTGTCAACTTGGATTTCACAGAAAGGTTACCATCTGTTCGCATATACTGAAGAAAAACAAAGCAGTGATTCTTCTCAGTCAGATGCACATTGATGCAACGATCTCTGATGTACCTCACCAGAAAAGATTTGTTTTTACAACAAAACCAGAGCCGACCTTGATACTATGGATCAAGTGTGCATGAGATATTCCACCCAACAGCGAACAATGGCCTCTAGCTTTTTTTTACAATATTTCGGATATAACCGGTGTTGCTGCGTACATAACTTACTATGAAAATAATGATATGCTTAAAAAAAAACTAACAGGCGCAGACTTTTTCTACCCCAGCTCTCAGAAGAACTGGACATGCTAGTGATAAAAGAGCTATTTTCTAACCAGTCATGCAAGATCATCTGAAGAAAATTACTATGAAAGGCCAGTAGCAGAAGTGGTAACTGATAACAACTATCAACGAGACGCTAGCGGTATTATTATATCGAGGTACTCGGGTGGCTCATACATGTTTTTATTTAAATGCAAATTTTTCAAGTTAAAACAAATTCAAAATTACGAAGAATGCAAATTTCGATAGAGAGAGAATCGGTCTAATACTTGGACACTCTTTAAAAAAAAAAATCACACAAAACGTACGCCGATGGGTATCAGGGTAACCGGGTGGCAACACAAGGGTTAAACTTAGGAATTAGTTAGTCTTGAATCACAATTCTACCCCTACATATGAAAACAAAAAACATGTTACTCACCCGTCCGTTGGGTTAAGACCAAGTGGATTCATATTAGGAGAGGTAGTCATGGGTTTAGAAGATGAACCAGGTGCTCTGCTGAATTCACTTCCATCTTCTTTGTCTTTATTTATCCACTGGGTGAGACGAGACTGTTGTTGATTCTACAAAAATGTATATATTTACTATCTAACCTGGCAGACGTCCCGCCCGAACGTTGAACAGCATGGAAATGTCAAAACAACGTCAATTATTATTTATGGACAGTTTTTTTTTTATTTAAAAAAATATTGGGGGTCGGATGGGGGAAGGAATTTTGTGAAAAAAAAACTACTTGAACCCGAATGTAATGCCACCTACAGTGTCCAATTGTGAAACTAAACCATTAAGAGACCCACTCAAAAACACATAAAATTTCATCAAAATTTGTCCAGCCGTTTAGGAAGTTCAGTGACATTCACATGTACAGAAGAATGGGGAACACGTGTCCCCGTTCTGAAATATCTTTATTTGCATATAAACAATACTATCCGAGAAGCTAAGTGACATACTCAGAATTTTAAATTTTTCGTTTTCCCAATTCGTTCTAGGGTGTTGGCATCTAATATGTGTAAATTCATCATCACTGATAAGTAGGTAGATAAGATGACACTGTGTGTCGAAACAAAATTGTCAGCATATATATTTACATATAATTTTTTTAGTGTAAATTATTGGTATTTATTTCCCACCTACTTATCAGTTCCCAATTCGTAATTGAAAATGCTAATTTTTTCAACCCATTTTAAAACGTACCCTAGCGCTTCTGACGGATGTATGCATCGTTACTTCACACAGTTCAAACCTTCAGCGCTAGCGGACTTTTGAAGGCTGTGTAATATTTTGTCTAAAACTGTCAAAATTATTCAATTTTCTGAAGACCAGCACACGGAGCGCTAATGTTTGGGGGAATTTATTTGACGTCAAGGTCAAATCGAGTTTAAATTGAAGAGCAATTTCAAACCTCAAAATTTCGGGAATTAATGGGATTTAAGGAATTATCTTCCCTATATGTAATTTTTGAGGCCCGAATTGTTGCAGCAAACCCAAAAAGTTAACTTATGCGTGTTCCCTATTACGTATATTATTATATAAGGTGTTTCCGAAATTGGAGTGATTAATAAAATCGGTTTTTAATGGAACATAATGTAACAATAAATGGCAAGAATTTTAATTTTAGTTTTTGAAGCAATCAAAAATTTTCGAAATTTTTATGAAATTTCATGAAATTGTTTCAGCGCGTTTTGGGCAGGTTGTAGACCTCTAATCATTGATTATAAAAAAAATGTTAAAAACTTTAAAATTAAATATCCAAAAATAATTTTTTTTTTTCGACAAAAATGTATTCTTTCATTACGTTTTGTTTTGTTATCTTCTTCGGAAACACCCTGTATACATAGCTTCTATCCGCGAATTCATCTGCATGGACTTCAGAATCGGGTCCACAGAGAAATGAAAAAATCGCAATCACAAAGTTACTATTTTTTTTTTAAACACATATTTTAAGTTAATATGTTAATATTTTTCGCCAGTATGTAAAGTTCTGGGAACTCGATAATCTTGAGCATCCGACATAATGCTGACTATGTGAGAAGCAGGGAGTGCCCAAATGAGTTTCTGTCACTTTCAGCGTTTGGCTCTGGGTTATTAATGGTCATTATAAATGCCAATTTTAGGTGAAATCTAGCTTATTTGGGATAATTAGGTTTCGGGAAATCAACTCTCTCTCTCCTTTAGCTGCTGCGGTAAGAATAGTGTTCTCAATGATGTTCCTCCCCATCTCTGTGAAAAGATTATGCATCAGAAGCACTGGGTTGTCAAAGTTGAAAAGGGAAACATTCTCCATGAAAATTGAAAGATGAAAAAATGTGATTTCATTTGTAATATCTAACAGAAAACAACTGCTCCTCCGGCTAAAGCCACGCTGGATATTGAACTACATCTGATAGATACTGTGAAAAGACTAACTGAAAAAAAATCTGAAAGTGAAAATTCGCATTTTCATTCAGATAGTTGATTTTTTTTGATAACCTCTAGTTTTCATTGAAACTTCATTAAATAAAATAGCTCCAGTTTATGTAAAGGCACGCCTGTTGATTCCAAGCTGTTTTAAACTCTACAATGTGAGTTGTACTGTCTTATCATCATGTCTATTGATGTGTGTATTTTTGATTTGCCCACTAACCCTTCCAATATATTCTTTAGCAATGTAATCCTTAAATTAGCAATAATAAATATTGAGGTCATTAATCAAGATAAATACATCTTATCTGTCGAGTTAGACCAAATTACACAGTGTGCAAACTTTTTTTTTTAAGAATCTTTTAGACTTGAAAAAAGTAAATAAAAAATATGATAATAATTCTTCAAAAAAATTCACGTGGGTGTACCCTGTGCGGTATTATTACAATCGGCCATATCGTTCTATGACAACTTGGATTGGCATCTAGGAAACCAACATGCCTTTGAACAAAGTATGTGGGAGTTTATTGAGCCAAGTACATTCTATGAAAAATGGTATACCAAATACTACCTTGAAATTGAGCAGCTGAGACCTAGACCTATTGGACACCGGCAACTCATTATCAGTGGAAGGTGTGTATACACATCTTTCATACACAGTAATAATGGTATGACTACCATGCCTTCAACAAATGCTTTTTCAGAACAAAAAAGTTCCATATGAAATGGATCCTGAACCCAACCGTATACGAGAAAAAAAATAGCAATCCTACCTACCTTACCGTTTACAGCATGGACATATAAATAGGCGAGGCTACTAATATTGGCGCTCTTGGTGACGTACGTGCCCGAATAGCCAATAGGCGTAATCGGGTTGATTCTAACGTTTAACGGCAACGTTGCCAAGCTTCTAAAACTATAACCAGAGAACACAAAACCATAGAGAAGTGACAGAAGATACTATTCCCAATGTCAAACGACGATGACGAATTTGAAAGGTGTGAAAACCACCGTGAAAACATTGGATCTGTCATAAAACAATATATTTGAATATAAACAAAGAACTAGATAGTTTTAATATTGTGAATTATTGTGGTCCATAAAAATTATGTTCGAGCGAGAAAGCTAGTCACTTATTTTTGTTTCGCCTCAAAGGTATTTCAGAGTTTCGCCCCAAAGGTATTTCAACTTACATCAACATGGTCTTCACAACAAAATATGTCTTTTCTTCCAAGAATGGGTGCATTGACGGCTGAAAACCACTTTGCCCGAGTTTTCGGATCACTAGGAATAGAAATAAACACTTAATTGCTATTTTCACTATTGTTCAAACACTTTTGGGCACGAAACAAACTTTAAGGAGGCATTCTGAAAAATCTAATACAAAAAATAACAGAGCAACTTCTTGATACAAAATAAACAACCACAGAATGACAGAATAAATATAACTCAAACTGAAGAAAAACGACCACCCCTTTTGTACGAGACCGATTTGAGCATGCGCATTATTGCATTACTTGTCCATGATCAAAGATCTCAAAATTTCTTCGTTTCTGCATTTGTTTTGTGGACATAAGTATGGTAACGTTACTAAATTAATTGACGCTGTCAACAGAGGGATTGGTTGCTCGGGTAGTACGTCACAATGGCGCTGAAAAGAATTCATTTGAATTTATGAACTTTAATTTTTTTTTTTTTTTTCATGTTTCAGGCAACTCAACAAAAAAAAGAACATTGTCACTAGAGTGTTCATAAGCTGTAGAATCCATTAAAAAAATTTTGAAAATTTCGTGTCCTCGCCTATTGTACCAACTGGACCTAGTTGTTTACAACCTAAACTGAAGCCGTGAATGGTCGCATTCTGTAGTCGTGATATTAGTGGGCGTTGTTACGTCGCGTAGGTTATAAGTCTTTATGTACAAAACGGGCTACTAAACATTCAAAATATAGTGAAGTCACATATAGTCTACTCTCAAACTCTCATATTTTTAATAAAAAATATTGTCCTTCATTTTGTATAATCCATTTAGTATGGACGGATGACCCGAAAAATAACATCACAAAACATATTTATTATAAATTACTGATGATCATAATTATATCTTCCTATTTTGTATTTCTACTAAGGAAAATATAACAAAATCTGCTAATCTGCTGCAAAATAGAAGCATTATTACTGAATATGCTATATTTCCAGTAAGATGAATTTCTCGTTTACACCAGTTTCTTTACACAATTTTTGAAATGTCTTCTATCATTACTTATTGCTAAAGAATGATAAATATGGTATTTCATCATTGGCATTGTTGGCTCAAAAAAAATGAGTACAATAGCTCGGCAGAAGAAATGCTATGCAGGTTCTGTCAGAAAACATCGGTGAATATACTATGATACTGCGAGGCCTCTAATCGATTAGAAGTGCACACATAATATACAGTGTCTTTCAAAATTCTGGGAACGGTCTCATATTTCAGAATCGGCTGGAAGAAAATTCATGAAAATTTCTACTGGATGGTTTTTGATGATGCCCAATTCATTGGTGATATTGGCAATGTTGCCAAATCAATAGTTTTTCAGATACTGAGGGTAACTCAATTTTTTCAAATAGAACATCCTAATTATTTTCATTGCAATCAATTCAGAGCTCCCTCATTACTTATATCTCCAAATATTAGATTTTAATTTATTGTGGTTTTTGAAATATGACAACATGGCATTTTCGTTCAAAAGTCTGGGAACGTTCCAATATTTTCGAAACGGTTCGGGAAAAATTCATGAAAATTCATACAAGATGGTTTTTGATGATGCCCGATTCAATGGTGATATTGACAATGTTGCCAAATTAACAGTTTTTCCAGATATGAGGGGGGAAATTTATTTTTTTTTCATGGAACACCCTATTTATATTCTTTGCAATCAATTTAGTGCCCTCTCATTACATATGTCTCTAAATATAAAATTTTAAATTAGTATGGTTTTTCAAATGAGAAAATGGTTCGTTGAAATGTCTGCGAACGGTCCAATATTTTCAAAACGGCTCGAGAAAATCTGATGGAATTTTATACATGATGGTGTTTTCAGACTTTAGACTTTTTTTTGCAGGGACATTTGAAAAATCGGGTTTTTGTGGAAAAACCAGTGAATTTGGAAATATTATAAAATAAAATATGTCAGGAAAAACTTTTAATCACGCCTCAAATGCTAAATAATACCTTAAGGGAACTTTACGACCGCTTGGGATATTGTTTAGCAAATGATGGAAAACATTTTGAGCACTTAGTCAGATAGTTTTCAGTTTTTGTTATTTCATTTGATTTCATCCTGTATTGAAAAGGAATTTAATTATTAAAAAGTTTATTCATAAAAATCATCTTATACAAAATGATATTTTCTCGAGCCCTTTTGAAAATATTGGAGCGTTCTCAGACATTTGAACAAAATGCTTTGTTGTCATATTTCAAAAACCACATCAATTTCAAATTTGATATTTGGTGACAAAAGTAATGAGGGAGCGCTGAATTGATTGCAATGAAAATAATTAGGATGTTCGATTTGAAAAAATTGAGTTACCCTCAGTATCTGAAAAACTATTGATTTGGCAACATTGCCAATATCACCGTTGAATCTTGCATCATCAAAAACCATCTTATATGAATTTTCATGAATTTTTCCCTAACCGTTTCGAAAATATTGGAACGTTCCCAGACTTTTGAACGAAAATGCCATGTTGTCATATTTCAAAAACCACATTAAATTAAAATCTGATATTTGGAGACATAAGTAATGGGTGGGCGCTGAATTGATTGCAATGAAAATAATTAGGATATTCCATTTGAAAAAATTGAGTTACCCTCAGTATCTGAAAAACTATTGATTTGGCAACATTGCCAATATCACCAATGAATCGGGCATCATCGAAAACCATCCAGTAGAAATTTTCATGAATTTTCTTTCAGCCGATGCTGAAATATGATACCGTTCCTAGACTTTTGAAAGACACTGTATGTAAAAAAGTCACAGTGTAAGTAGATGACTTTCAATCAATCAATCAATCAAAGTATACTTTATTGTCCAAGATGGTATCTTATTGACAAAGCATTATTAAGGAATAGAGGAATAACATAAAATAAAATCTACATATTACACAATTGAAATAGGCTTGTGCACATGCACACTCGATAAACATTAACCAAAAAAATGGTTGATGTTACTGTCATTATAACTAAATCATACTATGTGCAACATGTAAAACATAGTAAATAACTATAGAACATACAGTGTATAACATAAATAAGCAAATAATGAGAGTATAAGCATCAAGATACAAAAATAAGTTTACGTGATTAAATGTTAAAATCAATAGAATTAAATATATAAAAAAACACAAACGAACATAGATTAAGGCTAGGTCAAATTAAGTTATCACTATAGTATTCCTGCAGGCTATAGTATCCTTTCATCAGGAGTTCACATTTAAGCGATTTCCGAAAAATGGAGAAATTCACCATGTTTTTAAAGGTGTAGGGTAGGTGATTATAAATCTTTTTACTCTCAAATCTTTTTAGTCCCAAACTAATCAAAGCTGATTTAATCTAGTGGATATACCATCGAGCATAGGTTAAGGGATCGCAGCTTGATTCCATGCAGGGCAGCAACAGGGCCTTTGCTCATGCACACCCACTTTGAGAAGCAACTGGATGAAGAGTGCTCTTCACTGATGAGTCATGATTTTGTCTCATAAACAAATACAGACAAATTCGAATTTACAGACTACGCGGACACTGCAATCAAGGTAACATTCTGGAAACTATGGCTTTTGGCGTAGGATCGGTAATGGTTTGGGGTTTTATGAATTTAGAGGCAAGTACGAAACTGATAGCCATTCCTGAAGCGAGTTTGGCAGCCAAACACAACTCATATTCTTGAACCCCATGTTGCCCCATTTGCTTCATTCATTGGCGAATAATTCAAATTATTGCATGACCATACGAGAGCACAAGGTTCACCAATAATTGCAGGACGTCAGTCTTGTTGCAATGATCTGGCCCGCGAGAATTAAGGGTACGCACCCCATCATGGAATATTATTGGGAGAGAAGTTAAAGCCTTGCAGTAGCAATTTGAGAGGCTATTGAAAATAATCAAATAATGACTATGACATTGAATTGAAACTTTTTTCCATGGATGAGTAAATAAGCACAATACAGGCATTTGTATGCATAGGTGTAATTTATCCATTCAGGAATAATTATGTAATGCAAACTCTTTAATATGTTTTGTTGTACTTTAATATTGAATAAATTGATTGATTGATTGATTACAACAAACTTTTATCATTGCTCGAGGTATGTACTTGATTGTTAGTTCAATTACCTGTATAGTGAATTATGCACACTGTCGTAAATACATTAAAAGTTTCGTATTTGAGAATTTTATGAATATGCGTTGAATATTGCTGCAAAGTATATATTCTTCACAATATTCATATATTGCACGCAAATGAGTACATGTATTTATTGAATACCATGGGTCTTGGTGGCGCTCAGGTTGTGTTCTCACTTGCTATGCCAAGGTACGGGTTCGAATTGCCGCGCCGTCACCGGCCTCGTGCATGGCATCACACGTTAAAAGTTAGGGGCTGCATCTTCCCTAGCTTGCACAAGTCTCTCGAAGACTTCTGAGAGTTGCTCGTAAGGGGGCAACCAGTTGATGGAAATAACAATTTAAACAATTTTTAACCATTATTTGGTCAGTATGTTTTCAGTACCTCTTTTTTCTTCAGTCGACTGTCACCTATTCATTCATTTAAAAAGAAAGTCTTTTTTGCGAAGATGATGAGCCTTATTTCCTAAGGATCGATGATGTGAATATTTATCTAATATTTCAATCAATGAAATATTTCATGCAATCAGATAGGTCAAATAACTTTTACTATTTCACGAAGACCATCGGCTGTATATTCAAACACTTTCGTTGATAGTTTCATCATTATTTAAAAATCAGAAATCAGTGAACCCTATTTATATCAAATGCGTGCGCTCCTGTCGGTTGTGGAAAGGTCAGTCATTTACTACCTTCTCTCTTCCCCGCAGTCCGCGCGCCCGCAAACTGAGCAACCTCAAAACAATCCATGTTGTATGTATAGCTATGCTGAGTTCATCTGTATTTATATAATATTTCACGTCCATGGTTTGCAGCAATGGAATCCGCAGAAATTCAGTAAGAACTTTTAGGTCTATAAAAAAGAACCATTTTCCTAAAATTTCATTTCCAAACAATTCCGGAACATCTTCAAATAAGTCTCTTTAGACATTTTGGCACTTTGCATTTTTTGAAAACAATTGATAAGAACATTTTATAGAAGAAGAACTTATTCTAGATTGAAAAAATGCCTATAACTTATGAAGTATAAAATATTTATGCAAAAAAATCTATATTTTTTACAAGTTGGTTAGTAGTAGTAGTAATCATGGGGAGGCCGCTGCCGCAACCAGGCAAGTAGGCCCCCATGGGCCCTTTTTATCTTTCCCCGCTCTCTACATAAGTACATTGCCTCTCCTAGTCTTCTCTTCCGAACCTTTGTGACCTTCTAATGAAGGTTAGTATGTCCGTCCACTCTAATTCGATAAGTTCCCATTGTTGGAGTTTTTCAACTACAAAAATTTCAAATCTTAGTCTCCCGTATGCCTCACACTCGCTGAGGAACTGAGTCGGAGTTTCTTCATCTTCTTCACATATACGGCAAGTGGGACTGTGTTTGATACCCATTAGTGACAGGTGTCTACCTAATTTGTTATGGCCTGTTAGTATTCCTACAAGGAGGCCTAGTGTTTGGCGATCTCTGCCTAAAAGCCACGCCATCCTTGACTTGCTAGAGCCAGCCACTGCCTGCAGCCGACGGTGTTCCTCCAAAGTTTGTTTAGTTCTATTTCCGCACAATCATCATGGGCAGAAGAAATTTGACTAGTACTGACTCCGGTCCACACAACGGCGCCGCGGAACCAGTTCTGGCAAGTTCGTCTGTCCCCTCGTTTCCCGGCACCCCCCTGTGACCAAGAAACCACACCATTTCGACTTCATTTGTTTCGGCTAATTTCTCAAGAGCATTTCCTCATTCCTGTACCAGGACTGAACTTGGTTGAGGATGACAAATGGCTCCGAGCGCTGCCTGACTATCCGTTGGTTAACTTGGGCAGAAATTTTCAAATATATCCAATGAAATGTTTTCTTGTTCTTCTTGTCCCTAACAAGGAAATTTTCGACTTATCTGCTGAATATTTCATATCAGTTTATTCTGTAACAACTTGCCCCTATCTAGAATAATGGGGATGATTTTGAATCCATTTTCATTTATTCATTCAGAAGTGACAACCCAGTATCGTCTATTATTGCCACCAATAGTTTCTTTCCATGGCTCGGAATTACTCTTAAAAAATCGTCAAATCAAGAAAATTTCATTTCATTCCTATTCCGTGGCCAATCCGAAGGCGAAAATTATTGTAACAATAAACGGTTCAATGATTATTAGAATAAAAAAAACAAGAACCTTCACATTTTATACAGAAAAATATGTTTATTGTTCTTGAATGTTTTTCACATGAAGTAGTAATTTCTCTAATAACATGCATAATTTTTATTGTGTTCATTTAATTTTTTCTTCTCAATACTTTGACAAGAAAGTTGAAATTGATGTCAACCATTATTGTTTCAACTGGCCAACTTTCTCGAATGGGCGTAGATCGTTTCATAACCCTAGAAAAAACGTCAACTTTTTTTTGTTGTCTTGCCATAAAAACCAATCTGGCACTTAATATAGGCTAATTTTGTTATTAATGAAGAATGAATGAGAATTGAAAATTCTATTTGAAGAAGAAATAATGTTATTTGAAACATATTCACACCATTAAATATTATAACTTGACATACTCACCAGCTGAGGATCTTTGTTGATACCGAGGTCAGCAAAATTACTTTGTAACGAGTTTATCGAATCATGCATTGTGTTTGCTTTAAAAGAATCATAGGCGCCCATATTGTTTTGATGCTGTTGTTGTTTCACATAGGTTGCTTGCTGAGCAGCAATTTGGTTCTGAAAAAAAAATAATAGGTGTAATTTTTCGCGTTTTCAAACAGATTAATCCACGTTACTGATCAACTTTAGAAATGATCACAGTGAAGTAGTTTCCATTTGAAGCCACTTATAAATAGAAGTAAAAAATCAATGCATGCACCTAAACAATAATAATAATAATAATAATAATAATAATAATAATAAAACTCCACTTGAAATGAAAAATGAAAAAATTGCCGTAAAAATACAGATTGATGACAAAGTTATAATAAATTTGTTTAACTTAAAAATTCCTCTGCAGAAATCTCCCGTATTTATATTGAAAATTATTCCGATAATTCTTTAGGAAATACAAAAACTGTAATAAATACTGTGATAGAAACTCGAAACATATCACATCATGTGATTTACTATTTTATCACTTGACGTAAACAATCTGTAACCAAACAGAGAATTTATATCATAGTAATTATAAAATTTCTAATTTTATCTATTTACATGCTATTTCATATTCCAACTCATGTTCCAACAACACAAGATGTTTCATAATAATTTAATGGTGATCCTAAAGAAAAGAGTGATAAACCTTTTCTTGATAGGATGCATATTTCTGCCACAAATCGTAAATAACCAATATCCAAACCTGAAAACGAATCTTTAGCTACCCCCTTCCGGAACTTTTACTCAGTCGTCTTGATTTTCCTGAATATACTTATAATTTGCTTTAAATTTTTCGGCCATTCACATACTGCTAAGATAATTTTTTTTTTCAAAAATGACTGTACCTGGTGTATATCTAGGAAATAATATTAGGACAGTCTAGACAATCTTCTTCATTTTTATTTGTTACAAAGAACAATTTTTCGACAATTCTTATAAACTTCACTTCTCTAGAAGCATTCAATGATGTGACATATTTTTTCATTGGTTGAATGTAACACCCCTTCTTTGAAATTTCGTTGGTACTTTCAAAATCGTCGTCTCTCATTATAGACCTTTTTACAGAGATTAATTTTCTACAGGGTGAACTACGGCAACTTACCAATTATACAATGTCCAATATCCCCACAAAAATAATGAGAAAATACATGAAATTTTGACAAAAAAATACCTGTTATAAGTGTGAGACCTGGTTGTGAACAAGTGGACAACCATAATTTCTTTTTTTCTTCCTTTATTAAACGTGAGACCGAAGCTGGTGGTTTGAAATGGAGTTTTAATATAACACTGGCATATTGAATGGTATTGATTTACAATAATAGTACCCATACACCTTGGTGGCGCATTGGTAATGTACAGGTTTGATTCACCGTGTAGTCACTGGTCTCGTGCAAGGCATCACACGTTAAAAGGTAAGGGCTGCGTTTTCCCTAGCTCGCACAAGTCTCTCGAAGACTTTCGAGGGTTGCTCGTAAGAGGGCTGCCAGTTGATGGAAATAACAACAATGACATACAGTCAGACTGCAGTCTCAGGACTGTTCGATCTCAATTAAACATCTGCACTGTTGCTGCCATACATGATTCAGTTCATGTGAATGATGAGATCATCAAACCTGGATCTGAAAGTTCTGGAACTGCCGGCGACCGCAAAATTTCAACATACACTTGCAGATGTCCATCGGTTTTCATTCAACATATTGAGATAGTGGTTACAATATTCAGCGACAAGAATAGGAATAAAAAAAATGGTGTATTTCAGGTGCTACTATTGCAAGAACCAATGCCCAGAAGGCAGAAATCATCTTGACATATTACAAAGTGGGCTTGTATACATTTTCAGAGCCTCAATCTGATCATTCTAATCTCCGAACTTTTTCATTTCTTTGTGAAACACACTTTGCAAGTTTTCGATTTTTTTACAGTACTTATCTATTATAGCGTCTGTATCCACAGTTTCATATAATTCCACAAACATATTATAAGATTTATTTTTATTATGACTATTGGAGAATGATTTACTCTTGACTTTCTCCATAAACGTGGAGTCGATGAAATTCGTCAAAAATGAGGTTTTGTACTGACAAATTTTCTAACTCATTTAAAGTTATAGAATGCCGATCAGAACTGACGATTCATGTCCACACACCTCACTTTATCAGTTCTCAATGGATTGCAGCTTCCAGCCTGCCGGCGGCCTGCGAGTATATTAAATATAACTGCAGATATTTGAATCAGCAGTCCCAGACTGCTGTCTGACTGTACGTTAATGATGACTTCAACACTCAAAATACAATCTCTGTACACCTTATGAGGGATATATTTCTGACGGTTGATATGTGTACGTGCACGATTTCCAGTGTAATCAAAAGTCTGTACCTAGAATGACAATAAAAAAAAACTGTATGACGACCATCCGACCATCACTACTTGTCTTCTAATCTGCACTCAACGATCATAATATGTGACAACACTTCAGGAACGCATGACTGCAATAGCATGGCTATGTTTACACAATTCGGTGGAGCTCCTATAGAGGCTGTCACATAAAAAAAATTCATATCATCACAGGTAGCTCTCAAATTTTAAAGGTGCTTTCACAAATGATGGATCAGTACCTCATTTAATTTTGGGGAAGTGGTGGTAGTTCACCCTGTATATCCAACTATTGTTTGTATTTGATATTATCTTCATAACAATTTGCTCAACCTACCAAGAAAAGAGGAGTAGAACTAAGGATTAAATGGTATACTAATTTACACAAGAATTATTTTCCAGACTTTACTATTTGTGATATTTTTGGTTTCAATTATCCTTTTATCAGAACAAATCAGAAAGAACAAATAACAAAGAATACTCTTGTGCAAGTTATTAATATAACAATATCAATTGAATCACCTTAGTTACTTACCTGTAAATTTGCAATTTGTTGTTTTGTTTTAGTTATCAATACAGAGCATTGCATGAAGGCGCTATTTGGTTTTCCGTTGATCGAGTGTGTTGTGGCAATTGTTTGTTGATTATTGAGCTGTTGTAACGTCTTAATTTGTTGCAAAAGTTGATTCAAAAGCACCAAAGTTTGAGGTGCTAATGGTTGATTGAGAATCTGAAATCAATATTTTATTAATATAGATATATGTATTTCATAGAAATTATAACGCATGTCAATTATTGTGACATCAGTATGCTTAGATGTATATTATAGAATATTTTAATCACCCTAATTATCATTCAAAGTAAGGTAAGTCATAGTATTGTGGATTATTTGTGTAAATATATATGAAGAAATTACAGCGACCATCAGTATACTTATAAAGGGTGACCCAGTGTTTAACTGCCAACGTTCACTATTGGTTTTTTAGGTGAAAATAAGACTTTTTCTTAATATAAGTTTGTGTCCCAACTGATTTTTTCTAAAAACTTTTACAACCTAAATCTCGATAACGAAACAAATTGGGACACATGCTTATACGAAGAAATCTTAATTTCACCTAAAAACCCGATACTGAACGTCTGGCGGTTTAACCCTGAGTCACCCTATATAATTCATGGGCATTCTCTTTCCTGAAAACACTATTATATATTTATTGAACAGGTAACCCCTTTGTATAAAAACAGTTGATTATTACTAATAAAAATTAAACTAAACTTATACATTACAAAAAAGACTTCACTAAAATTATCAAACATTTTTCAGGTGTCAACGAATCTATTAGACAAGCCATAACTTCTAGAATATTATGTGCATCTAATGGATATTTGGTATAGGTAAGTGGTATGTGAAGAGGAGTTTTCGCATATTTTTCACCGGAAATGACTCTGGTTTTGAATTTTTATATGGAACACCCTGTATATTGTAACATTTTTGGATTTCTGAGACAATTCTGGATCAGAATGTGACATTTTTGAAAGTTTTTACGCCTAAATCATTTCTTAAAGTCACTTTTAATATTGCATCTAGGTGGCATCGACTGGACGTAAACTAAGCCAACTCAGATTATTTCAGAAAATTACAATCACAAAGTTTCAGTGACTAAAACGATAGATAGGAATAAGAAAAGTTGGTAAAACAACATTTTCGTGTCAAACTATTATTTTTCAAATGCAGTTATGTTCATCAAGTCTTTTTTAAAAACTTAGGTGATTACTAGTCGACCGTTGGTGCAATCGACGTGTGTAAAATCAATGTTCTTGAATCGAAATAAATGGAGTGAAATGTAAAAGCAGTTTAATGAGGACAAAAGGACAATATCTCCTGGAATATCACACTGTCTGTGAGTAAAATACCAAATATTATATAGTTGTTCGCTATTTTACACTGCTGATAAATTGCTGTCAATGATAAAAAGTTCGGTTAGAGTGCTACTTCACCAACAGTTGATCAAACAGTAAAAATAATGGATGATGCGATAGTCAAACAAATATTGAAAAAAAAAAAAGAAATATCAATTGAAACATGGTATCGAAGCTAGCGAGACCAATATTTTATTGAAAGTTGAGGATCTCTTCACTGAAGGAAAAAATTGAGAAACTGGAAAAGAAAGGAAAACAGATCACTTTGTTCTTGGATGGGCTGTCCTAAATGAAAACATAACCTCAGAATGTATCTGTACTGAGCTCAATAGCATGTTGTCGTTAATCAATCAGATTCCCACCAGTAGGTATATGAAATTTTGTAGTACGAGCTTAGCTTGTCTTATTTCTATCTATCATACTAGTCACTAAAACTTTTTTATTGTAACTTTCTGATATCATCTGACGTCCTTAGATTAGTTTACATCAGATCATGGCCACCTAGATTGTGTTTCATTTCCAAAATTCAAAACCAGCGCCATTTCCGGTGAAACCGAAAGTATCCGGAAAGTGAAAAATATGCGAAAACTCTCCTGTTCACATACCATTTCCCTAAACCAAATCTCACTTTGATATACCTAATATTCTAGAAGTTATGACTTGTCTAATAGATTCGTTGACACCCGGTATATGCGAGTGAGGGACTAGGTGAGAAGCAAATACAAAATTCCTTTTTCACAGTGTGTTACAATGTTCCAGTTTTCCGTAATGCCAGGGAATGATTGAAAAGGTGCAGTCCAACTCTGCCATTATAGTCCAAATCGGTCTTATCGTGCGGGTTAAGGTGCTGAAAATTATTATTATCAACACATCTGCTTTTGGCATGTGAAAATCGTATTTGTTTGTCTCATGTATCATTGAGATTTTATTTGAACGGGTATGATTCAACACAAAGGAATGAGAGGAAACTAAATAATTGTCCGTGAAGTCTTACACCCGCACGTTAAGGCCGATTTTGACTATATCCATTATTCGTGATATTGGTGAATGCAGGCCATAATTACACCTATGGTCGCCTGTTTTGCGTGTGTATCTAGTATTTCTGGGTGGGACATAAGTTAATGAGATCTAGCAGTTCTAGGCAGTCAATTTCTGCATTAAGGATTTTTTGTATTAAATATATACAGGGTGTTAATTAAGTACGTTGACAAACTTCGGGAGGAGATTCTTTGAAAGTTTGCAGGACGAAAAGTTCACATAAACAATGTCCCAAACGGCTTGGTTTTCGAGATACAGGGTGATAAATACAATCCATTCAATAGTACGCACGATACAAAATAATTCAGTTCTCAAATAATTCACAGGGTCCTCCTCTTTTCATTATGAAACAGAAATAATCAATGTTGTTTCATTTAACATCTTTTTGTTCTCTTGTAGTTTTTCATTTTCTTGTATGGTTCAGGAGCTACAATGAAAATATTAACATTCCCTCCAAGGTATTCAATATGTTTTGCTCATAGATTAGAAGATTGGAAACAGTTGATTTATTTTGAGAAAAACCATGTTGATTATTAATCAAACTTTCTCTGCAAGAAAAGTGAGTTGATCTGAAATTACACTGTCAAGTAATTTTGGAATAGATGACTGGCAACATACACTTCGATAATTTTGTATAATTTCCTGGTCTCCTGATTTAAGATTGGAATGATGAAGCTGTGTTTCCAACAATTTGGATAGACAGCCTGGTCTAAAGAACTCTTGAAAAGTAGGAACAGAGGATGAGTTAGGGAGTTAATTTGTAAAAGTCTACTAACATACGTCTAACTTACTCATCAGTTCTATCATCTGTAAGTTACTCCTCCTCTTTTTCACCAACCAACATAGTTAAAACCTGGGCTATAGCCCTAAGGTTAGCCTGATTTGGTTTTGTATACCCACCAGACGTTGATAACGTCTCAACACCAACTCAGTCAAGGAGTCTTACCTCGTGATCTAATTTTAGAGCTTCCATTTGACAATTGGAAAGAGCAGAATTCTCCTTTGATCAAACTAGATTAGGCTTCACAAACTAAGGCATTCTATGAAAAGGATGTCTATCTATAGGTGATATCTCTTTGAATAACACCTCCAGTAAGTTTAACCTTAGTAGGTTATTTTCTTGTAAAACGATTACCGGGAATTCTTCTGCAATAAGAGGGCCTTTATTTAATTTCGTTCAATCCTACACCAAGTTTTCTGGTGATAAAGCGTCTGAACAAATTTTTGCATACATACCCAAATAATATAATTGTGGCTGCCTTGTGATTTGTAAACATAACTGTAAACAACCAAACCACAGACCTCATGAGGTCTGTGATCCAAACATTCAAATGTTAACTATTGACACATCTGACAGCTACTCGATTTATTCACAGAACACACGTTCTGTGGCTTCAATGTTTCTGCTCGGTTTGCCTCTCTCGGCGACCAGCGTTCAGTATTAGAGCCGGGCTAACATCTATTTAATCGTTCCGAATCGAGACGATGACATATTATTTATTATGCTCCTTAGCTTACTTCAATTATTTAGCCAAATGACAGATTCATATATTATGATCTGGCCTATGGAGCGTTCGTTTATTACCATTCACTCAGTTATCTCGGTAATCACGTGGTACTGCGCACGATTTTACAAAACCGGACGCACCTCTCGTACCCCAACACAATATGTCAGCTGTCAAAAAAATCGTCTGTCATTCTAAATATCCACATCTGTCAATTTTTCACCAACTCTGGTTAAATTTGACTAATTTTATGGACACAAGACACGATAACACGCCCTACCTATAACCAGTATTAGATATTAGTAACCTCTTAGTCAACTCTGACAATTATAGGTAGATATTTTTCGCCAAACTCCGGCTCATGTATTTGATGGACACCATAACTATAATTTACTTCCTGATTAACTTTACCAGTATTAGATATTAGTATCATCTTAGTCGACTCTGACAATTATAAAAAATTTTCGTCAAACTCAGGCTGATGTATTTGATGAACACCATGACTATAATTTATTTTTATTATTATTTTCCTGATAAACTTTACCAGTATTAGATATTAGTAACCTCTTAGTCAACTCTGACAATTATAGATATTTTTCGCCAAACTCGGGCTGTTGTATTTAATAGACACTATAACTACGACTGAGGTAGACGCATATCTTTTATTCATGTATTAGTGGTATCCATAGATTAATTAATCTATGATGGTATCTTGTTTTTCAGATCATTTCTGTCCCCTGAGAATTTTGTCAAACTCTTGCAAACCATTGCAAGAAACTTTCTTACAAGGCTCAGGTTCATGTCGAGATATTTGTCAAACTCTGACAAATTCTTGCAAAAAACTCTTCTACAAGACGCATTCACTCTTATTACCATTTTCGACTGAAATAAACTCTTTTGGACGCGTGTTTCGTTTGAATTTCTTCTGGAAATATTTTTCTTGTGAAATATGCTAATAGCGGCCATTTTCTTTGTACAATTCCACTTTGCTATGGCCACGCTGGAGTCGGTTATTTTTCTTAGATCAATGTTTCCGAAATCTCTTAAATGAATCTAAAGAACTGGAACTATTTGTTTTTCACATTTTTTGATTTCTCTAAAAACTTCCGTCACTTCGGATTTGAAGTTTGTGACGTTACCGGTGCGACGAGAGTGTACTACAATTGTGATATTGAGAACGAGGCGGGAAATATAACTATTTAGCTATGAAAACCACAATGTATAATGATCGAATTGAAATTGCCACTGCAGCATATTCATTTAGAGAATTTCAGCTAGCTTTGTTTGAAAAGTTATTTGAGTATAGAATACAGTTCGTTGAAATCAATTTTGTAAAAAATCGGAGTTCCCCAAGGCTCAGTACTGGGGCCGTTGTTATACATAGATAATAATAATAATAATAATAATAATAATAATAAATCTTTATTTCCCGTCGACAGTTACATGTATGAGAATTGTCAGTACCTAAATCTATTTAAAAAACAGATAAAAATATATATACACATATAAACATATATATATATATCTTTCTATCATTTGTGCGTCCATACATTTTAAATTTACATATGTTTCAGCGTCCCCCACCTTTATGCGTCCGTATACGGACGCTCAAATGTAATCCCTTATTATTTCGTGTGAAAGAACTGCTAGTGACCTCTATCATTTTACTTTCGAACCTCCGTATTTGACAGATTATTGTCTGTGGTCGTGAGTTTCACTGTGACTTTGACGGAGTTACATATTCGCCATCATGTGGACGCTAAAGTATCACAAGTTGATCAAAATATATTCACGTGTAGTTCAAGTCATGTCCGTTGCAGCGCTACAAACGCATACTGTATACTTATCGTGGACTACATTCTGAGATTCTTCAGCGTCCGGACACTTGGCAACACACCATTTGTATTCGGGAGGTTTCTACGTGGTCTCATTTATCGTTGATGGACTCAGTGGGGTAACAATGAATACACGATGAAAGAAAATTCGCATTCGAGGACGCAACAGTATTTTGCATTCGAATTAAAACTAATATGAGAATAAAAAATTAATAAATGAGTATCTGTTATTGTTAATTGACATTTCGTGTTTGAAGCAAAATGAAATATCTAGGTGATATTTTTTGCATGACTATCGTACAGTTGTGTGCATAAAAAAGTCGTACAGCAGTTATTGCTGTACGAAGCTATTGTGAGTCAATCTTAATTGAACTTCTTATCGACTTTGACAAGTAGTGTCAAAATTCAAACTATTTTTGTTAGTAACGCGCTTTTAACATTTTTTCAGCGCAATTAGTGCAATGCCTTGTACGACTCTTTTATGTACAAAACTGTACGTCTTTTACGTTCTAGAACAACAAAGAGTCACTTCGCTTACTGAGATTTTAACGAAAAGTCAACATTTGAGTTCAGTTTCCGAAAAAGAATAGTTTAGTTCTGTACTCAAGATGAAATGCAAAATGTATCTAGTATGACATGTTCGATTTGCACAGGAAGAAGAAAAAGCACAAAATCTTTATTGATTCATAAATTCCCAAAAATTTTGGTAATCCATTTAAAAAGGTTTTCTCAAACAGAAAAATTTAGAGAAAAATAAAAGGTCACTATTGATTTTCCTCTAAAAGGATTAGATATGAGAAACTTCACAGCAGACAATGAAGCCCCTTGTCTATATAACTTGTACGCTTTGTTGAATCACAGCGGGTCCAAAAAAACTGTTTTCAGACGTGTTGCGTACACTATTTTTTCCGCAACCGTGGAACGTACGTTTTATGAAGTTTAATAAATAGACAAATATACCTTTAATGGCTTGCCTATCTGAATGTAGTCCAAACTATACACAGTGAGTTTAAAAAATTTGCCACCACATGGAAACTTTTTTATTATCGATTCGGGCCAAAAAATTTTAATATTCATAAAAATTGGTGCATTGCGGAATCCTTGTATTCGAGTTATAAAAATTATAAATTTCCTAACGGTGTACAGGGGGGGACAAAAAAATGAATTTTGATCAAGAGTAAACTACCATGGCTGCGATTCCAAATTTGAATATTGTTTTCAATTCTAAATAACCTCTTTGAATGCACTTTTTATAATGTCAAAAATAAGGGGTAGTTTACACCTGATCAAAATTCCTATTTTTTGTTCTCCCCTGTACACTGGAAATTTGAAATTTTGACAACTCATAGATATGCAAGTAGTCTGCCATGCACTAATTTTTATGGGGATTAAAATTTTCTGAAAAATCGATAATAAAAAAGTTTTCCATATGGTGCAAATTTTTTAAACTCACGTTATATAGTATGGACCATATTTTGGTAGGCAAGCCTGTATAGATGTATTTGTATATTTATGTAGCTCTATAAAAAGTATGTTTCATCCGGTTAACAGATGGGTGAAGGTCGACCTATATTCCGGCTCTTAGAATAATTTATTCATTATATTTCTTTGTAGGACAAAATTTCGAACATTTTAGTCCATTTATTTGTATTATATATTGAAATTTGAACAGAAGATAGGTACTAAGAGAAACATTCTAATTCTTATTCAGATTAATATTCACATTAAAATTCGAGCACTTCTCAGCCTAGTCCGGGAAGTACGTACTTCCTGGACTGGAGCGGGAAGTGCTACTTTCTGAAAGAAAAACCGTCCAGAACGTAGGTTCTTCCCGGACGGTTGCCGAAAATAGTAATTTGTATATGAAAAAAATCAAATGAATATCATACAACTTTATCAATTTTTTATTGGATCGTAAATGCCCCTCAATGGATTGACAAAACTATATTATTGTTATATATCTCAAGATGGCGACCCTGAACACCATTTTGATTTTTTTTATGGAAGTCTTGTGAGATTTCACTTTGAACATCTGGTTGAGTATTTCTTGTATTTCTAGAATATCACACCGAGATATGCACCACACCCAAAATGTATGTTATAGTAGGTAGACTTGAATACTGCATACTAAACGGAAAATAACTCCATTTTCATTACATTACATTTATTTAGTTTCACCTGTCACGGTGTCTGTGCGTTTCTAATCAAATCTTGCAAGTCAAATATAAGACATTTCTAATCGTCTGATTCAAAATTTGACAGGTGTTCATAATTTCGGTGACAATGCATTATGAAATTTTCGTTAGAGAAAAATTAAAAAAGACGGCTCCAATATGGCGGATGAGTTTTGTAGTTATGGTCCGATTCGATTCTAAATTGGTATGTGGGGGTTTTTGGGGTCGGACATAATGAAATTTTTGTCAAAATTCATAAATTCAATATGGCGGCTCCAATATAGCGAACGAGTTTTGTGATTATGGTCCGATTGACTCTTAATTTGTATGTGAGAGTTTTTGGGGTCGTAGATTATGATTTTCTTGTCAAAATTCATGAATTCAATATGGCGGTTCCAAGATGCCGGACGAGTTTTGTGATTATGGTCCGATTCGATTCTGAATTGATAGGAGAGGGTTTTTGGGGTAGGAGATTATAGATTTTTTATCAAAATTCATAAATCCACGACGGCGAGCGAGTTTTGTAATCATGGTCTGATTCTCTTCAAAATTGGTACGTGGGGTATTAGGGGTCGAAGATCATGAATAATTTGCTAAAATTCATATGATGGCGGACGAGTGAATATTTAGGTGGCCTCCTCAGTGAAGAGCTAGATAGTTCAAAACTCACAGGAAACGGCCCCTGTAATAACCATGCTTTCTTTGAAATGCATAGATCAATGCGTACTAACTAAAAAGCACAGAATGATAATTAAAAAAAAAATTTAAAGACAAGCTTTTATTCGAAGGCGCTAAAAAGTAAAAAGTAATTTCTTGAGATTTGAGTTAGATTCAAAAGCTTATTGCCACTTTCGTATTCGAAAACTTTGGGCGGCTTTCTATATATAAGTATCGGAAAGTTTTCATCTTGGGTATGGTAGTTTCATGAGAGCGTAAAGAATAGCTTGTTATATGTTAAGAGAGCATTACAATTTTTCCTCTACTCCCTCGATGAAGGGATATCGACGTGATCTGTGTGTGGTGTGTTGCATTGCCACGTGGTCCGTTAATGCGTCGGGT
Source organism: Chrysolina haemoptera (assembly GCA_958298965.1). Classification (NCBI taxonomy): domain Eukaryota; kingdom Metazoa; phylum Arthropoda; class Insecta; order Coleoptera; family Chrysomelidae; genus Chrysolina; species Chrysolina haemoptera. The sequence continues at coordinate 22,635,794 of OY282595.1, forward strand.
GGGGTAACAGGAGAGGCGCACGGTAGTACGTCTCTCTTAATTATGTGGTATTATCACATCATTGCGTTCCTTTTTGCTCGCGTAGATTTCTGTCTATACCCCAGATGAAAAGTTTCCGATACTGTATACATTTTATCAATTTATTCTTCAATTTGAATAATATGATTCTTCTCCAGGAAAATTTGAAAAATGTCGGTGCCGAGATGGCGGACGAGATTCGTGATAATAGTCGATTCAAAATTGGTATGTAACTGTTTGTGGGGTCAGAGATAATGAATTTTCTGTGAAAATTCATAAACTCAAGATGGCGGACGAGATTTGTTATTATGATCAGATTCGATTCAAAATTTGTATGTGGGGGTTTTTTGAATTCTATGTCAAAATTCATGAATTCAAGATGGCGGCCTAAGATGGTGAACGAGTTTTATGGTTATGGTCAGATTCGATTCAAAATTGGTATATAGGGGTTTTCGGGGTCGGATATTTTGATTTTTTATTAAAAAACAAAATAGTTTTTTAAATATAGTTTAAAAAACTAAAGAACGTGCTTTACTTCCAACAATGACTAAAAAGTATAAAATAATTGTCAATGTAATTACTCAAATGCAAAAAATAGTGGGGTTCTTGACTTAAGTTTTCTCGAGCTTTTGAACGCTCAGTATTGTAAAGTTGAAATCAGTAACGTAAAAAAATAGTTTGTAAGCACCCACGCTTTTTCACATTTGAGTTATTACATTGTCAATAATTTTTTACTTTTCAGTCCATGTTGAAAGTAAAGCGTGTTCTTCATTTTTTTAAACTTTTTTATTCACTTCATGGCGCTTCACAGGTTCACGAATCTCATGACATTATTTCCTAATGATGTGGAATAATACGTCTGCATATATTAAGTTACAAAATACCAGACATGGCAACACTGTCGGACGCCGAAAGTATTCTATTCGTCCAATAATCATACGGGGGGACGTAGTAAGGATAGTACAAAGTAGTGTATATTGAGGGCGTTCAAATGATAGTATAATGAAAGGACGTAAAAAATATGCAGAATATATAAATCTAAATTGTGAGTGATCCAATACTAATATTTCAATATACTTTACATTTTTGTGCTCTTTGAACCTATTGCCACCTATTGAAGGCGGAATAGTTGAATATACTTCCTCGGACGCTGAAAGCGTACTGAATAGAAAGACGCTAAAAAGATAAATAGATGTATATATATATATATACATATATATAAGTACAAATATAAACACACATATAAATATATAATATGTATAGAAGAGTTAATATTTACGTTAAAAATTCAGATAGTGAATAAAAACATTCATCCAACAAATAGTTTTTCAGTCTTTTTTAAATAACAAATTATTCGTGTGGTGCTTTATATGCTCTGGTAATTTATTATAAATTCGAGGTCCCATATAGTTTGGAGCCTTATATGCTGTGTTCACTTTCGCGAATGGGATATGGTAAGATTGCTTTTTTCTTGTATTATAGCCATGAATATCTTCATTCAAGTGAAATGATGACTTGTTATTGAAAATATACAAGGATATTTCATAGATATATAGACAAGGGAGAGGTAAAATACTGAACATTTTGAACAACGGTTTACATGATTCCCTACATGATACATGCCCCAGAGTACGCAGTATACGCTTCTGGCTGATAAATACGTCCGATGCTGAGGAAGAGCTTCCCCAGAAAGAAACCCCATACCTAAGTCTTGAATCAATCTGTGCATAGTACATTGCCAGTAACTGCTCCTGATTGAGGAGATCTCTGAGATTGAGGAAAAGAAAATTCAACGAATTCAGTTTGGTTGCTAACTTGTTACAATGTGTCTTCCAGTTGAGAGATTCATCGAGGAACACTCCCAGAAATCTAACACTTTCCTTGGTATTTGTCAGGATTGATTGATTCACTGTAATATCCAAATTTTCAGTTATATTCTGCCTACTATGAATTCTCAACATCTCGGTTTTTTTCGTATTGAAGAATAAATCACGACTATTGAAAAATTCTGACACTTCAGTCATCAATTTGGAGCAACTGGCTTTAAGTAAATCAGTATCAGAGGCGGATACAACCAGTGATAAATCATCTGCATAGGCTGAGTGGTGAGAACTCGTTATGACAGAATCAATCTGATTTATGTATAATATAAATAATACCGGTCCCAAGATAGATCCTTGTGGAACACCCATGTTAACGTCCGAGCAATTTGACGTTTTGTTATATGTCTTGTCAGCGAATTTCATCTGGATTGAAACGTATTGTTTCCTTCGCTCGAGAAATGACTGAACCCATTTTATAGATAGATAATTTATTGATGTTTTTTATATTTTATAGTATTTCACAAGTCTTGGGAATATACTCGTACATGTAAGTACAAACATATACAGATACATTTATACAGCTCGACAAATCTAGCTGTGCATGTGAGATGCGCCAAAGACAAACAGAGAGGGTAACTGTCCACTACCAACTTTTTTAGGGATTGACAAGTACTTCACAGGCTGGTCTACTGAGCACCCAATATGCAGATGTATATCTAGATTTGCCAAGCTGTAAGGTATATGATGAAGTCATAAAATTGAAAGCAAGTATCTATATCTTAGTTTTTTAAATAAGATTCCATATTGTATTTTTTATTAATAATGCATATCAATATTAAAATAGGGTAATGGATATTTTAATTTATTAAAAATTTTTATGTTAATGATATCAAAAGCAAAAACTGCCTTATGTATGCAGATGGCACCACATCAACAGTAACAGGAGAAAATATAGCTAAAGTTATAAAAATTGAAAATAAAATTAAATAAAGAGTTGCAAATATGGCCCAATGGTTTTCAGATAATGCAATGAGGAAAAGTAATATAAGTGAGATAATAAGACTAAAACTGAACATTGCACAATATGGGAATTAAACTCTTTAACCGTCTTCCCCAACATATGAAACAACTATCCACTCACCAATTTAAGGGAATAGTTAAGGAACTTTTTTTGGGATAGACTTTCTTCAGTGTGGATAAATGTTTATTCTTTGAATTTTGAAACGGACAATATTATAGTTATATTTAAACTACTTATTCTTTTTTTGTGTTTCATTGTTGATGTGATAGAATTGTACAATTATTGTAATTGTATTTTTAATGCATTTCTGTTACATTTTATATTTTCAATTTATACATTATTATATTTAGTTTATACATTAGTATACCAACTTTGACTGAGTTATTACATATCATGTTGATCTCTCAAGAACAATTATATTTTTATTATTATTATTATTATTATTTGATGAATAGAAATATGTTGACTACACCTCAAAAGGATGACTTCCATTTTCCTTCTGCATTATTGAATGTTATAAGTAATTTGGCATATTATATGGGTGTAAAAATTTACAATGCACACCTCAGCTTAATTAAAAATTACAATAATAAAAATCTTTTGAAACAACAATAATCTTCAATAGAAAATAAATTTTATACTATATAGGAATTTTTAACAAGGCGCTTTGATGAATTTTGTCTATTCCTATACACTGTCATCGAAGGAAATAATACTGAAAATTATTCTCATATCCGTTTTGGATTAGTAAAATACATTTAAGTTAAACAACCTTCCAAATGAATCCTGATTATATAATATTTTTATATTGTGCAGTTAATATTTAAAGTACATTCCTATTCAATTCTACTCATAGAAACTAATAGTTTTTTTCCCAAATTATGAAATAGTGTCACTTTTGGATATAATGTCAAAATAAATGAAAAAATAATAAAGCCACTTACCTGATGGTTGAGGTATCCAGCTTGAACAGCCATTTGAATCTGCTGAACCAACATCCGGAGTTGCTGGGTAGAAGGCTGTGATTGTGGCTGGAGATTCCTTCCAGAATTTGCAGAAGATCCCCCAAAGCCTTGTGACCCACCTCCTTGAGAAAGCATTTTTTGTACAAAGGCAGGAGGCATAGTGTTTATTAAAGAATTATTTGCTCCAGAATTGCTCATATTATTAAGAAGATTGGGGGCATTGCCACCTGGTGGAAAGCCAGAAAGCTGAGCACCAGGACCAGGAGGAAATCTTTGGCAGCCGAATGGTGAATGATCATAGTGATCATCATGGCGTGCTCCCCATCCATCTCTATTATTGCGTAATGGGCTGAGAAGGTCCAGGGCTTCTTCAACATTCATTTCACGCATCCGTAGAGCATTTTCTACATCTTCTTTCTGGAATGGTTCATTAAAGAATGAGAACAATTTAACGACACAAAAAGGTTTATTTTTCTATTTTGTCATCTGTAAAAATTGAGGAACCAGTTTTATGTGGCCATAGACTCAAAAGGGAAGCTTAAAATATATAAGTGTAAAAAACAAAGACGTATAATAATCTGTCTTGTGAAATACCTTTAGTAACAGTTTTCAAAATTGGAAATGAAAACCAAAATCTGAAATATTTTCACTCTCATACTGCAAAAGTTGTACAGAAAACAACAAGATACCTTGTGACCCATATCTACGAGCATTCTGAACTGCTTTGAATTCCAAACCATTTCTTTTGTCAACTGGGGTTTAGTAGCCTGCTTATGTCCCCACTCAGCCTCATCCCATAATGGACCAGGCATCTTCTGTTTAGCCCAGGATCCAGAGTCTTCCCATGCTGCTGTTGGTCCAGTTTCGTCCCAAGATCCATTACGTCCATGACCCCATACAGAACCATCTGGTTTCATACGTGACTGTGGCATACCTGGGGGACCACCGGCTGTATTGTTGCCACGACCCATATTTCCCCCTGTTGGCAGATCTTTCCAGTGAGAACCTAGTGTGAGGTGCAAATGATGTAAGTGCTTTTGGATGAGAATGAATGCAAAAAATATATGAATAAAATATTCATAAATTTAAATAATTTTGAATGTTTCCAAATTTCAAATTTCTTTTATATTTCATTTCAAATATACAATATATCAGTGATATACTAATGAGTTTATCAACAAATCTGATTTCATGAAGTTCTTTCTGTATGAATATTGTAAAAAGGAACTGCTATATATTACATGTGATATAATTTTTTGGAGTACCTATACTTATTATTAATAATATTTTTGTAAAATAAATGTACATTATTTCGAATATGATTAATATTATTAATCAAACATCTTCAACATTAAAGAAGGAAATTCATTTACAGTAAATATTGAACTCTATGGAATCATAATCATCATTATTTTATTAATGAATCTAAGTGCCGGTTTCAACACTTGCTGATAAAGTCCCTGATACCCTAATAGGAACTTATCTGCCAGATATCTGGCAGATAAAGTTGCTGGTAACTTATCAGCCGATTCATATGGCTGTTAAAGTTTTTATCTGGAAGAAAAAAAGAAAATTTGTTTGTTTTGACGTTTAGAAAGTGTAGTTTCCACTCAAAATTGTCCTTACATGGATTTATTCCAAGTTTTGAATATTATGAACATATTATGCGACCCCGTAGAAACTGAGTAAATCGCCCTAGACCAAATTATTTTTGAACACTCGACGGAAATTGTGGTAAATACCTGTCAAAAAACAACTACTGCCCTGGCTAATACCACGACGGGTATTGAATTATATCTGACAGAAACTTGTGCAATGTACCTCATTGAAGAGGAAACAATTGCAAGAACTCCCTTGTAACCAAATAGCAATTTTGATTCAGACAGAGGGACCACCTGTAGTCTGGTCTCAAGATTATTGCCGCGTGCAGGGTAAGTTACCACAGACAGCCTTGAGGCCATCTATTCCCCGTCATCTATTTGGTCACTCTAGTCTCACTCTGGTGGAACGGATGTAAGCCGCTTCACCTCATGAGCAGATCTCCTGGTTGAGAGACTCAATTGTATAAATGAACTCAAACCTCAGAGGTTTTTTTGGAGAGCGTTCAATAACGATAGTCGTTGCCGACCGATGTTTTACCCTTTTTACTTTCATATACACCTACGTTTGCTTATTGTGACAAAAACCTTGCAAACTTGCAATTGTTTCCTCTACAATGAGGTACATTGCACAAGTATCTGTCAGATATAATTCAATATCTGTTGTAGTATTAACCAGGAGAGTAGTTGTTTTCTAGCAGGTATTTGCCACAATAAGCATTTGTTTTAGGTCTATATGGAAATGGAAAGCGAGAATAATTCGTTCTTCATTAGGCAACCAGGTTATTATTGAGTCCGATGTTTTGAAGTTCCTCAATAAATAGATAGTTGGTGGTTAGTTATTAATTAATTGTATTCTTAAAAAAAAAAAAACTACTGCAGGAGTAAACACTCAGCCAGCAGTTTTGTAGGGCTCAGCTCGAATCACAGCATTTTTTTTCCTAGTATCCCTATAAATTATTTATCTGCCACTTATTTTATCAGAGAGTTTGATGGTGAAACAGAGTAAATATATCAACAACCCTTATTTTTTAGATAGCGTTATCTGTTAGATAACTATCTGAAACTTTATCAGTAACTGGTGAAACTGACCCTAAATCTAGAGCATGGTAAATTGTTTATCAAATTTGGTTTGCATTCACATAGTAATGTTTCAATTAGTGAGTAAATTGGAATAGGCAAAAATTATTTAAAAGAAATGAACAGTGAAACATATAAAGACAAACTAAAGAATTATGAAATCTGGTTACAATAAACTAAGCACTTTCCATATCCAAATATATCTTCAATCAAATAGTACTAAAGGCGACTCAAAATTTGCTGAAGATATATTTAGCTGTGAGTTTTATGTGTCAAATAATGGTGATGTTGGGAAATAGTAAATTATTTCCAGAAAAATATCATTCATCCCTCACTTCCCTTTATAAAATTATAATAGTAGTTATGGGTAGTAGTTAAAACATGCCAAGTTTTATTAATTGGATTAAATTTGTATATTTCAGAAAACAGGATTTCAAAAAATTCTGTTATTGGTGTATTGTCTCTTAAAACGAATAGAAAAATAAATCACGGCAAGATTTTTCAATAAATTATAGTGACATTCCCAGGATTCTCCTGACCAATAATTTTGTGAAATCATGAAGAGTATTAATTTATGACTTTTTTTTAACGATCATGAACTTTTTTGAATGAGGCACAGGCGAGATCAATAAAACACACAAGTACAAATAAGCTCATTGCAAAAATCTAACATACAAAGTTTTTTCAACGACAGATATTATATCAACACATTGAGGAAATTGTATTGTTATGAAGTTTTCAATTTTAGTCATATTATCAAATGATGACTTTCAGGTAAAATGTGACACAAAATAATGTCTTTTTCAAGAATGTGTGAATGTATTAACAGTGTGAAAACAGCTATTTGTGTATTCAAAGGGCAAAGTGATTGATTGCTGCTCGAAAAAGCGCGAAACGTAGTGCAGTAATCTATGGAGAACGGCAATGATAATTTGTGCTCGAAATACAAATAATATTGTTTCTATAAACGCAGCTCTTAGATAATTTGATGTTTGATACTTCATTCAACATAGGCATATAATATAATTAATCATTTACAATAATAATAATAAGAATTTTAAGAAGCAGGGAGTTGTGACAATAGCGGCACATTTAGTCTAGCAGAACAAGCACCTTCATGGCAATTGTTGATTGTGGGTCAGCTGGAGTGAACCCCTAGTAAATACAATTGTCCAACTAAAAAGGTGCAAGCCCCGAGGTATCTACTGAAAACTAACCAGATATTCATTTTCTTCAACTGGCTTGGGTGAATGCGAAAATTTACACTTGACGGTAGATATTTGATTAAATCGTCGTTTTTCCCGTCACAGAAATAGTGTATTATACTTTTTCCCTTGTATAACAAATAACTATTATTATTTTTCTCATCAACAGACTAAAATGATTCTCACTGAAAATATATTTTAATTAGTCTAACAAGGGACTGATCTACTATGAACATATAAATAAAAAAGTTATGCAATTTGTATGTTAACTCAATTCTCTTTTACAGATTCGAAATGATTGCTCAAAATTTAGACTAATGGATGATGAATTATTTTAATTCCCACCTGAATACAAAGAGACTGGTATACCTTGTTGAGGATTACCCCAAAGGGAGGTACCGTCATCATAATTTGGCATATTTCGTCTTTGTGACGGTGGTGATGGTTCATCCCACCCTGCAGTATTTCCAGGAGCAACCGGCATTTTGGTGTGATGATGCATTGGTTGGGAGCTTGCGTGAGGTGCACCTTGTCCCCAGAAAGCTTCGGCTCCGGCTCCATTCAGTCTTCCAGTAATGCCTACATGAAAATAAAAATCTAAATTTAAAAACCAGAAAATAATTACAAATACTATTACCAAAAAGTTAATAAACAAAAAGAATTGTTTTTGTGTTTCATTTCATATTTTAGAACAATCAAAACAATTCAGAGCTATTTTGTGGCTAGTATTTTGGAAGATTATAAGATATTAAAAGGTAGGTATTCAACTAAGACGATGATTATTACCTCTTGGATCTCCTCTCATATCACTACCAGTCATTTGTCTCATCTGCTCTCTTGGATCCAGCAGCCTCATGGCATCAGAATTTCCTGGGCGCATATCCCTTAACTCTGGCCGAATCTCTCTGGGATCTATTCCTGTTTGACGAGGATCAGCAGATCTTGGGTCTCCCCAACCAGAATTATTTGTACCTGCACCCCAGTCATTTTCTTTCTTAGGGCCTAAAAATGAACAAGTTACATTTGTGAAGATTTACTGTATTGTTGTTATTATATACTGTAAGGATCTGACGATGAATGTATCATAAGAGAGAATAAATACAGTTAAATAAAATGTTTAAATTTTTTTGTAACAAATTTCTATATTTACACTGATTTTATCTTAATTAACTTGGTCATGATTTTAAAAAATGTATAGACGGTGTGTATAGTTATTTGACAAATATTGAAACATTTGTACTATAAAAGTACCAACATATTTACCTACTCCCATTACGATTTTTCATTGCACTTTGTTAATGATAGCTCATTCTTGGAGAATGAAGTATCTATCTACCCCTGAATCAGAAAGAACAGCTTTTTTTTTGGATTGACGTGGCCGTTACTTGATGGAAATCCATAGTCATGACACTGAGATAAAACACGATTAAAATATCCACAAAATGCGAATGTACTACATTCGCTTCAAAAAGATACTGTGTCGAAACAGGTCGCAAAGACAATAAATTTTGTGCAAATTTTAATTGTGTTTTAACTTAGTGTCATAAAAAGAATAGCAGCTAATTCATATTGAAAATAAAATTACCCAGTAACTAATTAACGCACATGTAATTAATAATTCATTTTAATCCTGTTTTAACTTAGTGTCATAAAAAGAATAGCAGCTAATTCATATTGAAAATAAAATTACCCAGTAACTAATTAACGCACGTGTAATTAATAATTCATTTGAATGTGATGAAAAATACTTAACATTTTGGAATAATTCCAATACTATTTAAAAAATTGAAAATCAATCATTCGAGATTGAAAACTCAAAATGTATCTATTGACTGAGATTATATTGTTTTTGTACAGAAACACTTTTTAAATAAGTAAACAATTTGATAAATAGAAAGAGTTGAACTCGCCTCCCCACATGGCTCCATTATTGGTATTTCCACTAGTACCCCACTGTTGCTGATTAGAAGGTACTCCAGTCCAAACATTAGAACTATCAGTGTCATCATCTTCACCCCAAGTACCACCAATGTTTGTGGAAGGGGTATGACCCCATGGGGTTTTTTGCTGTGGCTGTGGTGGAGGTTGGCCACCATTTCGAAGATTGGCTTCCCATAGTTCAGTACCGTTGTTCACTGCAGGTTTCCAAGGTGGAGGGCCTCCAGAACCATCCATTTTCAGAGGTGGTTCAGGGCTGCTAGGGATATCCCAATTAGTATCTTGATTGACATGTTGCTGAAAAAATATTGTATTTGGATTTTTTGATCTTCCACAATTATCGAAAAATTCTTATAATTAATGATAAATAACAAAGTGTGAAGTTTGTGGCTCAATTTTGATATTGGATTTGGTATTTTGGTTTAAGAGCAAACTGTGCTAATTGGTTCTGAACCCAATCGATTTACAGGATTACTTATTCAAAAAGCTAATAAAAATCCGAATAAAACACAAAATTAACATTTACTATGGACAGATAAACTTCCAAGTTCACTTTATGAGACAAATATCACTAGACAAAGACATTATAATCGCAATCAAGGAGAGGATAATCCATTTAATACAGGAAATAACCACACATTTAGATAAAAGTTTGAGAAACATGGTGAATAACAATGGAAATATTCCATTCATAAATGAAGCCTCAGGTCTAATAAAAAAGTCGACACTCACAGATAAACTAAGACACAAAAAATATGGCAACCAAAGAAATTGAGCATACAGTGACCGGCAGAAAGTACGCATCATATGGGAAATTTTGTTATTAATAAATTTTGACAAATATTGATATGTGCAATAGCTTCTGTATAAAAAAAAAAACCTAAAAGACGTTGTACAGTGCCGTTCATCTTTTCGTGTTTGGCGAAAAATTTAAAAAAATTAAAAATTATTTCTCAGAATAACTACACATGTTTAAGAAAATATCCAAAAATATTATTCGGAAAAGATGTTCAGAATGACATTTTATAGCTATATACAAATTTTGAAAAAGATCGGAGATAAAAAATAAATATTAGTATAACCAACAACTAATATTTTAAATATGGTTTTGAAAATTTGGAATCTATGAATTTCTCATGTGTTCAGCTGCTTCATAAGAGGTCACTGAAATATCTTCAGGACATTATAATCCAGACACTGTTTAATAATAATACTATTTTTATTTAAATTTTTTATTGGAACAAAAAATTAAATTATTTTTGGCAAATTGTTGGAATCATACGTACCTACGATATTTTGTTGATTGTAGGTTCTTGTTCCGTAAAAAATTTAAAAAATTTTTGGTTCTGATGAAGAATTCAAATTAAATTTGTGTAGTTACTTGGTCCTTCATCAATAATAAACAGTATCTAGATTACAATGTCCTAAAGACATTCCAGAGACCTCTTATGAAGCAGATGAACACAAAGCAAATTCACATATTTCAAGTTTTCTTCGAATAAAATAGAAATAGCTTGTGAATCTTTACAAAACCATATTTGAAATATTAGTTGTTGGCTTTAATAATGTGTTTCTTAGTCAGAAAAGTACTTTTCCAAAAAGATTTTTTTTTGTGGCAAAAAAAACTTTTTTTATTTTTTTATCCCAGATCTTTTTCAAAATTTGTATATAGCTATAAAATGTCATTCTGAACATCTTTTCCGAATAACATTTTTATATATTTTCTCAAACAAGTTTTTTTCAGAAATAATTTTTGAATTTTTAAATTTTTCGCCAAACACGAAAAGATGAACAACACTGTACGTCTTTTGGAGTTTCTTTTGATACAGAAATGATTAAGCATATCGATATCTGTCAAAATTTATTAATAAAAAAATTTCCTATATGATGTGTACTTTCTGCCGGTCACTGATATAAAAAATATGCAATCTGACCCATAAAGAAGTACTAAAAGTGAATACACCTCTTACAGGGTGGTTCAATAATGAGATGGTAGTAAAGAGGAGTGTGGAAATATCCAACTTGTGGGATTTTAAAACAAAAACAATTTTATGACAGGATATTTTCATATGTAAGTCTAAAGCAGAAAACAGCCACTGTCCCCTACGACCTTTCAGTTATACCTGTTATATTATTGGCAAAGCTTCTACAATAACTACTTTGCAGTGCTCTATAAATTCCATAGCAAACTTATGTTTTGATTCAAAATACCCACATTCATGAATAATGCTAATCATCAGTGAAAGCTAGCTAACTAAAATAACTAAAATCCTTTCTCTCAACAAATGCAGTCAATGAAGAAAATTGGTCACCATTTTCTAGCCATTCAAATTATTAATTGTTGAATCCACTGATTAATTTCCATCATATTACAATATTAGTAGGCACTAATTACTCACTCCGCCCCAGCCATCTTGACTAAATATGGCCTCCCTCATACTGTTGAGTTGTTCCAATTGTTGCTTCGTGCTACTGGATGGTCCATTGTTGTTCTGGGAAATGGTTGAGGAGGCAGGAGGTTGACTATTAGGGGGCATCGTATTGTTGCTTGACGGTTTGGATCCAGGCTGACCCCAACCAGAGTTATTGGACTGTGAGGTAGGGGGCTGTTGGCCATTTGTTTTGTTTCCTACAAAGCATGGAACATTGTCGAAATCAACATTATTCAATCTTTTTTTCAATCAACCTTATTTCATCTTAATTAACATTTCATCATTTGGAACAGTTACAAATTTACTAGAATTTAGAAAAATAATAACAAAAACGATCAATAGTAAATATAGACTTTTTACAAGAGAAATATCGAAAACTTCAGTTATATTCGGATCCCTCCGCCGACGACCAATCAAAAGGTTCCCTAAAGTTTTGCTTAATCAATAGACAACCCAAAATAATTATCTTAATACCGTGAACTTTGCAATTTTACTGCATAAGGACCTGATTTTAAATAATTTCAATTATCAATCGGAGTAGCCAGCAGCGAAGATATATTCAACATGTGTTGATGTTTCATTTACCTAGTGTAAGCCTACCTTTGCACTAAGATGCATATTAACTCCATTTGACATGAGTTACAGTGATATGGGTAGTGACAATTGCAATTCCTTTATGCTAAACCGTCTAGAGGGCACTAACAACAACTAAATAATGAAAAATATATTTTTCATGTATTTCTACAGACTTTAGTCCTCACTAGCATTTCCATTCAATGAAGTATAGAAAAAAAAGTTATTCCAAATATTGCACATATTGGCAATAATGCAGGTGAAAAACCTTTGATAAAGTATAGTTTTGTTTTCTAATAAATGAATATTTGAAACCTGTGGTGTGAATACAATTCAAGAAATAGAAACTACCCAAAACACCACAACTACGCCACTTTCACTTGCCAACAAAGTCGGCATTTTCAAGTGCTAAAAGCTATAAGTTTACTACTATAAGTAGTGAGTAAACTCATAGCTTACTTGCTCACCACTCATAGTAATTTTGTAGCTTACTTACTACTTTATAAGCTTACTATAAGTATATATAATTCCTTTATTTAGTTATAAATATAAACTGATATAAATACTCATTTAAAAATACACATTGAAATTTGGTAATATAAACTAAAACTAATACAGACATGTCACTTATAAAAAACTACACATTAAAATCAGTTGAAAAAAAGGGATAAAAACAAGTATACCTGTGCAGAATATTCAATTGAAATATTAAAATGAAATGAAATTAGGAAGAAATTGTGTGAAATTGAGTGAAGGAAAATTTTTAAATGATGTTTGAACTTGTTCACAGAATCTGAGGATGGTGCAGCTGATTGAATCTCTCCAGGCCTTTAAAAAATACAGATATTTGTGTATGACTCTTTGCTACCAGTGAAATGTGGAAATCATTTCGTGATCTTGTATTGTTGGTATTCGTATCAGAATTGTAATTAACATTTCTTAAATAACTTGGAGCTGTACCTGATTTGATCTTGAAAATGAATAATAGAGTATTATACTCAAAGAAGTCATCTACTGATAACCACTGCAACATAATATGCCCAATTTGAGCATGTTAGTATGATTCTCATGGCTCGATTTTGAAGTTTCCTTAATATGGACACTTCATTTTGATTGAGTATAAAGTATTGTGGAACAGTAGGTAAAATGAGGTAATATTAGGCTGTTGAACAGAATAGTTTTGGGCCATCTTGTCAGAAAATTAGAACATTAACTAAGCTCACTTACCCACCACTTATAATAAGCTCATAGCTAATAGCTCTTGAGAATTCCAACTTTGATGGCGAAACGCGCGTCGAATGAAAGTGACGTAGTTTTGGTTTCCTATTTCTTGAATTATAAGGCTTGTTTTGGTTCTAAGTTAGAACCGACCTAGAACTGTCCAAAGCAGTGGCACAGTTGAAGTCTAACAAGCTTTGGGCAATTACTTCCAACACTTGATTGTGCAACTGTTCAGAACTGGTTCATAATCGATAATAAAAGGAACCCAAAAAAACCTATACTTTTGTGTGATTATTTAGATTTTTGTTTACCACATCTCTATGATAGTAGGCTGTTTTTACTCATTGCCAAGCAAATCGATAATGAAATTCCTACATCTTGACGAATATAATATGCAACTTTAGAATAATCATTTCCATGAAAATTGAAAAAATAGAATATGCCTCTGGCATAGTCTACTCGTACCGACTGAAAATATGGTACACAACCCAAAAGCATGATTAGAAACATTGCAGACAAAACATTGCCAGCATGTAAAATGTTTTCTTCCAACTCAATTTTGTTCTGCAGGAAACATTCAACAACTGTCACGTATAGCTGAAGATTTCCACTGACCCACCGTGCATTTTCAATCCCAAATCGTCTACTTCTTCAACAAAAATGTAGCAGAAGTGTGCCCAAATGAATGTTGATTATAATTGCATGGATTTTGTAGTTTTTAATATTCAACGATTTTCAAAGGCCATTTTCTTATTGAGCCTCTTTCTACAACCTGAAAACTGAATTTTTCATTCTGATAATTCAGTGCTGATTTGGTTTAGTGTGGTCAAAGCCAATGATTGAAATAAAAAAATCTGTGATTATTCTGACGGTCTGACAATGACTTTTGGGGGTGAACGATGAAAGTAAGGATGGAAACGATTTTTTCTACTCATTCATTTCGAGTGCCATGGTCTAATAAGTTTTCGATGAATTATTGGAGTTTAAAAAAAAATCTGTGATCATTCTGACGGTCCGACAATGACTTTTGGGGGTGAACGATGAAAGTAAGGATGCAAACGATTTTTTCTACTCATTCATTTCGAGTGCCATCGCCTAATAAGTTTTCGGTGAATTATTAAAATTTTCAAAAAATTCTGTACCCCTTCTGATGTTGACAATGACTTTTAGGGGTGAAGGATGGAATTAGGGATGCAAATGATTATTTTCTACCCAGTCAGTTAAGAGTGCCATCGCCTGTTTTCGGTAGAAAATTGGAATTTAAAAAAAATCTGTACCCCTTCTGACAGCCCGACAATGACTTTTGGGGGTGAAAGATGTAAGTATGTATGCAAATGATGGTTTTCTACCTATTGATTTCGAGTGTCATTGCCTAATAAGTTTTCGGTAAATCATAGAATTTTCAAAAAATTCTGGACCCCTTCTCACGACCCGACAATGACTTTTGGGGTGGAGGATGGAAGTAGGGATGCAAGTGATTGTTCGCTATCCAATAATTTCGAGTGTCATCGTCTTCTATGTTCGAGAAAAAAATTACAATTAAAAAAAAACTGTATCCCTTATGACGGCCCGACAATGACTTTTGGGGGTGAAAGATGGATGTATAGACACAAATGATTGTGTTCTACCCAATCACTTCGAGTGCCATCTCCTACTATGTTTTCGGTAGATAATTGGAATTTAAAAAAACCACCTTTTTTATGAAGACAATCTCCACGCTTTACCTACCTACATCTGTAATTAACCTTTTAACTTCATTTCAGTTGACTATGATACTGAATTTCTTTTGAAACATCGGACGAAACAAAATATTTACTTGTGTAATTGTTCTACAATTGTTCTACAGTTCAAAAGAAATTCTGTTGATAAAGCGTGATTCATCATCACTGTATAGAATAATTGTAATGGAAATCTGTATTTTCTATGTGCATCATCTTCAAACAAATACTGATGAATTTGATATATGAATGAACGAGAACGGTGTTTTTTCAAAAATTTTCCAGCTGTTTCTAGCTACTCCTACCTCATATTAATATAATAATAATAATAATGATATATTTGGATCAGTTTCAACCGCTGGTAGATCAGTGATCTCCATATCTTCGCTTACAATAAAATGTACAAAATGGAGTTTACCTTAATAAATAATAAATTGTAAACAAAAATAAGTTGTTTATTAATGTTGAAAATAAAGAAAATCTAAAAAAAAATAGCATACAAAACACAGTGTGAAAACTTTGATATCGAATTATTGTTACTCACATGCTATTGTTTTATCTTCCATAGCACACTTCATGAAAATGTTTCGTTATACACAAGTAATTTTTGATAAAATCTCAATTATTTCAATAATTTGTGAATTGGAACTAATTAGCGAAAAAAATGCAGTAAATTATGGATAATCCGTTATTACATTTTTGTGTGACCCATTTAAAATGGAAGCACCCTTATAATACATACATTTTTTAAACGACTGGAATGATTTCCTTTTCATTAGGTAGACATTCAAAAAGTCTACTAGGCAACCAAATTTCATGAATAAATATTCATTTTCAGGGCTACTATTCTTATTTTTCAAAGTCAATACATTTTTTAGATTTTTTACCTTGAAAAATAGAAATAGTTGGCCCTGAAAATGAAAATTTCTTCCTGAAATTTGGTGTTCCCGTAGACTTTTTGAATGTCTACCCAATGAAAACGAAATTATTCCAATCAGTCTAAAGTTATTTCCGAACGTGTGTAGACTATTGCAGACGTCATGAAGTGTAAGCAAGAATTACTATCGACCTGACTTCCCAAAAAGAGTAAATTTCACCTGGAAAACTTACGTCTACGGCCGAAGTTTCAATTATTCTTAGTTGAATATGCATGACTAGCTTTGACTAACCTTACGTAAACCGAATCACCATCCAAAACTGGAAATCTTTCAAATTGTACACACCCACCCTACAGCTGTTATCCAAATTTAATTTTCAATTTTTCATCAATTTTCCGGCCAAACAAATTGATTTGGGAGAAACAAGTTGTCCTGCACTACCAGGACGACGCTTATTGCCATTATCCTATACAATATGATTGGGTCGAAAATCCTTCAGAAAACAACTACTTTCCTGGCTAATACCACGACGAACGTTGAATTATATCTAATGAATTTCCGTGCAGAGTCCTACAAGGATGTCTCCGCAATTGCTAGTTGCATGCAAATGTTCATTGAAACATTTGGACCACATATAGATCGATTTCTGCAGACAATAGCTAATGTCTGCAACAAATGATTCAGCAAACTCTCCATGTAAAGGCAGAAGCTGAGACACCGCCCACAGCCTAGCGTTCACTAAACCACGGGCGCCATCTGAACTCCAACCCCTCAACCAAAGCAATACCCAGAACTTGCGTGATTAATTTAACCACAAATACAATCTGCATGCATTGTTCACAATAGGCTTGTCAAGAGAGAAACAAATTGATTTACTGTTTTGGAGGACTATTTTCATATAGCGTTTTAAAATTTTTGGTACTAGAAACATTTCGGGTAGTTTACTGATGGCATTTAAATTTAGTTTTCAATTGTAATAAACTTTTACGATTTCACTTTAAAATTCTTTATTCAACACTTGAGAAAAACAGAACACGCTAATTTATATTCACTGGACTATAATTCTATTATTTATTTTTCCAACTTCAGTAACTAACTAGCGACACGCACGGACTCTTATAGCCTTTCCGAATGCAGCTCTAACGGGACACAGAATCGGCATATCCACTCCTTGACCAAGACATCTGCGACGGTAATGGCTTCCTGATTGGGTAGGGCGTAGGCTTTCGCTGCTGAAATAGTCCACAAGGATGTATTTGTTTCCATGATCAGATTCGAGAAATGGGCCAGCGATCTATTGCAATCCTTTTAAATGGGCTGCCTACGTTATGCTGACGCATGGGGCTTAGGTCGAGTTCGAGGTCCGTTGCTGGCAGCGCATAGGGAACACTTCCTGCACAAGTTCTTAACGTCAGCTTGACAATTAACACAATAGAACCGTTGTCTCAGTTTCTGCAGTCTTCATCACTGCCAGATGGTTTCCGGTGATTCCGTCATGCACTTCTCGGAGCACTCGGGTACCACTGTCTGACGTCTTTCCTCTCTGCCATCCTTGGACTCCAACATGCGTTTCAAGACACCATTTTCCAACATAAGGGAATTCCATTGGGCCCAGTATGATTTAATCGATGGAGAATAGCGTGTGACTTACTGCCATGATGGTATTTGGTTGCCGTTTTTCCAGCCGATGACCAGACGAAGGTCTGGATCTCTCTCTTAGTCTTTTTGGATTTTGTCATCTTTCCAGTCATCGTCAAACACCATGGTCCTACGAACGGCTGCATCCTTCTCCTCGGCTCGAAGACAGTGTGAGCAGTCGTCTGGACATGTTCTCCGTGATAGTGTATCGGCGTTCTTGTGACTGCTTCCTGCTCGATGTTCAATGTCAAAATCAAATTCTTGAAGTCGCTCGATCCAGCGTGCTACCTGTCCTTCGGGGTTCTTAAACTGTAAAATCAATAAAAACACGGGATAAATTACATCGAAGGTCTCTGGCACAACCCCAGAATGATAACCTACGGAGACAATTCATATCGTACCGGAATAAACTAAACAGACTACTGAAAAAATCTAAAATCGATTATTTCGGTGCAGAAATCGATAAGCATGCTGGATCCTCGAAACACATGTGGCGAGTGGTTAATGATTTCACAAACAATTTTAAGTCAAAAAGCAACGACATTAATGAACTGAAACTTGAATGCGGTAAAAGTATAAGAAACACAGAAGAGATCGCGAATGCACTGAATGAATATTTTTCAGAAATAGGCTCCAAACTAGCAACAAAAATCTCCAAAAATAACTATAAGGAGAAACATCCAAATTACATGCACTCAATCTACCTAAAACCGACCACACCTTCTGAAATAAAAAATGAGATATTACAACTGAAAAATAATAAAGCCCCAGGGCCCGATGGAATAAAAAATGAAACAGTCAAACTCATTTCGGAATACTATGCTGGATTTTCTACTTGTGAATGGGATTGTACCGAGGGCTTTCAAACTCGCTCATATAATACCAGTACACAAAGGAGGAATGAAAACAGATATGGCCAACTATAGACCTATATCTTTAACTTCATGCTTCTCGAAAATTTTCGAAAAAATTATTAAAAACGATTGATGGAATATCTAGAAAAACATAAAATCATCAGCGATAGGCAATACGGATTTCAAGAAAACTGCGGAACCCAGGATGCTATAGCTTTCATCACAGGAAAAATATATGAATTCGTTGACCAAAAGAAACCATGCTTGGGTGTTTTTGTGGACCTGGCAAAAGCTTTCGACACGGTCAGTCACAAGCTTCTGCTGGAGAAACTTGAACATCTAGGTTTACGAGGAGTGACAATAAACCTTATCAAAGATTACCTTAGTGGCCGTACGCAGAAGGTTGTGCTAAAGGATACACTAAGTTCACAAAGGACGGTTACGTGTGGGGTTCCACAGGGAACAGTCCTTGGTCCTGTACTATTTTTACTTTACCTAAATAGCTTGTTGAGTCTAGATTCACTTGGCACGATTGTTTCCTTTGCCGATGATACTGTCATTCTATACACCTCCGAGTCATGGAATACAGTTAGGGAGAAAGCAGAAAAAGATCTGGAGAAAATAAAAAAATGGTTTGATTATAATTTACTAACAACTAACGTCAAGAAAACAAAAATTCTAGCTTTCACTTCTTATGAAACGAACCTACCTGCATATAAAGGAATATTTTTTGATCACCAAACTGTCGAATTTGTTGAAAGTGTACGATATCTTGGCATTTATATTGATTCTTTTCTAAGATGGCATGTACAGATAGAGAACCTGAAAAAAAAAATTCGATCTTTGTTGTACAAATTTTATCAGTGTAGATACATTCTTTCCTTGGATAAATTGAAAATAATATATCACACACTCGTCGGCTCCTTATTAAGTTATGGAATCATTGGCTGGGGGGGTGTTAGAAAGACCACACTTAGTTCATTAGAGGTAGTCCATAAAAGAGTTTTGAAGATAATAGCTTTCAAACCATCTTCATATCCTTCTGAAGAACTATTTCAAGACCTGAAAGTAATGGACCTCCGACAAATATATGCAAAAAATATACTTTTTTTCACATATAATAATAAATCCACTTACCTCAAAAAAATAGATCATACACACAACACACGAAATAAAACATCAGATAATGTGCACCTCCCCAAAAGTCAAAAAGCAATTGGTCAACGAACTCTTACTTATATTGCTCCAAGAATTTACAACCACTTACCTGCAAATAATAAAATAATTGAAACTAAATACTCCTATAGAAAACATGTTAAAGAATGGATCCTGAAAAAAAACAGAACTTTTTTCCATGAATTAATAGATTGAAAATATCAAAAACCTAACCTTAGTTTTTTCAATATATCATTAACCCCAATTTATATTTATATTGTATTTTTTATTTCTATTTGTTCCCAATGTTTCCAAGCTGTTTCTTGTGAAAACATAGGTAAATCTATTATTATATAATAATTTTTATCTTTTTTATACTCTTGTTTATTACATATCTACTGTGTTTGACATATAAATGTATAAGTTTTAAATATTGTATTGTATTGAATTGTTTTGCATAAGTTATTTTATATTACGGCAAGATTAGACTAAACACACTGCCATAGACAGTCCCTCACGGACTAATTGGCCCTGTTAGGTTTATTTATGCCAGATTTTCTCAACTATTTGTTATTATTTTTATTGAAATTGTACTTCTTGTGTAAATAAACGATGATGATGAAAAAAAAAAAAAAAAAAAGCCAAGGCTGCATGGTCAGTCCTCACCAGGGGTGGTACTCTGTAACTTGTTTTGCATAGCGAAGCTAAACGAAGCACACGCTATCACTTTGTGGTGTACCGGAAAGAGAGAAGTTACACTGCAGAAATCTCCATCCGTAGACGTTTTTGTAAAAATGTTTACTACAACTACAGCCAACAATTCCCGTCTGGTGATACAATAATTGCGCTCCGGTTTGCTGAGGTTTTGATAAAATACCCAATGGCCTTCTCTTGTCCTTCCTGGATCTGGGACAGGATGACTCCAGGTCCTACGTTACTGGCGTCGGTATCCAAAATGAATTATCGATTGGGCAGTGATGGCTCAGGATCGGTGCTTTGATCAAGGCTTCTTTCAGCTTCTTGAATGCTTTTTGGCACTTCAGACCACTGGTAATGGACTTTCCTCTGGAACAGATGGCATTTCTTAGGACTCAGTTTCAGCCCAGAATTCCTCAGGCGCAGGAATACCTCCTCTAGATTTCTCACATTATCTCCGAACGATCTGCCAACTACGATGATGTCATCGCGGTATACCAGACGTTTTCCATGAGAGTCCTTTCAATGCAGTCTCCACCAATCTCTCAAAGGTGGCTGGAGCGTTACAAAGGACGAATGGCATAACTTTGAACTGCCACAATCCTGAGCCAATAGTGAAGGCTGTTTTCTCTCTATCTTTTGGGGCCAGTTCTACCTGCCAATATCTGCTCTTCAAATCTAGAGTCGTGAAAACTGTTGAGCCAGCCAAGGTGTCTAGAGTATCTCTATTCTTGGGAGAGAGTAACTCCTTCTTCGTCGCGTTGTTAAGTTGACGCAGAAGTGTGTTGATCCGTCTTTCTTCTTTACCAGTACCACTGGAGATGACCAGGGGCTGTCGGACGGCTCAATTATTCCTTTTTTTTCATATCGTTGACAATTTTGTCAGCCTCTTCTTTCTTGGCATGAGGGAGTCTTCTGGCAGCGAGAAGGATTGGTCGGGCATCTCCAGTATCGATTTTATGCTGAAGAACCTTCGTTCTGCCACCTTTTCCTTGTCCGGTATCGAAAATGTCCTGATACTCCTCGACTGAATTTATCAATTTGGACTTCGGAGCTGATCCTATGTCCTTCGATGAAGTGGTGACTAACTTGTCCAATTCTGTTGGCAAGTTACTGTCTAGGCTAACAGTACCGTGTACACTCCTGACCACAGAGGAAATAGACAAGAAATGCGCCAACACAGTTCCCCTCTTCAAGGTCAGTGGGTAATAATTGACGTTCATTACCTTCACTGGCACAAATTTTATCAACACGCAGCAAGGTCTTTCCTAGTGCGATTCCTCGTCCAATTTTCTCATCATGAAGCTCGGGCTCAAACATCACGTTCCCACGGCTCGCTCCGCCATCCATGCGAGCCTCCAGAATGGTTTTAGCCCTCTCAGGTATGCTAAGTCTTCAGCCAACAGGACACGAATCATATCTTCACTTCTTCCATGAAGTAAGTACCAGCTCTTCTCCGTTCACACGCAGGACGCCATTTTTAAAATTCAGCTCGAACCTTTCGAATTCATGATGTCCATTCCGATGATTGCGTCGTCCTCGGTATCAACTACCAATGCCAATGTTTTAGTTTCGTGTTGCCCAAAATCAGCTCAATTAGTAGTTCACTATACACGGTGGCTGGTTCCGCTGTTTCTGTGCGTTTTGGCAAATGGTCCAAGAATAGTTCTAGTCGCACCTGTATCCATCAGCATGGTGCAAGGCTTGTTGTTGATGCAACCGCCTACAAAGGCTCCTTCGTTTCGTGGATGAAGGATAGGATAGCAATATATGCATTGTTAACAGGGGCTTGCCCAATTTTGCCACAATTCCAGAATCTGATTTGTCTTTTCTCTGATCTTTCTTATGGCAGCTTCAAGAGTGGAAGGCTCCTGTGGTTCTTTTTCCATCATCCGGACCATACTTTGGCTCTTGCAAGATTATTTGGCAGCCTCAAATTCCAAAGCGCGTGCCAGTCCATCCACGAGATGTGTTGGACGAGCTAGTGTCAATGCCTGTCTGGTTTCCAGGTCGCGAAGTCCATCCAAGAATGCCTGAACCGCCAGTCGCTCCATTACCTTTTCCGGTGTGGCTGGATATGCAAAGTAATCAAGCGTGCAATGTCTGCCTCAAATTCCTTTAAGGATTTGCTTGATTTCTGGCAGCGGTTTTTGATCAGTGAGTGGTATACATGTTCTAGATGGGTTTGTCCATACAGCAATTCTAGATGTTTAATCAGCTGCTCGTAGTCTTGTACTTGAGCCGTGAGGATTTGTAAGATATTTGTTGCTTCTCCACGAAACGCCAGTGTTAATGATACAGCTTTTTCCCCCTCATTCCATATATTCGCCTTTGCAGCAGCTTAAAATTGTCGGCGGTAATTTGCCCATGATGTTTTTACATCAAACTGAGGTGGTTTCATAGAAAGTTTTCTGTTTCCGAACTGATTTTTACATCTTTCAAACCCTTTTGAACATTATCCAAGTTCAAACTCAGTTCCAGCATTGAATTTTCATTGTTTTTTCAACTTATCGATTGTTTCCTTTATTTTGCTGATTTCTTCCTCGATTCCGGCTCTGATTTCATCACTGATCGTTTCCTTCAATTTTCCCATCTCTTCATCAATTTCATCTTTGATTTTCTCCATTCGCCACACCAGAAAGTTCCTTTTTTAAACCCTCTGTATTTTCGAGGAGTTTGTCTTCCAGAGTCCTTGAATTTTCTAGACGTTTCTCTTGAAGTTCTTCCTTCAAACTATTCGAATTTTCTAGAAGTATGTCTTCCATTCCGTCGAGTTTACTCATAATGGAACTCATATCAAATCCAGAAACTTCAAACAAAAATGTTGCAGGATCTTCACCTTTTTTTATCAGTCCCTCTGAGAGTCTTTTCTGAAGTGTGGCCTCCTTACCAGTCGTTTCTAACTCCCTTTCTTCGAGCTCTTGCTTCAATTTAGACACCTTTAAATCGGCCAAAAGAACTCTCCTTGAAAACATTTTGTACTTCAATGTCTATTTCACACACAAAACGTTTTTCGATTTATTGAATTTTCCACGCGAGCGTTAGTTTCACGGGCCACCAGTCTATTATTATTATTTCCACACGCGAGTATAAACTGATATTATACTCCACTTCACAAAGAATATTTGTGTTTTTCGGGCCATCAGAAGGGGTACAGAAGATACAAATATTTATGATTTTGTCATCCTGGTTTGTGGGAAAAATAGTGTACACAACTATAGCTGGAAATAACACAACTATAGCTGGAAATAACACAACTATAGCTGGAAATAGCACACCAAGGGCGTCGCCAAGGAAGGACAGGGAGATCAAATGTAGCTAGCCACAAAGCGACCAAAAGGCCTATAAGGCCGTGCGAGCAATTGACTTCCTTAACTATTAATAAATTCCACATCGTATGACAAAACGACTTCCAAAGTGTAACGCTTCATGCTCTCGACTGTACCAGGCCAGGCGTTCATATTTTTTATCCTCCATAATATTGCCGCATTGCCCCCCCCTTAATCATAAGCTGGCGGCGCCCTTCTATCGTACTATAAGTTGACATAGATCCTATTGCTGAATATTATAATTTATATTTTCGGTATGGAGTACTGACATAAAACATATTGCAATGAATAGAGTATAGTATAGTAAAATGTTGAAAATTGTGACATAGCATGTCTTGCAGTATCAACAACGATATGTGCTCGTGAGTATTTAATAATAATAATAATAATAATAATAATAATAATAATACTTTATTTTCTTAAAGACATGTACAAACATGTATCGAATTTGTCAAAATTTGTAAAAAGAAAACTAGAAACTAGAAGTAAAACTAAAAACTACAAACTAAAAAGGAAAATTTTGGCAACTGGCCAAATCATCATCGACATGGTAATCAAATGTTAGTCAAAAAATTCTTCAATGGAGTAAAATCCACCTTCAAATAAGTATTTCCTGAGACATTGTTTGAATCCTTTCAAAGTAACAGATGATTTAATATTGGACGGAAGTTTATTGAATAACCTTTTTCCTATTACTCTAGGTGACCTATATAAGAGGTTAGTTCTAGAAAATTACACACGCTTGTCTTTTGTTAATGGAATGGATTTCCTTATTCGTCTTAAAAGAGTTTAAGTTACAAAATATAAAAACACACACTTCAAATATATACAAACAAGGTAAAGATAAAATTCCATAGGTTTCAAAAAAATTTCGACAACTAGTGGTACGAGAGACACCAGCGATACGATGAATTAGTTTTTTCTGTGAAATAAACACATCGTTAAAACAAGTGGATGATCCCCAAAAACATATTCCGTATCTCAGTCTGGATTCTGCTTGAGCAAAATATAGCATGATTAATTGTTCCTCCGTTAAAACTGATTTTATGTTTCGGAGTAGGTAACTGACAGAGTTTAGTTTTGCAATTACTGCCTCAAAATGTCTCCTCCAATCGAGACTCTCATCAATATATAGGCCCAGGAACCTTACACGATACATTTTTCAAAACGTTATCATTAAAATTTACATGAACGGTACTCACTTGTTTTTGCCTGCTATGAAAATGTATTGACTGAGTTTTTTCTGCATTTAGATGAAGTGAGTTTATGCAGAACCAGTCATACAAACTAGAGAGAACTTCATTACATCTGAACCAAGGAATACTTGGGTTTTTTCGAGATAAGTATGGACGTATCGTCCGCGTACAACGTGAAATGTGTAGATGGGCTGACTCTTACAATGTCATTTACATATATAAGGAACAATGTTGGGCCCACCACTGATCCTTGAAGAACACCCACACTGATGTCCAGATAATCCGAATTACAGGTAGTCATTGATTGCTCAGTCACCTTTGGAAGACTAACGTACTGGCGTCGTGCGTGCAGATACGATTTTATCCATTCCAGGGCAAGTCCCTGAACACCTATGTTAATCAGTTTATTCAATAAGGTATTGTGGTTTACGCAATCGAATGCCCTGCTGAGATCACAAAATATCTCAATAGGGCACTCGCCCGCATCAACCAAATTGACCAGATTTTCATAAAAGGAGTGGGCAGCACTGTTAGTGGATTTGCTCGCTTGGAATCCATGCTGGTTATCAATTATTATATGATTCTGTTCCATGTGGCAGTTCAGTCTCTCTAAATAGGTATATTCAAATATTTTTGAAAATATGGTTATGGGACGATAATTACTTAGCTGCTTTGGGTCGCCCTTTTTCAGAATTGGAACAACCCTTCCAGTTTTTAGGCAATCCGGAAAATTACCATTCAAAAACGAAAGATTGACAAGATGGGTTGAAGGAGATATTATAAAATAAGCAACTTTTTTTAGCAAAAATGCTGGTATGTCAGGGCCACATGAATTTTAATTTTTAATCTTTTTTAGCAGCAGTTCATATAACTCCATTTGCGTATAAGGATAGAAAACGTTGTTATGTGCGACGCATTTGTGGGTTCATTCACAGAATCCGTAGCAGAAACACACGGTATATTCTTAATTATATCAAGTGGAGCATTTCTAAAAAACAAATTAAAAGAATTAGCAACATCTGAAGGATTCTCTAGCAGGCCATTTTCATCTGAAAGTAATGATATATTTTGATTTTTTATGTCATTATTTCTTGTGAATTCATTTATTACCTTCCAA
Organism: Chrysolina haemoptera; assembly: GCA_958298965.1. Taxonomy (NCBI): domain Eukaryota; kingdom Metazoa; phylum Arthropoda; class Insecta; order Coleoptera; family Chrysomelidae; genus Chrysolina; species Chrysolina haemoptera. Next base: position 22,662,249 of record OY282595.1, read on the forward strand.
GCGCTTTTTGTAGGATTATCAGATCTTTCAATTATATTCTGATAGTGTTTTTTTCGTGTTTCCTTCAACAATTTTAAATGATCCTTTTTTTTGGGTTTTATAATATTCACGAAGTTAACATCAAACTCGCATGATATAAACTACTTTCCTTGCCTCGTTATGTAATATACTATCAGTAACAGTAGTGAATTCTTTTCGGATAACAAGAAGAAACAAATTATACGCTTTAGGTAGTAGTATCTGGGCGATCAAGCTTGGCTTCTTAATATGGCGAAGGAGCCTACGAGCCAAAAATTCCAAACTTTTTTTGTGTGTAAAATAGCGTTTTTTTTATGAAAGAATAAATTAATATACAAGAATTACCTGTTCAAAGATATGAGATATATGTTACAAATCGGTGGACACTTACCATTGGTGTTATTAGCTTGTTGAGAAGGTGGGGTACCCCAGCCAGAAGTACCAGTACTCAAGGAACTCTCACCTCCTCCCCTTAAACGTAAAGGAAAAGCTAGGTCTTGGCAATGGTTGTCGTCGTTTTTGCACAATTCAGGTTTAACCTTCATGAGGTGGCACATTTTATGGTCTTTTTTGTCGTTGTTATCGCAGTTTATCGTATCGCATCTAATGGATTTCAGTACGTTGAGGTCATCGGATAGTTCGAGGTCATCAGACTTTTGATTGGGAATGTCTCGTCCAGGGAGTAAAGCACCAAACTTACTAACTAACTTAAAGCTATTATTGTGGGCGACCATGCCATGGTCTATACGTTGTATTTTTGGTACGGTAACAGAGTTCAGAAGACAATTTTCGGTCACAGATTGCATTCTAATATTAGAGTTGCCAAATGAATGACAACTTGAGCCGGATATCACAGATGAAGCATCACTAGAGACGCAATGGGTACTACTTGGGGGATTGGCTCGATCTCCCCAAGCTGACCAAGCAACTTGTACTGGGGGTGCGCTACCCCTCATGGCTGACTTTTGAGGCACTTGGTAGGTAGGAAATATAGATTTCGGCTCGGAGGGGGTAGGGGCGCGCATCTTCATTAGTGCTCCATATCAGTCTGGCCAGCCAGAGACCTGTAACAAAATCAGAAGTGAAATTAATAAATACGATATTATCATGATATAGAATATCAGAATCCGAAAGCTTTACAGTAAATTCAGGTGAGTAGTCAAAATACTGATTTTTTGTCGCAGAAGCGGTAAAACCATATTTCCTCGAGCTTACGTGATTCACCCTATACCCGCAAGCAATTTAGTTTGAGAAGAAAAATTTTCTCTCGCAACTGCGGGTAAAAACTGCGTACTCTGAAATTTTTTCGCATAAGTATGGAAAAAATTTTGAGCACTAGTGTGAATGAAAACTTTGCTGACGCAATTTTTTTCAAAAGCGTCGCAGTTGTTTTATATAGAAATATGATAATAAGTATTAAGATAAGAATCTTCAACATCTTAATTCAGTGTGGGCCATAATGTTTGCAACATATGGGAAACATTTTTATTATCAGAGTAAACAAAAAACCCTTCATATGGGATAGTTTCTGCATATAGGAAAGCCTAAAAATAAATTTTGAGATATTATGCCACGCGAGCACCAATATGGAGGAAAGGAGGGTATGCTTTTGATAGCGAAATTTGGGCTATTCATGGAAAAACATTAAAAAAAATTTCAGATGCTTCGAAATGCGTAATGTAGTAGTACATTTTAATTTTCTTTCAATCTAGAATAAGTTACCTTCTATAATATATTCTTATCAATTATTTTCAAAAAATGCAATGTGGTAACATTGCTCTTGAATTAGTTCAATAACTAATTTGTCAGAACTGACATTTTATTTTACATTGAAACCCAAGATAAACACATACGCTTTGTTGCCAAAATCTCTATTTTATCATATTTTGCATTCACAAACTCTCTTAAATAACTTATTTGAAGATGTTCCAGAATGGTTTGGAAGTTCAAATTTTCAAAAAATGTTTCTTTTTTAAAGACCTGAAAGTGTGCAAAATCTTATGGGGGAACAGATGGCCCAGAAAAGCATACTCTTCAAATTTAGAAAATTTCAGACGCCATTTTGAAAGATTTTTGAATGGCATCGTAGCTCGAATGATAACTCATTCGAAACGTCTTTCAATTCTCTATATGACAGCAGAACCAAAATATTAAGCCAAAACAAAATGGCGGTACATAATTAGAACTCTTATTGAGTAACCCCACCACTGTTAACTTTTGAACGGATTGGAATTTTGCTCTAAAATTTCATCTGGTTGAATGATAGTTCATTGAATACTTTTGGCAGCAAAAAAAATTTATTTAAATCAAAATGGCGTCGTTCCGCCATTTTGAAAGATTTTTTCAAATCGCACTGGGGGTCGAGTGATACCTCATTTGAATCGCCTTTCAATTTTCTATACGATAACCAAATTTCAGACAATAATTTCCATCCAAAAGAGAATGGCGGTACATAACGTTAGAGCTCTGCTATGAGGATATCTTACTATTATTCAGTTTTCTTTGTTATCCGTCTGCTGAAAATAATGAATTGATTTCAGGTACAGAGAACTTTAGTGGACCTGAGTACCTTGAGAGATTTGATGATTTAACTGAAGCTCGTTAGGATTCGAGAGGATCCTCATAGCAGAGATCTGACATTATATACCGCCATTTTGTTTTGTTATCGTATAAAAAATGAGGTATCATTCGACACCCAATGCGATTTAATAGTGGTGGGGTACTCAATCAGAGTTCTAATATCATTTTACGCAATTTTGTTTTGGCTTAATATTTTTGTTTGACGTTTCGAATGAGGTATCGCTCGACCCACCATGTCATTTAAAAAAATCTTTAAAAATGGCTGCCAGACGCCCTTTTGAGAGACAGATAATTTTCTTTGGTGTCAAACTGTAGCTTATTAACAACCATTTCACCAAAAAAAATCAAGGAAAAATTCCAATCCGTTCAAAAGTTAACGGGGGGGGGGGGTTACTTTATGGACACACTGTATATTTTTTTATGGAAACACGCTGTTGTTTTTGATTTTAAATAACTTTTAGGTATCTTTAAAAATTACTCAATTATCATAATAATTTGTTTTTGGTTTGTACCCAATACTAGTGCAAAATTTACCAAAGTGATTTTTGTTTAGACTTTTGCTGTTTCAGTGGTTTCTATCTCAAAACATTTTGAATTCCAAGATTCACAACTGACCTACGTTCACGACCGGAATCAAGTTTTATGAAAAAACACATTATGTATTTTCCGAAATACAACAGGTGGAAACATGAGATTTTCTACTTAGCTTCTTCATTTTTATTATTTCCTCAAAAAGATTCTGCTTTTTAATTCCGCCAAATAAATAAAAAAAATTAAAATTGGTCTACTGTGATTCTCATAATACTTAAAACGTTTAACGAAGTTGTAAAATATGGACCATTGCATAAACAGCAAGAGTCGTAGTGAAAACCAGTTTTTTTTTTTTTATTTTGCACTAGCAATTGGCAACAAACTCAAAACAATTAATTGAATAAGTGTATGATGCCTAAACATTTTTTTAGACCAAAAACAAATACGGCGGTATGCATAGTTATTCGCTAGCGACTCTCCAGAGGTGCGGCGTTCACTGGCCTGTGCTTTATAATAATTTGTGTAGCTAACGGCGCACCTCTGGAGAGTCGCTGGCAAATGACTATGCATACGGCTGAGAGCATTTTTTCATAATTTTATTTCATAATTGGACCCGGCAGGTGGCGCTGCGATCGAGTTTGATGAAATTTTTTTTTCTAAGAATTTTCGAATATCAGAACATATTACAACAAATTTCACCCTTCCCCCGCCAATATCTTTTGAAATAAAAAAAGCATAAGTTTATGAATAATTAACGTTTTTTTTTATTGGCATACAGGTCACATTAAAGTTCAAATATAGTCAAGACCACGACGGTGTCGGCTTTTAGAGCCCTTTTATGCGGGCGTTTTGTATCGCTGGACGTACGACGCCGACGTTAATATAACGTCGGGTTTCCAAAACCATTGAAGCAAATATCTCTATTTATGCACTGCCGTCGAGTTTTGCTGTCGCGACGTTTTGTAAAACATGCCGTCGTGATCTAGAGTACGCGACATTCGGTTTGTCGCTAGGATTCTTCAAAATACATTGTACCAAATGAGAGCATTTATGTTATCTGCTGTCAGTTGATCAGTGTAGGTACAGATAGGTGTATCAAGGATATTTTCAATTTGGGCAAGATGGAATAAAGTGTGGGCACTGAAATGTTGATTGATGCAGTAAAGGACAGAACAACGCTTTGGGATACATCCTCAGAGGACTAAAAGAATACAAATTAAAAAAAAAAACGGGTATCGAAATATGCCAAATGCTGTATCCAAATTTACAGGCATCCTGAAATAATTGAAAAATGTATCTCCATCGTCTCTAAGTTTGTCATATAAATCACGGAATGCTCCATCTAAATATCTCGTAGCATTGATAGGATGAACGTCCCTGTTCTTCTTTCTTTTTGTTATACATTTTTTAAGCAAATATTAAATAATTATTGGATCCATTATCCATTTCTCGAGAAAGTACGGGCGCCACTGTCTTGTGATCAAACACAACGGAAATTGTCGTCCCCTTACGAACAGCAGCCCTCAAAAGTCGAAACTTGTGCGAGCCAAGGATTAACGAGGTCTTATCTTTTAACGTGCGTTTCCTAGCACAAATACAGAAAACGTTGTCAGAAACGTCTGCATGAAATAGATATTTATGACATAAGGATCATAATGACGATCATTATGGTACTAGCTGTGAAATTATCAGGTGAGGCATCAGACGAGGCCGAGTGTGATAACACAGCTAGTACCATAATGATTGTTTATGATCCGAATTTCATACAAAATTTTATATTCCAACGATTTCTTTAAAAATAGATTTCTTGTTGGATGTAAGTAATGTGAACATAGCTTAGTTTCGGTAATGAGCGTAGAAACTTAATGTAACAATGGAATTGCTTGTTCAATTTGGTTTTAAATAAATTTTTGAGTTTTTGTGTCTATATTTTTTTTATTATAGTCCTCAGTACTCTAATGAATCATTATAGTACTCAGTCCTATAAAGTATGTCATTTTTACACTAAAAATTAAATCCATAATAATGTCATTATGACACGTCTGAATATAAACAAACCAAGAAACGAGACGTTATTTTACCGTCGTACGTCCATCGATACAAAACGCCTGCATGAAAGGGCTCTTTATCAAAGCCTCAGTGGCGTAATTGTCCATTCAGCTATGTCATCAGAGTAATAAAAGACATAGATATGCCCTGCCTATACCTACACAAATACTTGTTTTGAAGTGAACATGAACTATCCTTTTCTATACAATTTGTGGGCGAGGGGGGTGACGGGTGGTGAAATGTTATGGATAGTTTGTTTAAATTTAGAGTAAGAAGGGACATAATACAAACAAAGAATGACAACTTAATCCGAATGAAATGAGCGGGCATACACGAAACTACCCGAATGAATACGGACTTAACATGTATCAGGCCCTCGCTTGTAAACAAACAAAGTTGTGTTGACTTCAAGACAAGGATGGAGAAGGCATCTCTATGGTCTTTTATTACTCTGAGGCTATGTCAAAGGCGGTCGATTTACAGCAAGCGTGAAATCACGCCGGCCGCCACGTGCAAGTTTTTTTTTTTATTAATGAAAACCGCATCAGGTGTGTGTTATTAACGGGTACAGTTATAATAATGTTGTTATTTTAGATTTGTTGACGAGACCTAATTGTGTCAAAAAGTTCAAATTGTGACCTTGCAGTTCGCCCCTAAAATTAAGATTTATTTCCTGCAACTTTGCATGACTTTAACTGGATACCAATTTTTGAATTGTCAGACTGACAATGTATATTAATAAAGATTGAAAGGGGCCAAGCAAGTTTACATGCATAAGTTTAAATGTATCAACAGCAAAAGAAACTACTTATACTAGACAACATGGTATGCAACAGCAGCCCTGCCTGTCATCACTTCAAAATATAGCTGAAACAAGGCGGCTCTATAGAGGGGTAACTGGGGTAATTGGGGTTATTAACCCCCCAGACGGACTCGATTTATAACAAAAAATAATATAATAATTCAAAAAATTATATTTGTTTTCGATTTAATATGTTTTAAAAATAGAAAACAAAAAACAGCTTTTGTAGTAAACGATTGCAAGTTTATTTTATCTGGAAGGCATGCAAGGTCTGTCCAATCTTTTAAAAAGGCAATAAGTGTGATATAGAGAATTACAGAGCTGAGTGCTGAGTGATTCTGTGGTGTACATCAGTATTAATTCTGAAAGCTCTGATGACTTTGCACCAGAACAGCTGCAAGGCAAATCAACATCCACAAATTTAAAAACTTCAACCCAATATATCTCAGATTCCCTTGAGAGGTTGAATGATGTCCATGCGGGATACTTGGACTCTGAAAAGGCATTTGACACGGTCAATAGGAAAATACTAATCGATAAATTGATACAAATAAATTTGCCATATGTCATGATTAGATTGTTTAGGTTTTTTTCTTCACAATCTACAGCAGATTGTTGTGCACAATTATCATAAGCTAAAGCCATTCATGTCTACATCAGGAATACCTCCACGGCCAAGAGTGTTATTTTTATAAATGATGTAGCTCAACTAGTTGAGCAATCAAACATTTTAATTAATGCAGATGACATCAACATTTATAGAAACATAAGTAGTATTAGTGACTGTCAAATCAGTGGTCAGTAGATAACAAGTTAGCAGTTAATATATGAAAGTGTTTAACAATGAAGTTTACCTCTAAATAAAATAATATTGAAAAAAACTTTTTAAAGAGAAGCTTTTATTCAAATGCGCTAAAAAGTTAAAAATTATTTCTTTAGATGTGAGTTACAGATTTAAAAGCTTGCTTGTTTGAATGCGAAAGCGGCAAGCTTTTTAATCTGTAACTCACATCTAAAGAAATAATTTTTTACCTTATAGCGCAGTTGAATAAAAGCTTGTCTTTAAAAAGTTTAAAATTATTTTATTGTGTTTATTTCAATTGACATTCTGAATTTTATATTCAATCGTTTTAAATCAGAAGCAACTCTGAAATTTCAACACAATTGAAACTGTTATTACAAAACCATTGATCTTGTGTTATAAGGTGTGTTTGGGTGTGTGTATAGGTGTGTATATGCTGTGTACAGTGTATATACAGAAAATGAACTTGGCTTAATATTTCCAAGTGAGGTTTCAGAATGATTCTCCAACAATAGCCAAGAATAAACTGCCCCTTAGACATTATGCTAGTCTCTTATATTATTTGTTTCTCAAAACTACTGTTGTTGGCCAAAAATACTAAATGTTCACCAAATTTGAATTGCCGAAAATGCTCGCCCATTGACACACAAGCCTAACCTGAGCAAGCTAACCTAGCTTGCGAGTCGAAAATGCGTGAATTAGTTTTTCGCTCGCGATTGACACACAAACCTAAGCTGAGCAAGCTAACCTAACTTGAAAATTGAAAATGCGTGAATTCTAAATTTGGTGAACATTTATTAAAATCGGTAGACATAGGGATGCATGGTTCAATTTGGTGTACATTATATTTGTTCCCAATATAATTTTACTCCCGACGCCACTGGCAAATTGGTTGCTATATAAAAACGGCTGCTAAAAAGTGGCTGCTAAGTTCACACCGGTCTAAAGTTTTTTTCAAATCAAAATAAAAAGTAACTGATACATTCATTTTCTACGGTATTAGCCATTATTAAGAAAAACCCTGAAAACGTCGATTTATGTTTTCAAAAAGATACTCTGAGACATAAAACAAAAAAATCGCCCCTCTTCCAAGTCTGTCAAAGTGACAGCCACCATCCACCACCACAATTTTCTTAAATTGAATAGGGGGTCAAGTGATACCTCATTTCAAAGGGTATTTATTATTCAATTGTCTATACAGCTATATCTATTTTTTTTGAATTTAGTTTATGAACATAAAAAAAATCGCCGATTAACCCTTTAATTGTCAAACTCATTTTATGGTGCTAGAAGCAGATGCTATATTCAACTCATAAATAAAAAATTAATTGAAAAAACATTGTGAGTCTAAACCATTCTCGAATCCACTGAACACACACACACACAAAATTTCATCAAAATCGGTCTTAGGAGGAGTTCAGACGCGTACACACACAAAGAAAATTTTTATATACAAGGAAATATGTATATTTTTCTGCGTATTTAGTTATATATTGTTTAGTGTTTTGATGTTTATTTTTCTCTTAAGAAGGGGTTTACCTTCTGAAAAAGGTCAAAGCAAATATGTGGTATAAAGGGGGAGGTAAGAATTCCAAGTGATGGAGGCGGAGCCCCAAAATAAAAGAAATCTAATATCGTCTCATTCGTCTCACTATAACTCATTTCGGTGTAAAATTTAAAACACCTACGATAATCCTCATATAGTAAGTTTAACCTTGAACGCTCCGACTGTCTGTCTAATACTCAAACGCTCGCCGCTTTTCCCACGCCAACTGAATATTATCACACTGTTCAGTATTCTCTAAATAGAAGAATTCGAATATGGGTAATAAAAATGAAAATTCTTGTTTTCTTCATTAGGATATTGAACAAACATCAGACATAATTCAAAATGCAATGCTGCAAAAACCATTCAAGGTATGAAGAAAAAACCCTACGGGTCTTCATTACAGATATCAATGGAAAATTTCTATGAAAAGTCCGCGGTTGCATTTTGTTCAATTGAATTGTTTCAGCGTACCTACGAGACATTCGAATTTCCTTGTATGTAAAAAATAAGTAGGCGTAAAAGAGTCACATAGGAATGTCTGTCAATTCAGTGAATAACTGTTTTATAGAAATTACATGATCGTTGCATACACTATTTTTTCTACTACTGAGGAAAAATTAAAACAAGAATTTATTTCAATTTTTTCGACTACCGAGGAAAAATTAAAACAAGAATTTATTTCAATCCAGTTATATTCATTCAATCCAGTTATATTCAAAAATTACTTCAAAATATTTTTTGTAACTCAACGGTCCATGAATTATTTTTATAATTTTTCATAGAATTTTTATCTGGTTAGAACTCAATTTTCACAGACAGTTTTTGCTTTGTTATACATTTCTGGTGGTGTGCAAGATAAATATTCACTACTTGACATGTTTATACTTATTTTTCCGTCGACCGTTCATTTATGCTGTATTTTAACGCCCTCAAAATCGTTGATTAATGACCCCTGTTAATGAATGATTTTCTATTAATCAACGATTTGATTATATGCAACCCAACATACATTGCTCTTATAGGTACATTTTACATTGGTTAGTACTATCTGTTATTATTTATTTGTCAATTTTCAAATTTCAGATAATCTTCATGACACCAGTTGTCACTCATTATCATATATAGTTACGTGGCGTAATGGTAAAGTTCGCCTAGCAACCATCACTGAGGTCGCGAGTTCAAAACCCACCGAGGGCAGTTTTTTTTTAAATTTCAATTTGAAAATAAATAATAAAAATTAAAATAAAACTACCACTAAGGAAAATTAAACTACCTTTGAGTAGAGTTAATAGTGATTGTTTTTTATCGTATCGTTAAATAAAGAAACATTGAAAGTAAGATATCTCTATTTTTGAAAACTACTGTCGACGGAAAAGTATTGTAACAAACTCGTAAATTAAAATGGCGATTAACAATCTCAAACATTAACGCGCTCGCTCCGCTCACGCGTTAAAATATCTCGATTGTTAATCGCCCTTATTAATGCACTTGTTCGTTAAATAACCATTAACGCAATAGAAATTAAAAGTCAAAGAAGTACCTAAGTATGTCAAAACAACTCACTTCATTAGTCCCAAATACCTATTTCAATAGGCCTAAAATCCGTTCTAAATGAAAAGTACGTGTATTTATTGGCCCTAATTTGTTACATAATGATAATCCGTGTTAGATATAGGGAGTAAAAAAAATGTTACCCCTTGATTGACGAAATTGTTTTGAACGATGCTGAGAAAGAGATGTTGGGCATGTCTCCAAAGTGAACGCATATGGATGTGAGGACTGAGCTCGACGGGTCAGTCTCGATGGGACCGCTAACAGTGGAAAGATTGATAATATTTCGGAGGAGCATCGTCCATGAAAAATCTACAGTGTCTTTTCATTTACTGGAGCACCCCCGTAAATTCCATAACTATCGAGGTAGAATGGTGAAAATCTCAGGACAGATAGAAAAGCTGAAAATGCACATACCGGCTATATGTTGTTGACCTAACTGATATACACTGCCTACTACTCGCGATGGAACAACCTATTTTCACGGTAAAACATATGGGGGGGCAAAATAGGTTCGAAATTTCTTCAAATTCCTGATCAGGACTTCCAACTCACTACAAATACACATTTTTTCTGAAAAAATTTCAGTCCTGAAAAATCCGTATTTACCTCACTTTTCATGGAAACAGCCCCGTAATCTCCGTAATTATCTAATCAGAACAGTGAAACTCTTTTGACTGATGGAAATGCTAGAAATGCACCTACGAAATTTTAGCCTATTTTGCCCTCGAATATGATATAACGTTAAAATGGGTTGTTCCATCGCGAGTGGCGAGCAGTGTATACAACTGATGTCAACACCATTGAGCCGGTAGATGCATTTTCACAAGCTTCATCCATCCTGAGAGTTTTATCATTCATAATCACAGAGACTACGGGAGTAAAATAAAACTGATACATATCGCCAACCTTTCTGTGGTGTTCCCGAGAAGTGAACAAGCTCATCAAGTAGTAGTAGTAGTTTATTTTGAAATAGATAAAATCTAATTTACAAACATTCAATTAATCATCAAAGATATACATAATTTTATAAAGATAATATTAAAACTATTGAAGTAATAAAAATATAAATAACATTAAAAAGTATTACATTACAAATCATCTAAAAATGCCACTAGACTCTTCTTAACAACATTATTGGAATTTTTCAGATATATCGGAAGTTTGTTGAATTCATTCAAACGTTTAAAAAATAGGTTATTATCCATCTGCTCGAATTTGTTCTAGTAATATGGAAGTTGTTATTGTTTCTGTTGTTATGATAATGAATATCTCTATTTAAAATCACATAATCATTAAAATAAGCTGGTTGCAAACCCTTGACAATCTTAAAAATAAAAACCATTGTTAAAAAATATAACCTTTTCTTTACTGGTTACCACTGAAGATCAAACAGCACATAGGAAATTGAAGTATAGCGACTGCATTTTAGAATCATACGCATTCCGCGATTTTGGAGTTTTTGCATCCAAGACAGTTTATTTTGATTAAGTAGAAATAGTAGAGCACGGTAATTGAAATGTGGTTTGATAATGCAGTTGTGAGTCGTTATTTTAACATAAGTGCTCAAACAGTTCGAAACTCTAGAAAAGAAAATAAGCTTTTTTGATATTTTTTTGATAATATACTCAGCATGTTTGTTTAATGCCAAAGAACTGTCAATAATAAGTCCGAGGTATTTGATTTCAGATACAATTGCAACTTATATTCTGATGCTATGATCATTGTTTTTGTTTTATTGACATTTAGTTTTAGTTTATTAACTTTCAGATATTTTTCAATATTACTGAGAGAGTTGTTTATATTTGAAATTGCATTATCAATGTTATCATCCGAGTCAAACACCAAAGTATCATCCAAGTCAAACACCAAAGGATTCAAAGTATGCGAACCTGGTGTGTAGTGAATGTCATTTAAATATATGATGAATAAAACTGGTCCCAAAACGCTTCCTTGAGGAACTCCCATTTCATTTAATATTTTGTCAAGATAGAATGTTGTTTATCTGGGTCTGTTGGAAACGATGGCTCAGGTAACTTTGAAACCAACTCAACACATTGCCAGATATGCCATAATATCTTAATTTTTCCAAAAGGATGCTTCGATCTATAATTTCAAAAGCTCTGCGTAAATCCAGAAAAATAGTTAGAATATATTATTTACTAAGATCTAATGCCCTTTTCCATGCTGATATGGTGTACTGAAGAGATGTTTCACAAGAATGATTTTTTCGAAAGCCAGATTGAGCACCAATAAAGAGTTCATTGCTATTAAAGTAATTTTCAATCTGATCATAGACTGCTATTTCAAGAAATTTTTCAAGTGATGGCAAAGTGTTAATTGGTCTAAAATCCCAAGAATCAATTGAATTGTTAACTTTAGGGATAGGAATAATGGTGCTAATTTTGAACTGATCTGGGAATATACCTTTTTCAAGAGATGTATTAATAAAATTTAATAATACATGTCCAAAACAATAAAAAGTTTCTTTAAAAAATTTACTATTTAGAATTTCCTGTTTGTTTATTTTGTTGTCTAATAAGAATGTGATCCTATGGCGATGGCCCATACTTAGTAGTGTGAATTTACTAAGTGACTGATTAATAGGGGGATAGTTATGGCTCGACCACAATTCTTCATCGTCAATACTGTTAACAATTTGTTGAACATTGGTAAAAAAATACTGGATAAAATTTTGAGCAATCTCTAAGCTATCATTACAATACCGGGGTTGAATACCATCAGTAAATATAATTTTATCATAGCAAAGGTCATTTTGGGGAGTTATTAGAGATTTTAAGTTTAGAGTTATTTCTGTTTAAATTTAAATTTGTTGTTCATAGTATGACAGTTTGTTTATGTTTAAGAAGGTTAACATACTGATTTTTCAGATTTTTTAAAATTTTCCCACATCTGGTCTTCAAGATGGATTCTACTATTTATGAAATTTTTATAAGTGAAGGAAACCCAAGACAGGTCGGACTCTACCATATAAATCAAAATTGGTTTGTAGGGAAGTGAAATACATTTTGTCACGAAATAGAAATATAAATCATTAATGTGGAAGGAACAGTGTTGGTGCTAGAATAGACTCCTGCTGAACACCAGCATTCATTGGTAGAGTGTCGGATGTTACTCCATCGACCACTACATGGAGAGATCGGTCTGAGAGGAAGCTAGATAGCAAGGAACACAACTGGGGAGGCAAGGAACACCACTAGGGAGGCAAGCCATAAGATGGAAGTTTATCAAGGAGTCCCTGGTGCCAAACGTGATCAAATGCCTTGGAGATATCTAATGCAACGGACAGAGTTTCACTATAGTTTTTGATTGATTGCTGCCAAATATGTGAGGAATAAGCAGGCAGGTCACCAGTTGATCTCTGATGCCAGAAACCATATTGTCAATCATTTATAATTCCTGAGGATTTTAGATATTTCATGAGCTTGATGTTGATAGCTTTTTCCATGCCCCTCGAAGTGACAGATAGCAGTGGGATAGGTCTGTAGTTGCTGGGTAGGGTCTTTTTCCCTTGTTTGTGACTGGTAGTAATCTTGCAATTTTCCCGTTGGACAAGAACTGGTGTTAGTTCAGGAGGACATTCCTTGAGTAGGGTTGGTTCAATTCAGTCAGATCCACTAGATTTGTTGATATTGATAATAATGCATGAATCAAAGATACGTCTAGGGTTCTTCATATTAAAAAATTAATCGTCATTTGTTCAAAAATTATTTGTTTGGGGTTCGATTTCAATCAAGCTGCCAAATAAAATACTCGGGAAACCATTGCCATGCCGTTAGTTTTTTTTTTATTTATTATTTTTATTTATTATTTATTTTTTTATTTATTACACCAACGGGATAACCCCCATTACAAAATATATTACAATAACAATAAATTATGTTAGATTTATAGAAAATAAAAGTAAGTTATAAGAAATATAAAATATGTAGCTAAAAGATAAAGATATAGCTTAAAACATATAAAGGATACTATACAACACAAGTATATGTATAAATCGATGAACATTAATCAATTCCACTAGCTTTACATACATTTCATCAGACAACAGCTCAAATTTATTATAATCATAAATAAATAATCATATGTTCTATAATTTCATTTCTATAGATTTTTTAAAGCTAATCAAGTTACCATGCAGTACTTCCAAATTATTATCATTGATTATTTTTAAAGTTCTTTCGATAGGTCTATGTTTTCCATAATTGGTGAAGTGGAATGGAATATAAAAAAGAGAATTATTTCTCAGTGATCTAGCTGGAACATTGATAGAGATCAGTTGTAATAAGTCTGGACAAATTATAAGACCATTGAATAATTTGAAGATAAAACATACATCACTGTGGGTTCTCCTTCTTTGCAAAGAGTACATCTTCATGGCATCTAAAATATGTGAATAATCATGATCTTGTGCGGGGATTTGTAACTTGAAGGCACAGTATCGTAAGAACTTATTCTGGATTTTTTCAATTCTCAGATTGTGTACTATATAATAGGGTGACCACACAATTGAGGCATATTCCATTATGGATGCTACTAATGACATATAGACCTTTTTTGTTGTAGTTACAGAGAAGTCTTGACAATTTCGCAATACAAATCCCAACATTTTTGAAGCCTTTGCTACCATGCTTTGTATATGTTCTGTAAAATTTAGATGAGAGTCGAACACAACTCCTAGATCTTTTATTGATTCAACCGAATTTAGCATATCTCCTTCTATGTAATAAGAACTGTCAAATTTTTTTGTTGCTTTATAGAAGCTAATATATGAACATTTGACTGGGTTAAGGTCAAGTTTGTTCTCATAACACCAAACGGTCAGATTATCCAAATCTTCTTGTAATAATAACTGATCATCTGCTGACTTTATGCTCTTGAATATTTTTAGGTCATCCGCAAACAATAGATATTCACAATTTTGTATGCAACTTCCAATGTCATTGATGAATAAAATAAAAAGAAATGGCGCACAATGTGATCCTTGAGGGACACCTGATAGAACTTCAATGTTATCAGCCTTACTGGAACCTATTTTGACTCTCTGCATACGTTCTGATAAAAAACTTGACAACCACCTCAAAAGAATATTACTGAAACCCATGCAATCAAGCTTGGCCAGCAAAATATCATGATCTACTCTATCAAATGCCTTTGAGAAGTCTGTATAAATAGAGTCCATTTGATATTTGTTCTCAAAGGCATTCAATATTCTATCCTCGTATATTAGCAAATTAGTTACAGTTGATCTCTTAGATGAAAAGCCATGCTGATTATTCACTATTAGCTCCCTGCATGAGAAGCTCAGCTGGTCATAGATTATACTATCAAAGAGCTTTGGTATGGATGATTGAATGCATACACTTCGATAGTTTTTTACATCTTCTTTTTTAACTGATTTGAATATGGGCATAATAAAACTTTGTTTCCATCTGCAAGGGAATTCTCCAGTATTCAAAGAGAGATCAAAAAGCAAATGCAATGGTAATGTTAAAGAATAAATGCAGTTTTTCAAGAAAATGTTTGGAATTCCATCTGGTCCTATGGTGAATTTATTTGGCAGTCTATTGACTTTATTGAATATCATTTCTACAGATAATTTTGGACAATGTATATCATATTCTTGCTTAAGTTTTTGTTATGAGCATTATCATTTTTTAAGTAAATTGTTGAAAAGTAATTCCCAAATAATTGAACTATTTCTTCATTATTGACAGCTTTTGAGTCGTCCAAATACATGGACTGAGGTAGATTATATGAGGATTTTTTACTTTTTATATAGTTCCAGAAAAATACTGGATTATCGTTTGTTATTTTCGATATTGTTCATATAGTTATTGTACCAAATAAATGATAATTCCTTAAATAGGAATGTCCTAATATACAAATAACTAATACAATATAAAATTGCTAATACAAATAAAACAAAAATTAAAATTACAGTTGTAAGTTAGCTTATGTATTTTGTTCTCATAAAACATGTTGAAACAGATCAAAAGTAGAAAAACAAAAAACTAACAAATATACCTATACAAACAAATGATTACATAATCACAGTGATCCTTCAATTCCAGACAATCGTCAATAATAAAACCTAAGACAATAAATTTGAAGTTGCTCAAGCCTTACATTTGCAACTTTTTGTTAGTCTCCAGAACCATAGCTTTACTTTTGTTGCCATTCACTTTTAATATATTAATTTTTAAAAATATTTCAATATTTTTCAGTGCCTCATTACCGCGATTAACAATTACATCTAGTTCTGCACCATAGCAGGCAATAAGAGTATCATCTGCATATAAATTTATAAAATAAAAACCATTAACATAATATATATCGTATATATAAATAATAAAGGGCCTAGCACGCTACCTTGAGGTACACCAATGTCATTTTAAATTTCATCCGACATATATTCATTTTTTGTAGTCTGTTTTCTAAATAAGTTTCAATTCATTTAAAGAGTTTACCTCCCACTCCATAGTATTGTAATTTTTCAATCATAATAGCACAATCAATTGTTTGTTGAATGCTCTTTTTGAATCCAAAAAAATTGCTACAATATAGTTTTTATCATCAATTATTTTTCTTCCGTTTGATATAGAACGTGAAAAAAGTCACAAAATGTTGATGATTTTGATTAATAAAAAAACACCAAGTATGGTCAAAATTTATTTCCAATTTATTTCCTCTCATTTCTTTGTGTTGAATCATACCCGTTCAACAAATAAAATCCCAATACATGAGACACACATATATGATTTTCACATGCGAAAAGCAGATGTGTTAATAATAATAATTTTCAGCAGCGCTAACCTGCACGATAAGACCGATTTGGACTATTTGTGCTGTTGTTGTATTCCGAATATAATAACACACAATTTTCCATTGCAGTATGCAGGTGGTGCCATTTGAAAATAAAAAGTTAGGGGTAGCTACCACAGGTCTGACAAATGAAATTTATTTTATTATAGTCATTAGGAAGGTACTTTAATGCCATTTAAAGCAGTTTTTCAATTTTTTATTTACCTTGTCAAATAAGCGAGATATTGCCTGTATATGATAACTTGGTACACCCAGTATAGCAGCATCGTTCTGAATATGGTTCATGCTGGGTCAAATGACCCCACGAAAATGTTATATGAGCTTGTAGTCTACTTCATTAAAATGTCAAACTTTGACATAAAAATATAACTTTTCTTGAACATTTTCAACAGGACATTTCGGCCAAACAGTCTTTGAAAATAAACTTATAATTTTCAATAGAGTGTATAGTATTTTAAATGGAATACTGGTTAAACAACACCCATAACAAAGTTCATACAGAAATAAAATATGAGAAGTAGAGTGAAAAATATAAAATTCCAAATTTTCACTGGCAGCTTCCTATTTCTTATATTAATTTATTCGGAGAGAGAGAGAGAGAGAGAGAGAGAGAATATGTTTATTGTACATAAGAATAAGAAGTGTATTATTATTTATTGTTTCACTTTATTTTTTTCTACAGCTGTCAAGAAAGTCCACATTATTTGTGTAGTTTGAATGCTTAAAAGTAATACAATATTTCAATATCAAAATACGGAAAAAGTGCACTTTTTCAAGTTATTGCTAGGTGACAGACAATTTCAATGACAGATTGGAATAACAACAAAATCCCGTCAAAAAGCTAGTTTTAATTTTCTGTGGCAGGTAATAGCCTATAAATATTTAATGTACAAATGTTTTACCAACAGTGTTTCGACTATAAAATAAGTATCTATTATCAAAAATCGAAACATTGGTGGCGAATATTCACAACAATAACATATAGATATATATGGAAATATTGGACCAAATTCACACTAGGTAATCCTACACAAACTAGTCAGTAATAATTAATGAAATTAGTGAAATTTGGTAATTCTCAAGATAACGAATTGTTGATAAATATGAATTTAATATAAGTAGAAATGGAAAGTGTTGCAGATTGAACATAGAAAATCGTGTATCGTGGATAGTACACTTATGAGTTTTTCTTGACATACCTAGCATAAAGAAAATAGAGTTTGTAGCTTCATAAGTACATTGTTTATTTTGAAGAAAAATCAAAGAAAATGGAATGTTCCTCCTGATGCAATGCATTATAGTTAATCGAAAGTTAAGTCATCGTTTTTGATAATAATATATTGACTCCAATAAATATGCCAAATTTCATATTTGCAATGAAAATCTGAATTGGTTGTCTTTTCTGACAGTTATAGAAAACGATACTGCGTGAAACTAATGAGAAAAGTGTTTTTTTACTCCTAGGAACTGCCTACTCGTAAAAAAAAAAGTATCACTTTACTCACTTGATACATCACTACTTAACTATTATTTTACGTGCTGTATGAACACACCTTTGATATAAAATAAAATATTTATTATTTTTATCAAATGCCAGTGAAGAATTTCAAGATCGAACTAATAAATATCCTTTCAAGCCTCTTTATGCGAGAAACAATCATTACATCTAAAACTACTCTCGTACCTATATATAGATATTAGCTGTAGGGAACTTTCAAAGCCATCATAGGTACAATACCTACTAATTAGTTCACACATTTCTTTGCATTAAAAGCCCCCTTCGGGCAGAAAGAATGAATTTGATACAGTTTCTATAGAAATTCAATAATGGAACAAGCTATTCCACATTCAGTGGCCATATCGCGTTTCAATATTACACCTACGTATTGGTCTCAATTATCCGCGGTCATATAGGGCACAAGCGATAATCAATGACATCTGCAATATCAAATATAGGACATATTACGCTATTTATAGATATAACACTAGGTGTATACCTAAGCATTCCCAAGTGAATGTTTTTAGCAATGTACTCGAAAATAAACTTACACACAAATATGGACGCCAGGAAAACCAGCGAAACTTGTGCTAAAATAGGGAGGCATCGAGCGTTTCACAAGCACGCAAGTCCGTATCGGATGCACTATTTGCGTTCACAGACAGAGATTTAGTGTTTATATCACACAATACTAATGAGAATACTTAATATCACAATTTTTCCAAAAATTTGGCGTTAAATACATGTATTTTGCGGCACCACAGACTTATTTTCACTTATTGATCCATCACTACGTGGCAGCGCTGCCTGCAAAAACCAACAACGACAAGAGAATAACAGATAACCGACAACAAACGAAGTCAGTCCGACTATGGAACAACGTTGCCATATCTATAAATTCACGGTTAAGTATCTGTTTTTGACAATTACACATTGCAATGTGAAATGGAGAAAAAAAAAACAGTATTTCTATTTCGTTCATGTTATTTTATATCCAAAGAGATTATGGTAAGAACCATGGGAAATATAAATTAGCAGAATTTTTGAAGATTCGGGTACTCTTCGGGAGAAACGTATACCTACATAAGCATTAAAATTCAAAGATTTGTTTTTGAAAAAAAACGAGTTCTGTAAAAGCGATGTTCTACGAAAGCGCAGGAGGGCCACAAAAGAGCTTTTTTTTTCATCATCTCGACTTTAGATTCGAAATTTCAAGAAAAAAGTTGAAATTTTGACTTTTTTCTCGAAATTCCTAAATTCAAAATGACATCAGAAGATGGTGGACGAGTTTTGTGATTATGGTCAGATTCGACTCAAAATTGGCATGTGGGGTTTTTCGGGGTCGGAGAAAATTATTTTAAAAAGTAAACAATTATTTCTTCAAATTTGTGATGTAGGTTAGATTTTGCTACCTCATATCTTACTACTTCTGTTATGTTTTCTTATCAACTACTTTTTATTTCAACAATATTAAAAAAAAAACTTTTTAAAGACAAGTTTTATTCAAATGCGCTAAAAATTAAAAAATAATAGAAATAATTTCTCAAGTTACAGATTCAAAAGCTTGCCGTCTAAAGTTTTCGGTCCGAATACGAATCTGTGAGCAAGCTTGGAATCTGTAACTCACATCTAAGGAAATTATTTTTAACTTTTTAGCGCATTTGAATAAAACTTGCCTTTCAATATTATTTCATTTTGTGCTCTTCAATTATTATAAGGGCCGTTTTCTGTGAGTTTTAAGCTATAAAGCTATTCAATGAGGAGGCCATCGAAATATTCACTCGTCCGTCATCATATGAATTTTAACAAAACATTCATAATCTTTGACCTCAAATACTCCACATACCAATTTTGAAGAGAATCAGACCATAATTACAAAACTAGTCCGCCATATTGCATCCGTTATCTTGAATTTTCTAATTTTGACGAAAGAATCATAATCTCCGACCCCAAAAACCCCCAGATACAAATTTTGAGTATAATTGAATCATAATTACAAAACTCGTAGGCCATATTGGAGCCGACATCTTGAATTTTTCAATATTGACAGAAGAATCATAATTGCTGACACCAAAAACCCCCAGATACAAATTTTTAACAGAATTTGATCATAATTCCAAAACTCGTCTGCCATATTGGAGCCGCCATCTTGAATTTTTCAATATTGACAGAAGAATGAAAATTTTTAGATACCAATTTTGAATAGAATCTGATCATAATTACAAAACTCGTCCGCCATTTTGGAGCCGCAATTTTGTTTTTTTTTCTAACAAAATATCTTGATACGTTGTCACCAGAATTATGTACACCTGCCCAATTTCAAATCAATCGGGCGATTAGAAGTATGTCGTATTTAACTTGAAAGATTTGATTACAGACAGACAGACACACACACACAGACACCGGCACAGGTGAAACTAAATAAAAGCTTGTACAAAAATCATGATTTCCGACGAGAATGATAGGTGGCCATATCCACAAAACTTATCCGCTAACTTAGAACCGCGTTATCTTGATTTTATAGACCTTAACTAAAAAATTTAAATCTCAGACACTGAAATCCAATTTCGAATGGATTATGACATTTTGAATTTATGAATTTTGACAAAAAAAAAATGAAGAAGCGCTTGCCTACGGCTCGTCGTTCATCATCCTATCACACTCGAATGAAATATCCTATTTTCCGCACTTGTTATACAATATTATACAGTGCTAGTCTAAAGTCCGTTCCCCCCCTACTAATTTTTGAACCACCTGGTATATCGCAACGAAATTTGGAAGGCTCAAATAGGAGATAAAAACCTACTTTTTCATGAGAAAATTTCAGCTAAAAGTTTCAAAATGGCAGCTGAGCGCCATCTTCAATAATTTTTTTAAATAGGACACCCGGTATATCATTGCATGATCGGTTAGGGACGATCATAAGGAATCCAACAACACCACGTTTGATGCTATTATCTCTAAAGACTATGGAGATATCGCCTATTACTTTCTCCATAAGCCGAATGAGTGGGAGAGAGAAACTTTTTCTGGCGGGTCAATAAATTCTCTCTCACACTCATTCAGCTTATGGAGAAAGTAATAGGCGATATCTCCATAGTCTTTGGAGATAATAGCATCAAACTTGGTGTTGTTGGATTCCTTATGATCGTCCCTAATCGCTCATGCAATGATATACCGGGTGTTCTATTTAAAAAAAATGATTGAAGATGGCGCTCAGCTGCCATTTTGAAACTTTTAGCTGGAATTTTCTCATGAAAATGTGGGTATTTATCTCCTATTTGAGCCTTCCAAATTTTGTTGCGATATATCGGGTGGTTCAAAAATTAGTAGGGTGGGAACGGACTTTAGACTAGCACTGTATATCAGAAATGAGTATCTCCAAGAATTACTCATGAACCGACGTTTTTTCCTAATTATTGGTGTTTTGAGCCATCTATCTATTCTGTATTTCACTGTGTCTTGAAATGTACCAAAAAAAATCAAATTCAGCATGGAGTTGAGGAAAAAATTTCTGCACATTGGCAACACTCGTTCAAAACCTGCGCATCGGCTTTTTTTCTGGTACTAATTACTAATGCAGAAATGTAGAATTTCATATACAGAAACACGACAACGCTGTCATGGTCTTTCCTCCTCCGTCGGTTTACCCCCACTACTTCAAAGTAGTATCTCATCCGTTATTACACTGTTGTCCAATCTAAATATTTTTGAACCGTAAAAAAAATGTACGGTGAATATAAATTGTGGGCTTCGATTGATTCAATCTAAATATCTTTTTACCCTTAAAACATTTTGCGTACCCTACGGTCCGCTTCGATTAATCTAATCTAAATTTTTTAACCCTAAAAAATTTTGCGTACCTACCTATTATTTTTCAATATTACACAGGAATGAGTTAGTTGTGTTGGATTTAGTTTTAGTACAGTACATATTATAGAATTTAAGAACTTTCAAGGTTGGAATAAAAATTCAAGAGGAAAATGCGGTAGTATACTTCACGATGTTCTATGAACTTTAGAATTTTCCTTTCCATGGAAATTGTTTCCTTAAATCAGAAAAAGTAGTATCAGTATTAGGTATTTCGAATTTCAGTTGCACCCTATAATAATAGTTATTATTAGTCAGGCATCAGGAGGTATGAAAAAGACATGTTTTTCTCTCGGATGCTGGTCCTTTCGCCAGCTACACCTCAGCCTCTTGGGCTTTTTGTGTTTTCCGGGTTTATTTTACAGTACCCACTCCGTAGTTCAGGAGTTAGTCTGGGTTTGTATTCTTCGGGAGTTAGTCTGGTTTCCCCTTGGGTATGAACTCTAATAATGAAAAACCGAAACAAATGTTTTTGAAAAAAATAGGAACTTGAAACTGAATTTTCTTTCAAATATTGACCGCAATTCCCTGCTCATTTATCAACATATTTCGATTAATTAGTTAGTTTAGTTTTACCTTGCTGATGACTCGTCGTTGAAATAATAATCATGCCCAGTACGAGAGGAACCGTAGCTTCGGAACAAGCACTCGAGCACGCGTTTGTGCGAAACATCTGTGGGATTACTGGAATTATGACTGAAAACTTCTAAGGCCATATTATCACCATATCTTCACTGGAAACCCTCGGTCAGCAAATTTATTCATGAAATCACAGGAATGAACTACCCTTATGCGGGGGCTGATCCCAACTTTTTTTATGGTGGCATGAAAAGTACGTTTTGAGTAATCATTATTTAAAGTTTCAATAAAATATCTTCACTGGAAAACATCGGTCAGCAAAGTTTTCCGAAAAATCACAAGTATAAACTACCCTTATGAGGGGGCTGTTCCCAATTTTTTGTATGGTGGCACAAAAAGCACGTTTTGAAAAATCATATTTTGATGTTTCAATGGAATATCTCTACTGGAAACCCCCGGTCAGCAAAGTTTTTCGAAAAATCACAGGTATAAACTACCCTTATGCGGGGCTGAACCCAATTTTTTGTATGGTGGCATAAAAAGTACATTTTGAGCAATCATCATCTACAGTTTCAATGAAACATCTTCATTGGAAACCATCGGTCAGCAAAGTTTTCCGAAATTTCACAGGTATGAACTACCCTTATGTGGGAGCTGATCCATTTTTTTTTCTATGGTGGCACAAGAAGTACGTTTTGAAAAATCATATTTTACTGTTTCAATGAAATATATTTACTGGAAACCCTGGTCAACAAAATTTTTCAAAAAATCACACGTATAAACTACCCTTATTATGTGGGGGTTGATCCTAATTTTTTGTATGGTGGCATAAAAGTAATCATTATTTACTGTTTCAACGAAATATCTTAAATGGAAACCCCCGGTCAGCGAAGTTCTAAGAAAAATTACAATAATAAACTACCCCCTAAATGGAGGTGGATTTCAATCTTGAATATGGTGGCAGGAAGATATTTCTCAATAGATATCTTTTTTGCATTATCATTTTGATATTCGCAGTTCAAATCTGAAATCAATGAAATATTATATTCCGGCCAGCAAACTATTTTTTCCCTTTAGTATTTAGGCATCGGGAGACTTTCTGAATTATTGAAGGATTATACTAATACCTATGCGAAATAAAAGTTGTAAAACACACAGGGGGAAACTTTTTTCAAAGACAATTTTTCAATTGGAGGGTTTTTTTGCGAGATATTGATGAAAAAATTGACTTCAAAATTGCTCGACCTACGGTGTCGCAATTTTTTCATATCAGTTTTTCTCGTGAAATTACTGATTGGCAGAACAAGACTCCCCCCTCAAAAAAAAAGAGATAAAAAAAAAGCAAAGCTGGAGCTTATAATCAGTTGATATAGAAATCTGACAATTTAGCAAAAACATGCTGGAATTTGATATCAACACGGAAAGAAATAGAGGTAAAAAAAATACAAATATGGCTTAAGTAAAGTCGAAGTGATAGGATTAATGATTGGGGCTCGAGGAACAATTCCACAGATCTTTATTGATTTTACGAAACATTTTAAACTGCCCAAATCGTTAATGGAGAACATAGATATTTCAGTAATCAAGGACTCGTTGGCCATCCTGAATAATCATTTATATAATAACTTTTGTTAGCTTTGTTTTATACCCCTTTATTCAATTTTTATTTTTTTAGGCATTTATTGTTGATAGGTATCCTGTGTCCCTATGGCAAACTACGTTTGGCAGTCAGGACATCAACTGTAAGTTGTTGTAATATATAACTCCTGAGTAATATTGCAAGTTATATTATAAATTCACTACCTGATTGCGATCAGAATGCAATCAACTTTCTTGACCCACTGAAATCACCTGACTCTTTTTTTTCTCCATCCAATAACTGAAAGTGAAGTTCTGGATGTCATTCTAAAACTGAAAAATTCATCTTGTCCTGCTATGTACGAAATGACGAGCAAAATAATAAAAAGTACTTGTTTTTTTCTTAGAACCTCTGACTATTCTCTTTAATCATCATCATGTAGGTATCTCCAATGGAAAATTCCCTGATGAGTTCACTAAAGTGATACCTATATTTAAAAAAGGCAACAAAAATAACATTGACAACTACCGACCAATATCGATAATACGAACTTTCGGTAAAATGTTTGAAATTATTCTAAAAGGCCGTTTAATTTCGTTCTTTACTATACACAAAATGCTACATGAAGGTCAGTTCGGATTCAGACAGAACTGTTGTTCCACTGTTCAAGCGATAAAAATACTTTTGAGGCTGGTCAACATACGGTTGTGTCTATGCGTCACTTGAGCAAGACCTTCGACTGTGTTTCTCACACAGTAGTCACAGTACTATTAGAGCCCGTTCACACTTGTCGGTTATCGAGCCCGGATTTTATTCGGATGTTCCAGTGGCAGAGCATTTTATATGAAGCTAATCACACTTGTCTGAAATCGCTTTTTTGTCGGCGCCGACAAAAAATGTTGGATGTTTTCGGATCTCGCTCGCCTATGAGAGCCCGTTTGCACTTGTCGGCTGTCGGGCCCGGATCTTAATTGGGTGTCGGTGCCTCTGTTCACATCAATCGGTTGTCGGCCACGATCGTAGCTGGTGCCAATTTTTAACACTCTACGCGATGCGACTGTGCACGATGGACGTCGAAGTTCTTGTTGTGATGTATTATTATATGAAAAGGAAACGAATAAAGACAGCAAAGGAACGTAAATATTGGTTGTTGCCAATCCTGAGGGGAATATTCAGTTTGGGAACATTTCAGATCATAATAACAGAATTGAGAAGTGACGAAATTGAGTTTTTCAATTATTTTAGGATGTCTGGAATGATTTACTGGATCGAATATCAGTGAGCTTAAACTACCAAGATATAAGATTCAGAAACTGCATTTGTTTGTCTTTCTTTCTCAACCAACTTGTCAAAATCAGGTATGGGTAAGCAGCAACCTTCCCACCAAGCAGATATTTTCAACTGCTTATCTCTATATTCATTTAAAATGTTGTCCCAAAGGACACCTCTTCTCTGAACTAGTGTGATCAATTCTTCAGCTTTTATATTTATTTCCATTATTACCAAAAACCAAATGTGCATACAATAAAACACAACAACTCTGCGCGCCGCATTGTGTGGGTGTGCGGCAGTGACATCCGAGAAATGTGAACAGCGTCATAGTTACTCATAGGCGAGCGAGATCCGACACGATTTTTTTCCGGGCATAGAGGGCTGGCAAAACAAACGACAATTTTGTCGGCGCCGACACAAAATCGGTTTCAGACAAGTGTGAATAGCTTCATATAAAATGCTATGCCACTGGAACATCACATTAAAATCCGGGCCCGACAACCGACAAGTGGAAACGGGCTCTGAGTGAGTATGACGCTGTTCACACATTGTGGTGCGCAGAGTTGTTGTGTTTTATTGTATTGCACGTTTAGTTTTTGGTAATAATGGAAATGAATATAAATCCTGAAGAATTGATCACACTAGTTCTAGAAAGAGGTGTCCTTTGGGAAAAATTTTTTAAATGAATATAAAGATAAGCAATTGAAAATATCTGCTTGGCGAGAAGTTTGCTGCCTACTAACCTACTAATACCTGATTTTGACAAGTTGATGGTTGAAAAAGAAAGACAAACAAATGCAGTCTCTAAATATTCGATCCAATAGATCATTGAATGTAGTTATCGACGTTCTAAAATAATTGAAACACTCAATTTCGCCACAACTCAATTCTGTCATTAGGTTCTGAAACGTTCCCAAACTAAATATTTTCCTCAGGATTGGAAACACCTAAGATTTTCGTTCCTTTGCTGTCTTTATTCGTTTCCTTCTCGTATATAATACATCACAAGAACTTCGACGTCCATCGTGCACAGCCGCCTCGCGTAGAAATTGGCACCAGCTACGTTCGTGACCGACAACCGATTAGTATGAATAGAGGCACCGACACCTGATTAAGATCCGGGCCTGAGAGCCGACATGTGGGAACGGGCTCTTAGACAAACTACAATTTTACGGGATACGCGGTACTGCATGTAAATTATTTGAATCATACTTGAATGATAGGATACAAGTTGTCCTCATAGACAACAGCTATTCAGAAATCGAAAACATTCATTTTGGGGTACCTCAAGGTT
The DNA here is from genome assembly GCA_958298965.1 of Chrysolina haemoptera. NCBI lineage: Eukaryota > Metazoa > Arthropoda > Insecta > Coleoptera > Chrysomelidae > Chrysolina > Chrysolina haemoptera. The sequence goes on from OY282595.1 coordinate 22,689,069, forward strand.
CTATTCTATGCCCACTTTTATTCATTATTTATATCAATGACATATTTCATTACATGTGTACAACCAAATGAATTTGTTATGCAAATGATTGCTCTCTTTATGCCTCTGACAAGAAACTAGATTACTTGAAGAGACTTCACAGGATTTTTAAAGAAAAGACGAAACATGGTTCGTTTTTAATTGCTTGAAACTCAATAAAAACAGAACTAAAAATGTTGTTTTTTCAACCAACAATACGATTGCCAACAGTTCAGCAGTTGGAATCGTTATGGATGACAAATTAAAATGATCTGAGCATATTGAGCAACTAAGTAATTAATTAAACTCAACTCTCTTCATATTACGGAAACTAAACAGATTTGCTATCCTGGCAGTTTTGAAAACAGCCTACTTTGACTTACTTCACTCCCACATTAACACTTTGACTGCCGTGTGTACCGTATATGGACACACAGGCAATTTTAATTCTCTGCCATGTATACACTTATTAGACACGGGTATTAAACGCTTCTCCGCCATGTATGTGTAGATGGTACACATCTGCCTTGAATTTAAATGGAAATATCGATGGGTCCGGCGTAGAACTATACTAGAATAAATTGGCCTGGATAAACAGATGTATTATTTCTAGGTATACCTGTTGGGGGTTTTTGGTATATCTGTTGGGGGTTTTATTTTTCCTAAAATAAAAAATATATACATAAACTAATTATTAAGAATGTCGCAATGCTAAGCCTTGTGTACTATACCGGGTGCCAGTATTTCGAGACCATCTCAGTTTTTATAAGAGATACGAGGTCGGTTAAATTAGTGCAAAGTTGCGCGTTTTCATGCTGAACAGTTATCTGAAAGAAAATTTGATGTGTCATTTTTAGTATTCGAATTATTGAAAAAAAAACGGAAATTTGTATTTGATGTTTTTATACTTTCAAGCGAAAACCAAAAGAACTAGACGTTTTCAATTTGGACGTTCTTAAAACAGTTTTTCACAAGGAATTTAAATCTGTCATCGTATTTTCCAAGGCGTTCTTGATGCCAGAGTTACAACAGTCAACTTTGGTTTTTCTTATGAGCGTCATATTGGATTTTTGCATTTTCGAAAAGTATTTTTTTTTCTGATTACAACGATGTATCACACAATATGATCGAATCGTACATGCTGATCAAAATTGGGAAAAAATCGTTTTTGCGAAGAGAGTTCAGTTAAATTTTCGAGCCATTTTCAAATGAAGAAAAGCTTGATATGCTTCAGATTTATTACGCATCGCATCGAAATGTGCAAATTACGTACGAAACGTATTTCCAGCGGTATTCAGAGAAAGAGCAACCATCTCAGAAATATTTTCTATTGCTCCATAAAAATTTAGCCGATTATGGTTCATTTCTAAAGCCTAGACGAAGGTACAACACTAGAGAGAATGTAAATGAGATAGCAGTTTTGCAAACGGTGAGTGAAATAGAAAAACAAATTTCCTTCAGGTTCAAGATAATCGGTCCGTTTCCACACGGGAAGTTGCAACAAATCTTGGCCTATCAAGTGGTGTGGTATCCTCCACAGAAATACAAAAATCGTCTATTCAAAATGCACATCACCCAAATTCTCTATCCCAGAGATGCTGGTCGACGGGTAGAGTTTTGTAGTTTTGTATGAACCAGGTGGAGCAAAATCCAAATTTTTTACGTAATGTAATATTCACGGATGAATGCAAATTCACAAACATGGGCTTGTTCAATCGACATTTGGTCCGTTGAGAATCCACATGAACATCAAGAACGGCGGCCAACAAGTACGCTTCAGCGTGAATGTATGGGTCGGTTCATTGGACGACATATAATTGGACCATAATCTATGAATAAATTTGAATGCCGATCGTTATTTAAATTTTTTGAGGACCTTCCTTGTGGATTACTTGGACAACAACATTCGTCTCAACCGGCAATGCGGCAAGACAGCGCATCGCCGCATAAAGCTATAGAAGAATTGCTGAGTGTTTGTCAGAAATGTTTCCCGGTAAGGTGATTTCGAACAACGGAGACATACATTGGCCAGCGCGGTCACCTGATGTTTTCTCCGCTGGATTATTATTTATAGGGAACTAGGAGAGATTTGGTTTTTAAAACCGTACCCATCGATATTGATGAACTGAGAAGAACCATAGTCACCACTATCAGAATCTGAGGAAACGAGTAGAATTTGTTTTGTTTTGCGAGGAATAAACTTCTAGCTTATTATGTCGTTCCTAATTCAAAATCTTGGTTTTTAAGTAGGTAAGCTTGATGGAAATAAGAACGTTTCATATCCAAATTCAATCCAATTCAACTGTCAAAATTTAGTTTGTTGAACAAAATTGTTGGCGTTCTTTTCAATGCACCCTTCGCAATAACGATGTTTTCCTCATTTTAATCAGCATGTAGATCCGATCATATTGTGTGATACATCGTTGTAATCAGGAAAAAAATACTTTTCAAAAATGCCAATATCCAATATGGCGCTCATAAGAAAAACCAAAGTTGAGTGTTGTAACTCTGGCATCAAGAACGCTTTGGAAAATACGAAGACATATTTAATTTATTTGTAAAAAAGTGCTCTGAGAACGACCTAGTTAAAAACGTCTAGTTCTTTTGGTTTTCGCCTGAAAAAATAAAAACGAAAATTACAAATTTCCGTTTTTTTCAAATTTTCTTTCAGATATTTTTTCAGCATGAAAACGTGTAACTTTGCCTTAATTAAACCAACCTTGTATCTCTTATAATAACTGAGATCCCCATGGTGGAGCTCGAAATACGGGCACCCGGTATGTGGACACGGTATTTGTTACAGAAAAGACAATGATAATGAAAAATAACTTGTGACATCTACAGTCACTAGTTGAAACTTAATTTGAAATGAACCACGGAATCCAAAGTTGAAAATTTTTCTACTCATTGGCAGGCAGTCAATAATTTTGTTGTTCTGACCAATCCAAGGTTCAAAATCAAGTTTCTAATGCGTCAAGAAGAACGCAAACCGAATCTAAAGTGAAGAGAGTGATTCACCGATCTGTAATAAAGCTGGATAAGCAGTGCTCGTTTCGTCCTATGGAAAAAATACGCCAAATCGAACCCTCTCAAACTGAAAGTGCGCATGAGCATTGCTCCAAATTGTCAATGTCATTACGTCAGGACGCCATTGCTATCAGTGTCGTGTGTAATTATTGTTTGTGTTTATAAAATTTTTGGCCAGTTATATGTGTGAAAATTGATAAGTTGGAGTCAAAGACGGTTTATTAGTATAATTTTCTAGTCCAAGTTTAATTATTATTTTTTCAGAGTACCTCACAATTTTTTTATAATTAATAGTCCTCATCCAGTTTTATTATAAGTCAGTGGAGTGATTTCGATTTATTTCCGAGAGTTGCATCATCTGCTGACGGCTGTTTCGTTGTTTACAACTCGTCAGAGCAGCTTTATGGAGCTCTCGAAATCAAAACGAATTCACTCTGAATTAACACCTTACGGCAAAGACAATGATAATGAAAAATAACTTGTGACATCTAGTCACTAGTTGAAATTTAATTTGAAACGAACCACGGAATCCGAAGTTGAAAATTTTTCTACTCATTGGCAAGCAGTCAACAACTTTGTTGTTCTGACTAATCCAAAAGGTTCAAAATCAAGTTCTAATGCGCCAAGAGGAGCACAAACAGAATCTAAAGTGAAGAGAGTGATTTCGATTTAATTCCCAGAGTTCCATCATCTGCTGACGGCCGTTTCGTTGTTTACAACTCGTCAGAGCAGCTTTATGGAGCTCTCGAAATCAAAACGAATTCACTCTGAATTAACACCTTACGGCAAAGACAATAACAATGAAAAATAACTTCTCAGTCACTAGTCACTAGTTGAAACTTAATTTGAAACGAACCACGGAATACAAAGTTAGAAAGTTGTCCACTCATTGGCAACGAAACAAAACAACAACAATTATTACATGATCATTTAGGGATGATGAGGAGGAATCCAAAGATACCAGGTTTGATGGTGTTATCTTTATTGACTATGGAGATATCGCCATTTAATTTATCCATAAACTCAATGAGTGGAAGAGAGAGTTGGATGGAACCGCCAGAAAACGTTTTTTTTCCTACTCATTGAGCTTATGGATAAAATAAATAGCGATATCTCCGTAGTCATTGGAGATAACACCATCAAAACTGGTATCGTTGGATTCCTCATGACCATCCTTAACCGATCATGTAATAATATACCAGGTGTTCCATTTGAAAATCTAAAGTAGTGGCCTCGACATATGCGTATTCAAATACTATAGCAACATACCAAATTTGAAAATTTCAAAACTATAGAAAAATTAGGGGGCGTACCTCACCTCGGGGTCACCCGGTATATCCAGACCATATGGTCTGTTTTCAGTATAATGTTGTTCTGATTGGTTGTATTCAATCACATGACCTCAGTTCAACTAATCTCATTGAATTTCCTTATAGAAAACAGACCTCCACCTTCAGCGTCGGTCTATTTCCAAGCAACAAGCTTTCGGAATCTGCTATAATTATCAATGTCCGAGGGTTATTCGAGCAAAAAATTTTCAGTGGTAATAACCCAAGGACATTGATAATAATTATAACAGATTTCGAAAGCTTGTTGCTTGGAAACAGACCGACGCGACGCCGTAGGTAGAGGTCTGTTTCCTATAAGCAACAAGCTTCAAGAGTTGTTATATTTATCAATGTTCGAGTGTTATTCGAAAAAACAAAATTATTTGCTAACCGATACTTTTCAACACTGCAGAAGTCTATAAATGCTTTCCATACAAATTTGTTATTATAAACAGTATATTTTGATATATTTGATACGAAAATTTCATCAATCTTCTCGTCGTATTACAACCAAATCGTGACATCACTGACATTTTGACGTTATTGAATATTTGAAACTTCAAAATCGAAATAAATGAAAATATGTATATCCATAGCAACGTGAGAGTGAAAACAGCCCATGGATAGTTTTCAGTATAATGTTGTTCTGATGGGTTGTATTCAATCACATGACCCCAATTTAACTAATTTCATTGGATTTCCGGTTGAGCAAAAAATGTTCGCTGAAAAAGTCCCGCTTTATAGTATTTTCAGTAGTAATAACCCAAGGACATTATAGCATATTCCGAAAGCTTGGAAACAGACCGACGCCGAAGGTGAAGGTCTGTTTTCTATAAGAAACAAGATTCGAATAAAAAAATTTCTGCTAACTGATACTTTCATAATTTCATTGGATTTCCGCTTGAGCAAAAAATTTTCGGTGTAATTGATCGAAAATATCTCGCTTCATATGGGATTTTTAATATACGATGGAAATGTTCAGTATAACCGGTTTGATATAAAAGACGTTGTGATTGATCGATAGATGTGAATAGATAATTCAATTCTCTTTTCAACCATCTAATTTTTTTTCCAATTTTGTTAATATTTTTGTTACAATATGCATGTGAAATTTCGAGTAAGAGGGCGAATTTTAATGGTACCCATTCCTCGACAACTTTTGAATGGATTGATGTGAAACAAAGGAACAAAAAATATTTTGAATGGTATTTTACTTTTGGAAATTGATACAACGCAATTAGTTAGCAGATGGCGCGGGGAGCACATTAACTTGGAAATTTCGAATGGCATCGATAAAACAATTTTTAAACAATTTTAAAGGTTAATGTTTTGTGAATACTACCTTCTATAATTAATTACCTAGAACTGATTTTAGTCTGAGAATTCTGAGAATTATCCGTTCCATTGGTTGAAAATATTGAAGCCCTATATTTTTTATTAAATACTATTCGTGGCAGTGGAAAAAAGGTTTAATGAAGCAACCATGCTAGAGTTCGTAATAATTTTACTACATTTTATTTCAATTATATTCCGAACGATGCTGCTATGAAACGATAACTTTAGGTAGACAATTTTGGGCGGTACAGGTGACTATAATAATAATATTGATTATTTTTCATCTGAAGATGCGCTTTTCCGACAAAATATTCTTGTACGGCAATCGTCAAGTTGGTAGATTATTAAAAAAAAAATTATCTAGAACCCACAGCCGTATACAAAAATAATAGGACCAGAAGCCATGCAAATTTTCGAAAAATGAAAAATTTTCCTGGCTTTCGATCCCATTGAAGGCAGTAGGATTTGGGAGATAATTTTTCGGAAAAGCGCATCTTCAGATGGAAAATTATTATTATGATAGTTACGTGCTCCGCCAAAATTGACGGCATATTAGTGCCTTAAGTTATTTTTTCATATAGAATATAATTCATGCTGGATCACTGGACCCCTTCAAAATGTACTTGTATATATGTATGTATGCTTGTATAGTTCAATTATCAATTGCAACAACTCCTCTGGATTCAAAGGAAGCGCCGCAGTCTACGTGGACTTAATTGACGTGCGGCAAAATGCAAAATATTTGGCTGGAGAGTAAAAGGGGTGTCGGAATATCAAATGAAATTGTTTGAAACGAGTTTTCATATTCTGCAATTATTGATATTTGAAAGACTATAATAGTCTAGAACAAATGGGACTTGTTCACTTTGGAAGATACAACTAGCCACTATTCGATCGCAAGTGGGCTTTGATCGAGGCTTTGATGCATTTGATCCAATACAACACAAAACAGAATCTTGCAGTTGCACAATCGTTTACTTTGTGTCAAAACACAAACCATTTGCTCAACTTTTCAGTTGCATCTTAGTTGCAGTTGCGCAGGTGGGCTCGAAGTAATATAAATGCACCTGTAGGTACTCATTTCTGCGACTTAACTGTTGCACAACTGAAAATTGCATGTCGGCGTCACGCGACATAAACGAGAGCCCTGGAATGGGATTCTGTGTGCTATAGAATTCTATTGTCGATAGAAAAAGTGAGATGACATTATGGTTGAATTCATGGGAGAGAAAGAGATAAAACTGTCGACAATAGAATTCTATGGTACACAAAGAATCCCACCCCTGGCGCGGCTAAAGAACATTGTGGTATAGTGTCCCATTTGGTCAAAGGCGAGCAAAGACCGCGGACGTTCCGCGCTAAAATACATTTGAATAGTCTATTTCTTAGTCATCAATTGATGGATTTTTAAAAAATATTCACCGATTTATTAGTTTCGATCTATATTTTGATTCAATCGCGTTAAATATAGTATTAGGGCCATAAGTAGCTCAGTGGTTGAGACTTTCGCTTTCGAAACCATTGACTGCTGGTCGGCTAGGTTCGATTGCTTAGCGACTACAGATTTTTATCTGATGGCCCGAGAAAGTGCTAGGAATCGCACGTTAAAAGGTAAGCCCTCGTTAATCCTTGGCTCGCACAAGTTTCGACTTTTGAGGGCTGCCGTTCGTAAGGGGACGACAGCTGGTTATCGGAAAACAGAATTTTAAACGATTTACAATTTAAACAATTATATCATTGAACTTGTCCATTGTAATTATTGTTTGTAAATGTGTGACTAATAATAATAATATAAACTCTCTAGGGATCGAGGAAATAGGTAACATCTCCCTAGGGAATCTTACTTCACTTATACCGCTCTTTTGTAACCGGAGAGAATGACTTCTCCTCCTGCCGGCATAAAAATGTTCTCTCAGTCAACGTATACCCTTATTTCCAACTACTATTCCTACTACTCCAAGTGTTAAAAATACCCTGTATACGTGTGTGTATATCAGTAGTTTCTCGTGAATCGAAGTCAGTTGACAACGCTGTAAGTGAGCATCTTGTCAATCGTTTAATTTTTTACATCAAATTAACAAATTTATTAGCTATTCTGGAGTATTTGTCTTAATTCAATTATCTCAAATTCTTATAAATATTTTAATTGATTTTTAATCATTGATTCAATGCAAAAAATGTAATATTCCTACATTAATCTACTTCTATATTCATGATGGACAGTGTTGAGTTCCGAACTATTCAACCTTATGACAATATCTTTTAGAATCAGAATTCAGATAACATACCCATTAGACATTCATCGGATCGGAGGAGTTTTGATAAACATATTCAGGTATTTTCAATGCAGAATAATATGATGAACTATGAACTATAAACACTGAGAATAATAATTATTGTTCTTATTTTTAGTTCTTACCTGAGTATATTTTGAGTACTTATGTTCAAAAATATAGTCGATGGTATCACTGTAATTTTCTAGGCTATGGCCTAGAGATTGAGAACACAAAATGATAATATCACAGCATATCTTGTTTATGCTGAGGTGTTGATAGTGGCAGGCGCCATTTTAAGGTAAACAATTCTAACCTAACATTTTCATTTAGACGAAAGGAAAAGATAATCCGCTTAGCATACTGCTTCTCGTCCCTCCTATTTACTACAGTATCTCGGTATACCGGGTGACCACGAGGTACGCCCTCCAATTTTTCTATAGTTTTGATGATATAGATTTCAAATTCGGTATGTCGCTATATTACTTGAATACGCAAATTTTGACGCCACTACTGAAAAGTCACCACTTTCAGTTTAAACCGTAAGTGACCCCAAACTTTTTTTTCAAATGACACCCTGTACAATTTTTTTTCATTATCCGGAAGAGCAAGTAATTTGTGATAACACTGTTCTACGAAGGCGTAGAAGTGCCACATACATTTTCATTTTTCAATTCCGACTTGTAAAGTCGAAGTCAGAATTCAGATTTACAAGTCGAAATTCCAAGTTACAAGTCGGAATTCCGAGGTACAAGTCGGAATTCCAAGTTACAAGTCGGAATTCCGAAATACAAGTCGGAATTCTGAGTTACAAGACGGAATTCCGACATACAAGTGGAAATTTCGATATACAAGTCAGAATTCCGAGTTACAACTTAGAATTACGACATACAAGTCGGAATTCAGAGTTTCAAGTCAGAATTAAAAAAAAACCTTCACAGGACATTGCGCCCAACGTGGTGGGCATGCTGACGACAAATGGTCGCCAGATCATAGTACTAGGGGTCCGACATTGAATAGGTAATGATTTATATGAGGTCATATAGGGTCTGAGGGCAGATTCTACGATGCTCGCAGTGAGGTTATGGGTCAGTCGGAAACCTATATTGGCAACCTTTAGGCAATGTTTTCCTTCCGTCAAACTGAAAAATTGATTTTAATGATGATGGTCATCATCAAGCGCGATTAGTCAGATTGTTAATGAACAGGGTGAGTTGCGAAAGTGCCTTGAGCTACACACTTTCGTAACGGTAGAGGAGTTGACGCAGAAGGCGGTGGTAATGGAATTTTTGATTCGTAACACCCGTTGCGGTGCACAACGTCGCCAAAAGTCGTCGCAGGTCTCCAATCGACGGGGGGCAGTAATGTCGCCGCCAAGACCCCGGCAATGCTAACGCCAAATTTGTACATTTACCCATAAAGATTAAAGCCAACTTGTGTGACGGAAGGCCCAACCGGATTATGGAGGCCGACTTGTTCGATGGAAGGCTCCATATAAGGATCCGGAGGATCCGGGGTACTTGTTCCGTTTGTGTGCTAAAGGTCAGCTAGCGAACAACAATGTGGAGGACCGACTTCATGAGTTACCACGATTCGAGGTTGAACTCATGGGTCGGAAACGTAGTAGGGTTTTGGTGGACTGTAGGAGTTTACGCGGAACCTACTAAGATGTGATTTGTTATCGAACACCTGGAGAAGTGATCAGAAACGAGTGACGTCAGTACAGCTGACACGCGATGGGCGGAGTATTTCCAGAGCCTAGGTGAGACTACGGTCGACATAGATGAATTTGTCTACGAGGTCGTTGTGCAGGTGGTGAAAGATCTTACGGAAGTTCCCTTGCTCGGGTGGCACTGGTTGGTAGCGAATGGTGTAGTGGTCGACTCTGTACGTCGAACCATCTACATCGGAGGACTACTTTCTGAGTGAAGAAAGTCCATCTTTCACCAGAAAGGCCCTCATTCGCACAGGTGATAGAAGGTACCTTGGGGAAGCAAACTTCTAATTGCAGGAAGTCCGCCAAGGATAATCATCTACTAGAGAGTGTCTCGCAGACACCGTTGGAAGTGGCCGTGCTGATGCAAACCACGATCAACACAGGTAGTCAGGACCCGTGGGCTAGCACTCGGCAGACATGGGATCCTAGAACCAAGGAAGAGAAGCCGGACGCGTAAAAAAAACCGTGGCAAAAGGAAAACTGCCAAGGTTACAGAACCAGCGGTACCTCTGCGGAAGCGAGAATTTAATTGAAGAGACTCCAGAGGTAGAGTGTCAGAGCCGGAGCCGATTGCAGGGGTAATGGGCGGGACAGCTACATCACAGATGCGGATAGTACCAAGGAACTGGTATGTGAAGAAGACGACAGGTCTTACATCAAAGGAGTACTCCCTGTGTGTGACTCGGAAGAGCACTACCGATTCGGATCCAGTACCCAAAACTTCTGACTAGGCATTGATTATTTGAAGTGTACTGGCTACGAGGAAAATCGTAGAAGGAGAGGACCAATGGAAGCTTCTGCGGGCAGGAAACCGAGGCAATGGTAAGTATTACCCGTTAGTCCGGAGAACTTTGATCAGGATGAACCCCATAATGTCGGAATGTCGGAATTCCTACATAGAACTCGTATGTGGCACTCCTACGCCTTCGTAATATATAAATGACAGGGAAGTTTCAGTCACGTATTTTTAGTTGTTTTTTACGTTACCACGCGGAGTTTCATCCAAATTTACGTGAAATGGCAGACATCAAAATGAGGGATTTTTCACAAACAAACATAACGAAACAAATGAACAGAACGAGCGAACGAAACAAAAGAAAAGCGTGTACCACTTTGATTTCAAAGGTGCACTATAAAGATATCTGTTATTACATCTATCAGACCCTCGTGCAGAGTATACATATTTTAATACAAAAGTTTTGGCAGACCCTTGTACAAAGGTCCTACGCTTTTGTTAACGTCATCGACTTGCAACTAAGATTCTGGATGTTCCAGAGAAATGAGCAAGTTTGTAACAAGAAATCCAAACACAAGCTGAAACTATGTCTCAAATATGTTGACAACACTTTCATACTCTGAGAAAAAAATCCACACTTAACAATACCTAAGTTTCAACTCAATCGAATGGTTAGTTTGCTTTGCTGAAACTTAGCAAAATAACTTTCATTCGAACAGTGCAAGCGCAGATAGAAAACAAAACTTGCCAACACCCTCTGGAGGAGGTTTATTGCACACTCCAGATGGTAATGTTGATTTTGATCATTTGAAATCAAGTAATGTGAAGAGTCCACCAAAGATACTGATGCTGCCAATAAACAATGTGTAGATGAAATTGATGAAAAAATTACTGCAAGTATACAACACCAAGCTGAACTACACCATTCGGAATTAGTCCAAGAGAATGACGAATTAACAAAGTTGTATCGTGGAATTGAAAATGAATCGAATAAAATAAACAAACACTTTGAAAAGAAAACTAAAACACTTAATCGTAATTTTATCGTAACGTATAATGAAACGAGGACATTTTTCAGAAAAATTTGGTCCTTCGAAAAGCGTGCGTGCGTGCGTGGGTGTTGAGAAAAGTATTTTTATCGTGGATTAGACATATATACTTGACTAGAGAAATCATCAAGATATTGCGGCTATTTTGACTAACACGAAAATATGTTCAAACATTTTCAAACTGATTATGGGGGTTGAGTTTGATGAGGAAATGTAGCATTCATCATGTTTCCCCCTCATCTCATGTAACATCTGCTCATGGTTCATATTAACACTAGCGCCACGTTCTTTGTCTCTCATGCACCCTCTCCCTGTAGAATTAAATTTTTCCATCTGGTATACAAAAATGCTGTTTTCAATAGGAAAAAAAATCACTCAACGCGTTTTTGTCTTGTTGACGGTGTCTCACCCACCAACTCTCAATTTTTTCTGGGATACCACATATAAGTTGTCGAGTTGTCTCTGCGATCTATAATTATTTGTATTATCGATTAATTGGTGATCAATCCAGTCGTAGTAGTTTAATTGAGATGATTCAATCAGTTGAGTTCACCTACTCTTTTTCTCGTTAGACTAGTAATTGGTAATTTCCAAGTACAGACTCTGTATCTAAACGTGATATAGAACGCTAACATAACATCATGGCTTCTGTGTAATTATTATTATTATAAACTGGTCCTGATTATTTCTCAACATATGCGAAACGATCAAGGAATAGTTATTTACCTAACAAGTGCGGAAAGTAGTACTTTTCCGCACGCACGAATGACGTGGAGCGGAGTTCGGGCAAAACGTTAATGGCGGAAAAGACATTTTCCGTAAGAGTTAGGTACAATATTTTTCCTACGAGTGTTTGTGTCCATCTTATTCATGAAAAAACAAGGTTAATAATAAACAAATTTTTATAACAATTCTACAAAATGACTAATAATACAGAATAGTTACATAGATCATTTAGTTAGTCCTAAATATCCTCATTTTCAACAATACAAAAATCGTGCGGAACTTTTCCGCACCATTTTAAATCTTACGAAAAAGTACAACTTTCAAGACGAAAAATCGTGCGGAAAAGTTACTTTTCCGCACGCTCGTAGGAAAAAAATAAAAACGCCATTCAGAGCAAATCGTGTTGTATTGTCATGATAATGCAAACTGGAAATAATTAGACACATCATTCATAGAGCTATTCGTTTTGTCGATGGTACCGCATTCGCTAACTCGCTCCCATTTCTCTGGTACACCCAGAATTTTAGTTGCAAGTCGATGGAAGCAGCTTCTACGAAAACCACTCTGCGAGTGCTTTCTACGAACACCTTAAAATCTGTTGAATCTAATTGGAAGACCACCTTACATATATGTATCATGAGTATTTCAAATTATCGGTGTAGAATAATAGGTCAACACAAGCAGTAACAACCACTTGTATCTCCCCATGAACTGATAATACTTCGGGGCTTCTGTCATAGAGGATCGCTGCCGTGAACTTCGACTATTGTCAAACTTCGATAGAAAGTCAATACTCAAAAATGAAAAGTATAGTGCCAATACTTGACAGATACCACATACAATTTTCCGAATCCGTGACTGCGAAGATGGTTATTTCGAAATTTGAATTTACTTCTCATAATCGTTGATGCGCTTTGGTTGGAGTTTACTAGATTGAACCCAAATAACAGTTTCATTCTGAAGATGAGTATTTCATAGTTTCAATTTTTGAATGTTGGTGATTATTCGAAATACGTTATGCAGATTTCAAGATGGTCTTGTCTGTTTGTTGTGAAAATTCATTTGTTCTAACCGTCATCCGGCTGAAACGAGCAATCCTCGGAAGTTTTCGGACGACTTTCACGACCTAGAAATGACGAGGGTCTTACCTTTTACCGTGTGATCCCTAGCACGGCTGAAAATTCTTACTAAAAAATGCCTGTCAAAGTATGTCATCCATCCGTCAAAACAGGAAACGCTCAAACGGTTGCTTATTTTTATTTTATCAACATCACTTGACTAATCCATCACAGACATCACAGTTGTCTTCTAGATAGTTTTCAGCTTGCCTGTACAAGGTTGTCTGTGGAAACTTGTTTTCAACTTTTTGCAATATTACAAACGTTACATTATTTTATATTAGTTACTGCAACATTGAAATATGAATGATTGAAAATGGTAATATTGATTGAATGTTTGTCGAGAAAAATTAGCCAAATTTATTTCAACTAATGTGTCCACAATATTACATAAACTATCAAATGTAATGTTTGCTAAATAATGTTGCTGTAACTTCATGAACGCAATCTTCCTGATATATTTCACTTGAATCAGTAGGAAGTAGTTTCAAAAGTGATATAAAGGAATAAATGTAACTGAAATGTTACAAAGTCAAAGGCAAAATTCAACCGTACTCGTTAGTAAATGCTGGATAGAGGTTCTAAGATCTGTGTCGTTCTCTGTCGGTTCTGTGGCACCGGCACGGCACCAGTAATCTGTCATTCTTTGGACATGGCGGTTTGTTATTCTCAATTCTCATGATCTCGGTAATCTCATTTCTCGTCTTTGGTCGATGGATTGGATTGTGTCCATAGTGCTTAAATTTGTTTTTCAGTGATTTTGTCTAATTATTTTTTATCTCCCACCAGCAGAACATGACAGTAACACTGAGGTAAGCTACAACATGTTCATGTATGTATTTTTTGCAAAATGGAGATGATTTTTTTAGATGTGATAAAGCAGAATTTTCTCAATTTTTTGCTGGAAAAATTCAAGAAATGTGTGGGGTGGTTTCAGTTCCCAGAGGTGCATTACGAAAAGGAAGCGAATAACAGCCGAGAAAAGAATTGAAGGATGTGTTCTTGAAAAATGTTATTCTTTCTTTCACCAAAGAAAATAGTGTTTCTTCATTAGTGAGTAAAGAAAGAAAAGTTTGGTTATTTTGGATTTCAAGCTAATTTTGCATATGCATAAACATAACTAAATGGATAATAATTATTTCAAAAAATGAAATTCACTCCCCCCAGTTGAAATATGTCACTTCTGATTATTGTGTTATTTTTCCTCATAATTACTTGTGTATCCAATAAATCCGCCAACACAGTGAGTTTCTGTTTTTAATTTGTATATGTATAGTTATTTAATATGTATTTTATTAAAATATTGTTTTTCCTGTTTTTTTTTTCTACATATTGTAGAAATATGAAATATATTTGTTATGTACAGTAATATTTTACATCTTAAGCGTTCGAACAAGTGTCAGATCGAATCCCTTATCATTTTATCCATTGTTCGAACTAGGATTTGGACTGTTTTTGGACCGTTCTCAAACCGTCAAAACGATTCGTGGATTTTACTCGGATTGGAAATCAGGAGTTTGCGCAGTTGATCAATTATTCGATTCTCGGCCTTTAGGCAGAAAGGTAAGGTAGCCTTTTGGCTTATACACCATTTTCCTCATGTCTCGTAGTGTCTTGTCGCAGTGTGATCGAATATCTAATTTATGATTTTTTTCTTGAACAAATGGCTCATGCTGAGGGGTTAGGTAATATTTTGACAATTGACAATTTTTATCGCGATCCGAAAACCGTTCGAACAAAACATGAATCCTAAAACGGTACATAAATAGTACACATCAGAAGCATGCGCAATAAATAAATCAGAAATAGTCAGCAAACCGTCAGGGATTCCTTGTTCGAACAAACCTATTGAATATTGAAGTAATTGTATGTTCGTACGTTGGCAACATAAACTTATTAGTAGTTGAAACGAGTTTAACCGATTTTATTTGTTGTAGACACTAACAAAAATAATAAATAAAAATGGAAGGATTAGATAAATAGCTTGAAAATATAAATCTGAAATGTCAAAATTGACGTCTGGACATATTTTTCAATATGGCGCCTAAAGCCACCGTGTTTATTCATTCTCATCACTTTCATCATTGCTTAAAGTCATATTTATTTAAAAAAAAATGCTTTCAAGCACATGTAATTTGCATTGTCAATTATTATTATTTTTGAATATGCTGATTTCAAAGTAACGTTTGGTAACGTGCTAAAGTGGTACAATTTTCCGCATTTTCGTGTAAAAACGTGTGATTCGACACATGAAAGTGTGTAATTGCCAATTAGTATAATCTTGATTGGCAACACTGATAGCGGCACCATCGGTCGATTTACTCTCCAATTTGGGGTATGGTCCGTATATATCCTTGGTTACTCTGGTTAGTAATTTGGCGGTCCGTATATATACCAAATTCCTAAAAATTCGGTGACTATTTCCTGAAACTTCGGTGATTTAATCTGTCACCAGAGCAACCGTACTTTTTCTTCGGTAACTCGGGAACCGCTTATCATTTGTCAATTGGAATCATTTTATTAAGTGCCAGATTTGAAACTATGGATCAAAAATCTAATATTTATCTCAAAAAATGTCTTTGGGTCTGAAAGCATTATATTTAATTGTTTTTGAAGAAAAAATTATACTTTTAACACATTTGTTTCAAATTGTTGACTAAAGACAAGTGACAAGGGGTCCGTATATGTGCAGCATGTGCAGCCGGTTGCTTGAAAACTCAGGGGTGGGATGGTGGGATTCTGTGTGTACCCCGACAGTTTTGTCTCTTTCTCTCAACCATAATGTCATCTCACTTTCTCTATCGACAATAGAATTCTATAGCACACAGAATCCCACCCCAGAAACCGCTACTTACCAATCTGGCCAATCTGAAATGTTCGGCGATATACGGACCATACCCTTGGCGGAATTGGCCTTTCAAGAATAGTTTCAATGTGGTAAACATGACAAATTGTCGAGACAACAGTGACAACACTGCTTGTGACCAAAACAAATTGATAATTGCATAACTGGGACAAATGTGAATTCCCATATATTTTTCAATGATCCCATATATTTTCTATATTATCACTGGATGGGAATGAACAGTATGGTTTCGAAAAATGTATAGAATATATTATATTGTGATTCGAAGCTAATCAATCATCCTATTAAGAAAAATGTCAACCTTCTGGAATGGTTTTTCGGCCAAGATTATTCCAAGGAAACAACAATCTGTTTGTTCTATGTAGTTGTTTATTAGCAGCAGGTTTTATTTTCCAAATAAAGGTTTTCTGTATCAATCACCAGAAACAAATGCGGTTAGAAGAATATAATAAACAGGTGAATAGCAATTGAAGTTAAGGGACTTTATTTTAATGGCAATTTTTTCCAGATAAATTCTATGTCTGAAACTATTGAAGCAATGGAAAAACAAGTCAGACAATCCTCAGTAATCATTAATGAACTTGAAGTGATAATGGAGTCCTATAAACAGAAAAAAGTTAAAATGAGACACCAATTGCATAACTAATATTATCAATTGCTAGCAACCTTGATAAAAACTTTCCAAACTTTTCTTTATTATTTGTGCCCATAAGAAATTATATTATGCATTATGCTGTATTTTTATAGTGAATTCAGGGACTTGTGTCTATAAAAACTTTTTAAAAAGTATGTCTCAATCTGATAAAAATGCAAGTGAAGAACATTCTTTTACTATTGACTTGAAAATAATAGTTGAATAATGTCCTAAATTGCTTATTGACAACCTTGAAATCCAGAAAGATTTTTAGACAAAGAATTGATTATTCTAACCTATTATGTGCCTCTGAAGAATATTTAGTAATCATGTCTAGCTTGGATTAGGGGTTCTAGAACACGTCAGGTTTTGTAAAGTTAACTCACTCAAGTTTCTTTTGAAATGTTTGTTGCTTGGGTAAATGGGATGTTATGAAGAATGATGGTCATAAACCAAGTATAATATAATAAGTGTGTAAAACCTGTCAGGCAGTCAATGTAAATTATTTAATTGGAACTAATAGTCTCCAGAATTGGTATGCTTCATATCAAGCATAATATGTTTGAAACTTCCCATATTTGTGTTATTGAACATAAAAATTGAAATGCTGTGAAGGTCTCCTTGATGTTTCCTCATTTATGTAAATTATGTAATTTTAAATGATGTTTCAAGTTTATCAGGAGCACCAGCAGTTTTAAGTGTGATACATTAGATTTTCTCGAATTGTAATAATAAGTAAGCAATTCCTGATAAATTCTTATAGAATACTTGTTTCAATTCAGGAATGTCTTTATCTTTTAAGACAAATGTGTATGTTGTTTATTTAAAGGTTCTTTATGTTTATAGTAATAATATCCCAACAAACTGCAGAATTTTCATTTAGTAAATAGTAGCATGAAAACTGTGTTGGTTAAAAACACCACGAAAGCTTGCTCAAATGGGTTTTCGTATAGCAGCACAGTTTGAGTGACTAGCAAGGTCACAGTATTTTGAAAATTCTGCAATTTGTATGGATATTCGTTCAGACAATTTCATGAATAGATAGATGGACAGATAGATAAGCTTTATTGTCTAAAATATCAGATTTTGTCGACAAAGTTGAATCGTTTCAATATTATACATTTGTAGTATGTACTTCTTCAAAAATAGTTAAAATTATTTTATACTCAAGAAACATACTTTTGTATAAACAGTGTCACATGGTAAAATATACAAATACATAAAGGTTATGACGATCAACATGCAATATTAATATGAAGAAATTATTGCTCTATACGTACATCTCACATACCTATTTCTTCACATATTTTCCAATTTGCTTCATATCATTGATGTCTGTTATCACCTTAGGTAAATGACTGTATGTTTACTTCTGTACATCAAAGATTGTTTCATCAGGATTGAAGTGGGAAATGGAAGAAAAAGTTTTTTTCTCCTGACAAGTGTGCCTTTTATATTGTTATGCGCAAAACTATCTGCATATTTGTGTAGCAAATACATTGTCTCCAGAATACAGTGAGTTTCAAAATGTTTGCGCCATATGGGAAACTTTTTTATTATCAATTTTTCAGAAAATTTTATTCTTCATAAAAATTGGTGCATTGCCAAAAACCTGAGTTATCAAAATTCTAAATTTCCAAATCGTGTAGAAGGGAGCAAAAAAAATAGGAATGTTGATCAAGAGTAAACTACCCTCATTTATGATATTATCAATAAAGCCTATTGAGAAAAGTTGTTCAGAATTGGAAACAATATTCAAATTTGGAGTCACATCAGCCACCTAAAAAATTAAAATTGACAAGTACACAAGTTCACTTGTCTAAAATTCAATAACCATAAAAATTATCTAACTTTCGTACCATTACAACAAGTAAAAAAAATGTTTCTGATATCGTCGATATCGAGTTTCAGTGGCAGTTGAACCATGATTATGTAACAGAATATCTTTCTACTGCTTGATACATTTTTATCAATGTGTTTAATACTTCAGTCAATGTAATTCAACAATTTAATAAAAGTGAGTTGAGTATATAGTTATTTTTGTATCTAGTGCGCGAAATGCTCCTTTGGTGATCGAGAACTGATTTGTCGAGATCACCAAAGTATTTCGCGCACGAGATGCAAACAAAATATTTTCTACAAACGTCAAAAAAAAAATAGTATAAAATTTTGTCACAATTTAAAAAGTGTTGAAAAGCCTTATTTAATTATTGTTGAACATTCGGAAATAAATGATTTCTTGGATTTTCGCTTGCTTGAAGACCATAAAGTTAGGAATAAATGATTTCTTGAATTTTTGTTTGATTGGGGAGGATAGGTTAGAATATGAAAATCCCATATAGATTACAGTAGTGTGCGAAATAGGTATTTCGCACATTACTTTGCGCATGGTGTCGTGGTAACGAAGGAAAATGAAAAAAGTGTTACTTCGTATATTGTTGTCAATGCGCGAACCTTGTCATTTTTTAACGTTTGTAAAAATACTTAGTTATTTTTGTATCTAGTTCGCGAAATGCTACTTTGGTGATCGATAACTGATTTTTTTCAACAAGGCGCAGCCGAGTTAAAAAAAAATAGTCGTTTTTTTGCAGTTTAAAGAAGTTTTTTCATTATATTCAAATCAATTAAGTAGAAAACTGTTATTTCCAAAACTCATTATTATATATAGTATTTACGTTAAAATTTATAAGGAAAAAATTAATTTTCAACCAGGGTTGTCAGCCCTACACTATTCAATGTAGCAATCGATATTATGAAATCTGTTGATTGTTGTTATTGTTGATAAATCAGTACAAGCCCGATTATTTACAGACGACTTGGTAATCCAAAGGAAAAAATCCTAAAACAATGGCACTATTACTCCACCAGAATACGATCAATAAACTTCAAACCAAACCACAGGATTCTTATTTTCCTGTGAGAAAACCAAATATACGTATATGCAGGGTGTATCTTAAATGATGTCATTAATTTCAGATTGTGATTCTTTGTCACATTTTATGAAAAAATTGAAAAAAATTTCATATAAACTATAAAAGGTGTGTCCTAACTTGATGATTCGTTACCGAGTAACGGGGTGTCAAAAATTTAATAAAAAATCGTTTTTTCTATGATTTAATCAAATTTTTTTTGGTCAATTTTGATTAAAATTCGTGTATTTGTTAGTAATAACAAGGGACTTTTTTTCATGGAATTAGATTATCAATTTTACTACAGTTGACACCCCGTTACTCGGAAACGAAGCAAGTTAGGACATACGTTTATTTGAACTTTTTTTCATAAAATATGACAAGGAATCTCCTTCCGAAATTAATGGCATCATTTAAGATACACCCTGTATACAATCTTTTTATGTAACATTTTGGCAAGTGAAAAATTCGAAAATCACGTGAGAAATTCAAAGTCCGACGTCGGCTGCTGCTCCGCTATTAGGTATAAGATTTCATTTCAGGGAAGTAGCTACTAGAAGGCGTCCCCTCTCCGAGTATTCCAAGAAAAATAAATATTTCGCTGCAAAAAAAAGTCCAATTGGTTTCGTGCGTCATTGACAGACCCTGGGGGTCTATTCTTGAACCAGTCGGTTTCAAATCGTATACGAAAAAAAGAGAAAAACATACATGTTTCATGTGTAGGAGAAAAAATAGTTTGCTGACCGAAATATAATATTTCATTGATTTCAGACTTGAACTGCGAATATCAAAATGATAATGCAAAAAATATTTATAATAATGCATTTGGGGGTAGTTTATTCTTTTAATTTTTCTTAGAACTTTGCTGACCGGGGGTTTCCAGTAGAGATATTTCATTGAAACAGTATAATATGATTTCTCAAAACGTACTTGTTGTGCCACCATAGGAAAAAATTGGATCAGCCCCCACGTAAGGGTAGTTTATACTTGTGAATTTTCGGAAAACTTTGCTGACCGATGGTTTCCAGTGAAGGTATTTAATTGAAACTGTAGATAATGATTGCTCAAAACGTACTTTTTATGCCACCATACAAAAAATTGGGATCAGCTCCCGTATAAGGGTAGTTTATACTTTTGATTTTTCAGAAAACTTTGCTGACTAATGGTTTCCAGTGAAGATATTCCATTGAAACTGTAAATAATGATTACACAAAACATACTTTTTCTGCCACCATACAAAAAATTGGGATCAGTCCCAACATAAGGGTAGTTTATACTTGTGATTTTTGGCCGGGGGTTTTCAGTGAATGTATTTCATTGAAACAGTATAATATGATTTTTCAAAATGTACTTGTTGTGCCACCATAGGAAAAAATATAAACTACCCTTATACGGGGGCTGATCCCAATTTTTTGTATGGTGGCATAAAAAGTACGTTTTGAGCAATCATTATATATCTACAGTTTCAATGAAATATCTTCACTGGAAACCATCGGTCAGCAAAGTTTTCTGAAAAATCACAAGTATAAACTACCGTTATACGGGGGCTGATCTCAATTTTTTGTATAGTGGCAGAAAAAGTACGTTTTGGGTAATCATTATTTACAGTTTCAATAGAATATCTTCACTGGAAACCATCGGTCAGCAAAGTTTTCTGAAAAATCACAAGTTTAAACTACCCTTATACGGGGGCTGATCCCAATTTTTTGTATGGTTGCATAAAAAGTATACGTTTTGAGCAATCATTATCTACAGTTTCAATGAAATACCTTCACTGGAAACCATCGGTCAGCAAAGTTTTCCGAAAAATCACAAGTAAAAACTACCCTTATGTGGGGGCTGATCCAATTTTTTCCTATGGGGGCGCAAGAATTACGTTTGAAAAATTTTATTTTACTGTTTTAATGAAATATATTTACTGGAAACCATCGGTCAGCAAAGTTTTTCGAAAAATCACAAGTATAAACTACCCTTACGTGGGGGCTGATCCAATTTTTTCCTATGGTGGCACAAGTACGTTTTGAAAAATCATATTATACTGTTTCAATGAAATATATTCACTGGAAACCCTCGGTAAGCAAAGTTTTTCAAAAAATCGCAAGTATAAACTACCCTTATGTTGGGGCTGATCCCAATTTTTGTATGGTGGCACATGTTATCAATGGTATTCCATTCCATAGTGACAACCCCAGAGTTATTTCCAGGCAAACTGGATTGGATCTCCAGTGTATAATAATAATAATGATACAAAATATAAATAATTGCAAATGTCAACATTGTCAACAGATATTGATTCGACATTTGACAACCAACGATGCAACGAACCAACACAAAACAAATTTCGACAGATGTAATAATGAATGTCAATTGTCAATTCAGTCCACAGAGTCACAGACTATAAAATAAGAAATAAGATAGCTCTAACGGTGACTTTTAACATTAAAACAGTGAATAATTCAGATGAGATGAAGATGGAAAGAAATACTCGCTTTTACCCGCAAAGCAGTAAAATACCCGAAAATCGGTAATTACCCGCAGATCGGAAACACTGGTTAGAAGTCACGTGGTTTGGATTCCCTAATTGACAGACCCTGGAGGTAAAACAAACTCAATCATAAAAAAAGAAGAAGAAATAACCTCACATTTCCATTTCGTGTCGTTTGTTGTTGTCCCATTTTTTAACAAATCGTGAAATTTTGTGATTCTTTTACTGAAAAGTTATTGCGTTTCCACTGAAAGAGTTTAAAAAACGTTTTAGTATAAATAAAGCGAAAAAGAGGGGTTAGATGGGTTGTCAGATATCTTAGGTTAGGTTATTTTACCTATCTCTTTCTGGTACACCACAAAGTGATAGCGTGTGCTTCTTTTAACTTCCGTTTCACTTCGCTTCGCTTTGCAAAACAAGTTACAGAGTACCACCACCCCAGGGTTGGGATTATGAACACTCGATACGAAAGCTGTCACGATCCGTAGGCTAGAACGATGTATATTCTCGATTCTAAACGAAATCGGAATCATGAAGTTTCTTTCAATAGAGATGGAATGGAATAATACTCGCTAAGGATCGAGGGGATCGAGTGTTCGTAATCGCACCGCGGAACACGTGACCACTGCCCTTTAAAAATGGCATCTTGGACCATAACATACCCAGTCTTATGTGTGGGTGGATTCTAATTATCCATATATATCGGTTGATTATAAGATTAGATTCTAATTATTACCAGTTGATAAACACTTTATAAATTATATATTATGATATGTAGGTATATTCTTATTAGAACTTAAAAACAGTAATTAGGTTTGAAGTGTGACGAGGTGAATTCTTAAAATTTTGATTATATCGAATGTCTGCAGGGAAAAGTGATTATTTATCGACGTTGGAGAGTTCTGGTAGTGATACTGTCCAGCGATATAAAGACAAAATCAAAGCCATAGATAGCACTGATCTTCAACCCACTGCAAATTGAGGGTGTTAACATTTCAGAAGATTTAAATTATTTATATGTATACTCATGATAATTGTTACTGTTATTGTTATTACTTGTTTCACTTGGATACCTTGTAATTGATAAAAAAAGAACGAAAAAGTCAGTCAAGAAATTTTGAGAGAAAAAACGTCATTAAAACTTTGGTAAAAACGAAAAGCAGTTTTATTGGCAAGTTAAGACTTTCTATTGACGAAGCAGAAACATTGGTGACCCCGACAAGTCCGCGATAGGGAAAAAGATGCTTTAGCAGATTCCCGCACTTCGGCACGAGACAACCCCAGACGAGCAGGTGCAGGTATCAACGGGAATCTTTCGGCAGATTTCATATGGCCCAATTTTGGATCAGGAAAGACCGATCCAATTTCCCATTCAGCGAGGTGAAGAAGAATCACCAGAAATTCAAATGCAGGGCAAGAAAGCAGTGTGGAATTGAAGAATGCAAAATATTTCATCATCGGCTTCTATACAAAGATGATCTTGGTTTAAAGAGTCAACAAAATGATGAAGAATCAGAGAAAGTCTGCACAGTACGTACCAATGCAAAAAGGGTTCTTTTGAGAGTTATTCCAATCGAACTGTACGGTCCAAGAGATTCTCTTCAGGTACTAGCTCTTTGCGACGAGGCATCTACAGTAACATTGCCAGAGCTGCTTCCTATGTAAGCTATCCTTTCTCTCCAGATAAATTCGTACAAAAATTAGAAAACAAGAAGCCTGAACGAGTGTTTAACATCCTTGAGAAATTGGTGACAGAAAATGCAGTTATTGCGACCAGAAGGGGCAATAGCCCTCTGTATATTTGTTTTTATTTTATTATGAGAAGTAGTTGTTGTTAGCAACTCTTTTAAACAACCGTTTTATGTTGTTTCTATTTTTTCCGAAAATACAGCCCTAATATTAGAAAAGAATCGTTTTTATATCATTCAAAGTGAATGATACTGACTCCGTTTTGAGCCAGCAAACACAATTTCCAACATTTTTGCAAGGAGACTGCCGGAGAGGTTTCGAGATTCTTATTGAGTTAGGAGACGGCTATCGAATTTTACAATTTTTATTCGCCTTGCTATGTTTTCAATTAATGGGGGAGATTGTATTGTCTACGATATATCTACCCCCTGTGTTGTTGCTACCTACCGTATTCATTCAGTTGACACTGACAGTATGTAATAAATAGTTAGAACATAAACTTGGTTGTCTCGTCATTTCCTCGTATTGCAACATCTCCAGCAATACACAATAATTGGAGCACATGATGATGACTGCTCCCCTGATGAATGAGAAAAGATGGAAAACTGACTCAGAAAAAATTGTTTCTCGTGTTTGAAGAAGAATCACCAGAGATTCAAATGCAGGGCAAGAAAGCAGTGTGGAATTGAAGAATGCAAAATATTTCATCATCGACTTCTACACAAATATGATCTTGGTTTAAAGAGTCAACAAAATGATGAAGAATCAGAGAAAGTCTGCACAGTACGTACCAATGCAAAAAGTGTTCTTTTGAGAGTTATTCCAGTCGAACTGTACGATCCAAGAGATTCTCTTCAGGTACTAGCTCTTTGCGACGAGGCATCTACAGTAACATATTGCTAGACGAGGTAGTTGCACGAAAACTGGGACTGAACGGCATCCAAGAAACCCTGTGTCTGCAGTGGACGAATGAGGAGACCTCATATAAGATTGGATTCTCTGAAGACCGATGTGAAAATATCAAGAGTAAATGATGGGGATTTTTTCATCATGAAAGGCATTCGGACAGTAAACAATTTGTCAATGCCAGCTCAAACGAGTGGCGAAATATGTCACACCTACGAAATCTTTCTATCCGAGATATCCAGTTCTTCTCATTGGTCAGGACAACATCGACATAATCGTTGCTCGTCAGATACGGAGTGGCCCAGAAAATGCAAGTAGATGCAAACTAGGATGAGCGATTCATGGTCCAAGCCAACAAAATGAAGTAAATCAAGACATTTTTAAGCCACATCGTACCATGCACATTTGTGAACAAGAAGACCCTGAAAATGATTTGCAAGAGATGGTTGTAAGATCTTTTTCTATTGAAAATTTTGGCGTGTTGGTTACACGGGAACATTTGAGACCATGTAAGATATAATAAGGAAAGTTGATGGAAGGTATGAAATTGGTCTTCTATGGAAGTCAAACAATACTAGACTTCCACGAAGTATAAACACAGCCTTGCAGAGAATGTATTGCATCGAAAGAAAATGTCAGAGAGATATTGAATTTGGAAAAGAATACCACCAGAAAATAAAAATGTATGAAGAAAAGAATTACATCAGAAAGCTGAGCCCATAAGAAGCAAAGCTGGAAAGTTACCGAACGTGGTATCTTCCTCACTTTGCAGTTTCAAATCCAAATAAAAGGAAAATACGGCTGGTGTTCGATGCTGAAGCTGAGTCAAATGGTGTGAGCTTGAATGACACACTTTCAGCAGGTCCAGATCTACTTCAGTCCTAGTAGCTATTTTGTGGAAGGTCAGGCAATATCGTTTCGGCGGGGACGTGAAGGAAATGTTCCACCAAGTGAGAATTCGTAATGAAGACAGGGAAGCACAACGTTTTCTTTCAAATCAACCACACTTTGAGAAAGGGCTTTCGGTGAAAGAACTTGAGGAAGCTGAGAATTTATGGATTAGACAATGCCAGTATGAGAGTTTTCACGATGAAATGCTATTTGAAGAATGGAAAGGATATAGATAAACGAAGCCGACTCTGTAATCTGAATTCTGAACTGAATGATGGGATTATAGTACTACGTGGAAGAACAAATTTAGCCCGATCCTTGAGCGAAAATACGAAAGAACCAATCATTCTCGATCTGAAACATGATTTTACGAAATTACTTATTAGACATTATCATGAGAGATTTCGACACAAACCAGCTGTCGTCCTCTTACGAACGGCAGCCCTCAAAAGTTGAAACTTGTGCAAGCTAAGGATTCCCAAGGTCGTATGGCAAACCCAATGTGAAACTATCGCTATGGATCGAGTGTTCATAAACGCATACCAGTTATAGACCCACTCAGGATGATCCACATTTAAAATATATTCAATATAATCTTTATTTCAAAACGAAACTGATAACAAAACAACACAACAAAAAATCACTCAGCGCTCAACAGTGTCTTATTGTGATACAGTGGTCCATTTGCATATAGAATCGCAAAACTGATAGACACATACTTCCATCGGTGAAACTCTTCTCTTTCATAAAAAGCAGACACTTCAATTTATCCTAGGCATCTGATGAGGTTATTGCTACACACCTAACATTAAATTTCAATCAGTTCCTTCTGTCTTTGGCCAAGGTGTGGTAATGGCCCGTATCAACTTTCTTCAGAACCAGAGTGCACGATGACTGTATTTCTACAACTGCAGTCGGCTAGGATGGGGTCTTCATCGTTTGATTTATTGTACGAGTATGCTGCTTCAGTCAGAGGCAAGGTCGAAACTAAGAGCTTCAGACTTTCAGGGTTATTATTAAATTGGCAGGAGCTTCAACAACTCTAGTTATCTTATTTTAACAAAAAAAAAATAGTTTAAACGTTTTAAATCTGATTTATTTGAACACTTCGACGCTAATTTATGTTAACAGTTCGGTTATAATTAATATTTGAATATTCCACTCTCTATGCACTGCACTCTCTATTATTCGAATAGCTAGGTTCCGGCTCTGAGTGAAAAACTCCTATCTCACCGTAGAGATTTTTTTTATATAGAGTGGTGAACTGGTTCCGGAAAGCTCTTGAGTTTCTAGTGGCGACTATATGGCATTAAAGGGGGAATAATTTGCTCTGTTGTTATCGAAAGTGATAGGCGACGGCTCAGGCGATCGGTATGTGCGGTCCCCCTTCCTAGAGATATTTCGTCCCGAAATGTCATCCTAGCAGTGTGTCGATACCTGCAAAATTCTCCATATCTGCACCTTGCCGTTTGATGGAAGTAGCACTCCACCGTCTTCAGCTTCGGTCGTGGACAATGATTACAGCATACCAAAATCTTGACACCGGTGGATTGGAATACCGTCTCCAACATTCTCCTTATAACTCTCCAGTCCAGTCCGTCGAGCCCGCAGGACAATTTTGGGGTTGCCAGGTTCGCGAGATTCTGCTCTACCATTATGTCCCTTAATTTCGCATGGCTGTTCCATACGTCTTCATAGGACGGTTTGTCTCGAGATTGCTTCTTGGTGACTAGATATCAGATACTTCTCTGACCTTTTCGCAACTGTAGCACTCCCCCAACTTCCGGGTTTTGTTGCCGTAGTTCTTGGAGAACACCACAGCGATGCTCTGGACATTTGAAGATATTCTGCTACACAGTGTGCTAGCGCGTAATCGTGGTTCCTATCGAGTCAATAAGGGGCCAAACTATTGAAATGGACGACTCTGGGTTTTCCTCTAGGTGGCTTTTTAATTCGGTGAACCTCGTCATTTATCCTCTTCAAGATCTTATAAGGACCTTTCCACGAGTTCCGCAACTTTGGTGATAGGCCACGACGACGTTTGAGGTTGTACAGCCAAACCAGGTCACCAACCTGAAATCCTCCGGCATCGGCCTTGATGTCATAGGTCTCTTTCATTCTGTCACTGGCACTCTGGATGTTCAAACGGACTCTTTATGGATGTCTTCTATTCTTTGCCGAAGTTTGCTGACGTAGTCCTCTCCCGCAGTGTCTTGCCCTGGTGGCGTCCCAAACTTAAGGTCACAGGGTAGTCGCAGCTCTCGGCCCATAATAATAATAGCAGGGGTTTGACCGGTCGGTTCGTGTACTGTAGAACGATAGGCCATCAGGAACAAATGCAGATACTGGTCCCAGTTTCTTTGGTGGTCAGAGACTACCTTGGATAAGTGGCGGTTCATCGTCCTGTTCATCCGCTCCACACTGGTCCCAGTCTCTTTGGTGGTCAGAGACTACCTTGGATAAGTGGTGGTTCATCGTCCTGTTCATCCGCTCCACCATTCCATCGGACTGCGGATGCCACGAGGATGTATTTGTTCCCGTGGTCATATTGTGGAAACGGTCCAGCAATATCAATAGCGATTCTTCCAAATGGGCTGCCAACGTTGTACTGACGCGTTGTAATGACCATGGCCCCCACATTCGATTACGGGCCCTGGACCCAGGATCTCATTGATGACCAAATCCTGCCTATTTTACAGCCGCGTCAGATAATTGCATGGTTATTTCTTACCCTTACTGTTTTTAAACTCTAATTTAACCTGAAAATACAACTAAATTCATAAAACTATTTTTAACTAAAAACTACAGTTTCATGTTTGCCGTTTCATGTTTCCCGTTTCATGTTTTCCGTTTCATGTTTTATGTTTCAATGTTGCAAACATCAAATGATACAGAGACATTTCATTAATGTTTGATATACATACAGTATCGAAAAGTATTCATCTTGGATATGGTGGTTTCATGAGAGCGTAAAGAATAGCTTGCTATATGTTGACAGAGCATTTCAATTTCTTCTCGACTCGCTCGAGGAAGGGATATTGACGTGTGCGCTGTATCGCATTCCCACGTGGTCCGTTAATGCGTCGGGTGGGGTAGGCGCACAGCAGTGCGTCGCTGGCAGCAGATTTCAACTTATAAATTAACAATTAACCAAAAAAACATTGTGTAGTGGACCGAACTGTGACTTCAAACCATTCCCGAATCCACTTAACACACACACAATTTTTTTATCAAAATTGGTCCAACCATTTAGAAGGAGTTCAGTGCCGTATAAATGCACAGAAGATTTTTATGAATGAAGATGACAGCAACAAATATATTTATTTAACACACTGAGGTGAATTTTACCAATTGAAAAAATAATTAGTAGGCTGGCTCGGGCCCCTTCCCAGGCACGGGCCCCTTCCCAGGCACGGGCCCTGGACCCAGAGGTCCACCCAGCCCCACCCTTGTGGGGGCCATGAGTAAAACCGTCGTCTCACTTCCTGGAGAGTCTGTCGAACTTCGGTTATTCTTCTTCCAACCGATAACCAAGCCAAGATCTGGATCTTTCTCTTGATCATTCCAGTTATCATCTACCATCGTTGTTCTTCAAATTGTCGCCTCTTTCTCCTCTGATCGTCGGTCATGTGAGCAGTCATCTGCATTCCTATGGCTGGTCCCTCCTCGATGTTCAATTTCGAAGTCCAATTCTGGGAGTGTCCCAATCCAACGTGCCACTTGACCCTCAGGATTTTTGAACTGTAGAATCAACTTGATAGCGGCGTGGTCAGTTCTCAGCCATACACATACTTTTAGAAGTGCTCTACTCCTTTGACAACAGCCAGCAGCTCCAGTCGAGTGACAGCTTACTGAGGGTCTTACTGAAGTAACCAATGACTTTTACCTGTCCTGTATCTGAGACAGGACAGCTCCAAGTCCCACGTTGCTAGCGCCCGTGTCTCAGAATGACTTTTTCGTTCGATAGAGGATAGCTTAAAATTGGCGCGTTGATTAATGCCCCCTTCAGCGTCATGAATGAATCGTGGCATTTGTCGGATCACTGGAACTTTGTCTGTCCTTCCGTTAGCCTGGTCAATGGTTTGGCGATGTTAGCAAACCCTGGCACGTATCGACGACGGTAGTAGGTACATAGGCCAAGAAAACTCCGAAACTGATGGATATCTTAATTTTCTGGCCACCTACTGCTACTTCTTCCCCAGAGATAATGTGACCCAGATCTTCTTTCTGAAATAGGTGACAATTTTTAGGGCTCAGTTTCAATCCGGAGCTTATGACACCGCCAGTGGTGGTTACTTCCAAAGGGATAATGATAGAAAATTAAATTTTTAAAATACTATAATTTTTTCACAATATTTCAACACATACAGAATTACTTCTGGGAACTTACTTGGACACATGCTTTCCATATTGATACATAGTGGATGGTAGGAAATCATCTTTGAGGCAAATTTTTCAATATTGCATTTTCCACCTGCGTATTAGGTGATTCGATTATTGAATTATTGATAACTTAAATTATAAAAGTTATACTTACGGGTTTTATTGGAAATTTTAAAGTATGTTCCTTAATTAACAAGAATACTCAACACATATTGGAACATATTTAACAGAAAGGAATCTATTATGAGCTTATTGCTGTACAGCAAAACAGTACAAGTAGAATCGGTGCTTCAACGTGTTGTCTATAACGAGGTTTCTTACAAATATTTTTTTGTACTAACGTTTCCTCACTGATGTACCAAACGCTTTCATTCAAAACATTTTGTAGCAAGACAAAACATTTTGAAATACAAGAATCACACGAAACAGATTCATTCAAAAACAGTTTGTTTCGAGCAGTTTTGAAGAGCCGGAAGGTGTTTTTCTGTTCTACCGTACTAGTGGGTGTCACTTTATATAATCCGTGTAGGAAAAACAACTTCTACCTAAATTAGTCAAAAGCGTTTTTGATTTCTTGGTGTGTCGCCAGCCTAAGGAGTCGTTTTCCCAGTGCCTCGTCTATTATAAACCTATGTAATAGACTTTCGAGAGTTTTTATTTCAACGAAAGTAATTGGTCTGAAAGATTTATGTGTGAGGTCTGATATACGTCCTACTCTTGGTTGAAAGCCTACTTCCACCGTCTGTCGGTTGTATTTATCCACTGGCTAAGCGCCCTTTGGGGATTTTGCACATCCAAATTTTTTTCAGGAAACAACTACTTTTCTCTTCGAACATTGAATTAGTCGAAATTATTCGTTTAATCCTATATTTGTTGGAAAATGTGGTAAAAAAACCGGTCTTTAAACGAAGACTTGGTGCAAATCCAGTCCTTTTTTCGAAAGGACTGGGGGATTATGTAATATTGATGAATCAATTCATTAAGAAATTAGGAGGAAATCTTATCCCTATAACGTTTGTTGGATAATGTGTAAATAACCAAAACCGATCTTAACAAGAAAAGGAAGATTCGGTGCAAATTAAACAAAAGTTGTAGTTATTCTTTAATTTTTATAATATTGTTTTGAATAATCCGTATCTTACAGTACCGCTATAAGGAGTCCCGTAATTTTATTTTATATTCAAATATTTTTTTTAAATCTCACAATGGACGGAACATAGGACACAATATGACTAATTTACTATTGTCCAACACATTTCCAATGAATAAGGACAAGTAGGTATGAAATGAAGAAATGGGCGAGTTTTTAAATTCATCGATAGATAATGCACATTCGTGCTGTCATTGTCATTTTACATCAGTTAAATAAAGATGCAATGCTCATCGATGGATTCATCGATGAATTTAAAAACTTGCCCAATGGTTTCGTTTTCAGTTTCACTGTTCACGATGACAATAACTGTCATCGTGACATCCTAACCTAACAATTATCTAAGACGCGAAGAGGTAGTTTTTTAGAGACGTAATAACAATTGTTTAACATGGTCTACAACTCTTTCTGCTGATAATCCGCACACTTTCCAGCAGCTTATTTCGCATACAAATTAGTCAAAGCTGTTTGTCACCGTGGTCTTATCGCCGGACAAATATCAACTGCCCTTATTCTACTTATGTTCCGTGAGCTATGAGAAGTATATACAGTATACTGTATACAAAATAAGAAAATAATCTCTATTTCGATTCGAACAATTTGACATGATTCTATATTAAAACAGTTAGTTTTCTTGGAAAGAAATATTATCTAAATATAAACAACGGGGACTATTTTTAAAGTATCCCTTATCTTCTAAAACAGCATGTGGCGAACATATCCATGGATCATTTGTTTTCATTTGCCAATCAAATAGATTTTTTTTGAGGTTTTCATAGATTATTTGAGAACTATTCTTCTTAACAATGTTATTGAGTTCTTCTGGATCATGTTTTAAATCGAACATTTCCCATTCTGGACGTTTATAATACAGTTGGAGGGTTTTGAACCATCTCAAATCTTGATGTGACAGTGTTCTGTTCAAAATATCCTGAAAACAATTTTATCAATCATCATTCTTTCATAAAATTATTATATCGTATTTTAAGTTAGTAATAGTATAAGTACATGGTACTATATCAAAATTATATTACCTAACAATGACCAAAACAATGTTGAAATATTTTTGTATGAGATATAATTTATTGGTGTTCGAAATAACAAATACATTGTCAATATAATAAATAATGATAAATATCTCATGAAAACATGAACAAATAAGTTAAAAACTTGTCCATGATCATGTGAAATTGATGTATAATATATTAATATATCATAATAGACAAATATAGTAAATATCAATAATATATATACATAAATAAAGAAAAATAGTAAAATAAACTCAAAGGTATGCATCCAAAATAATGGTTACATTTTGCATAAATGAAAACAATAACAAAATTATTTCAAATACAATATAGGAAAATATGTGTGAATTGTATACCTCAAAGTGGAATACCTATACGGAGAATTTCAGAGAACTTTTTAGAGTATTCCGTACGAAAAATCTTATTGAGTGCCCTATACCCACTACATATATGATTATTGATGATTCGCACTTATCCATTAACCATACGTTTCCAGAACGCTACTTTCAAACCCTGATAGTAGAAGGACTATAACATCGACAGGCTATCTTTGGCAAAAGCATAAAGTTGGGATCTACTAGGTGCCTCTGTGTTGAGGAGCTTCAGGGTAGCAACTAATCAGATGTTTGGGAAAAACCTGTCCAAATTGTTAAAGTTGTTATTTTTATCAACCGGCTGCCCCTGACAAGCAACCCTCAGAAGTCCTCGATAGACTTGTGTGCGCAAGGCCGGTGACGGCGCGGTGCATCGATCCTTGATCGAACCCGCCGCATATCTTGTATTATCAAGCGGACACACTACCAACGCACCACCAAAAAATGTCTGCCAGAGTATGTACCAAAAAAAATTATCTATCGCATAAAAAACAATATATGATTTCTTAAGATTGTAAAGATGGTTATGATGAAGATTTACCGTGGTAAAAATGTGGTTTCTCATGATAATATGTGACCACCTACGTCATACATATAAAATTTTACACAAATGAAAGTATGTTCAGTGAAACAGTGTTAAAACTAAATATACATCTATTCATACAAGTTCAATATAGAACAGAGAGATAAGGCCCCAGGACAAGTAAGTAGATAAAGTTAAGTGTCGAGTTCAGTAAATATGTGTTTTGAAAAACATAGTTTCCATTCATGGGGTTCTATAACTGGGGTTGCTGATAATATGTTCTTTTATTCATTTGAATGTCAGTCAACATCTGCTTCCCCTTAGGAACACTGAATTACATAACATGTGACACCTATTCGTTGCCTGTTGTCCCCGAGTGGAAATAATACTTTTTCAAAGGGGAAGGAGAAGTAATTGTTTACTGATAGTCCAAGAGGCAGAGCCGAAAATAATTTTCATAATTGATGCTGTTCTCAAAGAGTGATAATCCCTGAGTGATTTTAAGAAAAATTCTTCATATGAACATAGGTCCGCAACCGCTTTATTTCTGAGATACAGTATGTTGAAATTTAACAAAATCAAAATCAGTTCTTCCCAATATCTCTAAAACTGCTTTGGTTTTTGTTCAATTTTGGTACATGCAAAGTACGCTTTGAAATAACATTCCCTGCCATATTTTTCATCGAAATAATGATACGCTACTGTTTTTTCTAAATGAATATTATTTTTGTAATTGTTCTCTATATCTTTCCATAAAAATACTCTCCTGCCTTTTTTCGTCCGGCAAACAATTTTCGATTTAAAAAACTGATAATAACAAAAATTGGATTAGGTACAAGCAACTGAAGGCATTTTATTTTTTGGGTCGAAAACCGTTCGCTGGACGAAAAAAAGACAAGTGACCATTTAGGACATAGAGGACAATTACAAAAATTATATATTAAAAAATGGCGTATCATTATTTCGATGAAAAACATGGCAGGGAATGTTAACAGGGACGCCATTGATGAAAATTAAGGAAACCTTCAGCATAGGAAAAATGTATTTTGAAGCGTACTTTGCATGTAACAAAATTGAAAAAAAAAATAAAAAATTGGAACCACATTAACTTTTCACTTCCTATCTACCCTATCGTCAGTACGCCTATGAAGCCCATGAATTCGGAGGAATCGAAATCCTGATCGTTGCCACTGGTTTGATAGGTTTTACTCCGAAAGTGGGGGTGCGCGAGAATCTGCGTCACCTACCCCTACCTCAGCGAGTTTCCTAGCTGTGTGTTTGTGTCTATACGTACGAAAGCGCAAGAGGGCCACAAGAGGTTTTTTTTTCATCAGTTCGACTTTAATGATGAAATTTCAACATTAATGTCGAAATTTCGACTTTTTTCTTGAAATTTCGAGTTTAATGTCGAAATTTCGACTTTTTTCTCGAAATTTCGACAATAAAGTTGAAGTGATTAAATTTCGACATAAAAGTCGAAATTTCAACATCAAACTCGAAATTTCAAGAAAAAATTTCTACATTAATGTCGAAATTTCAACATTCAAGTCGAAATTTCGACTTTAAAGTCGAAGTGAGGAAAAAAAAACTCTTGTAGCTTTCGTACTCCACTACCTCTTTAAGTCAGAGGCTTTCCGCATATGAAGCTATTCATTCTGATTTCGGATTTCTGCATAATTTGGAAAATTTAACTCCCAATGAAATTGAAGCTCACTCGCTAGAACTTGTAAGAATGTATAGGAATGATTCAGATGAGAACCTAGGTGTTGAATTAGTCCAATTTGTTGATTTTTTTCAAGACATTTGCGGTGGATGATGGCTTATCAGAATCAAATATAAGTAAAGAACTTCAAATGTACCGGCTGCTCAAAGAAAAGAAAGTGGATGATGCGTTTCCAAACGTTGAGGTGTCACTTCGTCTATATTTAGTCTGATCGATGCTGACTAACTGCACTGGGGAAAGATTGTTCTCAAAACTGAAGTTATTCAAAAATCGACTTCGGCCTATGATGGGTCAAGAACGTTTGAATCATATCTCTATATTGAGCATTGAACACGATGTCTTAAGGCAACTAGATACGTCCGACATAATCAATGAATTTTCAACAAGAAAATCTAGAAAAGTGCCAGGACTTTAATCACTAATCTAAATTTACATATTATTATTTTACTTTGTATTCGACCAAATAACTGATATTTATTTTGTGTTAAATATTTTCACATGCATATTCACATATATATGATGTAAAAGTGGAGTGCAATTTTTGTTTTTTTTAATGGTAGAAAGTAGGGCCCTCAAACGAATTCTGCCCTGGGGCCTTACAGATCTAAATCCGGCCCTGCTTTCCATACTAGCATGGAGGGGACAGTCATCGTGATTCGTGATGTAGTTAGCTGTTGTTTATTTCGAAGGACTCTGAACACTATTTGTAGAGGATGGTTCAGTCAACTGATTTTATCATCCTGTCGAATGACGTCAGCGTAATGCCTTCTCAATGGTTTATACATCTATATAGATGTATAGATATACAAGAGCATGGAAGGTATAACGGTGATGTCAATTGAGAGATTACATTGCAATGTAGGGATTGGACCATCCTGTAAAAATAGTGTTCATTATCCTTGGTTTATTTCATTTCGGTGTTGGTCCGCCATTATTATATTTTTTTGTACACTCATGTTCTGTGTGTGATTATTTTTACCTGTTGACATCTTTATTGTAGTGACGAAGTGTATGAAGGTGGAAGGGGACATGTCATCAGGTCACTATACGGAATCATTTTTAATATACACATGTGAAATTGAATAACGTGATGCTCAATAGACAAAAATATACTATATAGTATGGTTCAGTATTGATTTATGCAGCACACTTCTAACCCAAAGAAAAATTTTGATTCAAAATTAATTTTACAGAAACTGCAGAACAATCAAAAGTGTCAACTACTAGAAAAGAGACTGAAGATTCCATATTCAAATGGTTTGGAAGGCGAATGATGGAAAAAGACAAAAACTCTCAGTTTTTGTTGAAAATATCTTCTGTTTTGAATAATTCATTTTGCTCAGATGTTACGTGTTTTGATTTTTGTTAAAAGTGTTGTATTTTTATTGATGAAAATCTCGACTTTCTTTCATAATTCAGTACGATTCAGTTTTGAGACGAGAATCGATTGTAGCACCACCAAACTTGGTATGCTGGTAGTTGGAACCATGATAAACACGAAAAAAAAATTGTTTACCAAAATTCCAGTGGTAGAACATATTATGTTATTCGTTAAAAATAAATAAATAGATTTTTGCTGTAATCTTGGAAAGTATATGATTTATCGAAAAAACAACTCAACAGGGTGAAAGACAATTCAATTTTCCACAAAAATGATCCCTAGAAATTTTTTATGAAACGCGCTCTTTTTGTCAGAAAACGTGATTGAACGCCGACATCAAATTTCAGGTTCCCCCTTATCCGCCGCTGAAAGTTCTGGTGGAGCCAAATATTTGATTGGTCATAACTCTCCTAAAAATGATCGGAGAAGGAAAAGGAAAAGTTCATATCGTTTCTGATGACTCCTATCTTCTCATGCAAATATAATATGCGAGTATTTGAGTACCTAAAATGTGTTTTGTCGCACTTCACGGAGATGTTTTCGGATGATCCAAAAATCATGAATAATTTAGTAAATATGGAATAATTATATTAAAGCAACAACCACTATATCTTTGAACTATATGCAACAATTTTAAAGTAGTGTGACAGGTCTCACTTATACATACCAAAAAAATACTTTGTTTTTCTCCTGCCTCATTTTCAACTTACCCATAAAATCGGCATTTTCTTCACTAAATGTTGAAAATAATCGCTTATTCATACCCTGCATACCCTGGATACCCTGGATACCCTGCATACCCTTAGGCGTTTCCCAAGAACTGAACACCACCACTTATTTATTTGAATTTTTACTGTTATTACCATAAAGATATACATTATTTGTAACAATACGTATCTGAATTGAATAAATTGATTGATTGATTGATTGATTGATATACAGTGTGACGCATTTAAGATGGAAGCACCCTTATAAAACTTACATTTTTCAACCAATTGGAGTGTTTTTTCGTTGGGTAGACATTTAAAAAGTCTGCTAGGGCACCAAATTTCATGATTAAATCTCCATTTCCAGGGCCAACTAATCTTATTTTTCAAGGTCAAAAATCTAAAAAAATTACTAGCGATTTTTTTATAAAAAATCTGACTGTACCACTAGATTTGAGACATTTTCAAATGGTTTATATGTAAATTACGTTGGAATGCGTCAATCAATTAAAAAGTTATGAGGGAATGAAATTTGATAAATATGCCGTTTAATCAACCCAACCAATTCAATTTCAGAACTTTTATCAAAATTCGGAAAATACCACTGTATTAAGAAGGTTCCGATATATCACTTGTCAAAATTTCATCAAAATCTGTAAATAAATAAAAAAAATTATAAGATAATAAAATTTGAAAAATATATTAATGGATTTTCAGGAAAATGTCATTTTATCTCATAATTTTTATTTATCAAAAGATTTCAATGAAATTATAGTCAGTGATATTTCGAGACACTCTCAATACAGTGGTGTAGTCAAAATTTTGATTAAAGTTCTGAAATTGAAATGGTTGGTTAATTAAACGGCGTATTTTTCAAATTTCATTCCCTTACAACTTTTTTATTCATTGACGCATTTCAACGTAATTTACATATGAACCATTTGAAAATGTCGCGGATCCAGTGGTGTAGTCAGATTTTCTCTGAAAAAATCGCTAGCAATTTTTCTAGATTTTTTAACTTGAAAAATAAAATTAGTTGGCCCTGGAAATGGAGATTTATTCATGAAATTTGGTGTCCTAGTAGACTTCTTGGATGTCTACCTAACGAAACAAAAATCATTCCAATCGGTTGAAAAATGTAAGTTTTATAAGGGTGCTTCCATCTTAAATGGGTCACACTGTATATATTTAATAACACTATTGTGAAGTGCAAACCTCAAGCTTAAAATCGCATACTTCATTTTTGATGTAGGATGTGTATGAGCGATTATTTTCAACATTTACTGAAGAAATTGCCGGGATTATGGGTGAGTTCAAAACTAAGGCAGGAGTAAAACCCAGTTTTTTCTTTAGCATGTATAAGTGAGACTTGTCTCACTAGCCTTAAATCGCTGTATATGGTCCAAAGAGGGGTACTAATTACTGTTCCAGTATAATTATTTCATATCAACTGAAATATCCATGACTTTCGGATCTTTCGTAAATATCGTAGAGGGTTATGTGAAGTGGGAGAAAACACATTTTAGGTACTCAGATACTCACATGTTATATTTGCATGAAGAAGGAGAAGTCTTCAGAAACGATATGCACTTTTTCTTTTCCTTCTACTATACTTTTTAGCAAAGTTATGACAAATATAATTTTCGGTCCTGCCTGAACTTGCAGTGGCGGTTTAGCGCGAGCATGAAATGTGAAATGTGAAATGTGGAGAATTGAATTATCTCTCAACCTATCGAAATCTTTTTTTGATAAATCTTATTATTTTCTGAAATAACAACAAAAATTTTTTTTTTTTTAAATGAAATTTTTTTTTGGTTCTACCCCTGATATTTTGGAAAACATTTTTTTTTCTAATAATAATGATGTCGAGATGTCATGTGCCGAGTTTCAGAGTGCTACAATTCATTCTTCACTTTTTGCTCGAGTTTGTCTGTCGTTTTTAGATTATCAGTTATTACCAATCATTGCATATTGTATCCACGTTGAAAACGTGAAATCTTATTTATTTATTTTTTCGACCTATTCAAGATCCATGTTGTACGTCCAATGGACGTGAATTTGATACGTTTCCGTGCATCCAATGGACGTCCTTTAGGAATTGTAATAAAACAATGAATAATATCCTTTGTCAGCGACGAAGGCGATACATCTTTGAATGATTTCGTTAGGTTGAACTAGACGACTTTAACGTTATCTGACCTATCCTAGTACCGATTGGAGGCAAGAACCTCGAAACATGCGTATACAGGTGGTTATTTCTACTAAATTACGTGTATTATTCATTGGTTTATTACAATTAGTACTTTCAAATTTGTACTCCTTGCGAAACGTTGGCGGGTATTTCGATTTCACTGTTTTCATTTATACCGAATGCAGTACTAAGTCAGACATCTCATCTAATTCTTTCAAAATTCTCCTGAATAATTTTCGCGCGGAGATTATTTCGTTATTATAACCGGCGCGGCGTGTGCTCATTAATATGTTAGAGATCTCCAGGTCGTAGGTACTTTTGATGGTTAGTAACTTACATTCGTGTATTGATGATATATAGTTCTACTAGTAACATAATTTTGTTCCAGAATCTAATTTAGAAATTAATTTAGAAATATTACTATACTTATATTATATATTATATTATTACTTATATTACTTTTCGAACTATATTTTCCAGCAAATCCGAGAGTATTCTGTTGCCATATACCATAATACGGAACTTTGCATCTAAATTGCAGCACCATCACAGAGGCGGAATGTCACAAAATTGAATGTTAATCTTCAAAATATAACGTGAGTGGCATATACGAATGTTACAAAAATGGATAAATTTATATATTACGGATTTGTTCCCATCAATGATATTGCTGTACAAGGGGGGGGGCTATTAAAAATAATGTTGCTAAATTGTTTGAAAGCAACCATTGTCTAATGTGTAATGGAAAGACAAAGTCCAACTGAAATATTTTCGTTGATCCAGGCCAATGTTATTCCGCAGATGAATGTAAACACATTTGGAGAGTTTGCTGAATCATTTGTTGCAGACATTAGTTATGGTTTGCAGAGACCTACCCTATACTGATGAGGGCAAGATCCCAGAAATCGATCTACAGGTGGTCCAAATGTTTCAATGAACATTTCCATACAAATAGCAATTGCGAAGACATCCTTGTAGGACTCTGCACGGAAATTCATTAGATGTAATTCAACGTTCGTCGTGGTATTAGCCAGGAAAGTAGTTGTTTTCTGATGGATTTTCGACCCAATTATTCCTATTGTATAGGATTATGGCAATAAGCGTGGTACTGGTATTGCAGGACATCTTGTTTTTCTCTGTTCAAGAATTATATAATTTTTTTCTGCCTTAACCAATCCGAGGTCTGTTTTGACGAGTAACATTTAAAGCCTTTGTCAGACACTGGTCTACCCGAATTGATGCAATAACCCCTCTAAGATTTCAGTTGGGCGAAATTTACGATGCTCTCTTTGAAATTTTATGCGGAAATAATTTTGACAATGCTACAAAACATCAAGCTACCTCCTTAGGTAAAAAAACAATATTCTATTAATATTTTTAGTGTACTCTTCGTTAGGTTAGACATATATAGTCATCAGTACTAAAAAGTATAGAGTTTTCTTTTCAAAAATTTCGACAGTGAACTATGAGAGAAGGGTGGTAATTTTAGGTCAATATTATGATATTGGTGAAGGCGCCTATCATTATTCCGCACGACGGCGCTGAAAATACTTGGCGCGTCCCTGCTTGAGGTTGAGTTTCAATTTTATGCTTTGCATTCAGGTAGATAACAATCGAATCGATCCATTTCAAGTAAAATAAGGTACTCATATGAATGAAAATAAATTTACAATTCAACTAACCAATGTTTCAAATGAATATTATAGAATAAAAGACTTATGTAAAATCAGTTTTCAAATTTGATATTTTCTTAACATGTTAACATAAATTTAATATACATTTTAAGGTTAACAGTTGTGTTTATAAGCGAATGCACTTTTTATATAGTGAAAATCGATATAAGTACAAACATCATTTTACACAAGAACTGCTTAATAATAGTCAGTTATTTCAGTGATTATAGGTACTCTTTCTAATACTTACTTCTTTCGTTTCACTACCATAATCCGTTTAATTCGCAAGTCTTGCTTCCAATCTTGTTTCGAGGACAAAAATTATTGAAATTTCACTCCCGGATTTCTATCCCTTGTATTGTTGCACCCAACAACACAACACATGACATACACAATTGTTTTTTTACATTGTAAATAATTACTTTCTTTTATTACTAATTCTACGTGTATTTTAATGATAAAACATTATAACATTCAATTTTGCAACATTCCGCCGCAGTGGTGCACTGACTCAACAGGTATATAATGATTAAACCATTTGAGTTCGCATTGTTTTGGAAAATACATATTTAGTTCACCACACCTGTCGGTCTCTTGACAGTTTCTTGAAAGTTAACGTTGGCATTTGATGAATAATCCATTTTTATATAGGCAAAAGAAGAATTTCGAAACTTTCGATTTTTTCTAAATGACTCAGTAACTAAAGGAGCTGGATCAGATTTTTTTGATTCTATAATTGACCTCTGAAATACGCTACTCTTTCCCCATTCAATCACACCTCTATAGACTCTCTATAGACGAAACTTCTCTGAAACGCTTTAAAAAGCAACTCATACTATTTATAAAAAAAATAATAGATCTGATATACATAAATTGATAGAAGTTTAAAAAAAATGTAAAACTATATTCACGTATAGTTAAATTTATTTATATTTTACTGGATATTTTTTTAACATTTTTAATTGTATTTTTTGTATTTATCTATTTTTATCTCACCAGAAATTATAGCTATTCATTTGTTTATATTTTATTAAAAAAAAAAATAATAAAAAAAAACAACTTTTCAGCATGTATAATTTTATTTAGTATTTATATATTTTATTCAACAGACACTTTAATATTGTATTCATTTATATTTATTCATATTGTATTTGCCACAAACAAGTATGTTCAGTACTTCTGTGGATATTGTTATGTTTATTCATAATTATGTTCTTAATCTTAGTATCGATTAAATCTTGAATAAACGTAATTATTATTATTATTATATCTTACCGGTATCGAGATTTCAATTCATAGACTCGAATTTGAATAGTCCTGTATATTTCGAGCATTTTTGGCGGAGAGAATCAAATAAATGAAATAGTAAAATAGACAAAATCGAAGTAGCCTTCTCTCCAAATATTTCCACCATGTGGAAAATATGAAGCAAAATCTGACAGAAAACAACTATCTCCCTGGCTAATACCACAACGGACATTGAATTACATCTGATAGATATTTGTGCAACGTTCTTCCAAGAAGACCCAGTTGCAATTGCTTATTGTAATTGTATATATATAGCAAATTATCCTTCATTTAATGTTGTCCGACTAACCCTGTCACTGACGAGCGGCAAGAACCGCGAAACGCGTCTGCAGGTGGTCTTCCCCAGCCAAATGAAGGATAATTTGCTGTATAACTACAATAAGCAATTGCAACTGGGTCTTCTTGGAAGAACGTTATACAAATATCTGTCAGATGTAATTCAATGTCCGTCGTGGTATTAGCCAGGGCTGTCCCGTAAATTGGTACGATTGTTGAAATCAGAATGAATCGCAAGTTGAAAACGCACTCACCTGTGATCCTAAGTGTAACTTGCGTAACAATTCTTGATTCCAGATTCTTCTATGGACTGCATGAGCGGCGTTGTTATAGCGGTAACAAATAGCAATAAAAAATGCGGAGAGCACAAAATTAACGTTTTACGTTCAGAACTTTCGTGGAACTGTTGTATTGTTCCGTTCTCTCTCCAGAGAGGGCGCCTCGCATGGTGCATGTGCGAATTTCAACTTGATATGATACGCGGCAAATCAGAATATAAATACATATTTAATAAGTGGAATAAGCTTCTCAGTATTTAATATATTATCTAAACTATAACTAACTAACCTTAACTAAAGCAGGTGGCGGAAGATTTAACAAGGGAAGTAGTTGTTTTCTGTCAGATTTTTCCTCATATTTTCCACATGGTGGAAATATTTGGTGAGAAGGGTACTTCGACATTGTCGATTTTACTATTTCATTTAGCCTTGTATATATCGTTGGAAACATATGGTATACAATAGATGCATAAGACTATGAAGTATATCTGTTAGATCATAATAAAAATTCAATAAACATACAATTCTGGTAAAGAGTATATTATCTTTTCCATAATTTGTCAATTCCCAAAAGAGTTGTTAGATAGTACTCGAAAAAAGGTTCTGACATATGGTTTCGAGGTGATTTTTTTCGGGGAAAAATATGTTTTTCAAAATTAAAATCAATCTTCATATTGTGAAAATTTCATAAACCCAATCAAAAGAAAGTTGATTGTTGAAGTTTTCCATCCTTGAAACACAAAATAACTAAGAAAATAAATTGAACTTCCTTAACCAATTATGTACAATGATCCGTTCGTTGAAGCCAAGATTCAAATTTGTATCTATGCGAATAAAATTCCTCAAAAATATTTCAAGAGAACTTACATTTGTCTAATACCTATTTAGTACTCACTTGAAATGTAGGGGACAGAAACAAATCTTGATCTATAGGAAATGGAGCATAGTAGTTGATATTATGGATCAGTTTATATCTCTGGGTCCTCACCATTCTCATAGGGTAGTACATCGTAACTTCGTGAAGGTTATGGCTTCCAAATATCGCTTCTTTAGATTTATCTGCAGGTTCTGCAAGAATCAGTAATTACCTTCTATATCATATTCCTAAAATGGCGTGTTTACACGTACATTTTTTCTTTAGTTGGTAGTATGTAAATGTAAGCATATGTTCAAAGTTAATTGTTATTTAAATCCATAAATTCAATATATACTTTATCGAACGGTCATCTTAATACTGTAATGTACACAGTGGCGCCATTCCATAATCCTGCGTTTTCGAGATAGCACAGGTAATTGTGATTATACCAAGGTCTATATTTATCTTGGGTACAATTGGTAAAAAGATTGCTTAGAAAATTACTATTTCTCTCTAAATTTTCATCTTGAATATCATGTCCATTGATGAATATATTTTTCTACGATTATAACACAATACTGCTCTTCCCTAACTGTTTTTGACAACAACAATGAAAACGCAATGAACTGCAATCAACAAGAAAGAAAAATATGTAAATGCAGATTTTTTATTATACAGGGT
The DNA here is from genome assembly GCA_958298965.1 of Chrysolina haemoptera. Taxonomy (NCBI): domain Eukaryota; kingdom Metazoa; phylum Arthropoda; class Insecta; order Coleoptera; family Chrysomelidae; genus Chrysolina; species Chrysolina haemoptera. Next base: position 22,733,308 of record OY282595.1, read on the forward strand.
GTATCTTAAATTATGTCATTAATTTCAGGAGGTGATTCTTTGTCACATTTTGAGAAAAAAAGTTCATTTAAATGTGTGTCCTAACTTGCTTCGTTTCCGAGTTAACGACGAATCAACGGAAATAAAATTCAAAATCTAATTTAGTGAAAATAAGCCACTTATTATTACTAACAAACACACAAAGTTTAATCAGAATCGGCGAAAAGAATTTTGAGTAATTCATGAAAAACCAATATTCCTGGGTTAGGATGTCACGCAGGTAGCTATAGTTGCCTCCGTGGTAATGTTAGTTCAAGCCTTGTAAACACGAGGTGTTCTGACTTTAACCACAAATGTGTTGCTGGCTCCTGTGGTTGACTCCTATATTTGTGTGATCTTGCGTTCAAGTGTTGTTGTATTACGTTACACTTTGCTATACCGTACTAAAGAGGTCTAATGAGTCCGAAACGGATCCGTCTACGGTTGCATTATGAGGGTTTACCCACTAATTTTCTCCTTTGTATTTATTATTCCTCTCACGAAGCCATTCTACGGTTTTCTACTTCATTTATATATTCCTGGGTTAGGATGTCACGCAAGTAGCTATAGTTGCCTCCGTGGTAATGTTAGTTCAAACCTTGTAAACACGAGGTGTTCTGACTTAAACCACAAATGTGTTGCTGGCTCCTGTGGTTGGCTCCTATATTTGTGTGATCTTGCGTTCAAGTGTTGCACAACTTTACACTTGACTATACCGTACTGAAGAGGTCTAATGAGTCCGAAACGGATCCGTCTACGGTTGCATTATGAGGGTTTACCCACTAATTTTCTCCTTTGTATTTATTATTCCCCTCACGAAGCCATTCTATGGTTTTCTACTTCATGTATATATATGCAGGATATGAATAAGCGATTATTTTCAACATTTAGTGAAGAGAATCCGATTTTATGGGTAAGTTTTATTTTTATTTTATTTTATTTATTTATTTTCACAAACAGGAATACAAACAGGACGAACCCAGAAACAGTATTCACATGTAAAACTTAATATGTTACAAAAATAGAAAATACAGCAGAAAACTTTCATATATAAAATATCGAAATTCTTATCTATTAGAAGATGGAACAAAGTATTTCTTAAGTTTATTCACAAAGGTAGTCAAAGAGTCAGAAAAAATATCAATCTCCACTATGTTTGAGATGGAGTTATAACTTTTCAAGCATCGATGTAAAGGGGAGTTCAAATAGTAATTTGTATTTGGTATGGAAGTATGGAACAAGTTATAGTGGCGAGTGGGATATTGTGGAACATTGTACTGAATCAAATTATTTATAGAAGAGGAATGAATTATACCATTTATAATTTTAAAAGAAAATTTGATGTCGGCGATAGCTCTTCTGTCAGCAAGACTAATTAAATTGAGCTTCCGAATTACGAGGTGATTTTGTGGCAAGTTTCCGAAATATTTTTTGTTGATATAATTGATGAATTTGTTCTGGATGCTTTCAATTTGTTTCATGTATATTATATAGTGCGGGTTCCAAATGGTTGAAGCGAAGCCTAGGAGACTATTTACGTATGACATGAAAAGAGTACGCAAGGTATTATAATCTCTGAAAGGATAGGTTGTTCTTAAAATAAAACCTAGCATTTTGTTCGCTTTCTTGGAGATGTAAGATATATGTTTGTTGAAAGTCATTTTAGAATCGAAAATAATTCCCAAATCCTTCACTTCACTGTAGGTGGTAAGATTATGATCCTCCAGATTATAATTATAAGTTATCAAGTTAGAGTTTCTAGTAAAAGTCATCTGATGACATTTGTTGAGGTTCAGGTAGAGGGCATTATTTCGGCAGTACTCTAAAAATCGGTCGAGGTCCTCTTGAATGAGCATACAATCGTTCGAGTGTGACACTGTATGAAATATTTTCAAATCGTCAGCATACATAAGAAAATTTGAGAATTTAAAGCATTCAGAAATGTCATTTATATAAATGTTGAATAGTAGTGGTCCTAGATGTGAACCTTGACGTACCCCAGACGTTATGTTAACTGATCTCGAGAGATAGTTACCAATATTAACAACCTGTTCACGATTACTAACGTAAGATTGAAACCAATTCAGTAGGGAAACGGTCACACCGACCCCTGCCAGCTTCTGTATGAGCAATTTATGATCGATCTTGTCAAAAGCTTTGCTGAAGTCGGTGTAAACGGCATCCACTTGAATCCGGCTATTCAAGCTTTTCAAAATATATTCAGTATATTCAAATAAATTTGTTTCGACGGAGCGCTTTCTGACAAATCCATGTTGTTGTAAATTCAAAATGTTCATGACATCATGATAAATATATTCAAAGATAATACTTTCGAACAATTTTGCCATTATACATAATTTAGACACTGGTCTATAATTCTGAGGTAACTGTTTCTTTCCAGATTTGTGAACTGGAATAACGAATGCTTCCAGGCGATTGGAAAATGTCCTTTCTCTAAGGATTTATTAAAAAGGAGATAGAGAGGAAATGACAAACTCCCTGAACACATTTTGATGAAATTCGTTGGAAGATCATCAGGGCCAGGGCCCTTATTCGGGAGGGATTGTATTTTAATTCTGATAACGTTTTCGGGTACGTGATAGTTACTTATGTTGTGGGAATTGAAGCTAGTAGATACCGTTTCCTTGATTTTTCAAAGGTTCACTGAAAGCTGATAAAAAGTGATCGGCGAATGCTTCACAAATAGTTTGACCCTCCGTCACGATTTCATCTTTAATGATTATAGATGTTATTCTACTAGAAGAGTTCTTTTTTGTTTTTACATATTGCCAAAATTGTTTGGGATCGGAGGATATATTTTTTTCACATGAATCTAGGTAATTTTTATAGTCAAGTTCTATCAAATATTTGGAGCGTCCGCGTAAAATTTTGAAGGTGAGATAATCCATATCGTTATGGTATTTTTTCCATCTGGAGTGATATTTATTCTTCTCTTTAACCACCTTGATGGTACTAACAGAAAACCAACTAGGGAATTTTTTACAGATTATTGGATTATGAAATTTATCTATAGCTACATTGATCTTGGAATATAAAAGAGCAGTGGTCTCATCAACAGTTTTATCCCAGAACATATTATGCCAATCAATCCCAGCAAAGAAATTGTTAATTAAATCATAATTTGCTTTTTTAAAGTTATAGGCATGAAATTTTTTCTCTATATTTCTAGACAAATCTATCTGTGATAATTCCAGAAGGAAGTCTAGGGTATTATGAAACTTATCTTCACGAACCAGAGGGGATTGGCATAATTGTAACCTTCGTAAATAACTACAGTTATTGAAAACAAGGTCAAGTGTATTTCCCGATGAGTTAGTGAAATGATTGTGTTGAGTAAAATTTCCAAAAGACATAGTATCTATTAACAAATTACTACTTAGATCAGTATAATTTCTAGGACTACAAAGATTGTTGACATCATCATGATGCCATTGTATAGAGGAAATATTAAAGTCACCACAAATCACGATTTTTTCGTTCGGATTGCTAGTAATAATGTTTGTCAATTTTGAGCAGAATGAGCTTAAAGCCACATAGTTGGATGGGGGAATATACACACAGCATAAATGAAATTTCAATGATTTTTTATCACCTGCTTCAGCTATTACTGTTACCCAAAGATCCTCTGCATCAGATGACCATTCCTCTTGTATGTGACTGTTGATTGAGTTGTTGACAGCAATTAAGGTGCCGCCTCCTTCCATTTTGCAGCAAGCTGAGGATGCTCGATCTCTACGGTACACATTGTAATTTGCGGAAAACACTTCACTATCAAGCACGTTATTGTTGAGCCATGTTTCAGTGAAGCACACAATGTCATAGTCACAGAGCAACGTGCCCATATATAGTGATGATAACTTGGATTTTAGACCTCGGACATTCTGGTAATATACCGATAAAGCCATGGGTACAATCAACTTACTTAATCTAGTTGGGTTTATAGAATGACATTACTGTAGTTTCATAATATCACCTTCATTACCAATGCTAATCACCCTCGATCTATCGTCTTTCCTTACTAGAATGTTCCCATTTCTCACCCAAACAAATTTAAAGTTCTTGGTTTTGGCAGCTTTCTTGGTATCCTTTAGCAGCAACTTTATTTTACTGGTGAGATGTTCATTTATAAACATCTTCTTAGATATATTATCGATGGCAATACCAGGAGTATTACTTTCACGCTTGAGATTTTTGGTTGCAGCTAGAATCGAATCTCTTTTATGCTTGTTCAGAAGTTTGACTATAATGGGTTTCATCTGTTGAACTGACGAAGGATGCGGGGCAACCCGATATACGGTGTCTATGTCTGCCTCTGTAATAGAACACTTAACATGTTCACCAATCTTATTCAAAATATCAAACAGATTTTCATTTTCTTTAAATGGCACACCTTGTATTTCCAAGTTATTCGCCCGGGTTTGCTGCTCCAAAATATCCACCTTGGTATGTAGCACGGAAACCTCTTTTTTCAAGTTAGCATTTTCTCGGTTCACTTTCTCCAATGAAGCTATTTTATCATTCATTCTGTTCATTGCTGTTTCGAAAGTGCTAATCTGATTACTACAGAAATTGACAGAGTCCATTACGTCCTCATATTTCTTATTAAGAGATCGCAAATTTTCTTGAATATCTTTCAGGATTAGAGTTACTGAAGAAGGTACAGATTCCATATCAATATCATTGCCTTCAGTCCCAATCACAATAGATGTATTATTTGTTATATCCCTACAACTTGGGCATATCCATTGCACTCCAGGCATCAGAAATTTATTAAGATCTTGTTTGTTAAAATCTACACATTTACCATGGTAAAACTTATGGCAAGTCCCTGTACACTGCAACCCAGGTGATTTATTGTTTATACCTGTAGTACATGATTCACAAACTGGCATCTTGGAGCAAAAAATGGTTTCCTTTTTTACTAAGCCGAGCGGACGGAGACAGTAAATAGACGATAAAAACTGCACCTATTTACTCTTGAATACCACACAATCGAATTGATAAACGCAATTATAAGAACTAATCGACGATCGATCGTGTAATAATTGATACTAATATGTAGATATAACTCTTACACAGGATGTGTGAAAATTTTACGGAATTAGGATAAGTATTTCCACTGTATTAGAAACAATTTTACGGAGCGACCAACACTACGTTTCACCGGCACAATATAAAAGTTGAAAATGAGACAAGAGTAAAACAAAGTTTTTTTTTCTGGAATGTATAAGTGGGACCTATTACACTACTTTAAAATTGTTGCATATAGTCCAAAGAGGGTATGTGTTTCTGCTTTAGTAATAATAATAATAATAAATGAACTTTATTGAACCAATTACATTGATCCAATCGGCCATTGACCTAAGTCCTCCAGCTCCTTTAGTAATATAATTCCATATTTACTAAATTATTTATGATTTTTGGATCATCCGCAAACATGTCCGTGAAGTGCGACACACATTTTAGGTACTCAAATACTCGCATATTATATTTACATGAGAAGATAGGAGTCTTCAAAAACGATATGAACTTTTCTTTCTCCGATCATTTTTAGCAGAGTTATGACCAATCAAATATTCGGCTCCGCCAGAACTTTCATCGGCGGTAAGGGTGAAACTGAAATTTGATGTCGGCGTTCAATCACGTTTTTTGAGAAAACGAGCGCATTTCATAAAAAATTTCTAGGGATCATTTTTGTGGAGAATTGAATTGTCTTTTACCCTATTGAGTTGTTTTTTCGATAAACCGTCTGGTCTTCTCTCGAGTCGGAGAAGTTCACGTTAGGTTAGGTTTTTGTTTACTCCTCTGATCACATCGCGCCAGAAGTTTAAGAGGGTTGGAAGGTCTTGCGCCGCGTGTAATATGAGGCGCGCCATACGCGTGTGGAAACTTCACGATCGATTTTTAGTGTAACGATGGAGCGTCACTTCGGAAGTCAGGAAAAACTGCACGTGAAAGGCCCACTTAACAAATGTTCGAAGGACCATAAATAATTGTGAATTATGGTGCGATTGAGAAATTATATGAAAACGAAATGCTATGACTTTTTTGCATGAACTCACTTTTTCTGACGATTGGCCAATACTTCGGGATGTGCTCTCTTTGTACTACTGCGGTATTACCAACAGCAGTACTATTCCATGGGAACATCATGTGAGGACCAATAGCTTAAGTGCCTCTCGAAAACTTGGTGTGCCAAGAGCTCTTTCACTTCACGTCAACTGCTTATAAGACACAGATCCGACCCGTCCTGGAATACTGTTTCCATATATGAAGTGCAGCCCCTAAACACACATTACAACTTTCAGATTCTGTCCGAAAAAGAGCCATTCGTCTCAATGGTGATGCTTTGCTTATAAGCTAGCTCACTTCTCCGGAATGTGCCCCAGAAAGGTTGGCGATCTGTCTCTGTTGTATAGATACTTTCATGGACGATATTCTTCTGGAATTTCATCAATCGTTCAACTGTGAGACTGACCTTTCGATCTTCGTCCTCACATCTATTTGGTGATTTGTCGTCACTTTGGAGACATGCCAAACATCTCCCAGAAATCGTTCTTTCAACGAACGGCAAAGCTTTGTAACTCGCTACCCTCGGAGGTGTTTTCTCTGAGGCATATATTCTGCAGAATTTCAAGAATACCAATTCCTACATACATTTCAGGACTTTTCTTTTCGTGGGAACCCAGGTTGTGAGAATTGTACACGGGGTGAAAGAGGCCTCTCAGCGAGGGCTCAATACAGTCATGATCCTGCTGGACATGAAGAAAGCCTTCGACTCGGTATGGGTTGAGGGTCTAATCTATAAAATGCTGTTGGCAGGCATGCCCTCATACATGGTGAGTTTAATAAACTCATATCTTGTTGGGAGAAGTTTTATGGTGCGTGTAAATAATACTCGCTCCGCAGAATTTCCAATTGAAGCAGGTGTTCCGCAGGGTTCAAGTTTATCCCCGCACTTGTACTCCCTATATACGTATGATTTTCCTCAGTGCGAGAGAACGGACATGGGCACGGCTGTGTATGCCGATGACACGGCTATTTTTGCCCATTCCGTCTCAAGCGTCGCTGCTCAATCGAGAATCCAAATTCATTTGGATAGGAAGATCATACCGTATCTAGAGGAGAATAAGATCGAGGTGAATCCGGCTAAGTCGGAGACAATCAACTTTACGAAAACGTATACTTTTTCGAAGTTATACCGTAAGCTGAGAGTCAAAGGCGATGCTGTTGAGAACGTGAACCACGCGAGGTACCTGGGGGTACACCTGGACAAACGTTTAAATTTCGGGCGGCACATCACATTGGCAATACAGCGGGGTGGAGCTGCGCTAAAGCGCACATACCCCCTGATAGCCAGAGGCTCGAAATTGTCTCAGGAGAATAAGATGCTTATTTATAAGCAGATTATTCGTCCTGCTATGACATAGGCTTGTCCAGTATTCTGTAGCCTGAAAGACACTCCCCTTGCGAGGCTTGATAGGATGCAGAATAAAGTACTTCGTATTATCACTGGTAGCAGACGATACATTCGAGTGGATACTCTTAGGGAACTTGGAGGCGTCGACTCGATTCCGACATTTATACGAAACTTATCTTATAAGTTCTATAAATACATGCTCGATAAAAGTCCTCTCACTAGAGAAATAACCAGGCTCAGAGTGTTTGATAATGAGCCTCGCAAACACGGCGGGCTCATTTATCAATCTCTTGATATTTTTAAAGAAAGAAGGGAAGAACCGGTTCCGTAGGGAACTAAGTCGAAAGTCAGACTGAAACGCAGAGTACTTTGACCCGGTTTTTTGCATCAGCTTTTTCCGGGGTTTAGCATCGAAACAACCATCCTCACAAACTGCAACAATGGTGTATCTGCAAGGAATATAAATTCGAACAACACGCATAAGCTTTGCAGGAGGCGTGTTTTACTGACCATAACCACTGTGTAATGAAAAGTCCGGCCCAGCGTTAACACCAGCGCGGGCGGACTACCGCGCCCTTTCGCGGGGGCGCTATGTTCGCCTCGGCAAGGCACCCCTGAAAAGGTGTAGGGGGGTTGCTACTATTGCGCCCGTATATCCTTTTCCCCTTCCCCCTGGATTGTGGAAATGTAATATATGTGAAGTGGCTTGTCTTTACACGTGAAATGTAATTGAAGGAATGTGTAAATAAAACCCTATCTATTTATTTATTTATTTTCGTGGGAACCAAAAGTTGGGGATTTCGGAGGAAAACAGACGGGTGAATGATGGGATTTTGAAGGAATTACCAAAAATGTGAACCTGTTTCTTTTTTATGACACTAAGGTAAAAAACGATTAAAATTTCCACAAAATTTATTGTCGTTGCGACATGTTTCGATACACAGTATCTTTTTCAAGCGAATGTAGTACATTAAACTATTCCTCATTGAAATTACTTAAATACCTTTTTTTACCCATTAACATAATTAGGGATTACCTATAATTATCGCTAATACCTAGACTCATACACTTATAAAATTGACATAACAATGAACCTACCTGGAAATCTCAAAACAAAGTTACTACTTAATTGAATAAATTTAACAAAGGGGAACCGTTGGAACAAGATCCACAATTCAATTTATAAACTCCTGATTTTTCAGATTTCTGCATTTTATCTTTGTTATTCTTGATAAACCTTCCCAGTGTGTTATCTGTTTTATATGCTACTCTTAAGTTTTGCTTATGCAAAAATGAAGCTATTTTTTTCTGTGACGGGTCCTGAATAAGTTAAAGTTCTATAATTATTGTCAAGGTTCTTCACGGAGTACACTTCCTGGATAGCCTTTCTATGTAGTTTTTTAGCAAGAATATTTTCTATTAATATAACTTGATATCCATTGTTAACTGCTATCTGTTTTATAATATTTAATTCTTTGTTGAAATTTTCTTCGGACAGTGGAATATTTACTAATCTGTGTATCATACTATGGTATGCTGATATTTTATGTGTACCTGTATGGATGTACTGAATTATTATGAATGGTGATGTCAGTATGGGAAGGTTTATGAAAAATAGCAAAGTGGTGTTGATTATTGGCTTTACCTATTGTCAAATCTAAAAAATTTATTGAATTTTCTACTTCTATTTCTATTGTGAATTTAATGTTTGGGTGAATAGTATTAATATATTCATGAAAGGTGTCTAATTGTCTGTTGGTCAGTGCCGGATTAGCTACGTAGCAAGAGTAGCAAATGCTACGGGCCCCGCGCATTGGAGGGCCCCGCGCTCCAACACCTGTCTGTCCGTAAACAAATTTAAAATTTAGATAGGACCGTAAAATATTGCATGCCTTAAACGCGAAGCTCTTAGGCTATGCTTCACTTCCAACGATACTCCAACGATATTGGTAAATGGCCGAGAAACTTTGACAGAGATTATTGGATTGCAAAAGAAAGCAGCGAACTGCAACATATGAATGGTGATTTTTTGTCTTCAAAGAAAATGTACGAAAACGAAAATAAGCCACGATTCTGCCAAAAGTCATTTTTCACCTATAAACATAAACTAACGAATAAAACTCATGTCAGAGACTGGCTGTGTTATTCGGAAACCAAAGGACGACTTTTCTGTTTTGTTTGCAAAGTTACGAATTTAGATAGTTCGTCACCACGGTTTACGAAAGACGGATTAGATGACTGGAAAAATGCGCACAATTTGTTGACAAGACATGAAGAAAGCACTCCCCATAGACAAGCCATAATTTCGCTGTTAAACCTCAAAAACAAGAATACCCGTGTTGATTATCAACTTGTCAGCCAAATTGAGACTGAGCAAAATTATTGGAGGCTACTTAAAACGAATCATTGCGGTAATAAAGTTTTTAGCAGAACGAGGTCTTGCGTTTCGTGGCAGTGACGAAATTGTTGGTTCACCTCACAATGGGAATTATTTAGGCTTGTTAGAATTAATAGCCCAATTTGACGCTTTTATGGCTCAACATATTCAAAATCATGGTAATAAAGGAAAGGGACATACGTCATATTTATCAAAAACAACTTGTGAGGAATTTATTCAGCTAATTGCAACAAGCATACTGGATCAAATTATTAGCGAAGTCAAGAAATGCAAATACTACTCAGTTTCATTGGATTCTACTCCAGATATATCGCATGTAGACCAACTGACTCTGATAGTGCGCTATGTTCTGCCATCTGGACCAGTGGAACGATTTGTTAAGTTCTTGGACATGGAAGGTCATACTGCTGAACAACTCGCTCAAAGTTTACTAGATTTCTTAAGTGAGAGTGGCATTGATATCAAAGATTGTCGTGGGCAAAGCTACGATAATGCCAGCAACATGAGTGGGAAATACATCGGCTTACAAGCCCGAATTAAGGAAATAAATATTTACGCAGAATACATTCCTTGTCTTGCACATTCATTAAACTTGGTTGCTAAGTGCGCTGCAGACTGCTGTACAGAAGCACTACTGTTCTTCGATTTTGTTGAAAATCTCTATACATTTTTTTCCGCTTCTACCTATCGATGGGGTCGTCTTACGAACGCACTGAAAGATTCTACTTCAAAGATTCCGATTTTAAAAAGGTTATCGGACACTAGGTGGTCAGCCCGAGCTGATGCTACGAAGGCACTTTTATGTGGTTTTATTACCATTAAGCAAGTTTTGGAAGATATTTTCAATAACGTAGATAAAAAAGCAGAGTGCCGTAATAAAGCTTACGGACTAGTTTCAACAGTGAATAAGTTAGAAACGGGAATAATGACAATTACGTGGAACGGAATCCTAGAACGCATGCAAGCGACTAGTGCTTCGCTGCAGTCGTCTGATCAAGACCTCAATACGGGATACGCCCTTTATGAATCATTATATCGCTACGTCCAAGCAATGCGATCCACATTTTCAGATATTGAAGCAAAAGCCAAAGATCTGACCGACTGTGACGAATACCAGCAACAGACATCAAGACGAATCAAGCGAAATACAAAGTACGACCATTTCAGCGGCTCTACTACACTCGACGACTTTGTTGAAAATCAAACTCCTGGGCAACGTTTTGAAGTTCAGGTGTTTATTGTCATTATTGATAACGTACTGTCCGCTTTAACTAAACGTATGAAAGCTTATCATAAAATTACCAGTGTTTTTGGAGTATTTCGACAGCTAAAATCTCTTACAACAAAAGAGATTTTGGAAAAATCCTCAATAATGGTCAGTGCTTACAAAGATGATTTGGAGAACAGCCTATGTGACGCATTAGTGCAGTTCGCTGAGCTGCTGAAAACAGATGTGGCTACTGTTATTGACAGCAACAAACAGGAGCCTCTGGAACTGCAATTTTATAACCTTTTACTAAATAATTGTTTAGAATCGTGTTTCCCAAACGTAGAAATTGCCTTGCGAATTTACTTATCTCTCATGATCACTAACTGCAGTGGCGAACGTTCTTTTTCCACATTAAAACGTATTAAAAATGAGTTAAGGAACACGATGGGCCAAGAACGTCTTAATCATCTCACTTTGATGAATATAGAGCATGATTTGCTTAAAGAAGTCGATATTGAAAGTGTTATCTCTAAATTTGCCCATATTAAATCCAGAAAAGTTTATTTGTAATAGTTTTGTTTTATTTAATACCCTAAACTTGAGAACCTAAAGCAAACCAAGGGCCCCATGAGAGAATTTGCTACAGGCCCCGCACTGGCTTAATCCGGCACTGCTGTTGGTGCCTTTAAAACAAACTATAACGTCATCTACATATCTGTACCAATACAAAAACTGTTTCGAGAGTGGATGCTTATGAATCGTTTCTTCAAGATTGTCCATGAAGATATCTGCTAGTAGAGATCAATCCTTCAGATGAAGAGTAGAATTTATTTTCAAATTGAAAATAATTTTGTTGACAGAAAGTCTAATATATCTCGTTTAATAACCGGATTAACATGATTTTTATCTAGTAAACTTTCAACTAAGAGTATTGTATCTTGCGGGGGTATACTAGGGAAAAGATTTTGAACGTCAAATGATATTAATTTTGCGTTGTTTTTACTGAATGAATAAGTTCACTCTTAGCTGGTTTGATTTCAAAACTCTCACTATGCTATTGTGATTAAATGTCACTAATATCAGTAATGATGAGACGGATTCTAAAGATATAATTGCGGTTACGATCAGATAAGGCATGCGGAAGGCAAACACGTGAACTAAACTGAATTGATCGAAGTAATCAATCAACAATATGGATGGCTTGTTATATGGAACATAATGTATCAATAAATGACAAGAATTTTTGTTTTTGAAGCAATGAAATATTATAAAATCGCTTTCAGTTACCTCTCTGGGCCATGCACAGCGTGTCTGCCCGCTGGCAGTGTTTCATCGCGGTTTGCGCATGCTGTAGACCTCTGCTCAGTGATTACCAAAAAAAGTATTGAAAACTTTAAAATTCAATTTTTCAGTTTGATTTTTTTTTTTTTTTTCGAAAAAAAAGTTTCATTCATTTTAACATGTTTTGTCTTGTAACGGCTACATCCATCAATTTACATTAGAGATGACTTGCGTGTCCACAATGTTAACCAGTTTGACTCACCTTTGATAAGAAGGGGAAGTAGACTTTTTCCTGTTAGAATTCTTCCAAATGAATCATCTGTATTTCCTTTGTTTTTTCCAATATCGAACCAATCTATGAGGGTGGGTACAATATCTAATAAACTAGCTAACGAATTGGTGACTTGTCCCCGACGTTCTTTTCTCAGTGGCGATGAAATGAACATTGGTTCCGCAATTCCGGATTCATATAGATTTGTTCTTCCATTAGGAAATGGTATGCCATTGTCACTCGTATATATTATGAGAGTGTCGTCTGCATGACCGGAGTTTTGCAGTTCTCGGAGTATCAGCCCAACTCCTGAAAGTCATCGAATATGAATTAGATTAAAACCAAAATAAAATAAAATATTTCTGCTATTATAACAAAACTTCCTCCACGTCGTCACATTTAAAAATTTTTGAGTTCAAATATTCATTCCAAACCACTTGCTTCTTATTTGTTTTGCATTTATTTTCGTTCTATAACAAAGCATAGAATGAATATTATAACACTTATACAGTGGAAATGATTGTGAATCGACTTAAAGCAAATAAAGGGATCAGATTTGTTCCAAAATGAATGAGAATCAAAAAATATGGATTTCAGCTTGTACAAAAACGAATTTTATTTTATTTTATAAAAGTAAGTTTAAATGAACGGATTAAATTCATTAATTATTGACAATACTAACACTGATTATAAAAATTGTTGGAAATGGCCACCTTCACTTAATAGGCATGCTTCCGCCCGTCTACGCATGGAATTACGCACCACACCGCATCAGATTTTTGAACAATTGATCCTGAAATGAAACGATTTTTATTTTTTTAAGCGAAAACCATGCGGCGGACAAAGAAAACTCAGGAGATCAAATTTGCTCAAAAATAAATGAGGATCTCAAAAGTATTTTTTTTTTCAGGAGAAAGCAGTGGCGTAGTATTTTTTTCTCCAAAAATATTCAATGCAAAACCCGTACGGACGCCACTGGTTGAGAAAATGAAAATGTTTGTGCATTGAAAAATGCACCTTGATGCATAGAAGACATGTACCAAATTTTATAAAAACGTCTACAATATTATCTCAATTATTATTAAAAAACTGATTTATTTTCAAAACTTTATCACCCTGTATCTCAAAAGTTAGGACTTTTAGGACATACGTTTAAAGAAAGTTTTTTCCTTAAAATAAGTCAAAGAATCACCCCCTCAAATATTAGCATGTCTTCAAGGAACACCCTGTATAGCAATAATAACATTAGCCTTGACTGTCATCGTAGTGACAAGATGTGAATTAGAGTGTCAAAATTATTTACTGTTACGTTTCCATTTGATAATATTTGAAATTTTTGATCGGGGAAAAAGTTCAGTTTGATATTCGGTTCCTCACGCTCGCCTTTAGCTCACGCTCGGAACATTCCATAAATTTTTTATTTTGACCTTGTTACATTATAAACTATTCTTATTATGACTATAATACCTAAGTAAAAAACAAGTCAGGAATCATAATTGTTCGATATTTTATACATCAGTAACAATAAAATATGTCAGCGGTTGCCTTGGTTATTATTCGAAGTATCGAAGTATTGTAATAATCAGTAGTATTATCACAAGTGATTGAATTTTCGCGATAAGTCTGTTGATTCATTTCTGAATGAAACTGAATTGTTTCGAGAAAACACCACGAGTCCGCAGGACGAGTTGAGATCAAAATGAAAGACAGACTCATGAAAAAAATTCAATCATGAGTGGAATTTTATTAGACCATTTCACAAACATTTTTGAATGCGTGCATAGCGTAATCACTTATATTTGACGTTTAACTGTCACATGCACTGTAAACAAATCTGAAAACACCGAACTTGATAGGCCAATCAGAGTCAAAAGTCAAGTTTGGTATTATCGGTAATCTGAACTTGATTGACTAGAGCTTTTGATTGGATCATTTCGCAAGTGAGTGAAATAGTCTAAATAATCCAATTGATAAATAATCAGAATAGATTGGTCGAAAATGGATATTTGGAACCTTTGGTGTGAATACAATTCAAGAAATAGAAGCTACCCAAAACACCAAAACTACGTCACTTTCACTCGACTCGCGTTTAATTAACAAAGTTAGCATTCTCAAAAGCTATACGCTTACTAGTAATCGTATAGATCGATAGTTAGCGTATAGCTCTTCAGAATGCTGACTTTGTTAGCGAAACGCGCGTCGAGTGTCAAAGTCTGGCAGTCAACAATATCAAAACAAAAATCATTCATGTATATAACAACAAAGAATATCTAGTCATAATAGTATATTGTACAATGAGCATGAATGGCATACATGGGTCATTTCATGCAAATTGTACACTATACTTTTTCTACGACCATCTGAATCATAAACAAATCTGTAATATTTTTAACACTTTTTATCATTTTCTGCCGTCATGGTTCTCATAATATATACAACCTAAAAAAGGAATTGAAGATACAAATATTGAAAATTATCATAAAAATCGAACACTAATCGATTTCAAAAAAGAAAAAAATTTGGTTTTTGTGGGATTTGAACCCTCTATCCAAAACCTGAACGTTCCTTCACTCTTCACTTGCTGCTACGAGCTCATATAATAATACGTTGAAATTAACTGCCATAAAAACCTTGTGCCAACTATTCGAAAATATAGAATTCGAGTGTCATCAATCTTTAGATTGAAATAAGCGGTATCAATGTCAAATCATCCTCACTATCAATACTAATTTTTGTTCACTTATTTTTTTTTTACGAATTTTGTAAATACTGATGTGAAATGTCAAATTATTAGAACGTTAACAAACTTGATTCGATCTTATATTATTTATGATCCTAAAAATTATAATCGAGTAGTTCATGAAAGTCGTGGGAAATGAAATATCCTGTACTGAAATGATCATTACAGTACAGTTTGCGATGTAGAAATGAAAAAGTGTTTTACAATCCGCCTACTTCGTTGATCAATAAAGCGCATAAAATGGGCATATTTCCATGTGGTAGAAAATAGTAATTTACGTAACAAGTCCGGAAAACACTGTTTTTTTGGACGAGTGGACAAGATTCTAGGACGAGCGTAGCGAGTCCTGGAAATCTGCGAGTCCAAAAAAACTGTTTTCGGACGTGTTGCGTACACAATTTTCTCGGCAACCGTGTAGAATAACAAATTGAGACACATTTATTTTTTATATTCCTTTGTAGAAGAAAATTTCGAACATTTTAATTCTTGTTTGTATTAAATATCGAAATGCGAACAGAAGATAGGTACTAACAGAAACATTCTAATTTTTATTTATATAACCGGACTAGTCCGGAAAGTACGTACTTCCCGGACTAGTTCGGGAAGTGATACTTTCTCAAAGAAAAATCGTACGTACTTCCCGGACGGTTGCCGAAAAAAGTATATTCAGTACCTCTGACATTATTTCGCACATATCCAACATGTTTAATTATCATCTCTTCTAGCTTTCGTATTCCTTTCAATACCCGCGTCATATCATTAACAAGATTCAGATGCTTCCGAGTCTACACACCACGAAAATTTCATAAAATTATCTGATACACGTTCTCCAGAAATCTTGAATGCTGTAGCTTCTTCATCTTTTTTTGATTGAACATCTCTGGACATATGAGCTTTTTAGTCCATTTATATTAGTTCTAAAATAGCACAATGGAAAAAATAAATTATAAAGTTTTGCCATTTGGAGATTATACAAAACAATGAAAGAGCTTTCAACATCAAAACGAGTTCTTAACTTAGTAGGGTGAGCTTCACCCCCAAAAACAACCCCTAATACACACTGCGGTGTTTTTTTTGTTTTTTTCAGAAACCATTAGTCGCACAGACTTCTACAAAAAAGGTATCTTCACTTTTTTTACTTCATCCAAAGCATTTCGCGTAATCACCGAGTGAAAAGAGGGGTAGAATCGAACACAGATTGCTTTCCACCCATGAGGTAGAGCTATCGGCGTTTTTTTTTGTTACTGGTGGTTTCCCCTATAGGCCTATTCCACTGAGCTAATTTTTATCCACATGTCATCGTCTAAAGGTGCGTATTCACTAGAGCATTCGTTGCGCATGAGCACCAAATGAGCACTGAACGAGCAAATGCTCGGATAGTGTGGACGCTGATTTGAGAACGAACAGAATGCGTTTTTATACAGGATGTTTCATAATAAATGCGCAGGACTTCAGGATATGATAGCTCTTTCAAGAATATGGAAAAAAGTTCCTATTAACTTACCCTCTAAAATGCACCATTTTTGACATACTGGGTGTTGAATAAAAAAAAATCATTTTTTGCGAATATCTCTGGAACCGTTTATCGCACAAAAAACAGATTTTGTAGGCATTTTCTACTCAGTAGTGGGTGTTTTTTCCTACAACTTCTACGACACTAGAAAAAGTACAGTTTTGAGCCATCTATTTAAATCGCCAATGTTTTCTACACAAAAAATGTACTCTTGTTCATAAGCTCGAAAGTTGACCGTTTTCAAGAAAAAAAACATGGTCAATTTTTTTAAATAATAATGCATCAAGGAATTGCTGCGGACATTTCCAACACTTAATTTAATTGAGTATGATTTGTTTTTTTTTCATTTTGCAATTATGAAGTTAACGTTTGGTTTTGTTACTTGTTCTAACGTTTAAATAAATTTTGTATAATTATGAAAAAAATTATTTAAAAAAATTGACCATGTTTTTCAAGATGAAAATTGATTTTTCTTGAAAACGGCCAACTTTAGAGCTTATGAACAAAAGTACCTTTTTTGTGTAGAAAACATTGGCGGTTCAAATAGGTGGCTCAAAACTGTACTTTTTCCAGTGGCGTAGAAGTTGGAGGAAAAAACACCCACTACCCTTTCAAAATCTTCAACAATTAAGAATTTAAAAAAATAATAAATCAGCACAAAACATAGCTTATTATGATTAGAAAATGTCTACAAAATCTGTTTTCTGTGCGATAAACGGTTCCAGAGATATTCGCAAAGAACGATTTTTTTTTAATTCAACACCCTGTATGTCGAAAATGGTGCATTTGAGAGGGTAAGTCAATAGGAACTTTTTTTCATATTCTTGAAAGAGCTATCATATCCTGAAGTCCTGCGCATTTATTATGAAACACCCTGTATTACGCAGCATGAGACAGCCTGAGCTTGAATCGAGCAGCACATATGCTCATATGCTTACAATGTACTCGGTATTCATACAACTTTGCCCACGACAGGTTCCGCACCTCGTTTGCAGTTGCAAGTTTTATTAATGATAAAATTGATGCCAAGGTGGGCGCTCCTATTTTATATATACCTAGGAATATAGGTGAAAGAGTGTTGTTAATTTCCTTCCAACCCCATAGGTCGGGTTTTAATTTTTTTTTTGAAACCTGTTTGTACCGTTCATCGGAAAGGTTTGTGCCCTGCAGCTAATGTGGGAGGCAATTTTTGAAAAAAGTACATTGCTGTTTGCATGACTAACTATAACTTATTAAACATTTAGTCGCAGAAGTTGTTTCTTTTGTGATGTTTGCGGATAAAAACAGATTTAGTATGACACGATTCAAATACTTGTTCTAATAAAACTATATTTCCTACCTTTCTTACCTTGCAACAATAAAAAAATATTGTTTTAACATCTAAAAGTGTTTGATTTCATTGAATTGAACTCGTGTAAGTATAATTATTGAAGTCAGATGAACAAAACTTCGTTATAACTAATCTACGCCGAAAGCAACCTCTAACTTCGATCGCTCGTTGCTCGACATTTATCGAATAAAACAAAATAAACACATGGAATACTTTTTTGTATTAGATATTTACGATATAAGTGTCGTAAAGATTCATATTACGATATGAGATGGAACATGATAACTCATCGATTATCGTAATATGAATTTACGACACAAATATTGTACAATATTTTGCCTACTACCAATAATGTTTATTATTTACTCAAAATTAGTCAATATTCCTTAAATTAATGATATTGGAATCATGCAACAAGCAAGCGTTGCGCCCATTGTTGATTTATTTTGCGAACTGTCAACTTTGACACGTTCATTCCAATTTAGTAAAATTTCATCGACATCAGTTCAGACCATTAGAGAATAGATTCAGATATAGAATCCGCTACAAATTAAAAAATGCAAAATGAGTTCTGAATTGTTTATAACGCGATTGTGCAAAAACTACACATCGGACAGAAAACATCTTGCGCAGAGTTGAACTACATGTTATTATCTATCAGTTTCCGGAAAATTGTTTGTCCAGTTTCAGATTTATAAATTTTTTTTGAGATTTTCCCGGATTTTCTTCGACGAAAATGGACCGAAAAGAACGTACCTTACGTATCTTCTATTGTGTAGTTTGGATTCAAATGCATTGTTATTGAGTGATTATAATGGTTATTTTTGTATCTAGTGTGCGAAATGTTACTTTGGTGATCGAGAACTGATTTTTTTTAACGAGGCGCAGATCACCAAAGTATTTCGCGCATGAGATGCAAACAAAATGTTTCCTACAAACGTCAGAAAAAAAATAACTATTATAAAATTTTGTCACAGTTTGAAAAGTGTTAAAAAGCCTTATTTAATTATTGTTGAATATTCAGAAATAAATGATTTCTTGGAGTTTTGCTTAATTGACGACTATATAGGTTAGAATATGGAAATCCCATATAGTTTACATACAGTGTGTGAAACAGGTACTTCGCACATAACTTCGCGCACGGTGTCATGGTAACGAAGGAAAATGAAAAAAGTGTCAATTCGCATATTGTTGTCAATGAGCGAACCTTGCCTTTTTGTGACGTTTGGTTTGAGTTTGAGGTTTTTCTCATTTGTAAAGATAAAGCGTAGAATACCCACGAGGACGGTGGGTATACTTCATCCGTACCATTTCCGGACCGCTTCGATGTACCAAATTTTTTTTTCTTTACGATAATTCGACCTCAACGTGTTTATTTTCTGGACTGGTTTTATTTTTTTATAAATGACTAACAACTTATTTAGCGCTGCGTTTCTTTTTGTTTTGTTCATATAAATATCAAGTGACGAATTCCATAATTCAGGAAGAATTTCATAAGTTTCTATGAAATTACGAAGAATTTCCTCGCTTGTTGAATCATGTATCTCCTCTGTCTGCTGTTCAGCAGATACCTCGCTTAGCCGCACGTCGACCACGCCGTTTTCGGGGTGATCACTTTCAGTTTCACTAGTGGCAGATCCGTCCATCTTGCTTCCACAATGCGCAGTGAACTGAGTAATGACGAAATAATGATGATCTCGCTTCACACGATCATTATTACTGACAGTATTCCCTCCCCCTGCTATGAATGATGCACGAATATCAAAATATCCGGATTCGCTTCATTACCGCTTCATGACTTGCGATCATTTCACTTTCTTACCTTTACACACTCATTATTAATGTCATTATTTACAGATACTGACAATAAGCGTTTTCTGGCGTTGATTTGTATTCAAACCTGTATTTGAATAGGATTCCTATGTGACTTCATCAATATTATGAACCGCGAGAATGATCATTACAAATACGATTCAATAATCAAACCTAACTTTATTTGCACTTGGCCGTAGATATATATCATAAATTATTTTCATTTAGATTCAGAATTTATTTTTATGAGCAAAGATGAACCCAGAAACTATAGCTGATATTTTGCAGTGGTTGAATGAACAGCAGAAAAATATCTTTATTTGTCTAAATTTCATCCTGAGTGATTCCGATCATTATCTTTTTACAATTTTAACTTGTCGGGAACAACACCAAAGAACTGAACTGTATGTGAAGAAGAATAGTTACCGAATTATATAAATTTTTTTTTTCTCTATTCCGATTGAGTACAGATTATTTTATAATTTTATTGGGGTATAACAATTGTGAAGAACTAGAGGTGAAGAATATGAAGTAGGAAATTATCGGATTTCCGCAGAAATGACACTGTGGTGGCTTGGAAAAAGTTCTCTTGTCAGTCGCTGATAGATTTAATGGTTCTTTAAGTGCAGCTCACAAAGGAACTGAACAACGAATACATGTTTTGAAACTGAATAAAACTTGGTTTCAAAACTTCATGAATACGTTTCGAATCGTTTTACATGTGACGTCATCGCTTCAATGCCAGAATGAATGTATTTGAATCATAGGACGAATACGTTTTGAATATATGGGCGCCAGAAAACGCCTATTTACTGAACGTGCAATGGTCCCTTTTTTTAAATGTTCAATCAGGCAAGCCAGGAATTTCCACTCGACCGACGCCAGGGGCACATGGTGGACCCCGGTCCAGCGTGCCTGCAACAGAATGAAGGAGACCTACGATATCAACGCCAATACCTGGTTTTGCTGTACAACCCAAAACGTCGCCGTGGACTATCACCGAAGATGCGTAACTCGTGGGAATGTCCGTACCAGAGGTTGTGAAAAGGATAAATTACGTCGTCTACCGAATCCATAAGCCGCCCCTAGGAAAATCTAGGGTCACCTATTTCAATCGATTGGCTCGTTACGCCGGAAATCACGACCATGTTCGCACCCTCAGATCATCGGAAGATGAGGTTACGCTCCAAAAGTTTATGTACTCATACCCGACATACATGAAGCTTCACATGGGGTAATTCGAGTTGAGCAACGAGATATTTTCAATGCACCTGCTGACTATGCGCTAGCTCATTATATGGCAGAAGATCTTCGAATGTCCAGGTGCATCGCTATGGTTTTCTCCAAGAAGTTTGGACAACTCCAGGAATTACGGGAACAAAACCCAGAAGTTGAAGAAAGAAACATCTTCTACCTGGTTACTAACGAACAATTTCAAGATAAACCGTACTATGAATCATCGAAATCCCATTAGAGTCGAATATCTTACCGTTTGTTCCATAGTCACAGGTCGCATAGTGCTATCCTGACTCTTATTGCCATGTATAAAAATACATAGCATTTCCCCACGCTATTAGAGCTATTCACCGTACTGTATATTGGATCAATAAAGGTTCCATGTCATAATTGTTCAGAATTGGTTCATTCCGTCAACCGGCTGCACCATTACGTGCAACTCTCAGAAGTATTCGAAAGACTTATGCGAACTACGGAACGGAAGACAATGCCCTCTTTCAACGTGGATGAGACATGCATTCAGTGGCGGAGCTAGGGGAGGCTGTAGCCCCCCAAGACTACTCAATTTAACAGTTGTTCTTTTGTTAGTCATAATATTCATCAGCGAAAAAAAGGTATCATAAATTATATGTGCCGTCGTTCAGCACCCCCCCAACTGAAATCCCGGCTGCGCCACCGATGCATATAATTTGAACATACCTTGATCAAGTCTTGAAATTGTTGTATATTGTGCTGCTACATCTTTTCTTGATTCCCATGTATTTGGAATAAAATATGGTAATTCAAGATCGCCAGGTTGATAGTAAATTGGTTGCCAATCGGGAATATGCCCCATTCCTGTTTCACCATTACCAAAACGTTGACAGAATTCCCCATATTCTGGATTTGTATGTCCACATCGATGAGGATCATGGAATGCAACGTAAAGAAAGAATGGACTGAAAATAATTTTATTATAAAGAGTGTTTCCTTGGTACTTGCAAAAGTTTTATTAGAATGTACAGATCGGCAAACAAAGCTGAAAGTGTGAAAATATGCACGACCTTGATGCGCATTAGTCGTACGACGGACTATATTATAGTCCATAATATATTAAGCGATAAGGCACTTAACATCAAACGTTCGGGCAAGAAGTTGACAATTTCAGCTATGTTTGCCAAACTGTATGTCCGAAAGTGCTGTTATGAGATGAACTAAGAAATTTTCTAATTTTCTAGGGTACCATTAAAGTGCCAGGCAGCGGCCTAATGGAAAAATTGTAACTAGTGAAATTTTCTGGTATGTTTTACTCGAACAAATGTATATATGGGCAAAATACTCAATCCTATGGCTAGTTTTCGAAATACACATGTACATCCATTGTATGTACATGACACGGGCGAACAATGGATATTCCAATTTTGTACATT
This sequence comes from Chrysolina haemoptera, assembly GCA_958298965.1. NCBI lineage: Eukaryota > Metazoa > Arthropoda > Insecta > Coleoptera > Chrysomelidae > Chrysolina > Chrysolina haemoptera. Next base: position 22,755,967 of record OY282595.1, read on the forward strand.
CATTGTACGTACATATACAGTGTGGCTTTTAATAGTCCCCCCTGTTAACTTTTGAACGGCTCGACGTACAAACATTCGAGAGTTTCACCGATACTACTTTTTGAAATGAAAAATATGGTGATTGCTCGAAAGGAGGCACGGAGGGCACATCAACCCAAAAATTTTAAATAGCATATGGGGGGTCAAGTAACACATAGTTGAAAAGAGAATTCGGTTCTCTTTACACCATCTAAATATTTTTGAATTTTGTTTATAATTTTTTTCCCAATTTCGATTTTTATATAATGTTCAACGATTTAAGTTGTTATTGTTTGGAGCCACATTGAGGATGTTTTTTTTTGGCATTTCAACCATTTTCTAACTAATCACAAGTTATTTGAAGTATAAAAACTGATATTTACGTATTTTACCAAACGCAGATACCAATTTTGAATAGAATCGTATCATAATTACAAAATTCCGCCATACTGGATCCGCCATCTTGAATTTTCCAATTGAGATAAAAGAATCATAATCTCTGAACCCGAAAACCATCAGATACAAATTTTGATTATAATTACAAAACTCGTCCGCCATATTAGAGCCGCCATCTTGACGGAAGAATCATAATTGCCGACCCCAAAAACCCCCAGATACCAATTTTGAATAGAATCGGATAATAATTACAAAGCCAGAGCATCATATAAGGCGAGAGGCCTACTATTGCTGGGGCGAGACGCCTCATGTATGTTGAGACGACATGTATTCAATCAAGGTGAGTCATATTTCAGTTGAGACATATTTCAGATGTGCCATTGAACGACAATTTATTGTCAATGCCTTGGGGCCAAATTGAAGAAAGTTTGTAAGAGTTTCACAAAGTTCTCGGCGGACATAAAAAAGGATCGGTAAACACTTATACATAACACTTATACATAAATAAAAGGTAGGCAGTCGGAGTTAATCGAAACATATGTCAGAGTGGCAGATGATGTTAGTAATATCCAATAATGGTAAACACGATCATAAAACAAATTATAGTTATGATGTCCATCAAATAGATCAGCAAGAGTTCAGCGGAAAAATATCTATAATTGTCAGAGTCACTTATATTCAATACTGGTAAAGTTTATAAAAAAATAAATTATTAAATTTATAGTTTGTCGTTGTCACGTGGTGTAATTTGACAAAGTGGATTCTTCTACTTCTTTTATATTGCTATTGCTTTCATGCGGTGCATTTATCCAGTAACAAGGCGTTTCATATAATTAAGATCAAACTTCACTTAAAGTAAGTTCGTTTGATCTTATAATAAATCCACATTCTAACCATCATTCAAATATAGCTGTCAGTCAAACAACGCTAACAGGATATTGAAAAACTAGTCCTGAATAAACTATTTTGATAATAATAATAATAATAATAATAATAATATATTTATTTCTCTTGTTGAAAAGTACAAAATAGAAGATGACTTCAATTGTACAATAACAAGAAAAACGTCACAATGCTAAATATAAATGTATATATATACATACACAACACATACATATATCTAAAACGAAGATATGTTAGAAATAAAAAAATATTTATGCAGAGGCAAGAATAACTAAAACGACTTCACAGTCTACTAAAACTACTAGTAAAATGGGACTATATAAACCTAGAATTCGTCAACGGTGTAGCAATTTTTTTGGATAAGAGGTGTTTTCAATCTCGATTTGAAAATTGTTAAATTTGGTGACTTCTTAACCGATTCATCTAGCTTATTGAAAAACTTTGGTCCAAGAAAGAGAAAACTTTTTTGGTAAAGGGTGGTTCGGTGCATGTTGGGTATTAACAAGTTTTTAGAGCGAGTCGAGTATTGATGCTGATTAGATGTGAAGTTCGGCCTGTTCTTATAAATATATATGCATAGTTCATAAATATACATACTCGCAACCGTTAGTATTCGGTGTTCTTTGAATGAATTTCTGCATGATTGCCTCCACCCGATTTCAGCAATGATTCTGATAGCCTCCTTTTGTAGAATGAAAACCCTCTCTGCAGTTGACCCTGTACCCCAGTTGAGTATTCCATACCGTAGATGACAGTGGATAGTTCCGTAATACAGGTTCAGCAAAACCTCTTTACTACAATGTCTAGACATGAACCTCAGTGCGTAACAATTTTTCCTTAATTTATTGCAGAGAGTTTCAATATGAGGAGTCCATGTGAGTTAAGGGACTTTGGTGGCAAGGAATCAAATAATCTATTACCACTTGGACCGATTCTCTGACAGCGATAAGGCACGCCTATGGTAAAAAAATCCAAAAATTTTCCACGAACTGTTTTTCAAGGAATAAGGAGAGAAGGAGCCGACCGAATTATTTGTCAATGAATGTAGGGCACTATTATCTCACTTGACAGATACTTGAGATACTCCTGTATTGCATGAAACCTGTAAGATGGATCTGATATATATTTTATTAAAATTAGAGAGCGTTTACTGCGTGCAGATTTCACGTTTGATGTTCTCATAGACAAAGCTAGGGAAATTCAAGACTCATTTCAAATGCTGGCACTAATAGTAAGAGAGCCGGTTATACTGTCGGGCATATGATTGTTTAAAATTGTTTTTTCCATTAACCAGCTGTCATCCCCTTACGAACGGCAGCCCTCAAAAGTCGAAACTTGTGCGAGCCAAGGATTAACGAGGTCTTACCTTTTAACGTGCGATTCCTAGCACTTTCTCGGGCCATCAGATAAAAATCTGTAGTCGCTAAGGATTCGAACCTAGCCGACCAGCAGTAACTGGTTTCGAACGAGAAAGTCTCAACCACTCAGCTACATGACCCTTACTCTGATAGATCGTACCCAAATGAAACAATAGTTTATAATCGCCTATTTACCAAATGAATAGGTTTATTTATTTATAGCCGGAAGGTTGTTCAATGACTAATACTAATAATAATAACAATCCCTCATAAACACTCGTAGAGTGTACCCAAAGGCATAGCCTGTGCGGGTAGGGGACGGCTATTATTATTATTGCCGGTGGTGCTTCGATGTGACTCGCTGATTTTTGGTAGCGTATTCACTTTTCAGCTGTAGGAAAACCTGGAAAACTTGCAGCACCACCTCAATGTTTTTTTTTTAGTTTTAACCAGCGTCAATGAATAAGCTCTATTAAGAAAAAGTGCACTGCCGTGTTGAGGGTTACCATCTTATGCAAGTAGAATAAGGTTGCCACCCTTCCCGTTGCCAGGCGTAAGCAACCTCTATTTTTCGTCATCATCATATTATCGTTCCGATAGTGGAAAATTCGCCGATATCTTCTTAAATACACTACTTGACGGAAAATATACGCACAGAGGAAAATCGTCCTAATATTAAAGTTTTTGCTAAGATATTTCTTAGTACCATAATAAGAAATACTATTACTATAACAAAGTTTCGAATAGAACCAGCACAAATCCTACGGCAGCGAAAACGATTTTGCTAAAAGTGATGTTTCTGCCACAGAAAAGTATACTTCTGTAGCAAAAATATTGCAACCATTGGTGTGCTCCACACATAATAATCAAAGTTCTAAATCTACAACTAAAACTATTAGTAATAGTCAGTCATAGGTAGATGCAATCGCTAGCAATAGCAATAGCAATAAAGTAACATACCTACTACTGGAACAATATACCCTATTAGTTCTAGGTAGAAACACTGACTAGCGGTAGCAAAGTCAGATACCTACGACTGCAACAATGCCTTGTAGTCATAAATAGGCGCACTCGCTAGCGATAGCAAAGTCGAATACCTGCGACTGCAACAATGCATTATAGTTATGAGTAGGTGAACTCGCTTGCGGTAGCAAACTTCAAAAATATAAGTTAGTCAACAATTTCTAATAATTCTAAGTGAGTTGTTATCAGCAAAGTTGACTTTATAACTGCAAGTGAGAACTCGCTTGTCCCCTATGCTATTAGAGTTTCTTGCTGGGGTAATTCGATTTCTAACTGGGGTTAGTAAAATTTTTCCTCAGTGCGGTTGCCTCAATTTCGATTGCCGGAAATGGTGACAACCGACTTCCAAAGTCGAGTGCACGTGACATTTTTCAAATCGCGCGCGAGCCACTTTCAGCGCGACTCGAATGATTTCCGACTATTTTTTTTCATTCAGATAAAAACAAAAGCAAATAGTCAATGAGTTGTGCATCAATTGTTTACTGAAAAAATTAAAAATATATTAAAAATAGCATATTTACACCATTTGTAAGGGAATACATTTTGGAAAATTAAATTTGAAAAAATAGGAGTTGCTACGTCCGGCAACCAGGGGTTTCGGCAACGGGAGGGGTAGCAACCCTATGCCACTTGCATAAGATGGCAACCCACTACAACCGAAAGTTTCAATTATAAGGGTCTCAATAGCTGTGCCTTGTCGATACTGGTGCTAAAAGTAACATTGCAGGTAGTCAACTCCATAATTACTTTCTTGATAAAAATATTGATTTCCAGCATAAAGACATGACTTTAATCTTAGCAGACGGTGAAACACGAGTGACATCAGCACGTGTCTTCTGCTGCCCAATACTACTTTTTTCGCTAACCGCATAGTAAAGTAGCCTTTGGCGCGTTCAAATCTCAACGCAAAGTTAATGTTTTCTGAGGACTGTTATTAATTGACAGCTTTGTCGCTCTAGAGCGACAAACTTGAGAAAAAGCTCGCTTATGCAGATGTTTCCGATTTGTCGGCGTGTATATTATAAGCAACGTGTAACTTAATTTAATAAAATTGTCCGAATAGACAAGAGAGTAGACTCAATATATCTATTACCAATTGTCAAAATTGTACCATCAGTATTAATCTGGTGAATAATAAATAAAATAAATTTTTTTAATTGGGTAATAATGTATAATCAATAAAATATCGAGTGCTTTTTCTGCGTTTGTCTAAAAAATATTATGTGTATTTCGAGCACAAAGTGTAATTGCCGTTCTCCAAAGATTGCCGCGCTCCGCTTCGCGTCGCGCAGTAACTCTCTTTATTTAGAGGCAATCCATCACTTTGTCTAGTGAATATTTCTCGATTGTTTGATGTGAGGTCAAGAAGAAATAAACTGCCAGATAATTCAAACTTACCTGGAAGAATTTTCTAAAAACTTTCTAGTCAGCAGTTTGATGTGAGTAATATTTCTACCAACTTGTAAAATTGAATTATTTTCTTCAGTTTCAGAAAAATCGAAAGGATATATATCTTCTGGGCCAACATGCTTTTTGCCTATTATACCTGAAAAAAATTATCATGAATACATGTGTACGTTCCTTCAAATATAGGCGCAAAAATGTATCTCTTGTCGCAAACGCAAATTCAAACTGTAGCAGGTGATATTATATCTGGTCCGTTATATGGCTGATTGATTATATTGTCTAAGGATACACTAAAAACAACTTTGTCTATTTTCAACGATAATTTTGTATTTGTTGACTAGTTTCGGTCATTACACCATTTTCAAAACTAACTAAAAGTGGTTATATTGTATTAATACCGGGCATTGACACGCCTAGTTTATATCTCACATCTCCCTCAAATAATTATTCAATTCTTCTTAGGATTTTCTCATATTTAATTTTTGGTGAATTGATGGGATTATATTTCAATATATGTATGTACAGAGTGGCGCACTGTACTTATACACAGAATCGATTTATTATCGGGGATTCGTTGCTAGCAAAAAAGAGAAAACTTTTTTCACTGTCTGAATCCCCGATAGCCGATGGCCGGTCGATATACTTTCCTCTTTATACACACATAAATATGGTATATGTTTATATTTCTATAGTGATGATGAAAAACAAATGAAATACCGTGAAACGGGCCACTTGATAAAACTTTTTGAAAACTTCATACTTTCATATTCAAATTATACAGTTTTTTTATTTATTTTAGAATTTCGTGACAAGGAAAGCTATCAGATTAATAAATAAATTCTAGCTCGCACCACTTTTTGCGAGTATCCCCGAGTTACTTGAAAATTGACTTGAAAATGCTTCTGTTTACTCGTAGACCTGGTATAGGGGCTAAATTAAAATAAATAGAAGTAATGCAAAGTTTTCTGCTGTTTGTTTGATCAATTTATTTTGGAGGGTATTCCAATATTACTTTTTGAGAGAAGAAACATTGCAATTACTCGACAGATGGCGCTGGGGGCACATTAACTTAAAAAATTCGAAAGGCATAAAAATCGAAATTGGAAAAAAAATATAAACAAAATTCAAATATATTTAAATGGTTGTAAATAGAATGAATTCTCTTTTCAACGATGTGCCACTTGTCCCTCCATGTCATTTGAAAATTTTGAGTTAATGCCCCCCCCGCGCCCCCTATTGAGCAATCACCATATTTTTTATTTCAAAAAGTAGTATTGGTGAAACCCTCGAAAAGGTTTTTTATTCATGTTTCTACGTCGAACCGTTCAAAAGTTAAAAGGGGGTCTATCAAAAGCCGCACTGTATATATATATATATATATATATATAAACTCTTTAAATTAAGATATTCTCAACCTGATGAGTAAGAATATCCTTGGGGATGCAGTCAGGAAAAAAAGGCCTCGTTGAAGTAACACTCTGGTGTTAAATAGTCAAGCTTTCAAAATTTTTTAATTTCTTTATCAAGACATCTGAAAATATTAATGGTGTAAACATAACACTAAAAATATGACAATATGAAAAACAACTTACTAACGTGAGGATAGTTTGAAGAAAATAGCATGTGCTTTTCCCTTGGTCATTGTATACACACATGCTATTTTCTTCTAAAAATATGACAATATGAAAAACAACTTACTAACGTGAGGATAGTTTGAAGAAAATAGCATGTGTGTATACAATGACCAAGGGAAAAGCACATGCTATTTTCTTCAAACTATCCTCACGTTAGTAAGTTGTTTTTCATATTGTCATATTTTTAGAAGAAAATAGCATGTGTGTATACAATGACCAAGGGAAAAGCACATGCTATTTTCTTCAAACTATCCTCACGTTAGTAAGTTGTTTTTCATATTGTCATATTTTTAGTGTTATGTTTACACCATTAATATTTTCAGATGTCTTGATAAAGAAATTAAAAAATTTTGAAAGCTTGACTATTTAACACCAGAGTGTTACTTCAACGAGGCCTTTTTTTCCTGACTGCATCCCCAAGGATATTCTTACTCATCAGGTTGAGAATATCTTAATTTAAAGAGTTTATATATATATATATATATATATATATATACAGTGCGGCTTTTGATAGACCCCCTTTTAACTTTTGAACGGTTCGACGTAGAAACATGAATAAAAAACCTTTTCGAGGGTTTCACCAAGTTGTTTTTCATATTGTCATATTTTTAGTGTTATGTTTACACCATTAATATTTTCAGATGTCTTGATAAAGAAATTAAAAAATTTTGAAAGCTTGACTATTTAACACCAGAGTGTTACTTCAACGAGGCCTTTTTTTCCTGACTGCATCCCCAAGGATATTCTTACTCATCAGGTTGAGAATATCTTAATTTAAAGAGTTTTTTTCAACTAGTCCAGTCAAGAGACTACCCTTCTCGATATATATATATATACGTATTCGTTGCATTTCATAGCACCCAGCATGCCCATGGCCAATCTGACACCCACACTTTTATACGTATGAAATAAAATCAACGTATATTGCTAAAGTGGCACCCGTGTAAGTCGTGTCCAAATTGCACCAAAATGTATGAACTTGTGATACCACTGGTCAAAGTTACACCCTACACCGTTTTATACATATAAAACAAAATGGTCAACAGGTTTGCGTAGTAGCACCTTCGCTAATCTTGGTACAACTAGCACCAAAATATATGAACTTGTGATAATACAGGTCGAACTGACACCAAATGTATGAACTTATGATAATACAGCTCAAATTGACACCAAATATATGAACTTGGTCACATCACAGGTTAGTGCACCTTGTGGATCTGATTCAACGAGTGCAATGAACATTACTAGATATTTTAAGAAAATCAGCAAAAATGTATTTTGAAGAAAAAAACTGCAAAGGCTTCGTCACTACTCTTCTCACTGTACCTCCTTCTCGCACACACCTCCCATCCCATGCTGAAAAAGTTGAAAAAGTTCTGAGTATACTTACTCGCACCTCCACAAAATCGCTCCAAATTCGAAAAATTTGAAAATTACCAAAAATAATCATGGATGTTGAAATTGACAGCAACGGAATTTTAAGGATTTCAAGATTGAATGACAGGTAAATTTTTATATGACTTAATTGTTATTGATTTAATGAAATTTTTCTCTTTTAGGATTTTGCAGTAACAGAAGATGCCGAATTTTCATCCCGAGGTCCTCCATCAGCATTCTACAAGAAATTATTAATTTATTTGTCAAAAAATATTGTCAATATACCGGGTGTCCACGGAAGGTGGCTTACCCCTATAACTTTTTTGTTTTCGAAGATAATGAAATTAAATTTGGTGGATCTACTGAAGACATAAAATTGCTTCATACAAATTCCGGTTTCACCGGAAGTGACATAAACTTTCGATTTCTAAATGGGACACCTGGTATATTTTCAGTTTTTTTATCTCCATATGACATTTTGAATGCTGAAAATATATCAGGTGTGCCATTTAAAAATCTAAAGTTTATGTCACTTTCGGTTAAACCAGAATTTGCATGAAGTTGAATCACTTGTCAAAAAAGCAGTTTTATGTCTCAAACAGATTTTCCAAATTTCATTCCATTTTCTCCAAAAACAAATAAGTTATTGCGCCGAGCCATCTTCCGTGGACACCCGGTAGACTTTAAAATTAATAAAGCAAGTTTGATTTAATATGAATTTTGATTTCGAAGGAACACCACAGCATTTCATGAAGGGTTCGAAAATAAAAATGGTACAATTCAACTGGGAGAATTTCATGAAAGAAAGACATTTTGGAACGTCTATTGAATAAGTCATTAAAAATTAACTAAAAGAAAAATATTTTTTCCTAAAACAAATAAAAATTAACATATTATCTATTTTATCATAGTTTAAATAATTTAAATATTTTTTTGCTATTTCACCTAATAAAAATCATTTCCTCCTGCAAAGAAGTGTTCGTAAAAAACTATTTAAAAACTATTTATGATAGAATAGTACTGATAATCAAATTAAAAAGATTATTCTTCTCTAAAAATGACAAACGTGAGGAGTCAGGTATCCTAATTAGTTCTGCTCTCATTGAAGATGAAAGTTTTTACTCTAACCCAACCCACTTCGTTAAAATCACTCCGATATGCATTGATGAAATCTTCGCACTCCCCTTTACGAAGTGCTTTCTTTGATTTAATCTGTTTGTTGAAGTATTTCTTCATTAAGGTTTTTTGAATGTTCGTCCACCGTTTTCTTGAACCTATAAGATGAGAATGTTAAAAATGAAAAAATGATCAAAATGATTTGAGTGGACCTGTTTTTGACTGCTCGTGTCTGAACATGGGTTCAGTGTGATCAGATGTTTGTCCTATGTTTGCTTCTTTCGTAATTTTATTCTTGTTCTCTTCTCCTTTCGATCCTTTCTTGCCACTGAAGAGAGCTTTTTCAAAATCGTCTATATCTTGTTCTTCATTTTCTTCTCTTGAACTGATTACAAACTGATGTTCATCCAAGTTTTCGGCTACTCTTTCGTTACCTACAACTTTTTCAAATGCTTAATAGTTCTATATCCAGATCTGTTAATTATACAAACCCAAAGTGCTGTTTGTGTTAGAAATTTCCATATTTTCATCTTTTTCCATAACTGACTCTATATCATTCATGTCAACATCAATTTCTTCCAGCGTTTTGTTTTTGAATGCGGCCGCATTCCCTTTTTCCATTATTTGAAGGATTTTAGATACCTTTGCAATTTGGTAAACATCTTGTGGTAATCTGGCATAAAATATAATAAATTGCTTTTTGAGTTATTATAAACTGAATCAACTAGCAGGAATCTCCGAAATATTTTCGATAATAGAGTTAATAGCTTCAGATTTGAGGCGTTCGATAAGTTTGGGAGATTGGGTCGAAATTTAAAATCAGGAAAATCTGTAGAAATTGCCGCTTTTGAGTACGCATTGAATAGTTAAATAATTATTTACATCTTGCTTATCATTATTGAGGCACTGAACCTGAGCATTTTTAAAGATATTTTCTTCAAAGTATCGAATGAAAAATTTTACAAGCACATACTTAGGCATTCAAAGTTTCGTACTCCATCAAACATTATCGAACGCTTTTAACACGCAGCTAATATCATTAACGGTTCTTGAAGCAATCAATGTTTATTATTTTGGATGGAACACATGAAGAGTTTTGTTTTTAACCACAGCAATAATTTTAACTAAGTAGACTTTCGGTGTTTTTTGGGTTTGTAAGTCGTGGTCTTGAGGAAATTCTTCCTGACCTTTGGATGGGTAGATATTTTCAAAGGCGGTGCGGTAACGGAAGAAGCGTTCGTTTGAGCCTAACTAGTTCGATGTCTGTGTTGATTTATTATTTTATTGTGCTCATTCTAATAGAGGGCGAAACTTCATTAAGCCTTGATTACACTTTAAGACTTAATGAAGTCCCGCTCCTATTAGAATGAGCACAATGAAAGAAGAAATCAGCACAGACACCAAAATAGTTAGGCTCTAATGAACGCATCCGTTACCGCACCGTCTATGAAAATGTCTACCCATACAGAGGTAGACGAAACGTCAGGAAGAATTACCTCAAGACCACGACTTTCAAACACGAAAGCCACCGAAAGTTCAGAGATTACCGGTCGTGAAAGTTTACTTTCTCATATTTAACTAGACTGTTCGAAATATTGTTTAAAACACTTACTTGTAAAAGCTTTCATGCGTTTTGGTTGTATGACCCATAAATTTTGCCAGTTGGTCTATTTCATTCGTTTGTAAATTGAGTAGCTGTGTAACAGTCGCAATATGTTTCCTCAACTTGCATGATGTTAGTAATTGGGGATATTTAGCATTAGATAAATTTGCATATTTCCGAATAACAGAACAACCATCAATCCAAAATTTTGAGTCAGGATATGTAAAAAAATAGGTGTTTTCGATTGGAAACCAGGGTTCTTGTCTAAGTGTAAATAAAAGTTTAAAATATTTGAACATCTTATTTGGAATTAAAATTGTAACAGCTCTGCTGCCTTTTCCTATTGACACTATTTTTTTATAATTTTTAGTTAGAATTCTCTCATTTTCGGTTAATGAACTAGCTATTTCTGTATGTAAAATAGTATTTTCTCTCTCGAATTGTTCTTTCAATGATTGCCACTCCAAGTATTGAACATCTCCGACTCTTTTTCTGTTGTGCAAAATAGTAGCCACAAGTATCGTTTCTACGAGAATTCTATATGACACTTTATCCCTTCTATTATGCGAAAGTATGTTATAGGCTTCCTCAGCTTTTTCTTCAATCAATCTCGCAAATTTAACTATATCCTCGGTTATTGGCAGCAACTTGGGCTTTACTGACGACTTCTCATTCAAATCCTTCAGTGCCAAACTTCCAATTTCAGTAGCCCACTGAGTATCCACTAAGTTCTTGAATCTTCCGAGTTCTGTCAAAGTTTTATCAACTTCTTGGTAAAAATGGGGAATTTTTCTTCTTAGAATTAATTTACTTGCCAAATCACATAAGTTGGTCAAATTGGTTCTGAAATGTAGTGCCAAGGATGCTGCTCCAAAATTTCTCTTGGAAATATCATACCTTGAAAGTGACTTAACAGCCTCAATAGTATCATCGAAATTTTCAGGTTTCAAAACGGACATAAGATTATCAAAGGGTTTAAATTTTCTCATTTCTATAAGAAATTTAGCACATTCACGAATTTTATTAGAAATATGATAAAAACGCCTTTTCATTTTAATTTTTTTGAGTAAATCTTCTCCGTAATAAATGATTAAAATATCGTTACTTGCAGTTCGGGTAATTTCATCGGGCTGCATTCTCTCAAAAACTTCTTTCTTCACTTGAAGTTTACTCAATATTTCCCCATATTTTTTTTGACACGCAAGATATATATAGGATTCAGTTAAAGGATGAGTTACGTCTCCAGACCCAGATGGTTTTGCGAAACACTTTTTGACATGTCGGCTCAAGTATAGCCGCTTAAAAAACCCTTTACAGTATTTGCATATCGCAAAATTTCGTTCATTCACTTCTTCGCCGGGTTTATATTTTTTAGGCATGATTTTTCCCCTCAACCCGTCATCCAAATATCCTTGGTTACGAATTAGTAAGAGCATTTGTTTTTTCTCCTTAGAGTTTGGCATTTTATTCAATATCTCTTTCACCTCACGCTCTTCTCTATGTTTTCTCTCCAAATGCCTTGAAAAATGCCTTGAATTCACCTCTTGGTCACAAAATTTGCAGCGAGTCTTCTTATATTTATTTTTAATAAGCAACGGCGAGTCGTATACTGTTTTCTAAAAACAATTTATAATTTTAATAAATTTGAAATTTTTCATGAAATAATAGTATCTAACTGTAATAATTTGAATTCAATTTGAATGGTTTTTGAAAACTGCTTCGATCCTTCTATCACTTTCAAAAGCCAAATAAAGGGACGTGTGCGATTTTTTATGCTCCCTATTTTCAGTCCAAAGATCTAGCGACTTTTTTACAAAAAACTTCCTTATGTGCAATCTGAATGATAATTAGCCATACTTTTGCAGTCCCAAATTTGAGTAATATTCAAAATTGAAAGCCACATAGGCGACTAAAATACGACTATGAATAATTTATGACGGCCTCTCACAGATCTTATTGAATATTACTTTTCATTGATAAGTATGATGGTAGCAATAATGAAATGTGCCAAAAAATACAGGCATGTCTACCTAAAGAAGCACCTCATGTATTTTCTGATAAAAAATTTCAATTTCTTTGGAGGTCATCAACAAAATCCAATTTTTTTCAGATCATTCCATGGCATTCTTGACTCGCCTAATGGCTTTCAATTTAGAATTTTACTCAACTTTGAGACCTTGAGAAATTAAACATTGCCTTCGGATTTTTCAAATGATTTTTTGTGAGCCTGATTTAGGCTATGGTGTTGGATTGGAAAAAAAACACCGGACTGAAAATTGGGGGTATAGAATGAACCACAGAGATATTTCTTGTCTGAACAGAGTTGGGAATCTGTTAAATTATACACGATATGTCATTGCCAAGCAGAATAGTAACTGAAAAAAAATACTTTTTTCAGCAGATATACAGTAAGGGTTTAAAAAATTTACAATTGATATTGTAAAAAGAGAACAGAAAATAATCGAACAGCTCCATACGACTTCCAAATCACCCCTGCCCAACGTCCGGCAAACTTTTTCTACAAAAAAACGCTCTGTAATGCGTTCTGTAACAAAAACTAAAATTAATCGAACCGAGGTGACTATCTGCATACGCGTTTCACTGTTCTGTCGATCATCAATGCACTGACGATAGTCACCTGTTCGATTAACATTAGTTAGTGTTACCGAACGCACTGCAGAATGTTTTCTTGTAGACAAACTTTGCCGGACGTTGGGCAGGGGTGATCCTGCAGTCGTATGGGACTATTGGATTATTTTCTGTTCGGCGTTTGCAGACACATATCCTATTGTATAGGAATTATGCGGAAGGCTGGATTATTATAATAATCCATTACTTGTCTTGAAATGGGTTGAAAGATTTTTACTTCTCTCACTTTTTCACAACGTTTCAATTGCTTGTATCCGCAATTGAAACGCTGTGAAAAAGTGAAAGAGTTGAAAATCTTTCAACCCATTTTGAGACGATGGATGTCCAAAAAATAACTAATCAATAAATAATCTGTCAATGTGTCATACCTTTTCAGTAATTTGTCTCCTATTGTCAATATCCAGTTTGTTTTCGAAAGAGGTCGATATCCTTCTGAGCGTATTATCATCAATCATTGAATGTCCGTTCTGAAATATTTTTGATAATTATTTTTGTTTATAACTGTGTTCATACGTGGATTTACTCTAAAACTGTTGTCGAATTCATATGGTTCTGCTTGAAATCCTACGTTTTCGCAACTGACTTGATCATAATCTGAGATTATATCTGACGCCAACTGAAAGACATTATAATCAAATATTGAAACTTCAACTTTATAATATGTAGGATGGTCTAGCGAAAACAAAACACGGAAAATATTTATATTAACCATCATTTCAGAAGAGCTTGGATCCGTCTTCATTCGAATGGGTCAACTTTTAAGCATACGATTTCACGATGTCAATCTAAGTCTCTAACTCCCAATTTTGAAGGTTCTGCATCACCTATGTTATTTTGAAATCTTGTCAAAATATTGGAGTAAGCCGTGAACAATTGTTTAAAAAAAATCATTTATTCGAGGAACAATATTGTCAGCTTGAAATTAAAAGTCTTGTTGATACTTTGATAAACTTTCATTGAAGGAGTGACCGTTGATATTGATGTTGTATCACTCTGCCTTTATTCCCAATCGAAATGTTATGGGTTTCATGGGCAAAATGGTGTCCCCCTCCAAATAAAGAAGTATGGATCAGCTTAAAACAAATAATGGTATATATGTATATAGAAATTTGGCTATATTTCGTTTCCGCCTACTCACCCTCTGTATAGGTTTACTAACCGTATAAGATTTAGGTACAATTGTTTGCGAAATTATATTAACTTTAGGTGATTTGCTTCTAGTTATTGAATTTGCTGAATCAGTTTCAAAGTCTCCTTCAGAATTTTTGGGTGACGGGCATACCTAGCGGAACAAATAATTATTATACCAGGTGACAACGATATTACTAGCACCCCTATTTTTCTCTTTTTTTCAGATATTTGAATAAAACTCGGCACAGTCAATAAAGTCGCCAAATGCCGAATTTTGACTTAATGGGTAATTTTTTCGGACTTCCGGTTTGACCGTGACATCAATTCTTGATTTTTGAATACAACACCCTGTATATTCATGCATTTTCAGATTCCTAAAAAAATTCTGAGTAGACTGAATCTATTTTGGTAGATTTTTATAGCGATTTGATTTTTTCAGAGCTAAGATTTAGTTTCATCATAAATGACATTAAAAATAATAGAAGTATACAAATTTGACCATTAACCAACAAATTCAATGAACGGGTGCATTTTAATCTTTAGAAAATACCTAATTACAAAATTGTTGATTTTTTTTAATGGCACCACCCCTCAGTTGAATAGAACTTTTCGAAACCAATCCAACGGTATTTTCAAACCTAAAATCCATTGAGTATCAAACTCAAAAAAAAACATGAATGGACAAACGCTTATTTCACTCGTATTGACACAACATGATTGTAGATGAAGAATAGTTTTTCCACAGCTCACTTCATGAGTTATTTGTACAATTTCACTAACTTAATCGAAAACGAATAATACGTTTTCTGAGTTTAATACTCAACGGATTTTAGATTTGAAAATACCGTGGTATTGGTTTCTAAAAGTTGAATTCAATTGAGGGGTTGCTGCGGGGTGGAGCCGTGTAAAAAAAGACATTTTTGCAATAAAATATTTTCTAAAGATTTAAATGCACCCTGTATTGAATTGGTTGGTAAATAATCAAATTTGTATATTTCTATTATTTTTTATGTCATTTATGCTGATTCTACTATAATTGCGGCACGCTAGATTGAAACCAATACTCATCTCTAAAGAAATCGAGTCTCTATAAAAATCCACAAAATAGTTTAATTCTATTCAAAAACTCTCAGGAATCTGAAAATGCAGAAATATACAGGGTGTTTCGTTTAAAAATCAAAAATTGATGTCACTTCCGGCCAAGCCGAAAGTCCGAAAAAATCGCATAAGACGTCAAAATGTGGCATTTTACGTCTTTATTAACTGTGTCGAGTTTTATTGTAATATTTGTAAACACAAAGGGCAAAATAAGGGTGGTAGTGATATCGTTGTCACCCTGTATATCATATTACCGAAATAAATAAATAAATTGTTCTACCCTAATGGCCCTTTTTTTACTTACACCTTCACTACTTTGATTAGATGATGATGGAATATATTCATCATCGCTACCATCTGTAGCGTAAGGTTCTGACTCTTCTGATGAATGTTCATTGTCATCTGGAAATTTACATAACCATTGAATTAGTAAGATGATTATTCACGTAATATAGCGTAAAGGCCCAAGAAATTGCGCCACTTAAACTAAAAGTAATAGTATAGAATGAAAATATACCGAGTGTTATTCAATAATTACTCAATTTTCAAAATGAAGTATAACCAGACAGTCAGTTTCTTCAAGTGAAAACATTTTCAAATTCGATTCATTGGTTCCAGAGATTACTCTGAAGAATACATTTTCTATCAGAATAATCAAAATATATAGGAGCATGGATATTTTCGACTAAACTGAAAATGACAGAAAACGATCAAATTTGTCATAAATGCATATCAATCTCATTTCACACCAATTTTGTTTAATTCAAAATACCAAAAAAATTATAGTAAGTGACTATTGAATAACACCCAGTATGAAGGGCGGGCTATTGAGAGGTTTTCAACACTGTATCCTACCCTCGAATTTATTCAATTATTATTGAAACTCAAACTGACGAATCCTGTTTACTTGGATATCCCTTAACGTTACTAATATAGCAAATAATCATTTTAAATTGTATGTGATTGTCAATGCAAATTTTACTTCTAATAAATTTTACTTACCTCTTGTTAAACACTTGTCCACAAGCTTCCTGGTTCTCAAGGAAATAGGAATATTTATTTTCTTCATAATGTTTCGAAAAGACACTGTAGATTCCTAATGAAATTATTAAAATGTGGTGTCCGAACACCATATAACACAACAAACCACGCGTGACAGGTGCTAGCAGGTCAGCAAGTGAGACTCAAATGCGTTGTTATCGTTGTTATATAATGCACAATGCCTGTTATTTAAAAATGAATCAGCTTCCGACAAAGAAATCGGTGTTGCCAAATTTATGGTGCCAACATGTAAACATTTTCGGAGGGTGCCACTTTTACACTATGTGCATATTAACATACACTTGTATGAAGAGCTGCGCCTCCTATCGGAATATTGTCGAACTATTCAATATGTTCGTTCAGAATTATTGTGTATCCGACACCCACCCTATATTTTGTCAGACGTTCCTAATGCTCCTTTATGACCATAATAACAAGTTCTGCATGGTAAACGTATCGGCACCCGAAGTCGGGTGCCTCAACGTAAAATTGGGTGCCTTAGAGACAATTTTCACCCATTATTGGTGCCACATAGACAAATATTAAGTATATATATATATATATATATATATATATATATATATATATATATATATAGGGGTTAGGAGAGAGGAAGTCTTTGCTGACCAGTTAAGATAAAGCTAGGAAAACTTGTCATCTCACAGTCATCCTCATGTATGAACAAAAAAACTGACATTAACCATTTAAGTGAAATATATTCATTCTTATTGCACTTGGATCAAAATCCACATAATGAAAGGGACCTTAACTCCCAATCTATTTAAAATATGTTTTACTCTTCCAGTAATTTAAACTTACAAATTTATAACGTAAATCTTTATCAATATATTTTTTCTATATATCTGAGGAGTCACTAAGACTTCTTCAATCAAAATAATTGTTACATAATTTTGTCTACTATTCATATTATCTGTTCTTACTTTTAATAATAATTTCAGTATTCGGAGTACTCCCTCTATAGGTAGAAATAATTAATTAATGATATGATGTCTTTTCTATGGTGTTCTGTGCCATTCCATGTTTGAATGACAAGGTCTCGTTCCATGGTAGGTTCAGTCTGTCAAGGTTCCTCATTTTAGTACTGTTCCATGCAGGATCGTACCTAACCTCACTTGTTAACCTAAATTAAATTCTTCTTCTCCCATGCCGACGTTAAAATACCGGTATGAGGAAATAATTTTTCAATTTTATTATAATTAATGTTTTTTAACTATAAAAGTTCAATAATTGTTGATGATGACCTTTAAGGACTCTCACAAATTGTTTTAATATGTACATTGCAATTGTTAACGTCTATTTTATAATATCTATGCACATAACCTCACCGACACTGTAAGTAGTTTTGGAATCCACTGTTAGTCATTGTTTCATTGTATTTTAATAATATTGTAGCTTTCCCTGAGGATGACAATAAACGTTGTCGAAATATTGGAACAAGTGTTATAAGAGTATACTTCCTGCATGCTGCGTACCCAACAAGTTTTCCTAGCTTTATATATATATATGGAACTAGTAAATAGTGGGGCTTTGCAGCAAAATCAAAGAGTACTACTTTAAAGTTTGTCCAAGCTTTCGGAAATTTAATAAATCATTTCCATCATCAGGGATAATCTTTGTTGAGATTGTGAGACGCGATGTTATTCAACAATAAGTGACACATTGTGCAAGATGAAAGTTGATATAAAACATGTAAAATTGGAAGGATGTCTTAAAATTTTTTATAAAATACGTTACATTTAAAATTGTTAAAATTACTTTTATTTTCCAGTTATCAAATATCTGACCGCAGAAACCTATCCGAACACATATATATACATATATATATATATATATATATATATATATATATATATATATATATATATACCGGGTGTCCACAGAAAGTGGCTCGCAGCTATAACTTTTTTGGTTTTGCAAATATTGAAATGAAATTTGGAGGATCTGTATGAGACATAAAACTGCATTCTTTGACAAGTGACTCAGATTATTGCAACTTTCGGTCTCACCGGAAGTGTTATAAACTTTTGATTTTTAAATGAGACACCCGGTATATTTTCACCTTTTTAGTCTCCATATGACATTCTGAATACAACCATATATCACTTGTTACTTTTGGTGACCATATTTTTTTCTTTATTTCGATATTTAATTTTTAATCTAGATGGCTATGGATGCGTTCAAATTATAAATTTTAGTCCTAGTAGGTATTGAAAAAAATACAACTTTACGGTTTTCGGTTGAAATGCATCAGCTGTGTAAAATTAAATTTTTAATTTATTCCTATACTATTTTATTTTCAAATGACAACATAGTGGCTGGTCAGAAAAAAAATTTAGGATTTGTTTACGACTTAAACCTGTATTTTTGACAAGTAACTCAGATTCAGCAAGTTTTTGTTGAAAATTGTTTTCAGTCGAAATATTTCTGCGGTGTACATACAATTCAATTTTAGAATTTGTATTACTAATTTTTTTAAATGGAAATTTTATGAATTTCATTAAGATTATGTTGATACCGCTTCACTGTTATAGGTTTCAAACAAAGTTTCGTTAAAAAACTTGAAGAGATTACTCAAGATCTTTCTTAAAATGAAACATTTCAGATTAAAATGAGATTTAAATACACTGGGTAACATGTGACCTACATACCTGATAGAAGAAGGTATTCAAGGTGTATGAAAAAAAAAACATTACTTGTCGATATGTTATCTTACCTCACTTCTCCAAATCCGAATTAGGATCTATTGAGTACGCTATTGATTGAAAAACATGTTAATAATATCATTCATGCAAGGAGATATTAGTTTTTGAATTGATGGTTTTGTTATATAATTTGCAGATGCATTTTAACTAAAAACCGTAAAGTTGTATTTTCTCGATATTTTAGGACTAAAATTATTAATTTGAACGTTATATTTATAGCACTCTAGATTCAAAAATAAATTTCAAAATTTAAAACATTTTTGGTTACAAAAAGTAGCAAATGATAGATGGTTGTATTCGGAATGTCATATAGAGACAAAAAAGGTGAAAATATACCGGGTGTCTCATTTGAAAATCGAAAGTTTATATCACTTCCGGTGAGACCGGAAGTTGCATGGAGCTGAATCACTTGTCAAAAAATGCGGTTTTATGTATTATATAGATCCTCTGAATTTCATTTCAATATATCTTCAAAAACAAAAAAGTTATAGGGGCGAGCCACCTTCCGTGGACACCCGGTATATATACCGTGTGACACACACTCATGGTAGACGCCCTTTTCTCCTTTCTTTCTGTAGCTATATTTCTGAAATTTCGAACATTGAATATGCTCACTATAGGGCACTTTTTGACATATTTGGAAAAACACAACTTCTGGTTTTTCGAACCCACGCTCCACAGATGATTTGGCCGAGAAGAGAGCGCTTTAACTTCACGGCTACCGACCAATAGTCGACTCGACAGTGAAAAAATATTGAACCGGAAAGCTAATGCAGGAACCATCTTGTTTTTAGTATTAATTTTTACCTAAAACTGTGTCTGAAATATCCGTTTTTTTCAGAATTTTCAGAACTTCTTTCGTCGATGATATTATTCATTTGTATTTACCTGTCTTTATTCCATGTTGCTTGAGAATCTTTGGCAGGCTTTGTACTGATTCAAATGAATCGAAATTGTTGATTCCTTGATGTAAGCCATACATTCCATTTTGGTGAGATGGCATTCCTGTCAGTAATGATGCGCGGCTGAAAACCAATAATAAATATTTTTATCAATGATAATAATTTTTTTTCGGTTGGTGTGACCAATCCGACAATTGTCTTCATTAAAAAAACTGCCAATGCAATTTCCGGCATAGCCGAAAATTAGACTCGTCATAACTTTGCCAAAAATTATAGTATAGTATATAGTATAGTATAGTATAAGTATCATAAGTATCACCATAAAATTATCCATTTTGTTTTCTCTGGACATTTAATTTTAGTTCAATTACTCTTTGATATAGTTTTGAGATTGTCCTTCAGATTGATTTTTATTTTTTTTAAGTTTTTATTTATTTTTTGTTAGCGGTAAAATTGAAAAACAGCATTGAGCTGAAACTTCGCCATTTTATTGTAATTCTTGTAATGAATAAAGGCGATTTATTATTATTATTACTATAAATAGGTCAATTTGAATAATACATTTCAATTTGCCTTCAGTAAAAAGAAAGGAAGTTTTGGAAAAGGAGCACTTTCTCACAGGAGAAAATGATTTTATACAAAAATGGCACACAAAATAGATTTGAGTTTGTTAAAACTAACCTTATGTAGACATTTGAGTGCGTAGAAATTAAATACATACATTTTGGGAGGAGTAATTATTTAGTATAATCGAACCAGAACTGCTGATAGAAAAATATGTAAATTCACACAGAAGTTGAAGTTGAAAATGACTTTATTGATTCTGTATGTGCATTTGTGCATATAATAATCCATTGGATTCATTATCTTCATATGGAACGTACCAGGAGCAATCTCGCAGACTATCATTGATTTTTTTACCGCTATAAAATCTCATATTTATATACAGTCTGTCCATAAAGTAACCCCCCCTGTTAACTTTTGAACGGAGTGGAATTTGTTTGATGAAATGGTAGTTCATAAGCTACATTTTGACAACGAAAAAAATGGCCGCCATTTTGAAAGATTTTTTTTAATGGCATGGGGGGTCGAGTGATACCTCATTCGAATCGTCTTTCAATTCTCTATATAACAGCCAAATTTCAAACAAAAATATTGGCCCAAAACAAAATGGCGGTACATTATTTTAGAACTCTCACAAGAGAATCCATTCGAATAAATGGCTATTAAAGTGTGTTTAGTGCAATAATAAAATATTTTTTCGTTTCTGCAAGAGCTTCTTGTCACCCAAAATGGCAGATGGGTGGCATATTAGAAAAAAATTCAAAAAAGTAGATAAGTAGTGTAATACCTCGTTTTATTGAATCTCAGCAAATCTCAGAAATCATGCCCCATATGCAATTCTGAGGGAAAGAGTACATTTGTAGATATAAAAAAATATTTTTTCATTTCAATTGAGCTCGTTTGAAGACATTTATTCAAAGAAATCGCGCATAAAAGTTCTAACATAATGTGTCGCCATTTTATTTTGCCATTTAAAATTTTTTTTCAAAATGGCGCCTGGCCGCCATTCTGAAGAGTAGACATTGTTTATTACTGTCAAAAAGTGGAGTGTATATCACTAAGGCCAACCCAATTGAGGTGGTAGGTGAATTTTGATAATTTCCATCTGTCCTGAGAGTTTCATCATTCTCCCTCAATTATTACGGAAGATACGGTGGTGTTTCCATGAGAAGTGAGACAAATTCGAATTTTTCAGGACTGAAATTTTTTCAAGAAAAAATTGTATCTATAGTGAGCTGGTGGTCCCGATCACGACTGGTGGGCAGTGTACATCACTTAGGTCAACCCAATTGAAGTGGTAGGTGCATTTTGATAATTTTTATCTGTCCTGAGAGTTTCATCATTCTACCTCAATTATTACGGAAGATACAGGGGTGTTTCCATGAGAAGTGAGGTAAATCCGAATTTTTCAGGACTGAAATTTTATCACTCGACCCTCCATGTCATTAAAAATAAAATCTTTCAAAATGGCGGCCATTTTTTTCGTTGTCAAAATGTAGCTTATGAACTACCATTTCACCAAAAAAATTTCAAAAGAAAATTCCACTCCAGGGGGGTTACTTTATGGACAGACTGTATATAAATGGTTTCTATGATGTCATCCAGTTTCAAAGTAAATGTGAACATATGAGATTTTATAGCGCTAACTTAAAAAAAAAATCAATGATAATCTGCGAGATTGCTCCTGGTACGTTCCATATGAAGATAATGAATCCAATGGATTATTATATATGCACAAATGCACATAAGAATCAATAAAGTCATTTTCAACTTCAACTTCTGTGTGAATTTACATATTTTTCTATCAGCAGTTCTGGTTCGATTATACTAAATAATTACTCCTCCCAAAATGTATGTATTTAATTTCTACGCACTCAAATGTCTACATAAGGTTAGTTTTCACAAACTCAAATCTATTTTGTGTGCCATTTTTGTATAAAATCATTTTCTCCTGTAGAAAGTGCTCCTTTTCCAAAACTTCCTTTCTTTTTACTGAAGGCAAATTGAAACGTATCATTCAAATTGACCTATTTATAATAATAATAATAATAATAATAATAATAAATCGCCTTTATCCATTACAAGAATAACAATAAAATGG
The DNA here is from genome assembly GCA_958298965.1 of Chrysolina haemoptera. Taxonomy (NCBI): domain Eukaryota; kingdom Metazoa; phylum Arthropoda; class Insecta; order Coleoptera; family Chrysomelidae; genus Chrysolina; species Chrysolina haemoptera. Next base: position 22,779,011 of record OY282595.1, read on the forward strand.
TGAAGTTTCAGCTTAATGCTGTTTTTCAACTTTACCGCTAACAAAAAATAAATAAAAACTTTAAAAAAATAAAAATCAATAATCAATGAAGGAAAATCTCAAAACTATATCAAAGAGTAATTGAACTAAAATGAAATGTCCAGAGAAAACAAAATGGATAATTTTATGGTTATTCAAAGGATGGTATGTAGATAATGTATGCCTGAGGATTTTCAATTAGGGAATCCAAACCACGTGACTTTTAACCTCTAATTTGAAGTCTGGTTTGCAAACAAACGATTTAAGTTGTTATTGTTTATAATGTTTGGAGCCACATTGAGGTAGTTTAATGTTTTTTTTGGGCATTTCGACCATTTTTTAAATAATCGAAAGTTATTTGAAGTAATATTAAGTATTAAAACTGATATTTACGGTGCTTCAGTATGTAGAAATCATCTTTTAAGGAGTTGCTGCATGAAAACCAAGACGTTGGTCAGAGGTAAATACGAAGATTTTAGTGGTATTTCATGCATTACCAATAAACTTTTTATGTTCGAAACTATTGTAAAACCATAATTTGTTCGTAGGTATAAAATGAAGCTGATATCATCGAGGATTTGGACCCCTTTTAAACCGAAACTTGTTTTTAATATTCTTATAGGTTGTGGATGATCTATGTCATGTACATCATTATGATGATGATTATGAATACTTCATTTAATAATTATTATAAAAGTTGTAGTGATGTTATTCATCTTTTTTTATATAGCTTATACCTCATATTCATCCGAGTCTTATACAGTATTTTTTTTAGGTAAGACATTCACAAAAAAGCCAGTGCTAAACTACTTGAGGCATTATTACTAGAGATGGTTCAATTTCAAGCGGCCACTGTACACATTGGCGCTTTGCTCTTCGCTGCTGAATATACAAACCATAATGAAGGTATAGTTTCGGGTACTGATGTAGCAGGCTCGTGACCCATGCATCACTCCCCATAAAAGTGTGCTCTGTCCCAATAGCGGAAATCCAAAGATGTGAAGAACGTTTCATAAATCAAGAAGGATAAAAAGTTTGGATCGTACTGCTTCTTATGAGGATAGTGGAACAACATTAATAATAGTATTCAGTATTTTTGAAGAAAGGTAAGTATATTTCTAAAATGTATGTAGAATGGATCGAAATATCACGAATAATTGGTATGTCAATGACAACGGAGCAAGTATCGTTAACTGAGTACAACGTGCTTTCTTGTTGATTTCTATCTATATGAGATAATGAATTTGTGTCATAGATTTGGTGTTTATTCAAGTTTACAGTTTTGGTGTACTGTGTCTGTCTTATTTATATTTAATAAAAAGAAATTAATACAAATTGCACACTTGTTTAAAAATGTATAAAATACTAAGCGTAATGAAACTAATTTACTACCTGGACTCTGTTTATAGGCAGTATATAGAAAAAATGAGTAATAAAATAGTTTGTTGATCATAATCACATTTCATTATTGAAAAAATTATCATTGGTCTTTTATGACGTTTCTGGGCCTGGGTATGTTTAGGGATATTTGTACATTCGCTCAGTCTGAAGTAATCCTTTGATAATATCCAAATTGGATAAAACTGGAGTAACGTTAGCGTTACAAACAGAAATGTTATAAAAACAGGTATTATATTATTTCTCGTATTTCACGATGATTTTCTACCACGTAGCTACATCCATCCATTTATTGGAACTTAGTATTCACTATTTACTATAAATCTGACAAAAACTAACGAAGTTATAGTCAAATACTTGAATAAAGCTTTCGAAGTCTACAAGTAAACAAACGTGAGTTTCCAATGTTTGTCAACCAAGCGCCATTTTGAATTTATTTGACAGGACGTTGGATTGCCTAATAGATATTTTTTTCTGATGTTAATATTATTTCAGGTATACCTACGGCGGGACGCAACTGGGCTATCCATGGGACACAAGTGGGCTACGAAATTTCAATTTCGAGACGCAAATGAGCAAATTTTCTGACCGCGAGACGCAACTGGGCTACAGCCAATATAACTGTGACAAACTGAATTAATTTAAAATAATTCTTTTTTTTTAAATATTGAAGTAGCTACGAACAGAAATTGACACCCTGACACCTATACGTTCTTGCTAGGTATATAATTTTCATTTTCCATTTTATCATATCAATCATTGATATATTCAATATTTCATTCTGTAACAATTTGAGTGATAGATAACCCTATAATTGATAGATTTCAAATCGACTTAAATTTCAAAAGATCGAAATATTTTTTGTCATCAATAATAATTATTTTTCCCCTCATCTGTCAAATTCATTCGCTGATAAAATTCGTTCCATTCCGAGTAAACTGCATGGAACTTTTACAAGTCGTGAGCAAAGCTCTGAGTGCTTTTTCCTTCTGTCGCAAGGTGGGACGGCCTAGAACCCGTTTCAAAGCGCGGGAGTCGCAGAACTAGGGTAAGTAAATAGCCAGTCAAAGTGATGTAATGATGTAAATTGTAATGATTCGGACTAGGAACAAATAGCATCAAATATTTTTTATTCATTGGGATGGCTGATCCCGTATTTTTCATGGATCAGTTACAAACCGATCCCGTTCCGAACTAATACCTGTTCCAAAGATCAGTTCCAGTATTGAGTAAGTACGTGACGTAACTTTCGGACTCAACTTACCACCTGCGATTCTTACGAATATCGCCGACATGAGAAATCGAAAATTTAACAATAATTCCAAAAGGTTTCAAACTTTGGTCAAGTGAATGGTACATCAAGAAAGCAATACATCTTAGTTTGCAACCTCTTCCGAAGTCCGAAACATTGTCAAAATGGTAATTAACTTAAATTTTGCTAGATACTCGTTGAGAAAATTCCAAAAGTTTTGCAAACTTGGAGTAGTATTGAATATATGTATTATTCCATATCATGGATCAAGTTTGCAAACAGTTCAAGTGTACGGAATATTTTTTTATCGACCTATACTGTTTTTCTTTGATATACCATAAGAGAAAATTCCAAAAGTTCTGCAAACTTGACAGATATATCGGAAAAATATTCCAAACAGTTGTGCAGATTTGCAACCTTTTACCTTGACCGAAACATATATTTTTTTAATTGGTGGTCATTTTTTTGATCAAGGTGGTCTCGAAATAATTACAAAAGTTTTGAAACTTTCTTGCAAATTTTGAAAACATCCATTCTGATTAATTCACAAATTTGCAACCTTGTACACGATTCGGAACTTCATGCAATTTTCTAATTAATTTACAACTTATATTTTGCCAGTGCAGTGCAGTTGGCGTTTATGATTCTAGTTAGCGAAACTCGTCGCTGGTGGCCGGACGCGTACTTGTACTTGCGGTATTGTTGTGGATCAGTTCCACTGATTCGAACTGCAATACCTGTTCCAAAGTATCAGTTCGAGGATCAGGTAGCCATCCCGCTAAATTAGCAGTTTAACTGACTTAACTGACTGAATTAACACGAAAATCGGCTTCCCCAAATCGGAATATCACTCAGAAAAGAGATCGAAAAGTACCTCACATTGAAAAATTGTGGATGGTTTATTCCACTTCACTTTGTGATTATAATGTTACCTTAATGTGACTCCAGTTTAGATTTGAATTATAAGTCACATTCACCTATCTTCGAGTAATATTTGGCATCAAAATGTGACGCAGAAAACGACCAAAAGGGCCCGAAATAGAAGTTCTGGAGATGTCAATAGAGTCGCAACTCGACTCACAGGTGTGATGTGGAACGTGAATGTAAGGTCCACCAACATCTCTGAGATCGATTTGTGTTTACTTTGGTACTTATACATATTATGAAAAACACAACTTTTTCAACTTTTTGAATCATTACATCCCAAAAACGGTTAATCTTAAGAGGAAAAGTATAAAAGGTATAATTGCATGATCTACAATTTTAATCTGACTTATTTTTATGATAAAATGTACTGTTTGGCTGAAGAAAAAAAACATATTTGTGAACTTTGAATGTTGAATCGGTGGGGACTTTCTACATTTCAAATATAATGGTGTTCCGAACATTCCTACAAATTTTCAGCTGCATGTGAATTTTTGTAACATTACCCATATTTTTTGGGACAACTTAACCGGATTATTACGTGATCGGTTAGGGATGATCACGAGGAATCCAACGATACAAGGTTTGATGGTGTTATCTCCAATGATGACGGAGATATCGCCATTTATTTCAAAATATGCGTGTTCAAATATTATAGCAACATACGAAATTTGAAATCTGTATCTTCAAAACTATAGAAAAATTAGTGGCCTTACCCTCGTGATCACCCGGTATACATATAGTAATGTGGTTTAACCAGAAGTGCTACGCTACCGACAATACTTCAGATTATTTGTTCATGTTGACTTTTAGATAAGGGTGACTACTGACTATGCTTCGTTGGGCCACCCTGTAATCTTTCAGAATGTATTTGCATTGTTATTAACGATGCATTTTCTTATTTGTATAACTGTAGGGCTTCATCACCATGTGCTCTGTTACTGCAAATTACCAGCTTCTACTATGTTAAGAATATAAAAGGTTGTTAACAGGAAGCAAAAGTTCCGAGATAGCCCTTGAGAGGACGTTACCTCACTAATTTTCTTCAGTTTTTTACAAATTTTATTCGATTCCTTTCTATACATCACCAGTTCATATCATTCCATATTTCACCAAGTTGTCCCGTTTTTTGGCCAGTCGAGTTATTGCGACGAAAATTGCTACTTTCATATAGGTTTTCGACTTCTGTTTTTCACAAGAAGATTTTTCGTATCTTGAATAGACAGAGTAGACTTTTTGCAGTTTTTCATTCAATTTGCTATACGGTTCCCTTCAAAGGCTAAGGGTTCTATAAATAGAAAATTCACTTAAAATTGCTCTCTTAGAATTTATGCACTCGTGTGGTGTTTGTGAGTTAGCTACCGTTTATTTATTTCAGACTTCCTGCCATTGAGATACTGCTCATGGTTTTGAATAAGTTTCTACCGTTGCAAACATTATTGTTGATTTCAATTCGAAATTTTTCTGCCATTGTTTTCTGAACGTCAGAGTAATGGTACAGTAAAAATCATATATTTATTGTGTATTTGTGCAGTTTTTTTCTCATTCAACTCGTACCGCAAGTTATCAGATTTGATTTATCAACCTTCGTAGTCAAACGAAAACTCGTCAGCTCCTTACAAAGGTGTACGTAGACAAAGTGGCCACTGGCAGGAAGAGGTGAATCTATAAAGGGTAAACATATTAAGTACCTAATTTTTTATGACGTCCCTAAGTGACTATTCAGCCGCTGAAGAAATACGACCTGGAAAATTTCAGTAGAGATTGTGTCTCCTTCTGTTTGGATTTTTTCTCTCTTTATCTTTCAAACGGAGTCGAGCTCAGCTTCTTTAATGCTTTATTCCATCGCATCGTCCATAAAAATATCTATGAAACATAGACGGATCGCACCTTTCTACAGTGCTCCGGAGAAGTGAGCGAGCTTGTAAGAGAAGTATCACCGATGAGACGAATGGCTCTTTTTTGGACATAATTCAAAAGTTTCCAAGTGTCTTTGGGTGCTGCACTCCACATATGGGAACAGTATTCCAGAACCTGAGCACTCCTGACACGCCAAAGATACAACTGAATTAGACGTAAAGTCACCGTGTTGGAAAACTATAGATGAATCATGCCGGTCAACATCCAGTCTGATTGAAACACGTTTCTGACCCGTGGATATATTTTTTTTCTTGTCTCTGCTGTGCACGTCTTTATAACGTGGAACTGCCTCTTTTCCACACTCACAATTGTGTCTATTCAGCGCATTTCCAAGAAAAATGGAGCAAGCCGGCGGAGGCTTGTTAGTCTTAATACAGGTGTGTTATTATAAGCCGGCTGGGAGGGACAACAACAATGTGTGAAAATAGCAATAAGCACGTACGCGCGCAATTAATGGCTGTGTGTATTGGAATTCAATATTTCGCAACAACAATTTCGTATTACCAAATGGTCCTCCTTCTCAATTTCTATTTTGGCAAACGAGAGGGACACGTCGCGACATATCGCCTTCCTCTAGACCAATCACTTACCCTAGAAGATTTTACCGTCAAAAAACTAACATTCTATACGAATCACGAATAACATGCATTCTTGTTGGGGGCAAATTGTGTGTGAAAAAATGGTCGACTCTTTGCGCACGTCAAATGTCCACAAAATAATCATAAATTATCACATTAACCTCGTCTTCCTACGGAAGCGTAGAAGGGCCAACTGTTTCGCATTTTTTTATATATAACTCCGACTTTTATCTCGGAATTCCGACTTTCATCTCGGAATTCCGACTTTAAAGTCGGAATTTCAACTTTCCCATCGGAACTGTCGCAATGGCAGTAGTGCACCATTACGGAAGCGTACTACGGACTGGTTGATGATTTTACGCACAGGTGAATTTTTTACGCACTTGTGCGCAAAAGTGTCACTTGTCGTAAAAAATAGTTATTTATGATACAAGTGTTAAAAGTGGCATTTTATTTTGTGAGTGGGGAATATTGCGAAACGAGCGTTAGCGAGTGGAGCAACCCCACGAGCAAAATAAAATCACTTTTAACAAATGTATCATACAAAATTTTTTGTTCAACAGTTACTGCTAGTAAGAAAAAAACAAAAAAAAAATAAGATCCAGAAGGATTCGAACACACGATCTTTGGATTACAAGTCAGATGCTCTACGGATCTAGCTACATGGACTTTATAATTGACAACCATATTTTGTATTTCAAATCTAAATTGCAAGCATGACAGGCAGGTAAAAAACAACTGCCTAATAATTGTTGTTTATTAGTTACCACAAATTAATAAACGATCCTAGCTTCTTTGTGTTCGTAGCTATTACTGTTGCAAATATAAATATAATGGAAGTTGGAATGGATGATTCAGATGATTTTCTTCCACCAGAAATTCAAGAAGCTGCAAACAGAGCAACTTTAGATCTGTTGCCTGAAAAATCACGGCAACAATATGATATTGCTTATAATGGATTCATCGAATGGAGTCAACTGAAGAAAGTTGAAGGCAAGTTCAGCGAAAGCGTACTTTTAGTTTATTTCGAAGAAAAATCGAAGTTATGAAAATCATCAACACTGTGGTCTAAATTCTCTATGATAAAAGCTGAACTGAAAATCAAGGAAAACGTGGATATAAGTAAATACCATAAATTAGTCGCATTTTTGAAACGAAAAAGTGTCGGATACCGTCCGAAAAAATCGAAAATTCTGACAAGGGAACAGATTGACAGATTTTTAAATGAAGCTCCCGATACCAAATATCTTATGATTAAAATGGCAACCATTTTTGGATTATTTGGAGCGTGCCGTCGTGAAGAACTCTGCAAATTGAGCGTAGATGACATTGAAGAAACTATACAGTCATTACTAATTCATATTTCGGATACCAAAACCAACATTCAAAGAAGTTTTTGCATCGTTGGACACTACGTGAATTATTACCGTGAATATGCTGTATTACGCCCAACTTCTGTTACTCACCGTCGATTTTTCCTGAATTACTCTAACTACAAATGCACTATTCAACCAGTTGGAATAAATACTTTTGGGAAGATGCCTTCCACTATTGCTGAATTTCTGAAATTACCAGATCCGCAGCAGTTTACCGGCCATTGCTTTCGAAGATCTTCAGCATCTCTGTTAGCGAATTCAGGAGCAAATTTGACTACAATAAAACGACATGGCGGGTGGAAGTCCTCAACTGTAGCTGAGGGTTATATCGAGGATTCCATTGAAAATAAAAATAAAATAGCTGATAAAATGTTTCCTGGTATAAGTTCTAGTTCTCTCCCAGCATTATTTGATCATCCCACTTCAATAATAGCACCATCATTGATTGGCGATGAAGCTTCTGCAGTTACTTCGTCAGTTAATATCACAAATTGTACAAATTGCCAAATACATATTTATAAGTAATTTTGATTCTGATTGTTATAATAGTATTAATATCTGATTAAAGTGTTTCTATTAGAGAGATCTATATTACTGAGTATCCATCATCTCATCTGTCATTTTACTTTTAACACTAGTGTTAAAAGTACTTTTAACACTAGTGTTAAAAGTGATTTTGTGAAAACGTCAGTTTTTAGTTCATGTGTCAATGAATTAAAAACGTCATTTTTAATGTCAGTTGTACAAAAAATTATTTTGGGAGATATTCAAAATTTTTTGGTAATCACTGACTAGAGGTCTACAGCCTGCGCAAACCGCGCTGAAACACTGCCAGCGGGCAGACACGCTGTGACCCGGAGATTCAAACCAGTGCGTCCCAAACAAAGGTAACTGAAAGCGATTTCATAAGGTTTCTAACAAATTTCAAAAATTTTTGATTGCTTCAAAAACGAAAATTCTTGCCATTTATTGTTACATTATGTTCCATATAACAACCAATTTTCTCAATCGCTCCAATTTCGGAAACACCCTCTATAAATAAACTAGAGAATCATTGGACAGAAAGAAAATAGTAGCACAAGAGAAGATATGATGGCCATATCTCTCGAAGGACGAAGTTTGAGTACCTACATTTGATGTGATTTTGAGGTGTGATGTTGATTTGCTTTTTTTTTATTCCGACTTTAAAGTCGGAATTCTGAGATAAAAGTCGGAATTCCGAAATAAAAGTCTATATTCCGAGATAAAAGTAGGAATTAAAAAAAATAAAATTGCGAAACAGTTGGGCCTTCTACGCTTGCGTATCTTCCGTAAGAGCGCCATATTCAACAAAAAACTGAAATTCTAGACAATGATGAGCAGACAGAAAATAGCCATAAATCATCTAATCCTGCCCATCCCGTGTGAGAGCGCCGTTTTTCAACACAAATTCTCAGTCTATACAAATCACGAGCAAACAGAGAAGACGGTTCACATAAATTATCACACAGACAAAAACTGCAATTCGTGGAGCAAATCATACAGTTTTCTCCTTCCCATGTTAGACACGCTTCTTCTATTGGCCGATAGGTGGCCATACTTGTGTCGAATGTCACATCTCGAACCAATCTGACCTTGAGCGAGTTGAAAATAACTCTATACCTCCTCATATAAAACTCTTTTCTTAATTGCTTATGGTGTTTGTTGATAATAATATTCTCGAAATTCAGTGACCATCTGGTCTATCGCTCAACTCAACAAGAGGGAATTGAGAATGGTCCAGTGAATTAAAATTATAGTCTTCGAGGCTCCAGCATGCCCGCTTCTCCGGCAATGGCGTTCTTTGTCGACGCCCCCTACCCGTACCGCCACTCCTGATGCCGATAGCTTTATGGCGAGGATGGTGGTCACGTCTGTCCTCACTCCTCATACACAGGTTGTTTTGGTGTCCCCATACACAGGTACCCCTACTACTCTCCATCAATATAGAGTGATCTTGTTCTACATCCCACAACCCATAGCACAACCCCCTGTGCCACTACGACAATCGCGCCTATCTACTCATGACCTTTTGCAATAGTACATTTTGTTTAGATTTAGATAGTAGATTTTGTCTAAATACACATTTGTGAAGACAACAGTCATATAGCAGCCAAGGTAGAAATTCATAAAGATGGTAAAGAATATCAAATCAGACATGTCTAAACACATGAAAACATTTTCCGGTCAAGGCCTTACGTAACGGTAAATTTTGTTTGATTGAAAGACATTTTCTAGAAAGGCAATACGATGATGAAAAAGAAATGTCAAATCAGATACAGCTACAACTCCGGCCGCAAGGTATAAGAATCAATTCATGAACTGATAATCAAAGTCAAATACTCCATAACTCATAAAAGTTTCTGAATAATTTCGTTAACTTGGTTGTCTTCAAATTATTTAAACTCTACCTTGGAGAACAACTGCTTACGGATGTGAATGCTTTATTGAAGATGAGACTATCTTTTGCTAACCTATCCAGATTTGGGGTTTGACAAATCTTGTTTCTGTAAGCTCCCATTTCAAATCCTCCATCGTCCGCTGAAATAAAAAACCAGAAATATAGGTTGAGTAAAAATGAGATTAAATATGAAAATGTTTTTTTTTAGTTATAGAGCTCAATTTTTTTAAATGATATCGATGATACCTTGATATTATTTCAGTTCACCCAAAATAGCTGAAAACGTGAACATATGCACGCCCATGGTACGCATTAGTCGTACAACGGACTATAGTCCATTATACAGGGTGTTCCTTAAAGACATGCTAATATTTGAGGGGGTGATTATTTGACTTATTTTAAGGAAAAAACTTTCTATAAACGTATGTCCTAAAAGTCCTAACTTTTGAGATACAGGGTGATAAAGTTTTGAAAAAAAATCAGTTTTTTAATAATAACTGAGATAATATTGTAGACGTTTTTATAAAATTTGGTACATGTCTTCTATGCATCAAGGTGCATTTTTTAATGCACAAACATTTTCATTTTCTCAACCAGTGGCGTCCGTACGGGTTTTGCATTGAATATTTTTGGAGAAAAAAATACTACGCCACTGCTTTCTCCTGAAAAAAAAAATACTTTTGAGATCCTCATTTATTTTTGAGCAAATTTGATCTCCTGAGTTTTCTTTGTCCGCCGCATGGTTTTCGCTTAAAAAAATAAAAATCGTTTCATTTCAGGATCAATTCTTCAAAAATCTGATGCGGTGTGGAAATGTTTGTGCATCGACTGAAAGCAAATTGAGGGATCAGATTTGTTCCAAAATGAATGAGAATCCAAAAAAATGTGTAATTCTTGTCAGATGCTCGGTTCTTGATTAAAATAATTAAATTGAAATTGCTTCATATCGCAGTAGGTACCTAATATTTTGTTGACAATAAATCGTCCGATAGTAATTTAGTTACCTCTTTATAACTGATATTTCTTTTCACCACTTCTTAATCTTTTCACTTATAATCTCCCAAGTGCTTGAATTATTACCTGAATGGATTTACGATATTAATTCAGCTACCTATCTTAAATACAGTTTATCATAATCGTTGGATAGGTCGCGGAGGACCTCAGCAATGGCCAGCAAGATCCCCTGATCTCAACAGTTTAGATTTCTTTTTATGGGGGCACCTTGAAACTCTAGTGTATAAAACTCCCCGTTAATACTTTAGAAGATTTAAGAGAGCGAATAGTTGCCTCGTGTGAAACTATTCGAAATACGCCGGGAATATTACAACGTGTGCGTAATTCCATGCGTAGACGGGCGGAAGCATGCCTATTAAGTGAAGGTGGCCATTTCCAACAATTTTTATAATCAGTGTTAGTATTGTCAATAATTAATGAATTTGATCCGTTCATTTAAACTTACTTTCATAAAATAAAATTTAATTCGTTTTTGTATAAGCTGAAATCCATATTTTTTTGATTCTCATTCATTTTGGAACAAATCTGATCCCTTTATTTGCTTTAAGTCGATGCACAATCATTTCCACACCACATCAGATTTTTGAGGAATTGATCCTGAAGTAAAACGATTTTTATTTTTTTAAGCGAAAATCATGCAACAGACAAAGAAAACTCAAGTGATTAAATTTGCTCAAAAATAAATGAGGATCTCAAAAGTATTTTTTTTTTTGGAGAAAGCAGTGGCGTAGTATTTTTTTCACCAAAAATATTCAATGCAAAACCCGTACGGACGCCACTGGTTGAGAAAATGAAAATGTTTGTGCATTAAAAAATGCACCTTGATGCATAGAAGACATGTACCAAATTTTATAAAAACGTCTACAATATTATCTCAGTTATTATTAAAAAACTGATTTTTTTTCAAAACTTTATCACCCTGTATCTCAAAAGTTAGGACTTTTAGGACATACGTTTATAGAAAGTTTTTTCCTTAAAATAAGTCAAAGAATCACCCCCTCAAATATTAGCATGTCTTTAAGGAACACCCTGTATATCCAGTGATAAGACACTTAACATCAAACGTTCGCGCAAGAAATGACAATTTCACATTTTCAGCTATGTTTGTCGAATTGTCCTCTGACATTTGACAATAAGATAATTAATTACAATTAGATTTCCATAGATTTTATTACACCCGGAATATGTTTCGCTACACTGGTAGTGTAGTGTAGTATATTAATCGCTTGAAAAATCAATAAATCAATTAAGATATTTTACAATATTGGGGTTCGTGGGTACAGAAAATACTGGACAGTTATAAATCGTTCATATACAACTTTGAAATCACAAATAAAATCCAATAAAGTAATTTTACAGCTCGAATATAATGATACAATAATCTGACACTAAATACTAATTATATTTCATGAACTTGTATCGCATTGCTTATTTGATCCAATGGAAGCTTCGATAACTTCTGCAGCGACGAAAACGCCTAGAATCATCCATATCGCGCCGATATTCGCGAGTTGATTGCTAAATTATCGGAACTGAATTGGTTGCTAGGTGCTCGCCATGCAGGGCCATGTAGTGTATTTTGTAGCATTCCCACCTCTCTAATTTTGGTCGCCCCGACCAAAACTATCGCTTCACCACGAGATGGCTTTATAGACCATCAGATAATGACATATTTTGCTGACTCATTTTTTCGTTTCAGGGATTTTAACCACTGAAAATTATGTCAGTGTTGAGCTCAAAAAATGAAAATTTAACGATCGGACGTTTGTAGATACAGGCGTTGGAAACTCGTCTGTATCTACAAATCCTACTTCTGATGCCAACTGTTACAATATTGGGGTTCGTGGCTGTTGTATATTACTGGCTGCACGGCCCCATCTGAATAAGATAGAAAAAGAGAGGTCGTGAAGACAGATAGGATATTGATGGCAAAGTAAAAAGCGTCGTATAATTGAAGATTGGTTTTCATAAAATAATGGATTTGTATTTCAGTTTATATCTGTTGTAACAATAAACGTTTTAAAAGAATCCTGTCTTCAACTGATAATACTACATTTGGCGACGAGGATGGGATTGTTTCGAGTTGTTGATTTCTTGAGCTATCGGAAACAAAATGGCTTCGTTAATTGGATCTATAGAACCTTAACACATATACTCTTGCTTTGAAAGCTACATGGAAAGGATAATCACTTGTTTATAGTTAATGAAGTATCAGATAGTCGAAAATTAAGTTATTTCATAACATTTGTGGAAGGTCAAACATATGAAAATTTGAAAAAACTGGTTGCCTCAAAAAAACCAGCTGATGTAACATATAATCTAGCAGTCGAAGAATTAAATAAACATTTTTGTCCAGCGAGGTTAGTAGTGGCAGAGACTTTTTTTCTTTTTCATTCGAGGTACTAATTCATTGAGAACTTGATATATTTTACTATAAAAGAAATCTACTGCGTTATTGACATTTTCTATTTCAAACAATGTGGTCTAGTCAATATGTCTAATTCTATACGTGAGCTGTAAGAAATCACATCTTCGAAAATTGTAAAAAGTTTCTGTTTGGAAGTTATTATTGTCCCCTCCCCTTTCACTCTTCTCTAGTTCAATATCAATTAGTAATGCAGGGTGGTTTGCATCCTCTTCTATCAATGGAAAATCAGATTTGTATATTTTGAGTAAGTCGCATCTGTTAACACAATATCAAGTTTTTGTTTATTATTATTGAGGACCTCATTTATCTGTTTCAGAGCATGTAAAGTTTAAGTATGTCGTCTAATCCTAGTTGAAACGGTAATTGAGTCAGATTTGTTAGGTTCCCAGTCAACACTGGTCAATAGGCAAACCACATCTCAGAGATTTTTTTTATTTATGTTTTTGTTATATTTGTTTTTTCATATTAAAAATATATTTTTTTCTGTCTGTAATATCGCATAGACGTTGACGTCTCTTGAATATAACAGTTAAGAAATCGCTACTATGTCGTTCTGTTACATCCCTGGTACGTTATTAGGAGGCATCTTTGCGGCGTCTCAGAACTACATCGCATAGACGTCGCCAGCATGCATCATGAGTGTGAGTCGCTGGGACGTCTGTGCGACGTAACGATGCGAGTCGCAGGTCACGAAGTTACATCGCAGCGATATCTTAGAGATCTGTGTTGACTGGGTTAAAGTCACCAATGACGTACACATTTCTGTTATCATCGACAGTTTGTTCGTAAAAATAAAAGAATTCTTTGTAGTTGTCAACAGCTGATTTCGGAGGAAAATAAACTGCAAAAATATCGATTACAATTTTTTTTTATTCCTACTTTTACACACAAAGCGTCGAAGTAACTTTCTTTTTTCTCCCAGTCTAAGTTTTTAAATTCATAACCCCTCCTCCTCTTTCTTTATTCGTTACATGCGAGTTTCTATCACATCTAACTATTTCATACCTATTACTGTTATTGAATTCAGAGCTATAGATTGAATCATTCGACCATGTTTCTGTTCCCACTATTAGGTCGTAATCTTCTCCTTCGGTACTTAATTTGAAATTATTCAATTTTGTCCTCAGACCCCTGAGATTCTGACAGTATATATATTTTCCATTTCAGCCATTGTGTAAGTGTAGCAATATATGCAACAGAAGTAGATTTTTTTTTATTTACAAAAAGTTTATTTGAATCTTAAAAGATTATAATATTAGTACAAAAAATAAAATTGCAGATCAAAATAATTGCGCATAGTTGTGTTGTGCCACCGCGTCTATTCATGTATTCTCACCAGTACCACGTTTCAGTTCAAATCACTCTGACTATTTTCTTTTTTCTGCCGCCAACATTTACAAAAACGTCTCCGTTCATTGTCCATACGTTTTTGTATGAATATTTGTTTGTTGCTGCTTTCATCAATTCAAGTTTTGCTTTGCTAAGGTGTTCTCTTATTACCACGCTACTGCCCTTTCATAGTCTTCTATTTTCCATAACTTTTTGTTTGTCTTTAAAATTTGAAAAACGATTGAGTATCAGTTATAGATAAGTTATGAATTGTTTATTATAAGCAGTATTGCTGATTCTGCACTTATGTATCTATATAAATCAGATGATGCTTTGTTTACGAGTTCTTATGTTTGATACAGCGTGCTCATCTGTAGCAATTGTATTCATTTTAAAAATAAAGAAATTTTTAAAAAACAAAATCGTTGACCAGCAACCTTAACTGGCGCAGTCGGTAGGATAGTGGAAGTGTCCCTTCATCGAGAAAACACGTCAACGCAGTTGTTAGTCCACTATTTGAAGAAGAAAGATTGTCAATCAACCTTTGGTGAATGCAAGCTGATCATTCAGAGGCCCGAAGAACGGATTCGTCTACCATCACGGTGAGTCGAGTACCCTCTTTGTACATCCTGAAATTTTTATCATAAAGGTTTCGAAGGAGTTTAGGATTAGGGAAAACAAACAGAAACAAAAGGAGTGATACAGATCACACCAAAACAAACAGAAACAAACGAAGTGATACAGATCACGACAGTAACATATCTTAGTTTATTGTGAATTCTTGAGTAATTTAGTGATAGACTTAAAAATATTACTTTTGTATATATTTTATGATTAGTATTGATAACCTTATTGCATCTTTTTCATCATTGGACGTATCAGATATGGCCCAAGAAATAAATTACACATTGTTTAAAATATATTCAGATACCATTCCTATTTTTGATGGATCCTCTGAAAATCTTGAAATTTTTATCAGTGCTGTAGATAAATTTCATGCAAGATATCATGGCAATGATCAAATTCTTAACCAATGTATTGTCAGTATAATTTTGAGTAAATTAAAGGACAGAGCACAATTATTAATTAGTTCACGAACAGAATTGAATTCTTGGCTATTGATAAAAAATGAATTGAGAAATACATTTGGTGACAGATTAAGTCTTGATAATTTGGAACAAAAACTTTTTACCATGATACCAAATAAAAGCGAAGATTTGTTAGATTTTGGAAAACGAATTTAAATTTTACGTAGTAAACTTATTTTCAAAATAAACTTAAACCCTGATATGGACCAACTAACGAAACAAATTCATATTAGACAATATGAATCTCAATCATTGAAAGTATTTTTACGAAATTTGAATATTAGACTTCAAGACAAAATTCTAGTTCAACATCCAGTTTCATTAGAAGAAGCCATGAACTTAGTACTTGAAGACGAGAATTTTAGACAAATTCAAAATATGACTTTACAACATCAACAATCAACTCGAGCTATACCCCACAAGGTACAACAACCACAATTTATTCAACAACGAGTACAACCACAATATTACCAACAACCACAATTTATTCAACAACGAGTACAACCACAATATTACCAACAACCACAGTTTATTCAACAACGAGTACAACCACAACATTATCAACAACAATTTCATCCCCAATATCAAAATGGCATGATACAGTCTCATGTACAGACTCAATTTCCAAGTCAACCAATAGCGATTAACCCTCAACCAGTGAATCAAAAATTTTTAACTAACAGACAAGTATTTGGCTCTCCACAAAATGTTTGAAAACCAAAGAATAGACAAACTGATACACCAGTAGAACCCATGTCAACCACATCTAGAAATCCATCAATCAGAAAACCAAATAATATTTTCAAAACCAATCCCAATATAAGAAAAAACTTTTTAAGTGAAGAATTACATACACAAGATTGTGATGTAACACCCCAACTATATTCACGTAACACACAAAATTTGTTGAATTATCAGTTAGGTTCACAATTTGGAGATAATCCGCTTGATCAAGAAGAACTTGATTTAGAAGATACCATAAATCAATTTGAGAATACCAATCAACCAACAGACAATGAAGATGAGACAAATTTTTACAACCCGCCTCAAATGAACGAGAACACGTAATTGAATTACATTCAGCAGTAGTGAATGATTTACCTTATATAAAAATAAAAAATCCACCTATAAAATTACTTATTGACACAGGATGTCATACCTCTATGTTAAGACCGTCTATTGCAGAAAAATATTTTCCAGAAAGCATTTATAAAGAATCCTCATAGTTAAAAACATCACTTGGAGAAAAAATTATTCATTATAAAGGACTTATTCCAGCCTTCCCTGAATTTCAAAGTAATTATATGATAGAATTTTTATTATTTCCATTTCATGAATTTTTTGATGGTATATTAGGACTGAAAGAATTAAGAAATCTTAACTTAAGTATTGATTTTCAAAATCAAATACTTCAATCAGACTTTGCTGAAATACCATTCTTTTATAGACAACCGTATGATACAGAATATACTTTTGAAGTACCGCCCTTCGAGAGTATTATACAAAAATTTCCAGTTGAAATTCAACAAGGAGAAATTATAATTCCAAAATTACAATTTCAGAATTTAAATGTTCCAGAAACAATAACTTTTACTGAAAATTTTCGAGCAAGTTTTGAAATATACAATAATACTAATAAAACCATTGCAGTAACACTTTTTACACCTTTTCCTTGTAGTTTAATAAATAGAGAAAATTTTGAATTTTATCATGCAGAAGACTTACTACCAAAAACTAGTTCTTCCAGAAAAAATAATATATCTGAAAAAATACGAACAGATCACATGAATAAAGAAGAAAGAGACGCTATATTGAAATTATGTAATAAATACAGTGACATTTTTCATGATGAAAATAAAATCCTCAAATTTACTAATGTTATTAAACACGAAATTAAAACGACAGATGAAATTCCTATTCATACAAAATCTTATAGATTTCCACATTGCCATAAGCAAGAAGTACAGACACAAATTAACAAAATGTTGAACGATGGAATTATTAGACCTTCTATATCTCCATGGAGCTCACCAATTTGGATAGTTCCTAAGAAATTAGACGCTTCAGGAAAAAGGAAGTGGAGAATTGTTGTAGACTATCGAAAATTGAACGAAAAAACTATAGACGATAGATATCCCATACCAAATGTAGACGACATACTTGATAAATTAGGTAAATGCCAATATTTTTCAACTCTGGACTTAGCGTCTGGATTTCATCAAATTGAGATAAATCCAAATTCGATCGAAAAAACGGCTTTTAATGTTGAAAATGGACATTATGAATATCTTCGTATGCCATTTGGTTTAAAGAATGCCCCTGCCACGTTCCAAAGAGTTATGGACCATGTACTATCCAGTTAGACAAATCAGAATTTCTAAAGAAAAATGTTAGGACATATAATAACCCCTAAAGGAATAAAACCAAATCCTAATAAAATAAAAGCTATACAAAATTTCCCATTGCCATCAACAGCTAAGGAAATTAAATCATTTTTGGGACTCCTAGGTTATTATAGGAAATTTATAAAAAACTTTGCAGATATAACAAAGCCTTTTACCAAATGTTTAAAGAAAGGAGAAAAAATTATACACAATGACGAATTCATTAAAACATTTGAAAAATGTAAAGACCTTTTAACTAATGAACCGATTTTACAATTTCCTGATTTTTCTAAACCATTTTTATTAACCACAGATGCTTCAAACATAGCTATTGGTGCTGTGCTTTCTCAAGGAACCATAGGCAATGACAAACCTATTGCCTTTGCTTCACGTACCCTAAATAGTTCAGAACAAAACTATTCAACGATCGAGAAAGAACTTTTATCAATTGTAAACTTTACAAAATATTTTAGACCCTATTTATTCGGACGCAAATTTACCATTATTACTGATCACAAACCACTTGAATGGTTATTCAACTTAAAAGACCCAAGTTCGAGACTTGTAAGATGGAGACTCAGATTAGAAGAATACGATTATAAAACTCTCTATAGAAAAGGTAAACAAAATAAAGTTGTAGACGCTTTATCTCGCATAGAAATCAACCCCATTGAAACACAATCATTAGCAGTCAATATTGACCCACAAGAACATAGAATCGAAATTGACTTCCCTGAATTATTTGATGAAAACTATGAACTTCCTCAACTTACTGACATTGATTTAGACGATGTTAATGACCTTATTGAAAAAGAACAGAATAGTGAAAACAAGGAAAAAGATAAGAATAAGAAAATACAAATTATTTCAGACATTCAAGTTCGATCACCACAAGAAAAACAAAATGACGAAGAATCTCTAGAAACCCAACACTCAAGTGAAGAAAACCCATTTCTGGAAATACCTATTACAGAACAAGAATTAAATAAATTCCAAAACCAAATTTTCCTTCGTTGTAGTCAAGATACTATAACACCACGCGTAACAATACAAAAAAATATTTGATAAAACTAGGCTCAATTATTACCTTATCAAAACCTAGATAAAAACTTGGTAGAGACAATAAAAAATTATCTACAACCAAAACATACATATGGTATAATAATTCAAGAAGAATTAAAACCCACTGTAATTTCGACGATTCAAAAATTCTTCAAAAACGCAACATTTACATTTATTCAAAGTAATATCTTACTTAAAGACATTACAAATAGAGATGAACAACAAGAAAAAATAAAATATCACCATGAAACTAAGACCACACATAGAGGAATTAATGAAACAAAATCAGCCCTCTCTAGAACATATTACTGGCCTAATATGATAACTGATATACGAGATTATATCAATACATGTGAGTTTTGTCAAAAATCAAAATATGAAAGACACCCTAATGTAATAAAGTTCAAACCAACCCCTATTGGAGAATATCCTTTCGAACATATTTATATGGACATATTGTCAATTAATAATACGAAATTCTTAACAATAATAGATAGCTTTTCACGTTTTGCTCAAGCATACCTTATTCAACCTAACGCATTAAATAATATTGACGGAATTTTAGTATTTTTCTCACATTACGGAATACCTACAAAAATAACAAGTGACTCTGGCAGCGAATTCAAAAATAAGATTGTTGAAGACTTTTGTGAAAAACATAATATAAAACTTTCATTATGTAACACCTAATAGTAATAGTCCGATTGAACGACTTCATTCGACATTACTAGAAGAAATCAGAATATTGAAGCAAGAATTTCCACAAAGATCAATATCAAACCATATGGTTTATGCTATTTTAGGATATAATAATACAATCCATTCAGCAACTAAATATACTCCTTTTCAAATAATTAAAGGAAATTTAAATCATACTACCCCATTTGATATAACAACGGAAAAAATATAATAAAAACAAATAACAACAAAGCAAAAGCAACCTTAGAAAAAATTAATACACAAAGAAATGAACCCCCGGAAATTAAACTTGATAAACAGGTTTATTTATATGACAAACAAAGAAGTAAAACAACACCCCTCTATCGTGAAGTAGAGCCATTAGAAAACAAAGGTATTAAATTGAAAACACGCAAATCAACATACCATAAGCAACAACTGAAACCTCAACGTATTGTTTCAGATGTTAATACAAATAATACTTCTACTAGGATTAGTCATGACAAGAGGACAACAAATCAGGCTGAAGACACTAACTAACCACATTCTTCCCTTTTCCCTGGGACAAACAAGAATTACAATACAAAAACATACTTTCATCAAGTATTTGAATTTGACGAAATTTGACGAACCTTTACAAATTATTAAAGAGAACTCAAAGACAATTGAACAATTAATTTCAGTAAAGGATGAATTATATCCTTCCCTTCGACATATGCACGAACATTTAAACTACCTTCTTGAACAAAATATGAATAAACTCAAAAATATTAAACCTCAAAAATATAAACGAACAAAAAGAGGACTCATAAATGTAGGAGGTAGAGTTCATAAATGGCTGTTTGGTACCTTAGATGATGAAGACGGTGAAAGGTATGATAAAGCCCTTGCAACACTGTCTGAAAACCAAAATAGTTTACATCATGATTTAAAAAACTATTTAACTATAACTCAAGATTTCATGAAAGAAACAGTACAAAATTTGAAGAAAATAACAAGCAATCAAGAAAAAGTCCAAAAACAAATTGAAACTATTGTTAATAGCTTCAATAAATATACATTATTTATGCGTTTACAAAGTTCATTAGATACAATGATTATTGACAGTCAAAATATATTATCCCTTTTAAATAATATTGAAAATTCTATATTATTTGCTGAACTCAATATAGTTCATAGTGCCATATTACCAATTAGTGAACTAGAAAAACTCATTAATATAATGTTCACTTTATATAAAAATGGACTACCAATATTCCAAAATATTCAATCATATTATAAATTAATAAAAACAGAGATTAGATATAATAATGACAGAATTCTGTTTCTTGTCCATTTTACGGCACTCCAAGAAAACGTTTATGAGACATTCCATCTCTACCCTATTCCTATCAATAATAAAACCATTTTACCCTTGAAACCCTATATTCTCCTGAACTCGACATTTCACCATTATGCTGAAGAAACATGCATAAAAATAGAAGATAGTTGCATCCAATATGTTGCAAATCAAATTTCAAGCAACCACTGTATTCCTGAGATTCTTATGGGACAACTCACTAGTCAATGCCAAACGACGGAAATCCAAATTCAACAAGATATCGTTGAACCAATAACAAATGCATACATAATTGCCATTCCATTCAAGCAAATTCATATCGAGAAGATTTGCCACGAAAATGGCTATGAAGAAATAACTCAACCTCAATTAATATACATCCCATATCAATGCAAATTGAAAATCAATGGTGATGTATATAGTAATGACGCCCCTACTATTGAAGAAACACCACTTCAACTACCACAATTGGACACTCTTGAAATTCCTTCAAGAGAAAAGCAACCGCAGCAGATACTAGAGAAAATCAACCTGAACGACCTTAGTCACCTTCAGAAGCTGGCTGAAAAAACGAAATTACACAATCTGCAGCGATTAGAAGAAAACAGTTCTTCGCATTATATTCTATATACTTTATGTATAATCTTTATTGTTCTATTGTTACTGGTTATTTTCAGACGTTGGATATTTACTTCCAAACCAAGCCTATTTGCTTATTTGTTTTCACGTAAGCAAAATGAAACTCCATTAGAAACAATTCATTGTTCTGAAAATAACACAGACGTATTATTTTCCTCTTAAGGATGGAGGAGTTATAGATAAGTTATGAATTGTTTATTATAAGCAGTATTGCTGATTCTGCACTTATGTATCTATATAAATCAGATGATGCTTTGTTTACGAGTTCTTATGTTTGATACAGCGTGCTCATCAGTAGCAATTGTATTCATTTTAAAAATAAAGAATTTTTTAAAAAACCAAATCGTTGACCAGCAACCTTAACTTATCGCCCGACGTTTTGTTTGGTTTCTTTCCCCAGTGGATGTTTTTATAATCGGACGACCAACTCGATAGCAGTAATTGTTGTTCGTAGTTACATTTACTTTCAATTTCATGGTTTTGTTGATAAGATTATGAATCACATCCTCTGTGTTTTCAGCTTCCCCTTCTTGTATGCCAAATATACGTATGCTGTTTCTTCTCTGGAACTGGTCGTGCATGTCCAATTCTGATCAAAGATGTTCATTTTCACTTTGAAGAGATTCAATCTTAGATTCACATTCTTCTATCTTCTCTTGTTGTTTGGTCATTATTTCATCTACTTTGACATTCAATTGATCAGATACGTTTTTTATTAATGACTCCATAAAGACTTGATCGGACATAATCGCCTTCATGGTGTCTTTGATCAATTTTTGGAAATCCTTTTTTATTGATGGACGCATTCCTATGTGATTTTCACATAAACCATTTGAAAATGTCGTGAATCCAGTGGTATCGTCATACATTCTATTTTAAAAAAGTATGTTTTTTGGATTTTGACCTTGAAAAAAATTCGAAGTAGGCCTTGAAATTTTTATATTTATTTCGAATGTATGGCTCTCAACTAGAACCATTAATGCTCTATCTATCAAAAAAAAAACTTCTGAATCGGATAATAAATAACAGTTTTAGAGAGGTGGCCCGCTTTCAAATGGGTCACTCTGTATATATATATATATATATATATATATATATATATATATATAAATAGGAAGATATTTCCAGACGGATTCATTGCTGAAGGAGAAGACCCCGAAACCTTTTTATTCGAATTGATTTGGGTACGATAATGAATAAACACGACGAAACTACCAAATCATTGAAAGATAAACTCCAACAGTATTCGTTGACTTTGAAAGAAGAACTGCAACAATATTCAAAGAATTTGAAAGAAGAACTTTTTGAAAATTCGAATAATTTAAAGGAGGAACTTCAAGAGTAGGTACTCGAAAAAAATCTGGAAGAGAAGCTGCTGGAAAATTTGAATAGTTTGAAGGAAGAACTTCAAGAAAAACTTCTAGCAAATTCGAATAAGAGTATCAGGACATCTTCGATATCAGACAAGGAAAAGGAGGTCGAACAATGGTGGTCCAGCACAAATTGGTACTGGGGATGCCCGACGAATCTATCAATCAGCCAGAAGACTCCTTCTTGCCAAGAAGGAAGAGGCTGACAAAATTATCAACGATATGGAAAAACAAGAAATAATTGAACTATCTGATGGCCCCTAGTCATCTCCAGTTATACTGGTAAAGAAGAAATACGGATCGACACGCTTCTGCGTAGACTATCGTCAACTTAATAACGTGACGAAGAAGGATAGTTGCCCTCTCCCGAGAATATACGATACTTTAGACACCTTAGTTGGGTCAACAGTTTTCTCGACTCTAGATTTGAAGGGCGGATATTGGCAGGTAGAACTGGCCCCAAAAGCTAGAGAAAAAAGAGCCTTCACTATAGGCTCAGGATTGTGGCAATTCACAGTTATTTATTTATTTATTTACGGGCAAGCCCATTTAAAGTATAAATTACAATTCAAAATTATAATTAAAATAACATCATAAGGCGCTGACATACAAATTACAACTAAGAATAAGTTTGAAGGGGTTAATTCAAAGTTCAAAAGGGGTTAATTTGTAATTTAAAACAACAAAAGACAATAGGCGTCAATAAAACATATACTATACATTGCAACATTAAAGCTCAGTATTCCGTAATTGAGTTTTGAAATGATTCAAGGAGGTGTTGAATAACTCAAGATCATCGTTACTATTGGCTAATCGTAAAATTCTTGGAATGCAGCTGTTGAATGTGTGGTTGAGACGATAAAATGGTACATAAAATGTTTGTTGCTGTCGAGTTGGACGGTTTTGAACATGGAGATTGATTTTTTCTAGGAGTTCAGCACAACTGCAATTGCCATTAATAATATTGAAAAGTAGTGTCAGGTCTCTCTGTTTCCTCCTAGTTTCCAAGGAGGACATGTTCAGTGATTGCTGTAACAACTCATACTCGCAACGAACACCCGATTTATATGCTATATATCTGAGAAAATTATGTTGGACATTTTCGATATTCCTGATATAAGTTATATAATGAGGAGACCAGATAGAAGAACAATACTCCAGGTGTGGGCGGACCAATGAACAATAAAGGGCTTTTATAGCAGTTGGGTCAGTGAAGTCGTGGGTTAGCCTTTTGATAAATCCTAACATTTTCATGGCTTTATGGATAGCCGTAGGGATGTGTTGATTGAAGCTTAAGGTGGGATCAAAAACAACTCCAAGGTCTTTTATTTGCTTAACAGACTCCAAGACATGACCATTTAAAGTGTAATCAAAAGTAGTAGTAGGTACATGGGATCGATAAAAGCGCATGACATGACACTTTGAGGCATTCAAGTCCATGCCATTTGAGGAGCACCAGTTTGATAGACTGTCAAGGTCAGACTGAAGCCTGTGGGCATCCAAAGAGGTTTTAATAATTAGGAAGAGTTTTAAATCATCTGCAAATAGTAGAGCTTTGGCGTGCTGGAAGCAATGAGTAATATCGTTAATAAACAAATTAAATAATAAGGGACCGAGATGTGACCCCTGAGGAACACCTGAGGTTACTTCGAATAGTTTGGAGTAGTGATAATTTGCTCTAACCATTTGGGTCCTATTCGTAAGATAGCTACTGATCCATTGCAGTAGTACCCCACCCACACCATATCTGTCGAGCTTTTGAAGTAAGAGAGTATGGTTGACCCTGTCAAAAGCCTTGGAGAAGTCGGTGTACACAGAATCAATCCATTTGGCCATTTGGCCTTTGTAACGCTCCAGCCACCTTTTAGAGATCGATGGAGATTGTGTTAAAAAAACTCTCATGGATACTTGGTATACCTCAACGACATTATCGTAGTCGGCAGTTCGTTCGAAGATCCCGTGAGAAATCTAGAGGAGGTATTTTTGCGCCTGAGGAACTCTGGACTGAAATTGAACCCTAAGAAATGCCATCTGTTCCAGAAGAAAGTCCATTATCTTGACCAAGTTATTTCTGGAGAAGAAGTAACAGTGGACGACCAGAAAATAAAGCTGTCACAGACTTGCCCATTCCAGAAGACCACCAGCTTCGGAGTTTTCTTAGCCTATGCACCTGCTACCGTCGATGCTAGTAGCTACCATCGCTAAACCACTAAACAGACTGAAAAAAGCCTTGATCAACGTACCGATCTTGAGCTATCCCTTACCCAATGGAAAATTCGTTTTGGACAACGGCTCCAGTAACGTAGGACTTGGAGCTATCCTGTCCCAGAGCCAGAAAGGACAAGAGAAGGTCATTGGGTATTTCAGCAAAACCTTCAGCAAACTGGAGCGCAATTATTGTAATACCAGACGGGAACTATATGCTGTACTAAAAAGGGTAGAACATTTGAACAAATACTGACTCAAATGGCTTTCAAAGTTTAAAAATCCCGAAGGACAAGTAGCACGCTGGATCTAACGACTTGTTACGTTATGCGTAAAATTTTACAACTTCCATGTGAACGGGACAACCCGTATACGTTTCAAGTCAATATTCGTTGCACTTACACCGGAGAGCTGCTGCCACTTCGTAAAAATGCGAAACCTCTTTTTTGTTGGAAACTAGAAAGAATCGAGAACAGCGGATTTCTTTTTGATAATGGCACTGATATACTTGGCAATGAATTTGTGATTAATTTTACGCTATAGGCGGTTTCAATTCATAAGCCCTTTGTCGATCGATAGTATGACTTTTGAGCTATATAGTTTTCTAATATCGATGTTTCTTGTTAGAGGATAGTGTATCAACTATTTGTGTGGAACCAAAAATTCGTCGTCTCACGATTATTAGGGAATAATCAGTAATCGGAGGTGAGTTATTTCACTGGTTCATCTGTTCAAGTCCGTAAACTCTTTTCGATATTTTCTATAGAATGACTATTCATATATGAAACGATTTGGAAAAAAGAGCTTTGCAACCTTCTGCTGATATCCGGGTGTTGCATCACACAACCCTGGACCTTGCAAAGGACCCTCGAAGAGGCTAAGTACCGCATAGCGGCTTTTGTTATGATCACAACCATCTTTGCTAATAAAGACTTTTCATCGTTAAGAATGAGCCAATATCTATTAACTACAACATCTATACTTTTGAAATTTCGTTGCATAAACACAAACAGGGCAATTCATGTATCTATATAATAAATTAACTATCCAACTTTACTAACACAACTCCTTTTTTTTGACAAATATCTTATATATAGTAATAAAATCAGTCATCCATCTCGGCTTTCGAATGTTTCTTTTTGTTTTATCACTCACACCAACCTCGCTGGTACTGGGTATCATCTGATCATACGTTGATGCATCATTCACATCTTCACTACTAATTGGCATCATTCTATCATTGTGTTCATTCTCGCATGTTTCATCATTTTCTAAATCTTTATTCGAATTTGAAATAATTTCAGAATTTTTTGAATCATCTATAACGTTGTAATAATCATTTGATTCTGTCTGAATAAAGTTCGAGAGGTTTGAGTTATAATAAGGTGCTTTAACCAAAAACCATCGATTTCTAATAAATTTTCCCCTTCGCGTTTGAACAACATATGTTCTTGGAGTGTTAGATTTTTTATAATCTCACCGTATATTTTCTTTTCTGATCAGTTATTCAGACAGAATCATTCTCTTTCAAATCATCCAAATCATACACTCTATGTCTTTTATTGTAATAATGAGCCTGTTGGTGTTTCCTTTTTTCCTCAATCGAAATAGATGGACGAGTATCGATAATTTCATGCAATTTACCTACTAGGCAGAATTGGCAAACAGCTTTTTATCTTTCTTGACATTAACAATTCTGCTGGCTTGAAGCCATTTTCCAAAGTAGTACTTCTATATGCTAATAATGCTAAACTCAAGCTTTTTGTGTCGCTGCCATTTTTTTAACAGATTTTTTCCAATTTTCACTGCAGCCTCAATAGCACCATTCGATTGGGGAAAATAAGGACTCGAAGAAATTTGTTCAAAATTGATATCTCTTGTAGCAAGTTATTTATAATACATCTGGTAAACAAGTCTTTTAATTTGGGGATTTCTATAAATCGTGAATAATAATCAGTTATTATCATATACCACTCTTGTTCCTTACATAAATCAATTGCAATTTTTGCCATGCTCGAGTAGCTACAGAATCCTGATAAAATATTTCTTTTATGTTGAATAGGGGAACATTCTCCATGAAAATTGAAAAATGAAAAATGTGACTTATTTGTAATATCTAACAGAAAACAACTACTTCCCCGGCACAAGCCACGCTGGACATTGAACTACATCTGATAGATATTGTGAAAAGACTCTAACTGAAAAGGAAAGAAAAAATCTGAAAGTGAAAATTTGCATTTTCATTCAGATAGCTGACTTTTTTAATTCTTTCTAGTTTTCCTTGAAAAAATCATTGAATAAATTAGGACAGTCACGAATTAGAGTCTCAATTTCTGATGACAAACCTATCCACCAAACTGACATTTTTGCACGGGTTCTACATTTCACAATTCCCTGATGCCCAGCGTGAATGAAGTTTAAAACTTCCCGTTGTAATGATAGTGGTATTATTAGCCTACTTCCTTTGAGCAAGAATCTTTCATCAAACGAAATATCATTTCGGTATTGATAATATGGAAATAAATCACCATTGAATTTATTTTTTTCAGGCTATCCTGACGAACTTACTTTTAATTTTTCACATATTGCATCATTGGATTGTGCTTCAGTCAACTTTTTAAGAAAATTATCTTTAGCCGGAATATTTTTGATTATGAATTTAACATGTGCTTCAACTTCTGAAGATAATTCTTCATTTTGCGGATTTGAAATGGATTCAATATGGTTTCTCGAAAGGAAATCAGGAATAATCATATTTTTCCTGGGTGTATATATAACTTTATATACATATCTCATCAATCTTATTCTAAATCTTTGTAATCTTGGAGTGAGACCATCTAAATTTTTGGTTTGTAAAATCTTCATAAAGGTTTATGATCTGTCTCTAAAATTATTTCTATGGCGAGTATATATTCTTTGAATTTTTCACAAGCCCACGTTAATGCCAATGCTTCTCGTTCAATTTGAGCGTACCCTTTTTCTGTATCACTAAGTGTTCAAGAAGCATACACTACAATTTCTCTTTAATTTTTTTTTTATTTGAAACAAAGTTGCCCCCAAACCATAACAACTAGCATCCGCACTTATTATAACTTCTTTATTGAGATC
Organism: Chrysolina haemoptera; assembly: GCA_958298965.1. Classification (NCBI taxonomy): domain Eukaryota; kingdom Metazoa; phylum Arthropoda; class Insecta; order Coleoptera; family Chrysomelidae; genus Chrysolina; species Chrysolina haemoptera. Next base: position 22,807,540 of record OY282595.1, read on the forward strand.
AAAAAAAGCTAATGAAGGGGCATCTTGCAATAATCTTTTTATTTCTTTCAACGCTTCAGCTTGTGATACACCCCATACAAAATGCTTTTTTTTGTTTGAGATGAATCTCGCAGCAAAGTTAATCATACCTAGTATTTGAAGAAGTTCTTTTTTATTTTTTGGTTGTGTAATTTTTTTTATTGCCTCAATCCTATCCGGATCGATGGAAATCCCTTTTTCAGATACAATGAATCCCAAATATTTTATTTCTTGAACCCCAATAATGCATTTAATTTTATTCAGTGTTATTCCCTCACTAAGTAAAAAAACCTTCCGGAGTATAGTATCATGCTCATCCATAGTACTAGCAGATATTAATAAATCATCTATGTGCATAGTAACCAGAAATTATTTTCGAAAATTTTTGACTGAAATATTTTGGCGCACAAGATATTCCAAATGGTAATCTCGTGAACATGTACCTACCAAATGGGCTAATGAATGTAGTTGTGAATCATTATTCAATAGGATTTGGTAAAACTCTGAACATGCGTCAAGCTTTGAAAATAATTTGGAACAACAGAGCTGCGAAGAGTTATTTCCACCTTATTGATTGGAAAATGTGCTCTCAAAATACTTTTATTCAACTGAGTGTAGTCGCAGCATAATCTTACAGTATCACCTTTTGGGACAACTACAATAGCAACCCAAGGTGTCGGAACTTCAACAGGTACTATAATCTTCAGGTTTAACAAACGATCTATTTCATTTTTCAATTTATTGAGTAAAGGTTACGGAACAATTCTAGGTACCGTTTGTATAAATATTTTCTTTCAATTTTATTTAAATTTCATCTTTGAAAACTCGCATATGTGTTCTTTCGTTTCATCAAAGTGAAATTTTGTTTGTATTGCAATCGCAGTTTAATTTTACCAACAACAGATAACAACCTACCATCCGGACCAGAAATAGGTACAATATTTGCATTTTTCAATCAAATCTGAATACTTGCTTGCTTGCTTCGAAAAAATGATAAAGGTAAACACACAATATCGGCTCCTGTGTCAACTAAAAATAATATTGGAGAAAATAAGTTTGGATAGCCAATTATTTTCAATTCAACATACCATTTATCATTTCTGAATAAATTTTTATGAAGTGTAACTAAAAAATGTGATGAAATATGATTATTTCCTGGTTCTGGTAGAATCGTTTCTTGTTTGATAACTTTTTCACTAATATTGATATTCTTGACTTGTTTCTTCCCTCTTAGACAACAAACCTTGCTCCAATGTCCCAATTTTGAACATAGATTACACCTAGCATTTCTCGCTGGACATGTTTCTCGCGAGTGACTTTCTAATCCACAAAACCAACAAGCCGAACTTTCTGTTTTCATACTTTGTTTGGACAATGCCTTTCTGTTTTGATATCCGTGAGTTTCTCTCTTATTTTCTTCTATTCGTATTATATTCATGACGTCACTGTCACTGATGTCGAGTCTTTGATTTTGACGTAAAATCATGTTCTGGATTGCATTTCCGCTCTTCGGACTATTTGGGCTGCCTCTTCCAATTTCAAATCAGATTTCATTTGTAGCTGCTCACTTATTCTCATATCCAAAATTCCAATGACTATTCTGTCACGAATCAATTCATCTTTCAAAGATCCATATTCGCAATTTTCAGCCAGAGTATGCAATGCCGTTATGAAGCTATTCGCTGATTCGCCTTGTTGCTACACTTTGGAGTTGAATTTATATCTCTCGAAAATAATATTTCTTTTAGGATGGAAATATTTATCGAAAGCATTCATCATCTCATTATAGGTTGTAGGAACCTTTGAAAACTGAAGTAAAATATCTTCACTCTCTTCACCCATCCCAGCTTGAGGGGTAGGATCCCTGGATTCTCTTTCAGATCTTGAATTTTTATCTCGTGACCCATGGCAAGAGTCCATCTGAAAAACATTTTCAGAATCAGTTTTCTTCTTTGGTTTATGCTTGATATTTTTCTTATGGTAGGTGGCAGTGACTGTTATTGGGTTATTTGATTTCACTAATCTTGGGGTGAATCATTATTTTCGTTCGAAAGTTCTTTGTTGAATTCCGTTATGTAATCTCTAAGGCTGGAGCATTCTTCCGTGTTTATTTCTACTCTGGATAGGGCATGTGCGTTCGTATTTGCTTTACCCTTTTTGTAGACGACTTCGTAGTCGAATTCTTCCAACTTGAGTCTCCATCTTACCAGCTTGGAATTGGCATCTTTGAGCGGAAATGGTCATTGGAGTGGTCGATGATCTGACAGAATTTTGAAGGTTCTCTCGATCAGGTACGGCCTGAAGTATTTCGTGTCCCACACTATGGAAAGCATTTCTTTTTCAATGGTTGAATAGTTTTGTTCGGATTTCCGATTGGTCCTTGGGACAGGGCGGCTCCTACCGCAAAGATACTTGCATCCGTTATCAGGTTGAATGGCCTGGTAAAATCCGGGTACTGGAGAAGTGGATCATTGGTTAGGATATTTTTGCAAGTTTCGAAGCATTCGATACATTTTGGTGTGTGTTCAATTTTGGCATCCTTTTTTAAACAATAGGTCAATGGATTCGTTATTTTTGCGAAATCCTGAAATACATTCTTGGTATGGGAAATTTTGTGATTGCACTGATTTTGTCCGGGTTTGGTTTTATTTCTTCCGGGGTGATGAAGTTTCCCAGGAATGCTACTTCTTCCTTAAAACATTCGGATTTGTTCAGTTATATTTTCAACTTCGTTTCACGAAGTCGTTGAAACACTTTGATGCGTCAGTTTAACGTAGCTAGCCCATTAGAACGGATTGCAATAGATATCGCTGGCTCGTTTCATGAATCTGATCATGGGAACAAGTACATCCTCGTGGCACTGGACAGTCGCTCTACAAAGGTTTAAGGCATCTTGAATAAAACTAAGAACTGGGTGTTATTACCTAACCTAACAATAACCTTTCTTGCAAGGTGTGTTTTAATCTTGAAGATTTCGCATGGTTTCTAGTGCATTTGACTAAGATTTTAATGCAGTATAATCATACTCAACAAATAAGTTAGCTGCCACACAAACATGTGCCCGTTTGGAATGGCACGCATCGAACCTGCGTATTTATCTGTCCAATAGTGGGTAGGCACAAGCCAGATTTTTCTGGTACGGATTTGTGTGCCAATTTGCACTTCAAGTGAAAACTGTTGGTGCACTACAAAACTTTCGCCAAAGCGTTTCATATGTGACGGGTAATCGGTTTAAGATTAATCCGCGAGGTTTTTTTGTGCGTAATGTTGTTGACAGCGTATGAAATCGTCAGCTTTATTTGTTCCGGTTTGAACTGGCGGATGAACTTTTACGTGTGTGGCGAGCTATTCATTTTGCGAATCTTTGAAAAATATTAGTATTAATTCTCAAGAATAAAGAGCAATCCGTACTTTGAAAATCACTTCCAAAATTGTTGAAGATAAAAATTGTTACGAAACAGGTCTCTTGGAGAAATATATGGCAACATCACACTCCCTGAAAATTACTGCCATGCCAAGGCCAAATGGTAAGCACCACAAATCAAAAATAAGATAATAGTATCTTCCCTAGAGGAACTAGAGCTATCATTTAAGGAGGTTAATACATCCCACCTTCCCACCTAGGAGAATCTTCTAAATTTAGTCTAGAAACGTCACCTGGCTTCACAACAACCAATAGGCTGGCAATCAGGGAAATCTTCCTAAAAAAACAAAGATCCGGTACCGTCCTCGAGGCTGGGATATAAAAATTGAGAAGAACGAGTTCTGCGTAGGCTGAACGTCTCAAACCAAGAATTTAACATACACCTCTGTACGGTGTACCCAAAGGTCAAATATGGGCTTTCTCTATGGACAAAGAGTCCCTAGAGGAAATCAAGAAGCTGGATATGTTTTCCTACTATAACCTAGGAAGACTCAAATTCAGAGTTGAATTGAGGCGAAGAGCCAGCAAAGGCACCGAGGAAGGTGGTGCCGAACCGATTGTGGAGGCCGACGAAGCACAGGAAACGGCCTACGGCACAAGAGAGGGTGGCACCTATGGAAGAGGAAGACTGAGAGAAGTCAGCAGAGTTTAGTTCTCAATGGTATGCAGGAGATAAAGGAGGGCTAAATCTTCTTCTCTCATACAGGAACCCTGGCTACATGGAGAGAGAATAGCAGGTCTAAAACCCAACCCACTAAACAAAGAAGGTAACAATAAACCTCTAGCATGTATCTTATACAGTAATGAGGTTGAATGTACACTTATAGCAGTGCTATGCACCAGTGATGTTGTTGCAGGTCTCCTAAAGACGCCGAGGAAGGAAACAAAAGCTGGATAGTGAGCTCGGCATATACTGAGCGAGGTCATCGCCTATGCGGCAAAGGCAAACCTTCAACTCATCATAGGATCCGATGCACACCACTCGCTGTGAGGAAGCACAGATCACCTAAGAGGTGAGTCACTATTACAATTTATTCTCACGGAAAGATTGCTAATAGCTAATGTAGGTAATGAACCAACTTTCTTCACAACAGCGAGGAAAGAACTTTTGGATTTAACGCAGACCGAAACATCTGGTGATATGATTGCCAATTGGCACGTGTCAGACGAACCTTCGTGTTCGGACCACAGACAGATCAGATTTGATCTAGTTACCCCACCGCGTACGTTAGTCAAATAGAGAAATCTAAAAGAGAGATCAACTGGGAATGATACTCAGCGTCACCCAGTAAGTCTCGAGAGGCCCGCGACTGAAATACGAGACAGGGGAGCCTTGAGAGGGCAGCAGACCAAGTGGGCAAGGCAATAGTTGAAGCCTACGAGGAAATCCGTCCTGAGAAAACAAGGCAGCAAAATAACAAAACGGTCTGATGGAATTGAAACCCTCAGAGGTGAGGTGCGGAAGCTTTTCAACAAAGCCAAATCCAACCAAGATTGGACTACATACAGGGTTAAACTCACGCAGTACAACAAAGAAATTAGAAAGGCCAGAAGACAATCGTGGAAGAAATACTGCGAAGAGGTAACAGATACCTTTATGTGCTCAAGAATCCATAAGGTTTTAGCCAAAGAAGGTACTATAAGCCAAGTATGTATACCTATACTACAACATTCGAGGAAAGTCTAAGGATGCTCACAGAAGCACACTTTCCAGACTCAGTAATTCTTAATGGCCCGATAACAGTAGACACCACCAGAAGCAGGTCAAACAGGCCAACACCTTTGGAATGGAGGATTGGTACGGAAATATCGAGAAATTTTTTGTGGTCATGAAATCGACCACTTTGACGGGTCAGACTGGACAAACGCCCCGTGATCTGTGTCAGACAATATGAAAAGTTTGGTTTATAGCTCTCAATGAATGGATCCTGAAAAAATCAGCTGGTTATTAATAAAGGTCGTTTTTTCGACATGTGCGAGGGTGCGAACACCTCCAATATTTAGGATTTTTTGATGGAAAAACGCCCCCGAAACAAAAAAGTCACATAGGAAAACGGTGGCAGACTAGGTCCAATGAAGCCATACAGAAAGTTTGGAAAGAGTATCTATCAGCAAAATTTTTGTCGATGGGCACTCTAACTACGAGAAGATACTGCTTCTCTGAATAGCTCCAAGCGGTCCCAGGTGAGTGTAGAGGTACAAAGAAAAAATTTTAACATTGAGACTGAGAAAGTAAGACAAAAGATGAACGTTCCTGTTGTTCGAGCAACGTGACTTCTTCAGATGGAACATGAGTTAAAAAACGCGGAAATAATTATTTTTTTATCATCAATTTTTTTTCATCGATTACCTGTAATAGAAAACAATGAGGATGGAAATGATACCCGAATCCAGTTATGGGTGGAAAATGCTCAAGAACCTATGGTGCATTCGGGAATCGCTCCAGTTTCTGAAGCAAACCGTAATTCAATTGAAGGTGTCCGACAGAATGAGCTACAAAATGATTGTGAAAGGAATGTCTATTGAAAAGGGGAACATTCTCCATGAAAATTGAAAAATGAAAAATGTCATTTATTTGTAATATCTAACAAAAAACAACTAGTTATTCCCCGGCACAAGCCACGCTGGACATTGAACTACATCTGATAAATATTGTGAAAAGACTCTGACTGAAAAGAAAAGAAAAAATCTGAAAGTAAAAATTCGCATTTTCATTCAGATAGCTGATTTTATAAATTCTCTCTAGTTTTCATTAAAAAAATCATTAAATAAATTATATAAGGAGAATGTTATTAAAAAATATCACTCACAGAAATCGTTCATTTCATTGAAGCAAGATTCGCTTCTCTCGCATTTAATCCCCAACAGCGCCCGCTCTATGGGCGGACCACCCGGGCATTTGTCCGGGGTGGCAAATATAGAGGGCGGCATTTTGACTGTGAATGTGACAAAATATTGAATGCCACTTGATCGCAATTATTGATACTATGCTTGTCGGCGAAATGAAAATTAATATGTAATTTATATTTCGTATTAGATAACTATTTTTGCCTGAAAGCTAAAAAAAAAATATGTGAGTTATAATTCTGTAGAAAGCATAAAAAAGCGGCACGTTCAATAAAATAACAGAAATGGCTAGGTACACCAAGTCGCGCACTTCATAAAATAAGAGGAAGGGCGCTGCATGAACTTGTTTGACCAAAGAATATTCACGCTTACACGAATAAGAAGCGAATCTCACAAATTCGACAAATACACGCCCTAAATGCGCAAGTTACTAAATTGTATTAAACAGTTTTTGTGTTCAATAGTTATTTGGTATAAAATATTAATCCAATAAGCAAGCTGATGCAAAAAAAGATTTCGATTTAACATCTGCACTTGACCTTTTACAAAACTGCAAAAAACTCTTTAAGGATTTTCGATCGGATGAGTCCTTCATTGAAACTATTGTTTATGCGAGAGAAATTGACTGACGAAATTGACGTTGAAGCTAATTTTGAATTAACAATACGACACCGTTAAATGAAAAAAAAAACAATTTCTCAATAAAAAAAAATAAAAGATAGATTTTTTTTTATTTTACAATTGTTCAAGCATTAAATGCACTAGATGCTAGATTCGAACATCGTAGCCACCATGGTAGATATTTTCAATTCTTATATAATACTAGGGGTCGCAGTAGACGTTGTGTGCTCGCCGACTAACCCATTGTCTATTTTATGGCGAAGCCGCTGTTACTCGTTTGTGGCGAAGGCGCTGACATCAGATTTCAACTTATAAATAAAAAATTTACTAAAAAAAATTGTAGTGGACCGAATTGTGACTTCAAACCATTCCCGAATCCACTTGAATACACACAAATTAACTTTCGTATGAATGCACAGAAGATTTTTATATATAAAGATGTACGATTTAAAAACCATGTCCAAAGACACGCTGTCAAAACACTGCAAAGATTTGGAAGGTATTTTAACTAATGGCGACTCTGTTCACATAAGTAAATGGGTTAGAATTAACCGAGGAAATTACTGCGGTATCTGCACTTTTGGACAAAAAAGAAAGCCTAAGCATTGTATTGAAATTAATAACAATATTGAATTTTGCCCCAAACTTTAGTGTTGCCTTAATAATATTATTGACTATACCAATAACTGTTGCGAGTGGGGAAAGGAGTTTCTCTAAATTAAAATTAATTAAGAACTACTACAACTACCACACAAAATCGTCAATGGTTTGGCTATTTTGGCAATTGAGCATGAAATTGCTGATCAAGTGAACTTAAAAGAGGTAATAAAGGTTTGCTGAAATAAAAGTAAGAAATAAAAATTTCTTGTAACTTTAGTAGCGTACTTGAGCCACTTTTGTTTAGTTTTTATAGAATGTAAGTTTCGTTTGTATGATTGTGCAAGGATACATTTTTGTAATAGCATTAAAAATCCACCTGATGGTGTAACTTAGGCATAGGATCTTTTTAATTTTTACAGTTTTGTTTATGTTTCTTAATATAAGTTTTTATTAAAATTTTAGACAATTTTGATTAATTTTAAACAAAAGAGAGACAAATTTTCAAAATTTATATGTCCAAGGGGCGGCAATTTTACTTTTTGTCCGGGGCGACGTAAACGCTGGAGCGGGCGCTGTCCCCAATACATTTTGGTCGACGAAAATCTATTTCGCTTTGCCAAGCTCTTCAGGAGGATTGATATAGGATTGGAATAAAACAGGCTCTTCAGAAGCATACACATCAGGGATGGATATGAGGGAAATATTTCTTCTGCGGTGACACTTTAAAAATTATTTTTTGAAATACAATGTTCTTCCAAGAAGACCAATTGCAAATGCAAACATTTTGGAGCCTAGAATTTATCAATTTTAACGAAAAATTCACGATCTTTGACTCCAAATACCCCCCAATTACCAATTTTGAAACGGACCATAATTACAAAAGTCGTCGGCAATCATATATTTATGAATTTATACAATACATTCATAATCTTCGACTGCGAAAACCCCCACATACCAAATTAAATAGAATCGTATCATAGTCACAATTATCCTCTGCCATCTTGAATATGATAATGAATTTTGACAAAAAAATTCATAATCTCCGACACCGAAAACCCCCACATATCATTTTAATCATAATCGAATGGGACTATAATCTATTCCACCATCTTGAAATCGCCATTTCAATTTTATAAATTTTGACAACAAATTCATAATCTCCGTCCCCGAAAACCTCCAAATTCCAATTTTGAATAGAATTGGACCATAATCACAAATTTCGTCCTCCATTTTGGAGCCGCCATTTTGTTTTTCCTATAACAAAAATTCCATAACGCATTGTCACCAGAATTATTGAATTAAGTGGGTCAAAATTCACTTGCAAGATTTGATTACAGACAGACACCGGGACAGGTGAAAGAAACTGAAAAAATAAAAGCTCGTAAAAAATAACAATATTCGCGCCGGTCGCTAGGTAACATTTAACATTTTCATCTTTTTATTCTTTTTCATCGATAATTCCTCTCAGACTCGACCCTCTGGCCGGTGAACTTGTGATATACACTGTAGAACTTCGAAGAAATGAAATGAGTGCATGGTCTTTAAATTAAATAAAAACTAAAACTCACCCAGTATGACTAATGCGTTCATTTTTTTGATTGGATTTCCATTAACTTCAACAATAATACATATAAACAAAACATTGAATATCAACAATGAAGACATGTTTGTACATCAGCCAGGAAGAAGTTGAATATAGATATTATTAACTTATTAACTATAACTACACCATCAGCACATCAGCATGGTCGATCTCGGGTTATCCCGTCCTTTTGCGGCAACTGTCGCCGTAACCGGCGTAACCAGTCGGCAGTGAACAGTGAATAATCGTTAAGTAGCGTAATGAGCGATATGTAAACTAAAATAACACAAGTACAAATAATATGTATAGTTAGAGTACCCATCAGCAAAAATTTTACTGATACATATTCTCTCCAAACTTTCTGTATGGATTCTTTGGACCAAGTCCGCCACCGCTGTGACTTTTTTGTTGGAGCGTTTTTTTTTAATGTGTTTCCCTCGTGTTTCCTAACTACGGCACTACGGTACGAAACTACAGATGGTGATTTGTTAGGTCATTTTAAGAAAAAAAGTCCCAATGAACATATGTCCAGAGTTGCTTCGTTTCTGAGATACATCTGTTGAAGTTTTTTTTTTTAACGCGAGAAAAACATTTTAAAAAATCGAAAATAGAGCACTGTCAGCTGACGTCACAACATGGCGGTCATGGGGGACAAACAAAGAATTTTATATTCGATGAAATGAAAATTCGTTTCTTGTGGGTGTTAGTGGATAATTGCGATTTTACAGACATTAAGTGTGATTCACGTAGCCTTATGGAAAATGGGTTCAATGGGTTTGTTTTTGTTCAGTTTGGTTTGTATTTGACATTGGCATTGACTATGACATTGTTCCGCAACTGTAATATTACGTCACTGACAGTGCTCTGGCTATTTATCAGTAAAGTTTTTGCCGATGGGCACTCTAACCACTGATCTATAAACAAAAACTAATACTAGAGTTCTACCAACATAACAAAAATTCTATAATAATTTGTTAGTTTTTTTTTTTTCAATTTACTATACTATTACCTATTTGAATATAGTTTTGAAAAGTACATTTACGAAAAAATAATTTGAAGAGGAGGCTAATTTTAATTTTTATCCCATCTCAAAAATCTTTTACCTGACGATGAAAATTTCGATTCGTTAAACTTAAATATAAAAATAAAGCTGACATTATGGCAAAATGAATGTGAAAACGAAAACCTGTGATTGGGTATATAAGTACTGGATTTGTTCAAGTCACGTACGTAAGCGTACGGATATACTTACAGTATCGGAAACTTTGTATTGACAGAAATCTACACGAGCAACAAGGAACGCAATGATTTGGTAATACTACAAAAATAAGAGAACGCACTACTGTACGCCTATCACAGACCACCTACCCCTAGACGGTTCACCACAACACTAACTAATGAAGACTGAAATAAGCGCCACCAGAAGATTGGTATCGGTACTACCGTGACGATGCGGGAAATTCAAATCTTGAATTTAATACACAGACCACATACTTAGATGTTCGTGAGTTTCATAATGTTGTTTACAACCTCAAACAACACTTGATATCACGACTACAAAGTTTTTCAAATATCAAGTGTTGTATGAAGTTTAAACAACATAAGAAACTTTCAAAAAATGTAAAAATTAATTTATAGTATATTAGGTATTCGATATTCTGTGGTAATGGTGAAAAAAAACACTTTCAAGTCAAAAGGTGGTTTATTGTCGAAGATGTACAATCTCATTGGACAAGCTTAAAATAATCAACACATTGTTTGAAAAATTAAAAAATTAAATATGGGTGCAGTACAAAATATATGGGTCCTCATATTAGAGAGTACATATGGTAAGTCATATAGAGCACAAAGTCGGTGCAATTGATCCATGATTACCTGGATGAATAAAACTATGGATATTGCATAGTACATTATGTGGATAAGGTAAAATCATATACCGTGTGACACAGACTCGTTGTTTCTCTAGCTATATTTCTGGAATTTGGAACATTGACTATGCTCACTCAACTTCCGGTTTTTCCGGAAACGATATCAACTTTCGATTTTCAAATGGGTCACCTTGTATACTAATACATGATCGGTTAGGAATAATCATAAGGAATCCAACGATACCAGGTTTGATGGTGTTATCCCCAAAGACTACCGAGATATCCAGAAAAAGTTTCTCTCTCCCACTCATTAAGCTCATAAATGATAAATAGCGATATCTCCGTACTCTTTGGAGATAACACTATCGAACCTGGTATCGATGGATTCCTTATGACCATTCCCAACCAATCGTGTATCAATATACAGATCGTCCCATTTGGAAATTGAACCATGAGTCTGTGTCACACTGTATAGTACAACAATGTTTATAAATGATTCCCAAATATATGTAAAAGAACAGACATAACACAAGATACATATTAGAAGGTAATCACATTGAAAACAATCAAATATTCTTGATGAGTATAGTGAAATTTGCGGCCAGCGAACATTTTGTTGTATTAATAAATATTACGTCACTGACAAATTAAAACCAAAGATATAACGAAAGCAGAACCACACATATAATTCAATATAAAAGTCACACTACACAAAGAACGGATAAAAACTGCCATTGTCATATAGCAAAAAAAAATAAAAATTTCATCATAAAATGTCTCTAATAACCCTAGTTAGTTATCAACATCTAGTAGAGTGCAAGAAATTTGGAATTTCATTTGATATTTCAACATTAAACAGCTTGGGCAATCACATGTTTAGGTTGTTTGGCATTTTTTTTCTTAATTCTGTTCATACGAATTTTATTTGCTTGTAGTTTGATTTTATTCGAAAAATTTTCTTCGAGGTGGTGTTTGTTTCTAAATTGTTCAGATTTGAATAATCTACGTCTGAAAGAATTTTTCTTGTTTCTTTCCATTGTATATTTCTTGCGCAGTTGTTTCATTGCTTCGTACATTTTCTTCTTTTTTGGTGTTATTGTATGCCTTTCAATTCCAGTTTGTTTCAGTAACTGATATGGTGGCAATAGGGCATTACCTGTATTACCTAAAAAAATATATATTTGAAATCTAAATATATGTTTTTAATAAAAATATCTTCACTTTTATAACCAATTAAAGATTAAATAATAGAATCACAGTGTTGTAGATTGTTTCATATTTTTAATTTTGTTTTATATTTTATATTATATTCGATGGAGACTCTGTGTTGTAGAAAAAAAGTTGAATTTGTTATGATGTCAATATATATGAAAAAAGTCATTAAATAAGTTTGAAAAAGTAAAATATTGAATTTTGATACAAAAAAAACTACCGAAATATAAGTTTTTTACACACAGTTTATAATGTGAATGTAATATAATAAAATGTAAATACAGGGTGTTAATTAAGTATGTTGACAAACTTCGGGAGATGATTCTTTGAAAGTTTTCAGGACGAGAAGTTCATTACTGTATTAATTAAGTTATATTCATTACCTTTGATACTATCGGCAGGGTTAGTCCATTCTGAAATCCCAATAACTGAATCACCAGGTTCAGACAGTTGAGTATTTGCTTCAGTAGAATATTTGCTTGAAATATTTTGTATGGATTTGGTGGATGTTGATGGAGTGTCACATATATCATTTGAGCCAGTTGAACTTATACCTAAAAAAATCAGGCATTTTATTCATTCAAGTTTCATGAATAAGTTTTGTACTCACCAGGAAGATTTAGTGTTGGAACAGCATTTGCAAATAACTTGTGAGACCAATTAGAAATATATTGTGACTCAAAATGTTGATGACAGAGCCTTTTAGAATCATAAACTTTTTTCTGATTCATTTCTAACAGTTCCAAATTATTGATTGCCTGTATCCATTTGTTGAACCTAACTAAATCTTTACTTGGATCAGGGAATCTATGCCTTATTTCATTAGAGCCATCGCAATGAGGAACGCAACATTTATTGTGGTAAACCATGATGAATGGTGAAAATGAATAATCACTACAGAATTTCACAGTAAACACTTTTAAATCACACTAACAATAACAATTTTCACTATCAGAAACACAGTTCTATAAGTAATATTATTTGTTGAAGTCCATTTATTTATATACATTTTGTTTTGTTGTCAGTACTCTCTTCTTCTTAAATTTAACATGACCATTGATACCACACGCACAGAACTCATAATTATGGGTTCTGTGACCACAAGACGAACGTGTTAGAACCAAGCATAGAACGAAGAACAACTCTACAGATCACAGCGCCCCCAAAAGATTGGTATCGGTACTAAAAAAAAGGTTCATGGTCACTTAACCTGCGTGAATCGTCTAGGGGTAGGTGGTCTGTGACGCCTATGCTGTTACCCTACCCGACACATTTAAGGTACGGTCTGTTTTGAGCGAATTGTCGAAGCGTGTAAAGGCGACGTTTAATCGCTCACGTCCAATCGCAGGAGGTGGTCTGTTTAAACACGTTTTCAAGTAATCGACTAGTCGTCAGTCAGTCTTTCTTGATTGCGGTCAACAAAAATGTCTACCAGTGAACTTATGATTACAACCCAGTTGCTTATGGAAGAAGCAGAAGATGATGATATTTTGCTGTTATTGTTAATACCTAAAAGGCGTAGAAAGGTTTCATAACATGTTTGTTCAAAGAAGAAATGAAGGGTTTTTTCGTACGCTGATAACGAGACATTTGATGGATGATGAAAATAAGTTTAAAGAATATTTTAGGCTCACTAGATGTCAGTTTAATGAAATTTAAAATATTGTATCCGCAGAAATAACAAAAACGTCTAGTAAATGTGTTAAAAGGCCAATTACTGCAGCAAAGAAACTTGCTTTGGTGCTAAGGTATGTCATTGAGAATAATACCTTTCAGATACTTGGCTACACGAGAATCCTATCGTTCCATGGCATTTCAATATAGAATTTCTCATAACTACATCAGTGTATTGGTACGAGATGTTATGACAGTTACTGTATAACATATCAATTTTTCATTTTCCGCTTTGGAAAAGTTATAAGTCTATTACCCTTGTTGAAGCTCATGTTGGCGACTGTTAAACGTGCGCGTTTAAATTGCCTGACGACCGATTTTGCCGCGAGACGCATCGTCTTGTGGCGACTTGTATCGACTTGCCGCTCAAACCAGACCATCACTATCATATGCGTATTTAACTTACTGTGTCGATCAAACGTCGCGTTCACACGCCTCGACAATTCGCCCAAAACAGACCGTACCTTAACAGTCCACGTGGACCACGTGGCAATGCGACACCGACACGCACTGCACACAGCTCACGTTGATATCCCTTCCTCGAGTAAAGGAAAAATTGTAATGCTCTCTCAACATATAGCTAGCTATTCCTTACGCTCTCATCTGATCGATCAATCACAGATTCTCAAAAAAAAAAAAAAAATTACCATGGCCCCTCCATTCTTTAAATCTATTTGATCTATATGGTCAAAATCCCGCCTGTCAGACTAGGTTTTATCTCTCAATAGAAACTGCCATGATGACAGAAGAGAAATCAACTTCAAAAAATACAATTAAGTAAATGTGTTGTTGTTTGTTTGTTACGAAAGCGTCTAAGGGCCACATAGTTTATTTTTATTTTTCCGACTTCAAACACGGAATTTCCGAGTTTAAAGTCGGAATTTTATTTTTCCGACTTTGAAGTTTGAATTTTATATTTCCGAGTTTAAAGTCGGAATTTTGGAGTTTTCACTAGATATTTCAGTTCGCTTTCTTCATACAAGTCACACATCGTTAATCTTCTTCAATGTGACGAAAGCTATTTTTGTTTACTGAGTATTAACAATCTAATCGAACGATAGTCGTTTCCGACCGATGTTTTACTCTAAAATACACCGACGTAAGCTTATTATGGCAAATACAACTACTCCTCTCTGGCAAATACAACGACGGGTATTGAATTATATCTAACAGATACTTATGCAATGTTCCTCATTGTAGAATACAAAATTACAAGTGCTCCCTGTAACAAACTAGCAATTAACTTGTTCTTATTCGGACAGGGACACCACCAGCAGATTAGTTTCGAGATTTTACCTCCCATCATTGGAAGGGTAGGTCAACACAGACAGCTCTGAAGCCATCTGTTCCCTGTTCGAATCAACTTATCATTCCGACTATTTGGCCATTGTCTCTCTGGTCGCGCAATGAAACTGGGTCTCAAATACACCGACGTTGGCTTATTATGGTAAATATCTGTCAAAAAATGATTACTTTCCGGGGTACTACCACGACGGGTATTGCATTATATCTAACAGATACTTGCAGAGGTCACAATTACAATTGCTCCACATAACCAACTAGCAGAATTTTGTTTAACCTTCTCTTCAAATATTGCCACCATGTGGAAAATATGAGGCAAACATCTGACAGAAAACAACTACTTTCCTGGCTAATACCACGGCGGACATTGAACTACATCTGACAGATATTTGTGCAATGCTTAATGTAAAATTAAACAGTAGATTATCCTTCATTTGGCTGGGGAAGACCACCTGTAGATGCGTTTCGAGGTTCTTGCCTCTCATCAGTGACAGGGTAGGCCAGACAACATTAGAGTCGTCCTGCCCCAGCCCAATGAACTATATTCCTTTGTAAAACTAATATTTTTTCACAAATGTAGCAGCGATATACACCAAAGTCAGTTACAGCACCCCCCGCGGAAAAAAATCACTTTTCGGTAGCAAAGACTCCAGGAAGTGAGTTCAAGATTTTTTGCCGGAGGGTATCAATTAAATAAAAGTAAAATCGACAATGTCGAAGTAACCTTCTCCCAAATATTTCCACTATGTGGAAAATATGAGGTAAACATCTGACAGAAAACAACTACTTCCCTGGCTAATACCGCGACGGACATTGAACTACATCTGACAGATGTTTGTGCAATGCCTAATGCAATTAAACAGTAGATTATCCTTAATTTGGCTGGGGAACACCAACTGCAGAAGAATTTCGGGGTTCTTGCCTCTCATCAGTGACTGGGTAGGTTGGACAACATTAGAGTCGTCCTGCCCCAGCCGAATGAATTATAGTCCACAATGCTAATGCAATTAAACAGTAGATTATCCTTCATTTGGCTGGGGAAGACCAACTACAGAAGAATTTCGAGGTTCTTGCCTCTCATCAATTACTGCCCAGGTAGCCAGGGTACGTCTGAATGACGTGGTTTTCACGCCAGTGTTTACGTCTTTATCACCTTTTCAATTGACGTATAATAAATCGCGTAGTGACGTCAGAAAATGACGTCATTTATACGTTAGAACTGACGAATATTTACATTTAAATTGTCGTTGAAACAACGTAAAGTTCACGTCAAAATAACGTAAAAATCTCGTCAAAAGATCGTATAATTCTCCTCCATAATTTTGAAAAATTATTTTGATATAATTGGAATTAGATATTTTTTTAAAAGAATATAAAAACCAAAAAACCTTCACAATGACTAACCGAATGTTAATGGCGGCGGACTTCCTGAAAATTTCATTTTTTTGGAGTAGTAGGTCACCAAACAGCTACAGAGCATTGTTAAAATTGCCTTTATAATTAAGAAAAAACAAGCAATATTTTATGAAACAGAAATAAAACAACTTGGTTTAAAATGATTTCTTATTGTCAATAAATGTTCACTTAACATTAAAAAAACAAAATTAGAACACAATAACCTACTTTTATCGAATCATGAGAAAAGCGCCAATGATATAGACATTTCACTTATTCCACTATATATAATTATTATTTTCCAGGTCGAGATGCGCTCTGTAATTGTAATGGGGCACTATACAGGCGGGAAATTTAAAATGACAAGAACGTTATGAAGGTTATTCATTCAAAATTGTTAGTAAGATCACTAACCACGGATCTTCCTTTGTTGACCGATATCTCAACAAAAGTTTCTAGGTTTTTTTTCTTACATATTTTTAACCTTTTCAAATAAACATACATACATAGTTGTATTATGTAATATGCATATGTATATGAGGACGAAACTTCCATTCTTTTATTCACGTAAAATATATTGACTGGATTCAAACTGGTGAGCGATATTTGTCAACTCGTTTAATTCCGGTTTCCTGTTTTTTTACTGCATTTTGTATGTGCCATGTATTGACGTCTTAGTGACGTCAATTGATGACATCTATCGATACATATGTCAGAATGAGTTGATCAAATGACGTCGTGATGACGTAATTTCAACTGACGTCATTTATTAGTGATGTCAAATCACGTCATATTTTGGTATTATGACGTTCCTGACTAAATAATCACCTTGAATCAACGTCATTATGACGTACGCTGCCCCAGCCGAATGAATTATAATCCACTGTTAAACTAATATTTTCTCACAAATGAATCAGCGATTTACAGTGAAGTCAGCCACAGCGCCATCCGAGGAAAAAAAAACAAAAATCACTTCTCGGTAGCAAAGACTTCAGGAAGTGAGCAGAGTTCAAGAATTTTTCCGGGGAGTATTGAATAAATGAAATAGTAAAGTCGGCAATGTCGACGAGTACCCTTCTCTCCAAATATTTCTACTGTTTAATTACAATAAAAGCATTTGCAATTGGGTCTTCTTAAAAGAACGTTTCACAAATATTTGTCACATGCAGTTCAGTATCCATTGTGGTATTAGCCAGGGAAGTATAGTTGTTTTCTATCAGATGTTTGCCTCATATTTTCCACATGGTGGAAATATTTGGAGAGAAGGTTACTTCAACATTATCGATTTTACTATTTCATTTATTTGATACTCCCTTACTTCAGCATTGTCTATTTCACTATTTCTTTTATTTGATACTCCCTGGCAAAAATTCTTGAACTTGGTTACATGCTGGTTATATGTTGGTTACATGAAGCACTTTTAATTCTGTATTAATTGTAATTGTGCAAATATTGTAATTGTGCATTATATCTCTTAGCCAGAGGATATTAGCCAGGGTAGTAGTTGTTTTCTGACAGGTATTTTCCATCATAAGCCTACGTCGTAGGTAATTATTGGAGTGAAAAGGGGGAACCATCGGTCGCAAACGACTATCGTTCAATTAGATTGTTGATACTCAGTAAACAAAAATAGCTTTCGTCACACTGAAGAAGATTAACAATGTGTGACTTGTATGAAGCAAAAGAACTGAAATATCTAGTTAAAACTCCAGAAATAAAATTCCGACTTGAAGTCGGAAAAATAAAATACCGACTTCAAGAACCTTCATGAAACGGGAATCGGTTTTGAGCGTTCAGTTTTATTTTTTTGCGAAAATTTTGTTGGAACAAATGATTCAATCCGTTCGTGAGAATTCGGGAATCGATTTTTGGTTTTGATGATTTTAAAATAAAAAAAATTGGCAAATTTCCAAATTTTTAAGGAGATTATAGACTCAGAAGAACAAAAAAAAAATGTATAAAATCATTAGTTTTGACGCAAAACCGATTCTACGATTGAAAGCTATCTACCTTATTGGCGCTCCCAGCTACGTTGTTTTTTCACGGATTAGTGCTTCTTTACCTGCACTATCGCTCTTGAAAAATATATACCCAACATGTGCGCGGCGAAATTATAAAATTTGACTTTCGTGATGACGCACTGATATGTTGCCTCTTATAAAGTCGGAAATTCCATGTTTGAAGTAGGAAAAATTAAAAAAAACTACGTGGCCCTCAGACGCTTTCGTAGTTTGTAGAAAAAATACGGAATTTATCACGTTTATAAAATCCTCCATACTCGTGTATTAATCCTTTGTCGGGACAGCCCCAACAGTAAAATTTTAACGTCCGATGAAACTCTCAAGCAGAGCGAAGCGAAGCGAAACGATAGCGATACGACCTGTCTGTGTAGCGATACCGAACGTCATTCTCTTTTGGTGGTACTCTGTGTTGACCTCCGGAAGTGATCGGTGAGACCGAATGTCTTCTCGGAAAAATAACGATAACGAATCAATTTGAATGTTTGTGTTTGTTAGCCATTAGGTTACCTAATGTGCATGAAAAGTAAGCTACATAAAAACTAGGGTGTGGGTTATTGCCTCGAGCAAGACAAATCCACATCCATCGACGAAGTTCCATTATTTACGCGGGTAATAATAGGCCGGGGCAGGGCAGACCCTTGCGTAATAAAGGATGCTGAGCAAATTGCATAACTATTGCATGAATTCAATGGCTTCATTCTCAGAGTAAAGGTGGCCTTCCATACCAGCTTTCAGCTTCAACTTCTTTCGGAAGAAGTGCTGCTATCAGTGCTGCCGATGTGGAAACGATGAATTACACAATCGGCCGCCCTAAATTACACAGAATTACACAGACATGTGATTGATGTCACTAATGATATATGAAGGTGTGATTTTTTTTTTCTAGATTTATTTGGACAAAGGCTAATAATAATTCAAACCTTTCAAAGTTTAAACTCGTCATATTTCTGTACTTTTAGTTTTGGGAGTGTGTTGCTCCAAGGCTTCTAATTTTACTAATTTTAGCTTTACCATTGGTAGAAAAATGACAAGTGTCAAATTCCACCAATAGTGAAGGTAGAACATGAGCTCCGGCCTCCGGAGCAGAACACTCTCAAAACAAAAGCAACAATGCCAACATTGTTGCATTGTTGGCCCAACAATGCTACAAATGTCAGAATTGTTTTGCAGTTGCACCACCCCAAAAAATTAAAATTCTTCTTCTCAATAGTACTAAGTGCTAAGGCTCTTTAATATTATCAAATATTACCGAATTACACGGTTTTACATAGCAAAATGGCTTTACACAGCATTTGAACAGATAGGGCTTGAATTACACAGAAATCGTGTAATTACACAGACATTGGCAGCACTGGCTGCTATTTTTATATGACCATTTCCATAAGGGCAGAAAAACGCTACACTTTACGTCAACTGTCAAATAATTTTTCTCCATTGTTAATTAATTTAATTGTCCGTTCTTGGCAAAAACACCGAAAAATAGTTTGATAACACTTCCTAATTTATTTGGTTTGGGTTTTATGACTTATATCATTTTATTCGTTTCATTTATATGACTTATATGTCTATAAAAAGAGATGGCAACATATTCATAAACAAAGATAGTCGATGGCATGACGCTAAAAGTAAAACTTGAACCAACAAACAGCGGCATGACCTTGAAGAAGCGGCGGCTACTTTTGAAGTACTCTGATTGGCTAGAGACAAGAAGCCAGCGGCAAAAAGCTGGTGTGGAAGGCCGGCTTAATAAAAGACCATAGAAATGCCGAGAAATGGCTTCTCCATCCTTGTCTTGAAGTCAACATAACTTTGTTTGTTTACAAGCGAGGGCCTTATACATGTTAAGTCCGTATTCATTCGGGTAGTTTCGTGTATGCCCGCTCATTTCATTCGGATCAATTTGCATGTCATTATATTTGTATTAGGACTATTAGGGTCCTTCTTACTGTAAAAGTAAACAAACTAACATTTCACCACCCATCACCCCCCTCGCCCTCAAATTGTATAAAAAAGGATAGTTCATGTTCACTTCAAAACAATTATTTGTGTAGGTATAGGCAGGGCATCTCTAAGTCTTTTATTGCCCTGAGGGGGGACAAACGAAGCATTTGACATTAGATGCATTAATTATCACAATGATCCAAAGAAATTTTTCCTAAAAAAATCACTTTTCGCAGAAAATTGGACAGAAAGATTCACGTAGCCTTATGGAAAATGGTTTCAATGAGTTTGTTTTCGTTCAATGTGGTTTGTTTGTCCCCCTATGACATTGTTCCGCAACTGTTATATTACGTCACTAACAGACTCTATTCTATTGATACGAAAAAATAGTTGGAACAAAATCTTTTATCCGCTGAGCTCTTGAGATTGAATTTCCCGCTTTTTTGTATTTATTTTCGTTCTCGCCCAATCAGATCAATCATTAATCGTACATCTATAATAAGAACACATAATGGTTTAGTCAAATAAAGAACTTTATGATCATAATCAAAACAGAAAACAGATAAGTATGATCTCATACTTATCTTTTCTGTTTTGGTGTTCTGTGGCATCTGTGGTTCCAAGTCAATGTGAACTGTGAAGGAAGTTGGTGTGTCAAGTTAGTATTATTTATGTATATTTTGTTTTCTCATTTCCTCAAAAAAATCTGCTATTGTAAATTTGTAATTCCTATAATCATGTCTCTTGAATAATTTACGTATTAGAAGTTGGGTAGAGTATGTGCTACGAAAAATCACTCATTCCTTATAATGAACTAGCGAAATAAGTTCCGACACACTACAGATTTTCTATTCATTCATGTCACTTCAAACAGATTGTACCAACTGTACGTCCTGATGTTGAACATTAAACTGTTAATTATAGTACTTCCAGATGATTCTTTGCCAAGAACAGAAACTGAATTATTTGTTCCATATCCATAGTGCTCTGAAAGTTGAAAGTGTTTAAAAAACTTACTGAACACAATGCCATTTTCTAGATCTTCATTTGTAAGTACGAAATAAGTTTATTAAAAATAGTCCAATTACAAATATAGTTGAGAAAGCGATAGGTATGTTGAGCAAAATTTTCAATATGCTCAAAATAGACGATTTTATTAATATCATAAAGTGAATAAAATTTACCATACTCTAGTAATATTGTTATTATTGTTTAGTACAAAATTACTTATAATTAATAAGCTTAGAGAAACTAGGTATATGTAAAGTTAACATTATTACACTGGTAGGGTGGTAGGTATTCAGAAAATCAACTTGAATTTCAGTAGTGTGCAGAAACCTGTTTAGGTACTTATTCCTTGTTTTATGGTTGGTCTTTGCTGTTTAAATTGTGAAGTCCACCATTTCAGGTATGCAGGAACTGCTGAAGAAACTGGAGAGTATTAAAAAATGTATATCGTTATGAGTTTTTTTGATTTTAACAAATCTTAGGCTTCTTTGTTCTTATATTTATTCCAAAAACTTGTCAAAATTTCGTGTAGGTACAGAGTGACCTATTTTAAAGTAGGGCACCACTCAAAAAGTTGTTCTCTGTTATTCGATTTAGAAAGTCTTTTTTTCAGTAGATAGAGCATCAACAGCTTAGTTCACCACCCTAACTTCAAAATAAAATTGAAAATCTAAGGCCTTGTAATTTATTTGAACGCCAAAAATCCCAAAAAAAAAAATCAAAAGAACTATGGCACTGGGTTTGCAATACTTTCAAAAGGGTGTCCCGAAGTTCCATAAAAATGGTCTATTCATGCAGCAGTCATAAGGCTTGTAGACCGTCAGATAGTGACAGATTCAGGTGTCCCATTTTCGTATACAAGCCTCGAATAGGGTTAAAAAGTATATCGATTTGGAGTAAAATGAAGATATTTTTACTAGTGGTTCCTGGGGATAACATATCAAAAATTGTTTTTTTTTCCCAAGTGTCCTAACTGCGGTACGAAATTACAGAGTGTGATTTGTTGGTCGTTAAGAAAAAAGTTCCTATGAACATATGTCCGGAGTTGCTTCTTTTCTGAGATACAGGGCTTTGCATTTTTTTTGAATGCCCTATATCTCGGAAACGAAGCAACTCCGGACATACAGTGTGATCCATTTAAGATGGAAGCGCCCTTATAAAACTCATATTTTTCAACCGATTGGAATGATGATTCGTTAGGTAGACATTCAAAAAGTCTATTGGGACACCAAATTTCATGAATAAATTTCCATTTTCAAGGCAAAGTATTCTTAGTTCTCAATGTCAAAAACCTAAAGAAAAAAAAATCTTTCCAATCGGTTAAAAAATGTAAGTTTTATAATGGTACTTCCATCTTAAATGGGTCACGCGGTATGTTCATAGGAACTTTTTTTCTTAATACGACCTAACGAATCACCCTCTGTAGTTTCGTACCGTAGTTAGGAACATGAGGGAAACAAATAAACACTGTACTGAAAAAACGAATTATTGGTATGTTATCCCCAGGAGCCACTTGTAAAAATATCTTCATTTTACTATATTATAAGAAAGAATATTCGTCTATGATTGGTTGGACCATTTATTACAACCAATCATAGACAAATATTCTGTCATGCTAAGACCATTGGCGATAACTGACATTCGACTATATTGTGGGAAAAAGAGTTTTGAATTTTATTTTGATATTTTCGTACATGTTGAATTTGTACATTCACTTGGGACCCTTTAATTAATGATCCGACACTAAAGAAAATTCAATGTATTGTAATCAAGTTGTTAGTTGAGTTTAGTGTATAGAAATGTCTTTAGATTTATGTAGTTATATACAGGGTGTCCCAGAATAAAGGGGACAAACTCCGAGGGTAGAATCCTCACTTCATTTTAAGGCTGAAAGTTCCAATAAACATATACCCTAAAATGAGTATTCTGAAAAACATATTTTTTGTGTCACTTTCAACACCCTGTAACTCGGTTAATACTCATTTTAGGGTATATGTTTATTGAAACTTTCACCCTTAAAATCAAGTCAGGATTCTACCCTCGGAGTTTGTCCCCTTTATTCCGGGACACCCTGTATATACAGAGTGACCCATTTGAAAGCGGGCCACCTCTCTAAAACTGTTATTTATTATCCGATTAAGAAGTTTGTTTTTTTTTCAATCAAAATCTGTTCATAAATAAAAAAATTATAAAATAATAAAATTTTAAATTAGTGGAATTTTAGGAAAATTTTATTTTATTATTCTATAATTATTTTATTTATGAACAGATTTCAATGAAATTCTGACCAATTATATTTCGAATCCAGTGGTTTTGTCAAAATTTTGATAAAAGTTCTGTAACTGAAGTGGTGGGTTGATTTATTGACAAAATTTTCAAATTTCATACCCATATAACTTTTTTATTGATGGACGCATTCCTACGTAATTTTCACATAAACGACTTGAAATTCCCAATTCGCCAAATTCTAATTAAAAAAATCGCTAGTATGTTTTTTGAATTTTTGACCTTGAAAAAAATTCGAAGTAGGCCTTGAAATTTTTATTTTTATTTCGAATTTATGGCACTCAGTTAGAACTAGCAATGCTCTATCTATTGAAAGAAAAAACTTCTGAATCGGATAATAAATAACAGTTTTAGAGAGGTGGCCCGCTTTCAAATGGGTCACTCTGTATATATACATATTTTTTAGTGTTTTATATTAATGTAAATGGGTATCTCTTCCCATGCAATAATAGTTATTTATGGTACTAGTGTGTTATGTTGAAAATAAGTCACGCGAGAAAGATTTATACCACGAGGCCGTCAGGCCGAGTGGTATAAATTCTAAAGTGACTTACGAAACATAACACATGAGTGGCATACAATGTTTTATCCAACACATGACAGTCACTAGTGACTAGTGAGTTATGGAGTATAACTCACTAGTGTGTTATTTGATAGTTTACTTGTCTAAAATGACATTAATAATGACAGTCATAACTGTCATGTGTTGGATAAATAAATAAAATTATTTTGATTACAAGGCTTACGATGGTTAAACCTCAAGAGATACATCAAAATAATAAACCAATGAAGTGTTGATTTTAAAAAAGCCTAGAGAAAAGTCCGCGATGGCATATGTCATAAAATAAATAGTTATTTATTATACAATGGAAAAAAACGCGAAGTGGAGGGAGACAAAAAACCGAGAGCTCAAATCTAATCTCTTTCCCGTGTATAATACACTATTTTTTTCTGTGAACAGTGCTTTTTTAAACATAACTGATATCACATGTGAAATGAATATGTGCGAAGCCGGGACGGGTCTCCGTGACAGTGTGGTAAAAAAACTGCCCGTCAAAAACCTTTCCTAAACTGATGATTAGAAATAACCAAAAAACCAGTAGTAGATGGTCTCACGTTTGAGTTGAAGTGTTTTCACGTGGATCGCAGAGAGCACTTGCAAATTTGTTCTTGATGTATGGAAAATCTGATGGATACAAATCAGCGGTCATAGGGTATTTAGTTGGTTCAGTTTCGTAAGCAAAGGTTACATTCTTTAACATTTTTCATTATTTATGTAATACCTTCTGTCAACTATTCTGAGATACTCTTTTGAAGCGTTCTTCATTGCTTGCTCAAGATATTAAATGAGCGTATGGGGAATCTCTTCAAAAACCTGGGAGATTTGTAAAAATGAATTTTACAAAAAAATTAAATTAATGAGTACCTCTTTACCTCTCAAATTTGAGAAAATTGGATAAATGAATCATGGAAAAAATCGTGCCAAATTACTTGCAGGTCAGACCCATGGAAGATGAAACTTAACAGTATTGATATATTTTTTACAAGAAAAATAGGCCCAAATATTAGAAAATGATTTTAACAATATTTCAATATCGTATGATTGAGGGTGGAAGTAGTAATTTTTTGTCAAGTGTTTCAATCCAACCTAATTTCATATTGAGTAGCGTTTCTATAAATTTTTCTTTAGAAAATGTTTCAATTCCATCTAGTTTCTTCCGGAATAGGCCAGACTTACAAATATTGTATCAATTCGTTCTGCAACCTTGAATGACACTGCGAACATTTTGTTTTGACCAAAATATTCATAATTGAACGCGCCCTGCAGTTGATATAGTGTAGCTTAATAAGGTTTTATATGTTGTCCGTATATAGAAACTAGTCAGAATATTTATTTATCTGGTACGCAATTAGCGGACCTCTTTAGGAAGTTGCCGATTTTTGGTATGCATAATTTCTTGAAAATTAGTGATATGCGCGATTCTACATATATTAATCTACACCTCAGACTTATGACTAACGGCTGTTGAAAGAAAAAGCTTACGGGTGTGAAGTTATCGACATCCACAAATGTACACAGAAAAATTTTAAAAATCATAGGAGGCACAAATTGCTTTGTACACGTTTCTGCTCGGGATATGTTACGGAAAATGCTCTTTCCTTCATCCCGCATACCACGTAGGAGTTTTCCAGGACGTCCAAAGCCGCTATCTTGAAATAAAAATAAAAAAAAAAACATTCATGATCTGCGACTCCCAAATATCCCCACTACCAAAACTTGTTCGCTATACGAATTTATGAATTCTGAAAAAAATCATAATCTTTGACTTCAAAAGCCTCCATCTACGAATCGAAGCCAAATTATAATAATCGTCTGCTATTTTGAAGCCGCCATGTTGAATTTTGATACCAAATTAATAATTTTTAAAAAGCCGTTCCCCAATTTGAAACAGACATCTTGAATTGGATTTTTGATAAAAAAATTACCATCTCCGCTCCTAAAAATACCTATACACCAGACCTAGACGAACTTAATCTGTGCCTAGACGCCAATACTCAAAAATCTATTTTCTCCGACCGAAAGACTCCATTTTCTATTTTGAATAGAATCGCACCTCAAATCAAAGAACTCATCCACCACCCTAATTTTTTTAATTACACCAAAAAATTCAAACTCAGCTCCGTCCCCAAAAACCATAAATTTTATGTATTTTATATATATTTTTATTTTATTTTATTTAAGAAAGTCTATTTCGGTTTATAATTTTTTATGTATTTTATTCTATTTGGGGAAGTATATTTTGAGTGAAATTGTCAAGCTGTGTGCACGCTTCAATATACTTGAAGGAAGAAACTTTGTATTTCGTGCAAAATATTTTTATTTTAAAAATTGTATATTTTGGTTTATATATTTTTTATGTACTTTATAATTTATGTGATATATTTAATGTCGAAGAACTCCGCACTGTATGATAAAAAATGGTAAAATTTTCTGAATTTTATAGTCCACGGTTTCAGTAATTCTGATCTGAAGTTAAAATAGGTAATACCTCTGTTTATACTATATTTGATATACAGGATACAAATAATGTAATTTGAGAATTTAGTATTTTAATTTCGGATTTGAAGTTTTAGTTCTTTGAAATTTGATATAAGTCACGGCCATGCAATAGTGCGGGGTTCATTTGTTTTTTTTTGTGTCAACATATATAATATATTCTTGGCAATATTATTATTTCACTTTCTGAGGCTGTTCTGTGCTGATAACACTCATGAAAAATTAAAGAAATGTGAATAAAACATAGAAAATCTTTACGGTAAATCAGTGATGAAGAAAAGATTATTTTCCATAACATATCCTGAGCAGAAACGTTTATAAAGTCATTTGTGCCTTCTATAATTTGTTTTTCGGAAATTCGCTCCTATCTCACCCCCTTGGACGGCCTGGAAAACTCCTACGTGGTATCAGAGAGAAAAGAGTATTTTCCATAACATATCTCGAGCAGAAACGTGTACAAAGCCATTCGTGCCTTCTATGATTTTTTTTCTTCGGAAATTCACCCCCTATTGGACCCTTGGACGGCCTGGAAAACTCTTACGGGGTATCAGAGATGAAGGAAAAAGTATTTTCCATAACATATCTCGAGCAGAAACGTGTACAAAGCCATTTGTGCCTTCTTTGATTTGTTTTCGGAAATTCACCCTCATTGCACCCCCTGGGACGGCCTGGAAAACTCCTACGTGGTATCAGGGATGAAGTAAAAAGTATTTTCAATAACATATCTCAAGCAGAATCGTGTACAAAGCCATTTGTGCCTTCTATAATTTTTTTTCAGAAATTCACCCCCATTCCATCCCCTTGGACGGCCTGGAAAACTCATACGTTGTATGAGGGGTGAATAAAAGAGCATTTTCCATAACATATTCCGAGCAGAATCGTGTACAAAGCCATTTGTGCCTACTATGAGTTACCCCCATTCCATCCCCTTGGACGGCCTGGAAAAACTCCTATGTGGTATGAGGGATGAAGGAAAGAGCATTTTCCATAACATATTCCGAGCAGAATCGTGTACAAAGCCATTTGTGCCTTCTATGATTGTTTTTTCGGAAATTCACCGCTATTCCACCCTTTGGACTTCCTGGAAAACACCTATGTGGTATGAGGGATGAATGAAAGAGCATTTTCCATAACATATTCCGAGCAGAATCGTGTACAAAGCCATTTGTGCCTACTATGATTTATTTTCGGAAATTCACCCCTATTCCACCCCCTTGGACGGCCTGGAAAACTCTTACGAGGTATCAGGGATGAAGGGAAAAGTATTTTCCATAACATATCTCGAGCAGCCATTTGTGCCTTCTATGATTTTTTTAAATTTTTCTCAGTGTACATTTGTTGATGTGGATAACTTCACACCCGTCCAAAATTAGCTATATATCTATTATATCTACATATTCATTCATCCAGTCTTCTGTTTCTCTTATCGAACTATTTCTTAGTTGGTAATCCTTCGTGAAAA
Organism: Chrysolina haemoptera; assembly: GCA_958298965.1. NCBI lineage: Eukaryota > Metazoa > Arthropoda > Insecta > Coleoptera > Chrysomelidae > Chrysolina > Chrysolina haemoptera. Next base: position 22,835,859 of record OY282595.1, read on the forward strand.
GTAATAGATTTTTGTTACAACCCTGGTCCTCTATATTATTTGTACTTGAAAATTATTAAAAAAAGGTATCCAAAATATATACATTTTCAATTTACCTCACAATCTGGTGCTGAACCAAAAATAGGTTGAAGATGTTTTTACTGCGATTGGGTAGCTCAACTCAGTAACCAACTCATGTAACCACAACAGACCTTGAGTTAGATTTGGTTAATCGCGAAAATTACCCTAATAACAAGTACGATAAGGTCAGGTTTGGTAAGTTTTGGTTAATCTGATTCTGGCTTCGGTGTTTAGTTTAATTACCTATTGAGATGGCCTTCTCACAGAAAGAAAAGAAAAAAAACATATACATTATCGGGAAGTTTTCATCTGGGGTATGGTGGTTTTATGAGAGCGTGAAGAATAGCTTGCTATAATGTTGAGACAGCATTACAATTTCTCCTTTACTCGCTCGAGGAAGGAATATCAACTGAGCTGTTAATTCGTCGGGCGAGGCAACAGGAGAGGCGCGCAGTAGTGCGTCTCTCTTATTTATGTGGTATTGTATTATCATATCACTGCGTTCGTTGTTGCTCGCGTAGATTTCTGTCTATACCACAGATGAAAAGTTTCCGATACTGTATTGTGAAAGTGTGCTGGCAGTCTGGAAATTATTAATGTTATTTTGAATGATTCAATCGTTCAGGTGGACTTAGAAACAGCAACTAAATTGCTGAATGAATTATGATAGGTATATGTAGATAAATAGTTGATATTTTACAGATCGACAATTAAAGTTAACATCAACTGTGCGTAAAGTAAATTTTTACACACTGTTCATACATTTATGCATTTTTTTAAAATACAGTATTTTGCGTCAAATACAACTCGGAAGTCATTTGATAATACCACGACAATATATTATATAAAACATTCAAATTAATGATACAATTGTTGAAATTTGGTAATATAATAACTGTTGAAGAAAAAACTTTGTATGATACACTTTCGTAAAGGGCTTTTTTGTACTCGCGTGTTGAACTCTGCTGCGCCTCATTCAAAAAACTTCACGCTCATACAAAAAAGTCCTACTTTACCAACTCCCTATCTTAAATAGCTATTTTTTGTTACAACCTTCAATTTCAACATATTGAAATGTTTATATTTATTATTTTTGACATCATAACCTCACAGTATAAACTGGTGCTGAACAAAAAATGGTTCCCACTAAACATAAAAACATAACGTTACAAAAATGTATCATATTAACGTGCGTTCAATGTTGTTCAAAACATGTATGTGATGTAATGTAATACCATTGTTACTCTTCTATATTAATATTTTGAATTGTATTATACAGGAAGGAGCATATACTCGTGGTATATCACATCTTTTCTGAATTTATACATACAATGTGGAATATCAATAGTCACTTTTTGGTAGGCGAGTAACTTCAACTTGAAAAATATAGAAAGAGAACGTATATCATGAGCCACACTCGCACCTTGTATCTCAAATGGAAAAATATAGCTTTTGATCATGTAACATTTAACTTGTTCCATATATTTTCATTTGAGATACAGGGTGCAAGTATAACTCAATGGTATTTCTTCCCTTTCTATATTTATCAAGTCGAAGTTACTCACCTTCTAAAAAGTCACTATTGAAATTCCAGATATAAATATAGAAAAAAAGGTACACTACAAATCAGTATCAATACAGAGGAAGGTAAATGTTAATGGGAGAATGAAATTAAATAAAAAAACTACAACTGCATTAAATGTTTAATGGAATAAAAACATATTATAAAAATTACAAACTCCTAAAGAAAAAAAGTAGAATTTTCACAAAATCAATGATTATATGGTTTTTGTGTCACTACTCCTTCCTCTTTAGCCTCTACGTTGCAAATCTCATCCAATCCGTCACAATGAGTTCAAACTCTTCACCTGTGGTTGAACGCAATGTCATTTACAGATCCTGAAAATATAGTAATTATTGTCACTGAATACTTAAATCAATTTTAAATTTATGCCATGTAATAAGTAAATGACTTGCATAAATAACTCCATAGATAATTATTTTATTTGTTTATTACTATAACTCATGCTTCATCAGTTGGCAGTGTTAATCCTATGTTAGCTTAAGAAAAGGCTTTATTCAAATGGGTAACAGAAAAACAAATCTCTAGTTTGTGTATCATGTATTCGTAACCTCATACTAGTTCTGATAATTAATCTATTTTGAAGCCAGAAGTTGAAATGATCACTATTTGGGAAATATTAAATATAAATTTCAGCATCACTTCAAATAATAATAATTTGTTGGAATTGATATATTTTCTATGTCACCTCCGCCTGACCTGTATGCTTAGTTTATCTTCACTGAATGGAATGACTTCAGTATTACTCAAATTATCATTTCCTTTTAAACCTAAAATTGCTTCCTCAACAGAGCTATTTTTATTTGTAAAAGTCAGAAGAGATAGATTGACAACGCTGATAAGTTTTCTTTGTTCAAGAACTGTGAATTTTACAATAATATTATATTCAGACTGTATTTTATGAATCCTGTTTTAATAATTTCAATAATATTGCTTTCAATCACTATTGGAAATAATACGTCGATAATAAGGGTCCAGGGTTGCTTCCATCAACATATATGTTCGTCTAGATACCAACTGTAGGAACAACTGATAGGCTTCTAGTTTTCTATGAATTGAGCAGCATCCTGAAAAGAATCGAATAGCATCCTGAAATGAATCAAACATCATCCTGAAATGAATCAGTGATGTTTATTGAATATTTTTTAGTAGTTTAAAGTATCTGCCAACAAATATCTAGCTGTTGTTCATGTTTTTATTCTTTCTACCATACTTCAGCTGGTACGAAAATCATATCACTCGCGAATTTGCAGGCCAAAAAGGCAACTAAGAATTTTTAATCAAAATATAAAAAGGCTTCAGATTATCCTACAAAAAATGCACAATGAAAATTGAAAACACTCGCAAATATGGATGAATGATAAATGTTTTGAACATGAACGGGAAAATTGCATTTAAGAAACATTTTAAGGTAATGTTAATTCCAAGTTTTCAGTACACTAGTATGAAAGCGCAGGAGGGCCACTTCGACTTTTAAGTCGAAATTTCGAGAAAAAAGTCGAAATTTCGACTTTTTTCTTGACATTTCGAGTTTAATATCGACTTTTTTCTCGAAATTTCGACTTTTTTCTCGAAATTTCGACTTTTTTCTCGAAGAAATTTCGACTTTCGAGTGTAATGTCGATATTTCGACATTTGAAATTTCGACTTTTTTCTCGAAATTAATCACTTCGACTGTAAAGTCGAAATGTCGAGAAAAAAGTCGAAATATCAATAAAAAAGTCGAAATATCGAGAGGCAACATTAGCGCGTCATCACGAAAGTCAAATTTTATCATTGCGCCGCACATGTTGGGTGTATTGGGGTATATTTTTCAAGAGCGATAGTGGAGGTATCGAAGCACTTGTTCGTAAAAAAACTACGTAGCTGGGAGCGCCAATAAGGTAGATAGCTTCTAATCGTAGAATCGGTTTTGCGTCAAAACTAATGATTTTATATCATTTTTTTTCTTCTTCTGAGTCTATAATCTCCTTACGAATTCGGGATTTGGCCTATTTTTTTCATTTGTCAAACCATTAAAAAAAAATTCATCAAAACCAAAAATCAGTTAGATTCCCGAATTTCACAAACGAATTGAATCATTTGTTTCAACAAAATTTTCGCAAAAAAATAAAACTGAACGCTCAAAACCGATTCCCGTTTCATCAAGGTTGTTTGCTCTTAAAGTCGAAGTGATGAAAAAAAAAATCTCTTGTGGCCCTTCTGCGCTTTCGTATGAAAGAGAATTGTATTTGAACAAATATTTGAAATTATTCTAATTTAAAATAAGTAAATGATATATGTGCAAAACTTTTTCTGGAATTTCGTAACACATAAAAACAAAATCTCTTGTTTCATAAAATTGGTATCTAATGTACATTTCCTCAATTTCTTATTGATTACCTTTGTTTTTAAATTTTCAGGGTGACTCCTCATTTGATAGAGATTGTGACCAAGAAGACCACCTTCAATCAAAATTGAATGACATTGTCAAACGACATCCTGAATTGGCTGAACATCTTGATAATTTCACTCGCCGTACTAATCAGAGGACTCGTCCATTAGCAGATGACCAAGAATTTGGCTCAAGTTTTGGAAGATCGTTTGGAGAACGATTTGGATTTCCATTCACCAGAGACGATCTTGATCCTGAAGAATTTGCAGACCAATTTTGTACACCAGAACAGGAATATCACCATTCCAGAACAAGTTGCCCTCAAAACAGCTCTCATCAAGGACAACCTACTACACAACGTCGAACAAAAGACCGTCAGTCTGAACCATCATTTCAGACACATGTTTCTCCATCTCGATCTTCAGAAAGTTCATCTCAGATTCCTGAAAAGCATAATACTCACATTCAACAAAGCAATACTATAGATTTAGGCCAGAAGCAAGATTCGGTTGAGGAACGGAATCAAAGATCTATGTCTGCACCTCCATCAGACAAAACCCAAAAGTCTACTTTCGGTATACATATTCCAGGAAATTCACCAGCTGAAGATATGGCACATCATCAACCACATTCGGAAACAAAACCCACTGAAAGAATTATTCCAATCCAGATTGAAGGTAGAGATACACCTATTATACCTAAGAATGCATCTTCAACTCAGTCTCGGCCACAACAGTCATTTTGTGGACCGGACAGAATATTTGGACAAAGACCAGAGCAGTTTACACAGTTTATCCATCGTGATCCTAGACAGTTCCCTGATAGTTGGCAAGATTTTGCGGAGGAACCAACAAGGAAGCAAAACTATCAACAGCATAGTGAGGCTCATCCTTCACCGCAACAACATAAGCAACAGGCTAAAACTTCTGCGAAAGATGACCACCAAAAGGAGATACCTATTCCTGTACAAAGAAATACCGTCCCAACCGAACCCAAAGGTTTTTCAAACGAGCAGCAGCCTGATGATCAACCCAAACCAACATGCCAGGAACATAAATCTTTAACACCAATCGAACAAATTCAAGTTATCCAGAAAGATGTATCTTATTTAATGGAGCAAGTTCAGCAGTTCACAGGCAAGCCTCGAGATAAGCAGTACTTGTATTTAGATGAAATGTTAACAAGGAACTTAATTAAGTTAGATAATATTGACGTTCAAGGGCAAGAGATTATAAGATCTTCAAGAAAGGAAGCCATTAAATGCATAGAAAAGGCAATTGGGATACTAGAAACAAAAGCTGCACTCAACAATGGCGAAAAAATGGATGTTGATCAACCACAAAAAATTCTTGATAATGATGAGAAAACTGAAGAGAAACAGCTTGTGAACAGTGACTCAGCAACTGAAGGAAATATCTGTGAAAAAATGGACATTATCTCTGAAGCAAGCGAAACTTTCAAAACCGAAGTCGATCAAAGCAAGAAAGAAAATAATGCAAACAATGAAAAAATTGAGGAGCCACAAGCAGTTAAAGAAAAACCGAATGATTCTATAGAAACTTCTATAAGTGGAGAAACTACAGAAAAAAGTGAAGTCCTCAAAGGAAGTGAGAACCAAGGGAATGTTGGTGATGCTGAAGAACATAAAGTAAATGATGAAAAGAAACGAGAACCGAAAGATGAATGTGCTAAGAAAAATAATATTGAAAATTAGATAATAAAGAAAAAAAAGCTTTGAATTAACAATATATCTGCTTTTCTTTAACTTTTAATACAAATTCGGTGATGCTGAATTTATTACCTACATTAATTTATTATTTCTGTAAATATCTTCCCTTTAGATTGAGCATTATGACTGTGATTGTTTAGTTTTTGTGTTTTAATCCTTGCCCTTGTACATACAGTTCATTGATATTTGATTGTAGTTGTACAATTAAACTGTTGAAAGAAGGTCTTACCTATTGTCATCTAAAATATAGTTGTTACTTCGAGCAAATACATGTAAATTTTTATTTCAAGACTATAGAGGCCAATTATTGTTGATAGGACAACAATATTTGCTAAGTCATGTCAATATTTGAAGCCACAGTGGACGAGATTACTTTTCAGATGGGTAACTGCCCGACTTCGGAGAATTGTTGAGTGAGTGCAGGAAGTTCAAAATTTAAACAGTTTTAATCTGATGCAGGCTTGTCACTTTTGTTGGGTTTGGTTACCACCCAATAGCTGAACATTTTTGATAGATTTGTTCAAGTGTGAATTTGCAGGTTTGATGGTTAAGATAAGTATTCCTTATAGCAAATTACTCTAAAAAAACAGCCTCCAGGTACTAATTAATTATAATAAGTAACCCTTAACAGCACATGCTCTGCCATTGAGGACACTAATAGAGGTACCTATCAATATTGGATCGAAATTTTCAATTAAGTCGACGGGATATGGCAGGCAGAATACAAGCGAATTTATTTCGAGTACTTTGGCGAATTATCTGGAGGTTCTACTAAATAAACTAACTATCGTTAATGACATTTTTGCACTCACCAAATCGACATGATTGATGCCTGCGCAGTTTATCAGCTACCACTATCGAGAAATTTCGTAGAGAAAAAAGTTGGGCGTCTCGGAAAATGAAGCTACTCAGGAAGATTCAGTCTGTTATTAATCATTTTTGAAAATAGGCGTGGGATCCTGGTCTAATATGGATTGTATTTCCAGAAATTTGGCTATATCTATTAAAAATTGTCAGAATTGTACATTCAATTTTAATGTAGTAAATAATAAAATAAATGAATATTATTATGAGGTAATCAATATGATCAATAAAGTATCGAGTTTTGTCTGTATCTGAGATATGCGTCGCTCAGTAACTCTTTGTTGGAGCGCCAATCCATCACTTTGCACTCTAAATACACAAATAAGTTTACTCAAAATTGAAAGAGGAATGCAAAAAATTATTAATATTTCTGATTTCACCAGTGGTATAAAAAATAGGGGAGAAAAGGGACCATGATGCACCTATTGAACACAAATATATATTTTATAAAATTTTTAGAACTGTGGAAGTTATGGATAAAAATTATTTTTAATTTTTCATATTCAACACCCTGTATCTCTGCAACGAACGGCATTTGAGAAAAGAAATATTAGGAAAGTCCTATTTACTTTTTATTATTACATTTATTTTATTTTTATTTTTTATATATAATCAGCATCATATCAATATGCAGCCACTACTTTCCACAAAAAACTGGCAAATATAAAAAAATTCTACCTATCCAGATTTGAAAAATTGTAGAAATCGTTTAGATCTCTAGCTGGCTCTGAATAAGGGAATGGATCAACTTAAACAAGAATATAAGAAAACCAAACGCGAATATACCAAATTGCTAATTGAAACACGTAAATATCAGTATAACAACCGAATTCAAAAGCAGTGATAATGAAACTAACAAAGATGCTTAATTAAGGCAAATCGTATATGAAAACAACAAAACAAGCGCAACGGTTAGTGAGCTAAATATAGCTGGGAATAATAGTTATTTATGCAACAAGTGCAAAAAGTAAGTGTTGTCCAACTCTGCCTAACGGCCTCGTCGAACAATTTCACGTCGAGTGCAATAAACAATTTTTGCACGAGTTGCATACAACATTTTTTCTAATTATAACTATTAAGGTGCGGCAGGAGTTGTAGGAAAATGAAAATCGTAACTCAAATAATTAATTATTACTATCCAATTGCATTGAAACAATCATTTCCATTTTTATTATTACTCATTTTGAAACTTTCAACTCTGTAATTGTCAGAATTAATTTTTGACTGACGTTTCTGTAACTATAGATGCATTATCAAAATCATAGTAGCCGTGAGCGCGTATGTTATCACGAGGTGTGGTCATAGTACAGACTATGCATGTAGGGGGTTTAGAACAAAGCGGATCAGTTTTGATTATGTATGGAGTTATTCTCGGGAAGATATTATTTTTTCAAGTCTGGCTGCTAACATGAATACAAAATAATATAAAATATGTAACTGTTTAAAACTTATTGCCAATCTCACAGAATATCTACTTAATATGTTTGAACGTTTATGTTTGTCATGATGACAGCACGTTGAAGTAGAATTACAGATGAGTTCAATAAAAACTTTATTGCACTAGTGCAATAAAGAACTTCTGTTTCCACTAAATATAGTTCAATAAAGTTTTGCTTTTTGCATGAATGTAGAAAAAAATAATTATGAATGATTATTCTCAATATGCTGCCTCTGATCTTTTAAATGAGCTTCCAAACAAAAATAAAATATAGGTGTATAATTTACTCCAAAACAAGAACTCTCGCTTTTTAACGCCATTAGGTAACCATAACCTTGAGGTGATCATTTTCAAAGATTAAAAAATAAATATAGTGCAGATTGTGATGGTTTACCATTTCTGTATCTAGCCTTCGGAGGGTCGGAGAAGGGCAGGGGTAAAATTACATGAAATAATTTAATTTTCGTCGGTTCTCAATATAGGTACAGTCCGTCGTCCCTCCCTTAACTTCTTTATTTTACATATTACGAAAAAATGTTAATTACATAAGTTGTAGGGTTTCATTCGATCTCTTTAATGGTTTACGTTTCATTTATACAGAGTATCTCAAAAAAATACAGAAGTTATTTTTTTTTTAAATAGGACACCCTGTATATCAGTGCATGATCGGTTAGGGATGATCATAAGGAATCCAACAATACCAAGTTTGATGCTGTTATCTCCAAAGACTACGGGGATATCGCCTATTATTTTATTCATAAACACAATGAGTGTGAGAGAGAATTTATTGACCCGCCAGAAAAAGTTTCTCCTACTCATTGGTCTTATGAATAAAATAACAGTCGATATCTCCGCAGTCTTTGGAGATAACAGAATCAAACTTGGTATTGTTTAATTCCTTTATGATCGTTCCTAATCGATCATGCAATGAAATACAGGGTGTCCTATTTAAAAAAATTATTTTCCAAGTCGCTGCGCTTTTTTGGGACACTGTACTTTTTGCCCTCACTGTATATATGAAAAATTTCAGTTAGTATAACTATACTATCAATTTTTGCTAACCCTTGCCATCCATCATCTTGGCACATAATGCATATACATACATTAACGTCAAGCTACAAAAATTATTCCACAGTATATACCCATTTTCAGTTTTTCGTTTTTTTTTTCACTCCCAAAAACTGTTTCAAATTCCAACGCGTAATTAGGTCTAAGATGGAAAGGGGGGTTGAATTTTATGAATTTTTTGTATTGTCAGCAGTTCTTAACGTGTGTGCAAAATTTCAGTGAGCCACATGTGTATGTTTGATTCCTCACTACCACATTTACAGGTCAAGCTAAGGAAATTATTAGACTGTCCGATGTTTTTTATTATTTTTACTGGTTTTCCGATTTTATTGTTGAAAGATTTCGTAATTTTTCTCCGAATTCCGATGAGTTCTCCATGTAAACTTCCGAAGGACAGGAGGGTAATTTTCTAAATATGAGTATGAAATTTTAACTTAATCGAATGTAAGCAAGTGCTTGAAAAATGGATTGCAAATCTTCAATCAGGTAGAGACATACGAACAAAGCAAAGTGGAGCATTCTGGAAACAACAGAACATAAATAAACAAAATAATTTAGATGATACCATTGATAAATTCTCTTCAAAATTCCAGAAAATTAGTCATCTGACCAAATATATATTTGTTAAGTTTAAATTTGGGCGAGTATAAATCCGGCACTGTCCCAGACAAACTAAAACAAGTATTAATCAAACCTGTTTATAATAAGGATAATACCACACTTTCATTTGGGTCAGGCTTTTACGAAAGTTCAGACATTCACAATATGGCTGTTTGAAGGGAAAAATATAGATAACAGTTTTTTATTTATGGTATGATTTAAAAAAAAAAGATCACTGATTAATATGGAAACAAGAAACTATCAATGGGCATTTTTCTGAAATAACAATTTGAACTTTGAAAACTGATCAACCAACTGCTACATCTGTCTTTAACACATTCGTTTGAAATTAGAACACAAAACTTGTTCATAAAAGCAAATATATGCTTCATTTAGGAGGCGTTGTTTCATTTTCTTCAATAGCTGATAATTGACTGAGCAGCATATCCATGGTAATTTTGTTTTTTGGTCTGGACGTCACTTTTTTGGCTTTCATTGCACGTTTTTTTACTTTAAATTTATTTCGAGACAAACAAACACTATTTGGAAAGTTTATGAATCTGTTGAATTTTCTAGTGCTCATAATATTTTCAGAATTGGGCTCTTCGAATATCGTCTCTAATGAAGGAGGAAGTCTCTTAATTTTTTTGTCAAGATAATAATTTTGTATGTCTTTGGAGCTACACTCGTCAAGTAGTCTCTTGGGTTTTGAAATAACTCTCTTTTTTTCCAGTTCTGGTGGTCGAATTCTCTTACGTCCAGAACGTCTCAAGTTTTCATTTGTATTTAATTCCTTAATTTCCTTATTGAAATCTTCTTCGGGAACACTGCTCAATCTTCGTTTATTTTTCCTGTCTTTTATTTCCAACTGAGAGATGAAAACATCCAAGACTTGTTCCATTTTGTTAACGCTTGTGGCATTTACAATATTTACATTACTATAAACACAGGTGAAATCATTTTTTAAATAAACAGTAGTAAAAACCATTAAAAACATATGACCATAAAATCTCTCTCTCTCTGTGTCTCTCTATATATTATGGCCCTTGCTTCCAAAAAGGCGCAATTGGCCATACCAATTATACCATAAACATATGGACAGTAAAGGTAAGTTCGGTATTGATGAGAGCGAGCAGATGTCGATTTTGGTCACGTGATCATCGAGAGACAACATCAGCGCGTCATCACGAAAGTCAAATTTTATCAATTAATTATCATTGCGCCGCACATGTTGGGTGCATGGGGATATATTTTCCAAGAGCTATAGTGGAGGTAACGAAGCACTTGTCCGTAAATAAACTACGTAGCTGGGAGCGCCAATAAGGTAGATAGCTTCTAATCGTAGAATCGGTTTTGCGTCAAAACTAATGATTTTATACAATTTTTTTTTTCTTCTTCTGAGTCTACAATTTCCTTAAGAATTCAGGAATTTGCCTATTTTTTTCATTTGTCAAACCAAAAAAAAATTCCTTCAAAATCATCAAAACCAAAAATTAGTTAATTAGATTTCCGAATTCTCACAAACGAATTGAATCATTTGTTCCAATAAAATGTTCGCAAACAAATAAAACTGAATGCTCAAAACCGATTCCCGTTTCATCAAAGGCATTGTTTGCTCTTAAGATTGAAAATTCTGTGTCCGAACGCTAAACACTGCTACAAAATAATCCAAATTGCATTTATCAAAAACTAAATTTGAAATAATTTTTTTTTGATTCCATGGTCCACCGCTTTATAATTCTTTGAATGGCAAGAAATTATTTTTTGATATGGATTCGAATGAAGAAGATGAGGAATCCAACATTGTGCCAAAAGGAAAAACTATGCGGAGGAAGTTGTGCCGAGGTTTTTAGGTTTTTAGGTTTTTAGATAAGCAATTCCAAAAGAGCACTGTCAGTGACGTAATATGACAGTTGCGGAACAATGTCATAGGGGGATAAACAAACCAAACGGAACAAAGACAAACCCATTGAACCCATTTTCCATAAGGCTAGTAAATAACTTAATGTCTGTAAAGGTTATACAAATCGCAATTATTCACTAACACCCACAAAAAAACGAATTTTGGAGAAATTACAAAGAGATAAAGAGAAGTATTACTTGCCAAAATAGCCGGTCGTGTCCGTAGTAAAATATTCCAATGTCTCTAGACAGGCAGCTTATGATTACTATTAGGTGTTTGACTGATTAGAATCACTCCGGTAAGTGGTGTGTAAAAGGCTTTATTTTAAATATTTCAAAAAAGCGCAAGCAATGATAAAGTATTACTTGCGAAAATAGCCGGTCGTGTCCGTAGTAAAATATTCCAATGTCTCTAACAGGCAGCTTATGATTACTATTTGGTGTTTGGCTAATTTAGAATCACTCCGGTAAGTGGTGTAAAAGGCTTTATTTTAAATAATTAAAAAAATAGTTCTGTTGCAGATAGATTTGGTATAAGTAAGACTACATGTTGTGATGTACTTTATAGAACATGTAAAAATTTGTTAAAAGTGAATTCTCAATATAAAATGAGATCCTGGCCAAGTCGAGACAGGGCATGAACTATTATGTCACAGTTTCAACAAATTAATGGATTTCCAAGTGAGTATCAGTGATGTTAATTATGCAAAACCAACATCAAACAAACATTTTCATTGTAGGAATTTTCGGAAGTATTGATGGATATGCCACATTCATATAATAAAACCTAGAGTCCCTGTATGCAATTTGACATTTGATCGTATATTAGAGTTGAGACCAATAATGAGACACTCTTTGACAAGACGTCGAAAAAACGCGTTTTAGCTTAAATCTTAAAAATTACTGCAAAACCAAATATTTTTTAAATGGCGAATTCTATCGGTCAAACAAGAACAGAAGATATATCTATATTATTTAATGATCTTTTCAATAAAAACTAAAGAGAATTAAAAAAAATCAGCTATTTGAATGAAAATTCGAATTTGCACTTTCAGATTTTTTCTTTTCTTTTCAGTTAGAGTCTTTTCACAATATCTATCAGATGTAGTTCAATGTCCAGCGTGGCTTGTGTCGGAGAAGTAGTTGTTTTCTGTTAGATATTACAAATAAATCAAATTTTTCATTTTTCAATTTTCATGGAGAATGTTCCCCTTTTCAAGTTGGAAATATATTTCCTCCCTGACGATACGCCCTTGTGCTCATTAAGTCTCACAAGGTAGACATAACCTAAAACGCGTTTTTTCGACGTCTTGTCCACTGATCTATAATATAGGTCATTATATTATAGGTCAGTGGTCTTGTCAAAGAGTGTACCGACCAGTCCCGACTCTAATTTACGATCAAATGTCAAATTGCATACAGGTACTCTAATAAAACCCAAAGAACATCTAAACTCCTACTGTAATAGGAAACATTTCCACTCCGTTCTTTTGCAAAGAGTGTGTGACCATCAAAAGCTGTTTTGGATGTGTATGCAGGACAGCCTGGATCGATACTTGACATGAAATTGTTTAGGAAGTCTGATTTGTATCCCAGTATTCAGAATGGTACTGTTGATTTTCCAGATGATATATAGCCATCTCATTGGAGATCTTATTGCTTATACACTATCAATAAATCTACTTGTGGAATTCAAGAATGTAGGTGTTTGGTAGGTGTGTCATCAAAATCAAATAGACAAAAAAACTTCAACAAAAAATTGTCCTAAAGTAGAGTTGTCATTGAAAATGCCGTTGCATATTTAAAAGGAAGGTTTCGTCGTCTTAAATTCATGGAGACTGTTAAACTTGATCTGACCGATTTGGTAATTGTTTCAGCATGTATTTTGCACAATATTTGCATTTTGAATGGCGATTTGTCAGAAGAAATTGTGGATCAACAAGAACTTTTGTACAAATACTCAATGAACAGATTGGTGATTATGAAGATGTGAAGGATGGAAATGAGAATAATTATAAAAGATTGGATATTATGAATGGGCTGCAAATGGCCAATAATTTGTAATAATTTTTTTTTATTTCTTGTCTCAAAAATTTCAAATAAAGTATATGTTACATGTCTGGATATTTTGTATTTGTATTATTGAACAGATCATTTCTCTTTTTCGAAGTTTTGGAAAAATTAGTAGTGAATCTTCAAAAGCAGCATTTATTAGTCGGTTATTCCATCAAATGTAAGTACTATGCATTCATAGGTAATAAATATAATATCAAAAATTCATTATATGAAATTACTTTATTGAATTGATTGCAGAGATGGCTGGTTTTTTATGCATTAAATTATTCATTTTTTCATAGTATTCCCAGGAACGTCTCTTTTGACCCGAAGTAGTATTGTGGTCTTTTATATCTTTCTATGTTTTCATCAGACATTTCCATTTTGTGTCTACTTGTTGCCAAGTAAGATTCATTGCTAATGCTAATTGCTATTGATTGTATTGGCAATTTTAAGCCAAATGTGTTTTCTAACTCATTTTTCAAAGTTCTCTTCATTCTCCTTGAAGTCCATTTTTTTTCTTCCATTTTTTCGGCCTTTGGTGAAAAACAATTTTTGCTGGGGGATTTATATTTTCTGAAACAAGGATCCACCATTATTTATATTATTATATTATTCACAATAACTATTTCATTAACTTACAACTTTTAATTTTTCAGTTGTGTGGTTATGAGTATGATCTCAGCCAAAAAAAGTTCTGTTTTGACTGTTTTGTGCGATTTTACTGTTAGCTCGATTCCTAACGTAGGTAGAGGCGAAACGATGTGCTCGCCTATATCAGAATCTGCGTCGACCGAACGCAAAGTTGATTCAATGGAGCGAGTGAAATTGCAATACCGAACTCACCTTATGTAGGATACATCATTATATCTTATATCCCTCCTTATCACAGTCATAGATTAGAGAAACTAATGACATTGACAAATATTTGCTAATGATCACTGATCAGACGACTACGACTACAATAATCTACCAACATGTGGGTCAGAAACCACTGACAAACTAGCAAAATCTACTAAAAATCTACACAAAGGCATATCATCACATTGTGGCATTTTAATTGCAATTATTAACACATCTAAGGGCAAAACGATAATATTTGAATATAAATGAGCTGACGTTGACTGTTGGAAGACCACCAACCTAACTAGCGCCACGGCGCCACATACTTCAAGCTTTCCAGCCTGCAGATTACCTGCCATTTTTACGTTCTTTCAAAATGACTTTTTCGAGGTTGGCAAGCATTGATACAACTTGCCACTGTTGGCATGGTTGGCAGTTTGCTTTTGGCATTTGGCAACTACCCCCGGCAACTGCTAGCTTATCGGAATGTTAAAAAGGATTGTCTAAAATTATTACTAACGAAGAAGAATTTAGACGAAGTGAAGTTGAAAACGGTCGCTTTTTCCTTTACAACTCGTGATTTGAAAGTTTGTAAACACTAAACGGTACAGCACATAGGATCACTAAAGGATTAGGATACCACCAAAATTTAATTCAGAACCCCTCTGTGTGACTAAAATACAACCATTTTAATAATGGATGCCTCGCTGTCGTTGATTTGCCCTCTATGTTGTGAGGAGAAGTTTTCTTCCCATCATTCTTTAAAATACCATATTTTGAGCATAATTGATAACTTGTTGTGCCCTGCATGCAACATGAGATTTGATGACATTTTAAACTTGGTAGAACATTTGGGAAGAGAATGTAAAGAAAATGAAATGGATACCATTTCACATCCAGTATCTACCGAAAATATAAAAAAGGAAACTTATGTGGAACCCTCAAGTACTTTGATTTGTAAAGATGCAGATGATCCACAAACCATTGAGGTTGCCCCCGAATTAGAATTGTTGGAAGGTGAAAAAAACAAGTCTGTAATTAATGAAGATGAGGAGAGCGTTATGTACATGTGTGTAATGTGTGAAGTTCATTTTACTTGCATTGACGAACATTTACAAAAGTTCCACGATGGGGAGGAAGTTGTATTGGTAAGTGTGATTCAAGAAGTTACATTTGAGCAAGATGCATAGAAACCATGGTGTAATCCCTGATGTGATTTTGTTTCACGAAAAGTTCTTGATTCTGTTTTTTCCTGGGACTGTTGGTTCCATTCGTCAATGGATAATGCTTATACATGTGACACTCGTATAGAAAGGGTTAATGGGAACAAGCCAAAGTCTGATAAAATATACTCGAGATAAGTTCAATAATTGTCAAATAGTTTTTTTCATGACAACTTACCCTAAGAAAATATTGATGGTAGTACACACAAGTATCACTGGATATTCGAGCACGCCACAATTTCATTTGTTTTCTCATAATCAAGCTTGCAAATGTCTCACTTTTGATCCCACAGTGTTGCAGGTATAACTCGCTATACCAGGGTTTATATATACATGGTGAGTTAGAATAAGACAGTCTAACTCCAAATACAGATTCCTCATCTCTTTTCGAGATTAAAAGTTGTATAGATAGATAGATAGATAGATAGATATTTATTTTGCCACAAAAGATTACACACAATGTAAAAAAAAACTACAAATCATATGTAAACTTATCGAACTAGTCAGGGGGTGGAGGTTTGTATAATTAAACATATTAACACAAGTACATATATAGATATACCTGTATACACATTGAAGTAGCAAATATAGATATACTCAAACAAATTGAAATTAAAATATTAAAATACACTAAAAATACGCTAATGAAGAGAACAGCAAGATTCATTCAGAATTGTTTAAATGTATTGTCGAATATACTAAACTGAAAATTAAAAATTGAGAAATTGCTCAATATCATATAATTGTTTATCACATAAAAAAGCATGCAAGTTTTTCTTGAAGATGCTTATTGTGCTACCTGTATCCACAAAACTTTTTATTTTGTTAAAACATTTAATGCCTATATATTTCGGTGAATTCTGGCTCACCCCAAGCCTAGAGTACGGTTGGTGGCTAGCTTCTCTATTCCTCGTGAAATATGAATGCACATCACAATTTCTCTTGAACTCTGTTTCGTTTTCCTTGACATACATAATCAACTGGAATATATCGTTTGCTAAGAGGACAAATATTGTATGTCCACAAATGTAGTTTTTAGTAAAATCAATTTATAGATTTATCAATTCATGTTTTTTCTACTGGAAAAGTCTTGATTGTCATGTCAGAAACAGTTTCAAGTGTGTGAACAATATAAGGGCATCATAAATATTTCCTCTCGATTGAATTAATAGTCATAATATCACATTTTCGACAATGGACATAGAATATTTGTCCTCTTACCTGTGTGAAAACAGCAACCAAAAGATAGCAACTAATTTTCCGAAGATTGCCGATCGGTCAGTGGCGTCAGACTGACAATTTATTTGGGGTTCTGCGCATATATAATAATTTCCAATATAATAAAAAAAAGTTCTCTTGAATATTGTAATGAAAAAACTATTTAAGATTGAAACGTCAACCAAAACTAGGTTTGTTTAATTCTCTCGGTGCAGGGAATGTCATATAGAGAAAAACTTTTGCAGCACTTGCGCAGAGGGTGGATGAGTACCAACCACTTTTGGAAAAAGTGCAATTTCAGGGATTAAACCAAAAACTGTCTCATCCAAAAAGGGTTCATATCATTACTATGGGTGCAGAAAATCATTTCCTGTTGAAAGAAATTCTTGCAACACTTGCAGAGGGGATGGAAAACCAGCCCAATTTTAAAAATATGTGATTTTAGGGATTAAGCCAAAAATTGTCTGAATCAAAATTGCTTCATTTCGTTATTACTGGTGGGGAGAAATATTTCCTTTTGAAAAAAATTCTTGCACCACTTGCAGAGGGGTTGGAGTACCCCATTTAAAAATAAATCGATTTGAGGTATTAAATCAGAGACTGTCTCAACCAAAGTAGGCTAATATCATTACTATGCGTGCAGATAATCATTTCCTGTTGAAAAACATCCTTGCAACACTTGCAGAGGGGATGAAAAACCAACCCCATTTCAATAAAAATCGATATGAGGGATTAAACCAGTAAACCAAAGTGGGTTCATATCATTACTATGGGTGCAGAGAATCATTTCCCGTTGAAAAAAAATCCTTGCAACACTTGCAAAGGGGATGGAAAACCAACCCCATTTCAATAAAAATCGATAAAGTGGGTTCATATCATTACTATGGGTGCAGAGAATCATTTCCTGTTGAAAAAAATTCTTGCATCACTTGCAGAGGGGGTGGAAAACCGACCACATTTAAAAAAAAATCAATATGAGGGATTAAACCAGAAACTGTCTCATCCAAAGTGGGTTCATATAATTATTAAGGGCGCAGAAAATCATTTCCTGATGAAAAAAATTATTGCAACACTTGCGGAGGGGGTGGAAAACCAACCCCATTTCAAAAGAATGCGATTTGGTGGATTAAACCAGAAACTGTTCAAACTAAAGTGGATGCATATTATTATGAGTGCAATGACTCATTTCCCATTGAAAAAAATTCTTGCAACACTGGCAGAGGGGATGGAAAACCAACCCAATTTTAAAAATATGTGATTTTAGGGATTGAGTCAAAAATTGTTTGAATCAAAATTGCTTCATTTCGTTATTACTGGTGGGGAGAAATATTTCCTTTTGAAAAAAATTCTTGCACCACTTGCAGAGGGGTTGGAGTACCCCATTTAAAAATAAATCGATTTGAGGTATTAAATCAGAGACTGTCTCAACCAAAGTAGGCTAATATCATTACTATGCGTGCAGATAATCATTTCCTGTTGAAAAACATCCTTGCAACACTTGCAGAGGGGATGAAAAACCAACCCCATTTCAATAAAAATCGATATGAGGGATTAAACCAGTAAACCAAAGTGGGTTCATATCATTACTATGGGTGCAGAGAATCATTTCCCGTTGAAAAAAAATCCTTGCAACACTTGCAAAGGGGATGGAAAACCAACCCTATTTCAATAAAAATCGATAAAGTGGGTTCATATCATTACTATGGGTGCAGAGAATCATTTCCTGTTGAAAAAAATTCTTGCATCACTTGCAGAGGGGGTGGAAAACCGACCACATTTAAAAAAAAATCAATATGATGAACCAGAAACTGTCTCATCCAAAGTGGGTTCATATAATTATTAAGGGCGCAGAAAATAATTTCCTGATGAAAAAAATTATTGCAACACTTGCGGAGGGGGTGGTAAACCAACCCCATTTCAAAAGAATGTGATTTGGTGGATTAAACCAGAAACTGTTCAAACTAAAGTGGATGCATATTATTATGAGTGCAAAGACTCATTTCCTATTGAAAAAAATTCTTGCAACACTTGCAGAGGGGATGGAAAACCAACCCAATTTTAAATATATGTGAGTTTAGGGATTAAACCAAAAATTGTCTGAATCAAAATTGCTGTTGAAAAAAATTCTTGCACCACTTGCAGAGGGGGTGGAGTACCCCATTTAAAAATAAATCGATTTGAGGTATTAAATCAGAGACTGTCTCAACCAAAGTAGGATCATATCATTACTATGCGTGCAGAGAATCATTTCCTGTTGAAAAACATCCTTGCAACACTTGCAGAGGGGTTGAAAAACCAACCCCATTTCAATAAAAATCGATATGAGGGATTAAACCAGAAACTGTCTGATCCAAAGCGGGTTCATATAATTATTAAGGGCGCAGAAAATCATTTCCTGATGAAAAAAATTATTGCAACACTTGCGGAGGGGGTGGAAAACCAACCCCATTTCAAAAGAATGCGATTTGGTGGATTAAACCAGAAACTGTTCAAACTAAAGTGGATGCATATTATTATGAGTGCAAAGACTCATTTCCTATTGAAAAAAATTCTTGCAACACTTGCAGAGGGGATGGAAAACCAACCCAATTTTAAAAATATGTGATTTTAGGGATTAAACCAAAAATTGTCTGAATCAAAATTGTTTCATTTCGTTATTACTGGTAGGGAGAAATATTTCCTGTTGAAAAAAATTCTTGCACCACTTGCAGAGGGGGTGGAGTACCCCATTTAAAAATAAATCGATTTGAGGTATTAAATCAGAGACTGTCTCAACCAAAGTAGGCTCATATCATTACTATGCGTGCAGAGAATCATTTCCTGTTGAAAAACATCCTTGCAACACTTGCAGAGGGGATGAAAAACCAACCCCATTTCAATAAAAATCGATATGAGGGATTAAACCAGAAACTGTCTCATCCAAAGGGGTTCATATAATTATTAAGGGCGCAGAAAATTATTTCCTGATGAAAAAAATTATTGCAACACTTGCGGAGGGGGTGGAAACCCAACCCCATTTCAAAAGAATGCGATTTGGTGGGTTAGACCATAAACTGTTCAAATTAAAGTGGATGCATATTATTATGAGTGCAAAGACTCATTTCCTATTGAAAAAAATTCTTGCAACACTTGCAGAGGGGATGGAAAGCCGACCGCATTTTAAAAAAAATCGATATGAGGGATTAAACCAGAAACTGTCTCATCCAAAGTGGGTTCATATAACTATTAAGGGCGCAGAAAATCATTTCCTGATGAAAAAAATTATTGCAACACTTGCGGAGGGGGTGGAAAACCAACCCCATTTCAAAAGAATGCGATTTGGTGGGTTAAACCAGAAACTGTTCAAATTAAAGTGGATGCATATTATTATGAGTGCAAAGACTCATTTCCTATTGAAAAAAATTCTTGCAACACTTGCAGAGGGGATGGAAAACCGACCGCATTTAAAAAAAAATCGATATGAGGGATTAAACCAGAAACTGTCTCATCCAAAGTGGGTTCATATAATTATTAAGGGCGCAGAAAATCATTTCCTGATGAAAAAAACTATTGCAACACCTGCGGGGGGGGGGGTGGAAAACCAACCCCATTTCAAAAGAATGCGATCTGGTGGATTAAACCAGAAACTGTTCAAACTAATGTGGATGCATATTATTATGAGTGCAAAGACTCGTTTCCTATTGAAAAAAATTCTTGCAAGACTTGCAGAGGGGGTGGAGTACCCCATTTAAAAATAAATCGATTTGAGGTATTAAACCAGAAACTGTCAACCAAAGTGGGTTCATATCATTACTATGGGTACAGAGAATCATTTTCTGTTGAAAATAATTCTTGCAACACTTGCAGCGTGAGTGGAAAACCAACCCCATTTAAGAAAAATGCGATTTTAGGGATTATACCAGAAACTGTCTCAACCAAAGTGGGTTCATATCATTACTATGGGTGCAGAGAATCATTTCCTTTCGAAAAAAATTCTTGCAACACTTGCAGAGGGGGTGGAGTACCCATTTAAAAATAAATCGATTTGAGGAATTAAACCAGAAACTGTCCCAACCAAAGTAGGCTCATATTATTACTATGGGTGCAGAGAATTATTTCCTGTTGAATAAAATCCTCGCAACATCTGCAGAGGGGATGGAAAATCAACCCCATTTTAAAAATATGCGATTTTAGGGATGTTTTCCATCATTCTGGTTCATGAATTGCCATTCCTCATTCAATAGTTTTTTTCATTACAATATCCAATAGAATTTTTTTTAATTTTATTGGAAATTATTATATATGCGCAGAACCCCAAATATGTCAGTCCGACGCCACTGACCGATCGGCAATCTTCGGAAAATTAGTTGCTATCTTTTGGTTGCTGTTTTCACACAGGTTGTCCTCTTAGCCATAAATATAAAGACACGGTAATGTTAGGATTTGAAATTGTTTGAATAGCAATTTACATCTATGAAGTAACAGGAAGACCCCCAGAAAATCAGTCCGTACTGAAGTGTTGACTGGACCAACCCAAAATAGAGAATTCTAAAAATGTCAATTGATAGGGTTTCTTTCAAGTTTCATATTATATAGGAAGTCATGCTTAGTTTAGAACATAGTGCATTTATGTGTGCTTCCCAGGTCAATTTTTGATCAAGGTTGAGACCTAGAAACTTTATGGTATCCTTACTCTGAATAGACTGGGCACACACATTGAGGTACTGATCGGAATCAGGTACAACGTTTTTTGGGAGAAAGCGCATGTGGTAGGTTTTTGATAAATTCATCTTGAGTCCATTATCTAAACAGTATTCATTCAATTCCATAGACGCCTCATTGCTTGTTTCAACAAGATACTCGATATTTTTGTTTGACATTAGTATGTTTGTATAATCAGCATAATCAATCATTTGATATGATGACATGCAGGAACCATTAACATCATTAATGAATATAATGAAGAACAATGGACCCAAGATGGAACCTTGGGTATGTCTCCTGTACCAGATCTAACACCATCAACAAGTGTGGCCTGTTTTCTATTTGTTAAATAGAAAGTTGCCCAGTTATGTGCTACTCCTCGTACACCAATGCATTTTAGTTTCAGTAATAACTTATGATTGGTAGTATAGAATGCACGACTTAAATCGTAGAACAAACTTACGACATGATGTTTATGATTTAGTGCTGCATAAATGAATTCTATGCCGTCTAAGATTGCTGTTTTTGTCGATTTCTTGCTTCTGAAGCCGTGTTGAGTATTAGACAGTAGTTTGAATTTTTCAAGATAATTTATTAGTCTTATGACTAATTGGACACATTGACCTGTAATTTTTTATTTCAGATTTTGAGACTTTGTTTTTGTAAACAGGAATACATTTAATTTAATACATCTGGAAATGATCCAGATTCAAACGATTCATTGATCAAATATGATAATGGCTCAGCAATAACATCACCCGCTATTTTGATGGCCTTTCCATTGATATCATCCCAACCAGCAGCGGGTTTAGAGGTAGTCTTGTTCAATATTTTCAGGATTTCATCTGGGGTGGTGGGTAATAAGAAGAAAGTCATAGAGGATCTGTCAATGTTCGTTTCATAGACGGGTTTGGATATTGTTTTAAAAGAGTCTATGAAGAAGTCATTTATGAAATTACTTTAAAAAGAAAGAAAAGTAATATGAAATGTAAAAAACTTTTTTCCAAACGTATCATTTTCATACATATCCCTCCAATTTTCGCAAGACAAGACATTGTGAAATGTTTAAAGGTTTATGTTTATTGAAATTTCTTCTGTAAATATATTTTGAGTCATTGTGTATTGGGGAAGCAGTGTCAAATGTACATACCTGGTAGGTATGATCAGACATGAAAGTATCACTAGCAATTACATTACTCACCTTTGAGTTTGAGAATCTGTTATCAATACAGGTAGAACTTTGATTGGTTATTCTAGTGGGTTTCATTATATGGTGTATGATATTGTATTCCAATAAAAGATTTGTAAGAGAAAATTTCATTATACTATTTTCAAGAAAATTTACATTGACATCACCGCAAATAATATACTGATCACTATTATTGTAGATTTCGTGTACCAGTGCTTCTAGGTTACATATGTAGTTTTTGAAGTCACTGTCGGGGGTTCTATACACAGCCATTAGCCAAATTTTATTCTTCTTTTTTGCAAATTAATTCGTGCCAAACATACCTCAAAACTTTTTTCAACGCTTCTCTTGAATGAGATATGTTCCACATTAAGTCCATGTCTTGCATATATACATACTCCACCTCTTTTGTAATGGGTTCTGGCAAAATATTAAATCAGTTCAAAGTTTTTGATCATGGTTATGTTTATTTCTTGATTGTTCATCCAATGTTCCTCTATACTATTCATAAATAAGGATGCAATGCTCATCGATGGATCCATCGATGAATTTAAAAACTGGCCCTTAGATATGCTCGAGGATATGCTACTTTTTCATCCAGAAGCTTTTTATTTTAGTTCTATTTCCAATTTCATGTGGTCCATATGATTACTACTACTTACTGATGTGTTTTCTTCCTTGTTTTCAATAACAAGGAATCCGTATAAATTATTTGTCTTTGTTGTTTTATCATTACAGCAGATTACAGCAGATCCTATTGAGGTATGTCCCGAGGTATGTCCTAAAATGCAGCCCATCTGAGATACAGGGTGTCATAAGTACGAAAAAAATTTAGATTAATTTTTTTCTCTCTCGTGACTCATTGCCATATGGTATTTTTTTTCAGTCTGGATCTGATCAAAGTTATGATTTTTCAAATGGAACACTCTGTATTTTCTTCCATTTTTTAATTATTTGAGAAAAAATAAGCTGACTTTGCAAAGGTGTTCCTATACGTAACTCTCCCCGTTTATGAGATATTGAACTTTTTCTCAAAATGTAACGTCAAAAAACTTCAATATCATTGGAATTAGCTACGGGAGGTGTACGAAATTTGTACTGGTCACTCAAAACTCATTTAAATCCCTTTCATCTAGTTACTGCGGCTTCAGACAACGATCAATATTATACAGTATGTTTTATATTAGCAGGAACACTTACCGCATATTTAAACTCCAATAACTTTGTTATTTCAAATGGAAAACGCTGTATTTTTCCACGTGAAAAGATTCACCATTTAATTTATTTTCGAACCACATAATATTTCCCTTACCTAAATATGGTGCTTCAGGAGTTATCGAAGCGTTTTTGTAAAACCAATTAATTTTTCAAAATAATAAATACTGAAAAAAGTAGTTCTTCATTATCATTAGTGAATTAAATTTGAACACTCTCTACTTTAAGTTGATTTTCTTTGGAGCATTTGTTATATTGGTCCACCTGTATCTACTATTATTGTAAATAAACAATAATGAGAGAATAAAGTTTAAGTGAAAATTGAAAAAATTATAATCAATGTTCGATGTGACCACCATTTACTTCAATACAGCATCTAATTCTTTTTTCAAATAAGCTTCTGACATTGTTCAACATATTTAGAGTAGTGGGTGGTGTACTATATACATTATCCTCGATATATCCCCATAAAAAAGTCCAAAGGTGCAAGATCGGGGGATCTTGCTGGCCAGTTATAAGGACCACCTCTCCCAATCCATTGATAGTTCCTGACAACATGTTTTGAAATGTGTCGGAGCACCATCTAATTGTAGCCACATTTTCTCACATTCCAAGGAATATTTTCCAGAAGATTCCAAATATCTCTTTTCATGAATCTTATGAAATCTTCATGAAATTTCCTTTCATCCAGATGCTCGTCAAAGAAATAAGGGCCAATTATGGTTTCTCCTATGATTCCACCGAATGAGTTAACACAAATTAGCTCCAATTAGGGAAATATACGACGAGTTTGTATTAAATTTGTGCCAACATTATAATATGTCAGCATACACCACTATCGATGAAAAACTTGAAGCATTTCGAGGTAAATGTCCGTTCAGAATTTATATGCCGAAAAAGCCTAATCGTTATGGAATCAAGATGTATGCCTTGGTCGACGCCAAAATGTTTTACACGTTTGACAACTTTTTCACTAGCCTACCTATAACTGAGGTACTAAAGCAACACCGTCTTACTACAATTGGAACATTACGTAAAAATAAATCTGAGATGCCTCCTCAAATGTTGTTGCCAAGACCAGAAAAATCCGTCATTTTTGCCTTTAGAGATGTGTACACTCGTTTCGTACACTCCAAGCCGAAAAAGAAATGTCCTATTACTATCGACGATGCATTATGATGACGGTGTTGACAGGGAAACTGGCAAACCAGATAATCATGGACTATAACAAAACAAAAGGAGGTATCGATGTTGTAGACAAAATATGAGAAGCCTACAATTGCGGTCGTGCAACTCGTAGTTTGCCAATGGTCATTTTTTATAGTGCCATGAATGTTGCTGGAATATATAGTTATATAATTTATAACTAGAATAACCAAATAAAAATCAAAAGGAGGAAATTTTTACAAAATTTTCGTCGACGAGCTCAACAGTAAACCATTCCAAGGATAATCCGTTCACGCCTTTCTGAAATATGTGGAATAGAAACTAATAATGTTGTTCCTCAGGACCAAACTCATGGATGATGTACGTACTACAGCACCAAAAAAAGTCGAAGAACAAAATATTCTTGTAAAAAGAATGTAAGAAATATTATTTGTGCCTAGAACACCTTACTGGATTATGTAGAGATTGTTACAAAGATTATGAAGCTGAAAATTTGGAGTAAAAGTTTCAGTTGTGCATATTGTCAAGAATGGCAAGAGCGCCCTGTGTATGGCTGGAGTACGAAATGTTCGGTCATTGATATGTTATTATTAATTGATCAATTCGGGAACCATGCTCGACTATGAATGAGTCTGATGACAGCTTGGCCATGACACTGTTAGTTTGTTGATTCATCTGCTAAGGTTCAAAGCCAGTGTGGCTATGGGCCTGGACTTTGGGCCTTGCATCAATTAGTAGTAAGTGTGTTAATATTGTATGGTAAGAAATCTAGAAATCTATTATCTTGTATTATTAGTTATACCCCTGTGTATATATAACTTTGCCCCAATGGTTGTTTAAATAAAATATTTGTATTTTGTTATTATCTATACGAGTTTCTCTGTGCTACCATCTGTAGCTACAACCCCTAGTCAAGCAACCTTAGTTGTGGCTTATAGTAAAGGCCAAAAAGGCCCTATATAAGCCTATTCTCTTGACAATATGGATTTCGAAGTTAAAGTAATTTTAAATATTTTCGAATAGGTCGGTTTCATAGACCGACTTTATCAAAAATAATAATTTATTTCACGTTATTTGCGGAAGGTTAAATATGCATTAAAAATTAAAAATCGTTTGGGAAGTGGCTGAAATATAGTCGATTGTTCAATCGAACAAAGTTGGATTTGAAAACCAAACTTAAATCATAACAACTGACGAATGGCATCAGCAGTTACCAGAGGAAACTCCTAGGGAAGATACAGTTGAAAATTGGGGTTTTTCATGTAATTGCAGCACCCATATTTTCCCACAATTAAAAAAAAATCCTCAAAACGAAATAATATAGATGAAGAAATGTTCGCAACTGCTATTTCTCAAATGGCAACATGCTCTTTTCACTTCATCATGATGAAAAATTATGAATGATCAGATTCCTAGTGAAGAAAGTTTTGGAGAATTTTATTTCATTTCATTTATTGTACCATTACAAAAGAGTTTACACTCGTCACTAATTAAATATTTTAAATATATGAAAACATAATTTAAAAAATACCATTCCAAAAGGTACCGAATCGAGTACCGAATATACATGAGGTTTTATTATGAGTGTTCTCAAAATTGGATGTTCCTGAATGAAGGCGGATGTGAACATAAGAAACAAAATCAAAAAAGCAGCATTTATCGAATAAGTGAAACACTTTTTTTTGTGGAAATTCATGATCACTTTGATGAAACGAAAGAACACTCTTTTGTCTTATTTCCACTAGATTTTTATTGTTATGACCGGTTTCGGGTTTTATCCCATTATCAAGTATAAAAACTAACCCGAAACCGGTCGTAACAATAAAAATCTAGTGGAAATAAGACAAAAGAGTGTTCTTTCGTTTCATCAAAGTGACTCCAATATTTATAAATTCACTTATACTGACTTTTTCCACCTTCTACAGTATAATTAATTTATTTTCGGATTTCATTATAAGAATGAAAATAATTTTCATATTTTCTGTCCAATTTTGAAAGCTTGTTTTTTTTTCAGGAAACTGAAGAAACTGAAAATGATGGATATGAATTGGAAAGTGAATCAGTAATAAGATCGGAGAGGGAAATAGGTGAGGAACCTATGGACGACAATGAGTATGTTAGTTCAAATAATATTGATGAACAACAATGTCTTGACAAAGATGGTCGAGCGTTCACTAGGAAAGTTGTTAGAATTGGTAAATTCTGGGATGACGAAAATACTATTAAAAGTCCCATGACGGAAAATTATATGTTCGAAAACGGACAAGTTAGAAAAGTTACAGAAGAAGAAGCTGAACAAATTGAGGACAAGAATTCACTAATCCAAATTCACCAATGTCCAAAGTGTTCCCTACAATTTCCCAAGCTATATCACTTTTTGAAACATGTGTGTGATCCTAACAAAATCAACCATAAACTCAAATGCAGTCACTGCCCTTTAGTATTCCCCAATTACCAGTCTCTGAAGGGACATATGAAGTCTCATTTATTGAATGAAAATGGTGAAACGGTAACCAAAGTGGTTACTCTAGGACCACATACCTGTGATATTTGTAACACAATGTTTCCATCTTTCAAAAGTCTTCGATTGCATCAAAGAATGCATGTTCCAGTGAAAAGCAAAGCTCCTGATGCTCCAGTCAGTTATAGCTCAACAGGTGTTGAAGATGGTTCTGAAGGAGTAGTTCGTCAGATGTTCGTTTGCAGTATATGTAATAATACATATGATAAAGAATATGAAGAAGTTCATATGAAATCTCATGATCAGGAAAGTCATTTTGACTGTACTATTTGTAATCGCAAGTTTTACTCAAAGGAAAATTTAGAAATGCATGCGAAAGCTCATACCAATACAAAAAAATTTACGTGCTCCTATTGCAAAAGACCTTTCTCTACTAATAATGCATTAGAAGAACATGTTACAACTTTTTGTCAACAAAGACAATACGAGTGTCAGTACTGTGGAAGACGATTTTCTAGACCACATGAGAAGGTAAAACACGAAAGAATACATACTGGAGAAAAACCACACGTATGTCAAGTTTGTGGAAAAGCTTTCCGGGTAAGTTATTGTCTAACTCTTCATTTAAGAACACATTCTGGTACAAGACCATATCAGTGTGATCATTGTGGCAAGAGATTCAAATCACATAGTGTCTATAACCATCATCTGCTAACCCACTCAAATGTGAGAGCTTACAAATGTACTTACTGTCCCAAGGCATTCAAAACCAGTGTGCAATTAGCAGGTCATAAAAATAGTCACACAAAACCATTTCCTTGTACAGAATGTAATCGTCCTTTTGCTTCACTGTATGCAGTTAGGGCCCATATGGAAACTCACAAAAGAGAAAACAATCTAAAATTTGACTGTTGGTTGTGCGGGGCAACATATGCAAGAGCATTTGCTCTGAGGGATCATATGAAGAACCAGCATGCTGATGAAATGAACGATAATACCATAAATGATCCAGGTTATGTTGAAACTCAGGAGAGTACTTCTCAAATTGAAAATGAAATGGTTGCTGAAGATGAGGAACAAATACAATCAGAAGACAATGTGTGAAATTTTTTTGTGACTAGTAAGAATTTAACGTGAAATTCCAACAGATGTTTTATATTTGTTATCTAAAGAGCATGTAATAAAAAGACTAGCAGGAAAATAATCATGGCTTTTTCATCCACGCTTTTTGATATGGCAACAATACACCTTGGAGTATAGGTGAGTAAATAAATATCAAAAGGACCATAGTAATTGGCAGCAATACACCCGGAACCCCTGGAGTAAAAAATGACTCAATTTCTTGCTATTTTATTATTGCTTTCACAAAAAAAATTTAATGTGTTCAGTTGGACTGAATCTATAAAGTCGTTATGAATTAATTATCTATGATCAAATTTAGACAGTCAATGAATCAAATTTTTGTTTATTTTTTCAAATTCAGAATCTCTACTCCACCAGTAATAATAATAATAATTTTTTATTGATTCAGAACCACATTCAATTCAAAAGGCTATCGACCGAGGTACTTCTGCTCATTAAATACAATTTTGTTTTGTAATAATATGTTTGGATATAATATATACAGGGTGTTAATTAAGTAACTTCGGGAGAAGATTCTTTGAAAGTTTTCAGGACAGAAAGTTCATATAAACATATGTCCCAAACGACTTTGTTTTCGAGATACAGGGTGATAAAAATACGACATTTTTGACAATAATCAGTTCAAATTGGGCAAGTACAATCCATTGAATAGTACGCACGATGCAAAATAATTCACAGGATCCTCCTTTTTTCAGAGTCAAGCCTTGTTCAACACTTCATAATTTTTTTCTGACATATTGTGAGACAGGAATAATCAATGTTGTTTCATTTAACATCTTTTTGTTCTCTTGTAGTTTTTCACTTAGTTATAAGGTTCAGGAGCGACAATGAAAATATTAATACGAACATTTTCCAGTTTCACATAACAAAGAAATTTGAGAAGCAAATATTCTCACAAACTTCAAAGGGTGATTCTTTGAAAGTTTTCAGGACGAAAATTTCACTTCGAAATTTTCGACAATAATTAGTTCAAATTAGGCAAGTACAATCCATTCAAGTACAATCCATTCAATAGTGCGCACGATACAAAATAATTCATTTCTATTCAAAACTTGTTCAACCCTTCTGCCACCAGTGAGAGATTGTGAGAGAAGAATAATTAATTATGATTCATCATCATTTTTTTTTCATGAAGTTTTTCATTTACTTGTACGGTTCAGGAGCTATAACGAAAATATTAATGCAAACATTTTCCAGTGTCCCATTACATTAGAAAAATTTGAAAATGAAACATTCTCAATTATTCTAAATTGGAAGAAATATTTTTTCAGAATTAGAAAAATCTACGATGAATAAAAAATATAAAGACAAATAATTTCTTTGGTTGTTTGATCTAGGTTATTCTGTGAGTAACAACTTCAGAAACTTTCGCGGATGCAAAATAGATAATCTTGTACAGGAAGATATTTAATCAAATACCCACAGAAAAGTAGGACCCTGTGAATTATTTAAGAAATGTAATATTTTGTATCGTGTGTACTATTGAATTGTACTCGCCTAATTTGAACTGATTATAGTCGAAAATGTCAAAGTCTACTCCAAAAAATATTGTAAAAAATTTATTTTTATCACCTGTATCTTGAAAACCAAGCCGTTTAGGACATATGTTTATATGAACTTATCGTCCTGAAAACTTTCAAAGAATCACCTCCCGAAGAGGTACTTTAATGCCATTCAAAGCAGTTTTTCTATTTTTCAATTATCTTGTCAAATAAGCGAGATATTGCCTGTATACAATAACGATATATAGGGTGAATCAGAATAAGACCGACAAACTACGACTACAGATTCCTCACCTCATATCGAGGTGAAAAGCTCTTATCAATATACAGTGACCGCCAAAAAGTATATACAATATGGATACTGAATATTTATTATTAGAGTATTTAAAAAAAAATTGAGAAAAGTTTCTGCATGTTCGTTAACCTAAAAATAGATTTTGACACATGTCACGTGATCACTGGTATGGCGGCAAATTGAAAAAAATTGTTATGAAAAGGCAAAAAGGGGTAAGATGGCAAGATATCGAAAAAAGTTATTCGAAAAAGTTGCTCAGAATTTTATACCCTCAAACAAAGAAAATTGAAAATGGCATTTTTTTTGAAATATTTTCCTATCTATATAAAAATATCCAGTTTTTTTCTTATGAATAGCTTGACTATACTGAAACATTTGTATTTCAATGATAATGACAAAGCTTTCTCATTTTGTCCACTCCAGAGAGCACTACATTTAAAAAATTGGATATTCAGAACCCTAGCTGTTACATTGGTTCGTATCTAACAGTTATATCAGAATTCCACGACCATTGTGATAACATGAAACTCAAAAAACATGGTGTTTTCCAGATTTTAATCAAGTTCCGATGATAATCATACAAGAGCGTTTCACTTCGCATACAGTCTTGAAAACTTTAATTTGACGCAACATTTTCAAGATTATGTGCGAAGTGAAACGCTCGTGTTCGATTATCGTCGAAAATTGATTATAATTGGAAAGACGATATTTTTTAATTGCCCTATCATCGCAATAATTATATACAGCGTGATCCAGGGTTAAACCGCCAAACGTTCAGTATCGGTTTTTCAGATGAAAATAAGAGTTTTCCTTCATATAAGCATGTGTCTTAACTTGCATCGGCTTTTTTTATTTTATTTTTTTATTATATGAGTACATTCAGATAAGCCTTTTATTAACGCAAATGAGCATGCCAAGTTTTATCGAAATCAGCCAAAACCTTTTTGAGTAATGAGTAAAAAACTGATTTTTTCGAAAAACTTTGACACCCTGTATCCCGAAAACGAAGCAAGTTGGGACACATGCTCATATGAAGAAAAAATCTTATTTTCACCTGAAAAACCGATACTGATCGTTTGGCGGTTTAACCCTGGGTCACCCTGTATATATGTAATGAAAAATAACCAGTGACAACAGTCACTATTTGAAACTCTCTTCACTACACAGGGTGTAATCTGACCTCTTGCACTCCCGTGAAGGACGGGTGTATAATGCTATTTTATAAAGAATGGCAGTTCGAAATTACACACTTTTTTCTATCCGGCAGATCCAGCATTATTGCGACTCTGTTCCGGTAAGCTGACGTTCGGTGGACAGCGGTTTCCAAAATTTCGACGAATTTTCCAACAAAATTTTTCACAATTTTTTTTTTTTCGAGTTTTTCATACCTGCTATCCGTTATAAAAAGGCATTATACACCCGTCCATCACGGGAGTGCAAGAGGTTAGGTATATATATTGAAAAATTGTTCGTTAGGAGGAAGGTTGCTACCACTTTATTATAGGTAAAAGGTATACAGGGGTGTCCCAAAATATTGACATGCCAAAAGAAGAATGATCAAAATGTTCTATACAGGGTGTCTTAATATTATCACGGCAAAATCATGAAATGCAAAAAGCAGAAATATCGACATGGACATATCCCAAAGGCGTAACAGATAAACTATTGAAATGGAAACAAAATTCACATAAGAAAATATTTCACTTCCAAATAATGTAACGAAAAAAACTGGCTATACAAAAAGTAGAAAGATCTACATGGACTATACTAGTTTTCTAAAAAAAAAACTTGAAGAAACAATTTAGATTGAAACATTGTTCGAGGAAGTTTGTTACGACATTATTATTGGTTAAAGGTTTACAGGGGTTTCCCAAATATGATAACGGAAAAATATTGACATGCAAAAAGCAGAATTATCAACATGTTCTATACAGGGTGTCTCAAAAACATCATGGAAAAATCATGATATGCAAAAAGCAGAAATACCGACATGGACTATAATGGTTGTCTTAGAGAAACTATTGGAGTGATAAAAAATCACTCACTCGGGAAATTCATTGCTCTTAAATTTATGTTCACTTAAGTGATACTTCGAAGTTGAATAGTTGCCATCGAGGGTGAATAATAATTTGTCATCTAATCATATCATCTCTACATGTATGTGATAAACATTGAGTAAAGTGATTTTATATAGAAAGAAATCCAAACAGGTGAATGTTGGCAATGTGGGCATAATTAAAAGTATTAAAATTATTATCGGCTGGGTTCGCAGCAGGGGAAACAAAACAATGAAAGTCACCTTGTATCTACAGTGAGGTTCAAAAAGTTTGCACCATATGGGAAACTTTTTTATTATGCATTTGTCAGAAAATTTTATTCTTCATAAAAGTTGGTGCTTCGCGAAAAACTATTACTTGAGTTATCAAAATTCTGAATTTCTGAACGGTGTACAAAAAAGAACAAAAAATAGGAATTTTGATCAAGAGTAATCTACCCTTATTTTTTATAGTATCGAAAAAGTTTATTTAAAAAAGTTGTTCAGAATCTAAAACAATATTAAGATTTGGAATCACAGCCACCTACGCAACAATATTGTTTTTCCTTATTTTTTATAGTTCTAGCCTCATAAAGAGTACTAGTATCTCATATGCATCTTAGGCGCCTCCCTCATATTCCTACGATATTTCAATGCGAAATTTGTTACAATTTATCATTTGTACTAGAATATCGACGTTTGTTGAAAATTGTTTGAATTTTTACTAGTTTTTGGTGCAAATTTGATATATCACCTGGTATGTATGCCCATAATAACTATCAGTATGATTTTATGGAAGGAAATTATAGAATATAAATTATTTAATTATTGGTAACCGATTCAATCAATAATACAATTCTGCAACTTCACGATCACATTAATCATAAAGAAATAAAATATGCAATTTTTCTATAATTAAGGTGATCGTAAAGTTGCAGAATTGTATTATTGAATCGTTTCCTTCCATAAAATCATACTGATTGTTATTATGTACATACATACAGAGGGATATATCAAATTTGCAGATGATAAATTGTTCCAATTCCGCATTGAAATGTTGTAGAAATATGAGAGATGCGCCTAAGGTGCATATGAGAATATGAGGTGGCTGTGATTTCAAATTTCAATATTGTTTTTGATTCTAAACAACTTTTCTAATAAAATTCTTCGATCATGTCAAAAATAAGGGTAGATTATTCTTGATAAAATTCCTATTTATGGTTCTCCCCCGTACACCGTTTAGAAATTCAGAATTTTGATAATTCCAATGCCTATTTTTCGCAAAGCACCAACTTTTATGAAGAATAACATTTTCTGAAAAATGCATAATAAAAAGTTTCCCTTATGGTGCAAACTTTTTGAAACTCACTGTATATCTTTTTATAACTTATTCACTCTTTCAGTTTTTTTTTATTCACACTAAAATCGAATCGGCATATTTCTCTTATGTCTACTATCAACCAACTCCACAGCATAGTGATTCAAACAAAAAAGTTTCAATTTCAACAAATTCCACTTCAACACTTATCGTTTCGAAATGTGTTAGGTGTCCAAATTGCAAACACTCCAAACTATGAAATCGCAAAATGTTCTTCGAGAAATATAAAGCTGTATATATTTCGGCACGCAGCCTTAGGAAGTGAAGGCTGAGATTTCCCTGTACCGCAGAGTTCCATGACCGACAGTTCTGTATTTGTCTTTCCGTGTATTCAATGTCATTTCACTTGGTCTATGAAAAGTAGAATTCTACGGTACAACCACTGATAGATCAGTGGGTACAACGGATCCCACCCCAGAGCCCCCTGCTTCAAGACATTGTTTCCCCACGTTGTGTTTTCTTTTTGTTTGATTCTTTTAGGATACAAAGTTCCGTCAGCTGAAGAGAAATCAAATGCGGAAAAAACAAAATGTCATCTATTGAACTTCTTTAATACATATCAATCCATTTTTGATCATTAAACTTCTGGTATTTAATTCAGTAAATTTGTATTCGACAGAGCCCCTGGCTGGAAAGTTTTGGGGTAGTTCTGATTTCTTTCATTTCACACATTTTTTTGAGTGCTGAACCTGAATCAGAAGTTTGCTAACAATATTCCTTGACGGAACATTAAAAAAACTGCAAAAAATGGTAAAAAATGCATTTTTTTGTAGTTTTTCGCTTATAACTCGAAAATTATTAGTTTTTTGTGAAAAACGTTTTCATTCAGAATGCAAGAATATAAAATTTCCTACAAATTCCACTATTCAGGTTTTTTTTTTCGACAAACATTTCGGGCTCAAACTCTTGTTGGTCATTGGAGTAGTTTCAAACAAAGAACTCATCTGAGGTTATGTCGATTACTCTTAGTGACAGTGCGATAAGAAAGGAGTGTTTGAGAGTCTCAAACAACGCAAAACGGTTCTGGGCCATTCAGGGCATTACTTGCTCCTTCTCGGGCTAGTGCATCGGCCTCTTCATTGCCTCTTTAACCTGTGTGTGCTAGTACCCAGGCTACGGTCAGTCTGTTCTGACTTCCCAGTTCTTTTAGGGTTTCCCAAAACAAGTATTGAGGTAACTTGCATTGAGTTGACAGCTTTTATTGCAGCTTAGCTATCTGAGTATATGACAATGTTTTTTTCTGAACACTTATGCTTTATTAGCTCTTGTGCACAATAGTGTATTGCGACGATTTCCGTTTGGAATATCGTCGCTTGTTTGCCCAGGCTCAATGAAACTTTCATCTTCCGTTTGGTTCCGTAAATGCCGGCTCCTGAACCTTCATTATTATTTGGGAGGTCCATCCTTCCACGCATCCCTCTTCGTTATACTTGTCTTGAAAGTTTATTCAGAGCTATATCTAGAAAGTATGCCATCTGATGGCATTCTTGTAACCGGGTCCCTTTTCAACTATTCGTATAGGTTGTTGTAGTCTCTCCCGTGCATATTGCTTATGAGTGCTTGTCCTGACCTGGCTTCGCCTTGTATTTATATGTGTAGGGGAGGCAGGGAGGCAGACCTCTAAGGTGGCTGTTGGGGTGGTTCTCATGTCCCCGGTGGCACTCAGACATACCAGCGAACTATATGTTATCATTGAGGGTTCACTGTCAGCTGTACACCACCTGTCGATTATATCTAGGGCTGACTGTGTAAGCTCCGAGACTGTCCTTGCGAATTTTCCTTCTGCAATAATCGCGAGGTCGCGGTCGTCGGCATACCCTAGGCAATGAAAGCCTCTGGAAGATAGCCCAAAGTAGGGGCGATTGCACCCCTTCCTGCGGACATCCCCTGTTTGCTCTAGGTGTAAGAGTTATTCCGCCGATTGTGTTAGCGTTTATCCACTGCCACAGTAGGAGATGAACCCCTTTTTTACTAGAGCGTTTGCTATAGACTCATTGTTGAAGGCATCCTTAATGTCTATAAATGTTGTCATGGCTATCACTTTACTGATAGCCCACCTGATACTATTTGGTCCCGATATTTCCGTGGCAAGCCCCCATTCCAAAGTTGTTCACCTGTTTATGGAAAGTCTGCTTCTGTGAGCATCCTTACACTTTCCTCGAATGTTGTAGTATAGGCATTGTCATTATTTTTCAAGAAACCCACTTGGTTTACAGTACTTTCTTTGGCTAAAACCTTACGGATTCTTCTAGTCTTACTAATTTCTTCATTGTACTGCGTGAGTTTAGCATATGTGGTGGTCCAATATTGCTTAAATTTTACTCCGAACCCTACCTCCGAGGGTTTCCAGATGCTCATTCCACCAGACCGTTTTGTTATTTTGAGTCTTTTTTTTTTCTCAACACAGCTTTTCTCGTAGGCTTCGACTATTGCCTTGTCCATTTCGTCTACTGCCCTCTCAAGTCTCTTCCTGTCTCGTATTTCAGTCACGGGTCTCTCGAGAGACTCACTGAGTGTCACTGAGTATCTTTTCCAGTTTCTATATTTGACTGAAGTACGCGGTGGGGTAACTATAATATATGATATATAATAATATAATCATTTGAAATATTTTTTGAAGATTTTTGTTTGAATTTCAAGTTTTGTACGATTTCATACCTCATTAAATAACTTATTTGTAATTTTTGAAAAAGTGACCTTTTCCATTATTGTATGATCTAAATAAGGTATGCGCAGAGAACTTGAGGGAATCCACTAATTAACTTCAATAATACATTAGAGTTTTGTAGTGAGAGAGTGAGATTTTCCCCAGTCAGCTGAAATATGCCTATTTACAAGTAGTCCTTGAGCCCGAATGGTTTGTCGTAGAAAAAAACTTGTATAGTAAAATTTGTAGAAAATATTATGCTCTTTCATTCCTAAGAGGAAGGTTATCAACGAAAATTTGTAGTTTTAAACTTATAAGCAATAAACCGCAGAAGAAAGAGATTTTTCAGGTTTTTTTGAATTTTTTTCAATGTTCCGTCACGAAAATTTGTTAGCAAACTTCAGATTCGGATTCAGCACACCAAAAAACATAGAGAATGGAAGTAATCAAAACTACCCCAAAACTTTCTTGGTAGAAATACAATTTGATTAGATTAATTATAATTTATTCTTATAAAGATCTCATTTGAAATTACGAATGTTTGAAACGATTTAATTCTGAAGAGAAGGCAATTCAGGGAAATACCTGGGATCTGATAATTTTTTAGGAATCGACGTCTCCAAAGTATAAGGCTTAGTTCATGCAAATGCGAAATTCGCAAAAAAATATATGTTTTTTCCATTTCATTTCATGGAATTGAAATGAAAAAGAGATATTATTTTTGCGAATTTCGCATTTGCATGAACTAGTCTTAAGAGTCTGAATAGTTTAAAAAGTTCGATGAGAATAGATTTTGTCGCCAATCGTGCTAATGGGCTTCAAGTAAGTCCGCCACCCCTACAACCATGGAGTTCTCCCAGGTTCATCTTTTTGGGTGCACGCCATCTATGGGAACCAACCATATAACCAACCCGATACCGTCCTCCCCATCTTTTTGAATTATTATTTGTGCACAGCAAAATAGTGGGTTTATTTTTATACCTCTTTTTGACTTTCAATAGTGGGGGAAGATACATCTCCATTTCGGGATGAGGGTAACATTGCAGTAGGTGGAAACATACTTAGTTCAACCATTTGACAATTTAGCGTCAGATGGGAAAAATAACACGGATAAGTTTTTTTTTGCAATCGATGTTTCAAAACCCGCATACACACTGGAGACATCATAAAACAATTTTCAATACTAGTGGTTGTAGATATTTCCCCATTTACAATCTCTGAACTTGAATTACTGGGTTTGAGAATTCGAAAAGAAGTTATTGAAAAGCATTAAAAAAATGACTTGGCTTCATATTCCTACGGACCAAGTTATGAAAAATAAAACTCGACAGCGCCATCTTACAGATCAGAAACGAGAATTATTTATTTGGGTTTATATGTACCTTTTAAGCAAAAAAAAACCGTTACTGCTTTTCACCTATCACATGCTGCCACATTTTCGGACATCACTCAGTACTTACCAATTACCATAGGTTTATTCGTTTGCATCGCAAGGTGTAGTGCAGTTCAAACAAAGGAAAGTATACGGACCTCACTTTGACATGGTTCTCACAACTTCCGTAGTTTTTGCACGAGTGGACCTCACTTTATACGAATCTACTGAGCCTGCTTCGAGTTTGGCGCATGCTCACTAAAAAGTTGCATGGGTGGAACTAACCGCTTCTATCTCCGTGCGCAAGGACTATAGACAAGCGCGGTGCGAACACAAATCTGCAAACGAATACTTAAAATCGAGTTTTGATTACACCAGACGTAGGAAAATGCTACACCTCCAGCTGGAGTACTTTTTGCTAATGCGTCTGACGCTAGTGACGCTAGGCTAGACCGCTAGACGCTCACATAATTTGACAACTTTCTGTTGGCAACACTGCCACACACAGAAAGAAAATAAAAATAAGTCAAACCTTCAACCTTCCCAGAACCTTACAGAGTTCCGTTCCAGTTCGACAGTGACAATGGACGGTCATGGTTTTTCGCCCGTCCACGAAGATGGCACGTGGATATTGTAGTGCAAATACCTTTTAAGCGATTAAGGCTTTATTCATCACAAAACTGTATTAGTAATACGA
This sequence comes from Chrysolina haemoptera, assembly GCA_958298965.1. Taxonomy (NCBI): domain Eukaryota; kingdom Metazoa; phylum Arthropoda; class Insecta; order Coleoptera; family Chrysomelidae; genus Chrysolina; species Chrysolina haemoptera. The sequence goes on from OY282595.1 coordinate 22,874,599, forward strand.
AAGAGAATATAACAAATTAAAAACGTCATAAAAGTAAATGTCATAATAACTAAACATTTGGGACCAGAACCGTACTAGCACCAGTAGCACCACACTCTTCGTCCCATTAATAATTCATTTCCGTCGACCGTTCATTTATGATGCATTTTAACGCACTCAAAATCGTTGATTAATGACCCCTGTTAATGAATGATTTTCTATTAATCAACGATTTGTTTATATGCAACCCAACATACATTGCTCTTATACATTTTATATTGGTTAGTACTATCTGTCATCATTTATTTGTCAATTTTCAAATAAAATTTCAGAAAATGTTCATTACACCAGTTGTCACTCAAAACCATATATGGTCCCGTGGCGTAACGGTAAAGTGCACCTGTCATGCAACACTAAGGTCGAGAGTTCAAAACCCATCGAGGGTAATTTTTTTTTTTAATTTCAATTTGAAAATAGATAATAAAAAATTATACAAAACTACCACTAAGAAAAATTAAACTATCTTTGAGTAGAGTTAATATAAATAGGAAATAGTGATTGTTTTTTATCGTAACGTTAGATAAATAAACATTGAAAGTGAGATATCTCTATTTTCGAAAACTACTGTCGACGGAAAAGTTTTGTAACAAACTCGTGAATTAAAATGGCGATTAACAATCTCAAACATTAACGCGCTCGCTCCGCTCACGCGTTAAATTATCTCGATTGTTAATCGCCCTTATTAATACACTTGTTCGTTAAATAACCATTTCGTACTCCTTGAACCTCTGGCGCGACGTTGCCCAGTCAAACAATTGCGGTTGCTGTATTGAGAACTGAGAATAAGTCGATGGAGATCCGAAAGATGAGTCGGAGGAGACAGAATCTCTGAGAAAAGGACTGTTTTTGTCGGTAGAAACCATTGTAATAGTTTCATCACATTGATTTCCAGATTCTTGATTGTCAGATTCTTCAGCCTCTGAAATACCCTTTAATTGGTTTTGGTTTGAGTTTGCTTTATCATTTGATCGGGACTCCGGTTTGGTGCTGCCTTCACCATTAGGGGCCAAGTGCCTCAGTGACACAGTTGTCTCCCTTCCATCTTCTAACCTAGCTCCTCGAGCGTATTGGGGATTAACATCGATCAGTTCTACTTCTTCTACCAACGGGTCGTACTTACTCAGTCGAAACGTGCTTTTTCATGAGTATTTCAGTAGAAGGAACCAACCAGGAAGGCAGTGAGCAGTCGTTAGCAGATCTTCTGTTATGTTTGAACATCCGTTCATGGGGAGTTTCGTTTGGCGCAGTGCTTAGCAGATATCTTGTAGAATGAAGCGCATCTCGAAGTGATAAATTTCTTTGCTTGAGAGCAAGAGTAACCGTCCTCCAAATAGTTCCGTTTTCGCGCTCTATTTGTCCATTTCCGAGGGCATTATAAGGAGTTGACATAGATGTTGCTACACCGCGTGTGTGAAGGAATTCTTGGATTTCCTTGGATATAAAGCAGGCGCCTCTGTCCGTGTGAACGTAGGAAAGATCACCAAATAAAGAAAACAAGTCAACAAGGCAGTCTATAACAGTTGACGAGCACATGTTTTGAAATCCATGCTGATTCGCTCGAAAGGATGGGTGGCTTTGATGAGAGAGCAATATTCGTTTCTATAAAATTTAGGTTTCACAGCGTTGCAAGAAGGGCAAGATGCAATAATTTTGCGTACTTCTTCAACAGAAAATGGCAAATTGTGAGTTCGCACCCAGTGAATCATCCGAGTCACACCAGGATGACACAAGTCACAGTGAAGTGAGAATAACTTGTCAGAATAAATGGAACCACACACTTTTGAAAAGGCATCAGCAACTTGATTTTGATTTCCTGGTCTGTACATAATGTCATAGGTATAGCATGAAAGTTCCAAGTGCCATTCTTGAATGTTCTCATTTTTGATTTTGTTTTTATGGTTCATGTCGAACGATACAGGGGTGCTATTCTCGAATTTGTACGTATACGAATTCGATTTTCTGTTTCACACCAATACACATGAAATATGTATGTTCTTATTCGCTCTTTTTCGTCTACGATTTGAAACCGAACGGTTCGAGAATAGACCCCCCGTTGTTTTGAAGGTTGTAGACGATTTAGTAACTTGATTACTTGTGCTTCGGACTTCCGTCGTCTTAATGGTTGAAAGATTTCTACTTCTTTCAATTTTTCACTACGTTTCAATTGCTTGAATCTGAGTATACAGTATTCACCTGAAGACGATTGCAGATTCAAGCAATTGAAACGTAGCGAAAAATTGAAAGAAGTAGAAATCTTTCAACCATCAAGACGATGGAAGTCCAAAGCACAAGTAATCAAATAGACCCCCCGATCGCTGATCAGTAATTATCCGGAAATGGCGGCCGATCAAATAGCACAACTGTAAATAATTTTAGCTGCCACTAAAGGCTGATAATTAAGAGCCCTATGTTTGTGTAGACATCTGAATCGCCCTTTGAGCACACCGGTACATCTTTCCACAACGTTTCTAATGCTTTTATGTGCTGCATTATAATGCGCTTGGGCTGCTGTTAAATTGTTGTGCTCAAATGGAGTCATCAGCCATGGTTTAGGAGATAACCAGAATCTCCTATAAAATAAAATTTGAAAGTTGACTCAAACACAATTATCTTCCTTGTTTCAAGAATACCCAGTAACCAAGACGAGTGATCTCTAGCTGCAAAGTTAGTTTGTAGCAACTGTTTTATTCGACTCGTGGTCCAGATTGCTGAATCATGTACAGAACCTGGATATCTAGCATTCATTGCTAAAATTTTCAATTTTGAATCACATCTGAAAGTTATTTTTATATTCAATATTATGTAAATATGACCAGAATAACTATTTGAACATTAAAGCTATAGTATCCTTTTCGGTTATAGAATAGCAATGGAGGACCATTTTCATCACCAACTGAAGGTGCAACAATAGCGATATATGGGTTCCATCTACAGCACCTATTATTCCAAACTTGAATTAGAATCAACTATTTGTTCAAAAAAGAAAAAAAATACCCCTGTTTAACTGTAGAGCGCTGGTCTTCATTAACGGGGTAATGTATTTTAGAATACATAGTTTCGAGAGCAGAGTTCACAGTTGTTATACATCTCGACACTGAGCTCTGGAATGAAATTCCATGGAGAAGATTGAAGGAAAATTCTGTTAAAAAAAAATATTTACTTTCAATTTGTTAGGGATGAATAATTCCTCCCTCACTCCTTGGGTAAGTGAGGTTCGAGAGTATCGACTAACTGTCCCACCATATCCCTTGATAGACGATACACACTTTTAAACTGACAATCGTTTATATTTAAAGGATCGCTTTGATCCCTTTTAATTGCCTCCTCAAAATTCTGTTCTGCAATTTGTAATGTAAATATGAAAGGATAGCTTTATTATTACTATTACTATTTGACTTATCCCATTTAAAAAAGTATTTTTGAAAACTTTTTCTTTAACACGTTCTTCATCATCATTGGCAACATTAATTAAAAGAATAAAACCATTATATTCGCCATTTTAGTGACAAACAACGTTGAAAAGCTGATAGCAAGTCCCAAATCTACTTGCCAAATAACCAACGGTGTTTCTACAAGAGGTTGGTAAAAATTCAATACATATGTTGGTTACCTGAATGGGAAAATTAAATCAACGTTGAAAAATAAACACTACTGGTTTACAGTGAACGTTGTTTTGTTTTCAATGGTCATCCGAATAGGAAATTCTAGTCAACGTTGGAAAATTGGCAATAATTAATCAAGAGTCAACGTTGTTCCGTTTACAATGGTCACCTGAATAACACTGATTGTCTCCACTTCTTTAAGGCACCCACTATAGCATATTCTTCTTTCTTCACAGCAGAATGCTTCTCTCGCTATCATTAAGTTTCTGTGAAAAGAAAGCCACTGATTGGGAGAGAACTGCGGAAATAGAGAAATCGGACTCAGCAAAGGTTTTAAACGATCGGGATCAGTAGAAATAGTATTGTTTTCTATCTTATATCCAAGTAAATTTATAGTTGTTTTAGCATAACTGGTTTTGTCTTAATTAATTGTGAAACGATATTTATTCACTGCTTCTATATTTATCGGGCTTCAGGAATATATCTATTCTTGATAGTTCGAAATGTGATGAATAAATTGTAGTGGAAATATCAGAACCGTACTAGCACCACAGATATCTCTCGTGGGGCCAGGACTCTTTATGTGTAGTGATGTCCGCCGCCCTGTTAGTATGTGCATTCAAATAACTCATAAGTGTTTGTGTCGTCAACCGTTAATTACAACCACAGTGATTACGTGCAAAAACAAAAAAGAAATTTCTTATCATAAAAAATATTATTTTTTAATTTGGATGGAGGTTGCCTAGAGCAAGACCCCTTCCGGACGAAGCCCTCGTTTTTTTTTAATGGGGGCTATGGGAGGAGACTGGCAGAAGAGCAATCCTTCTAGGAGCTAGCGCCAAAAAAGTCATTGAAGAAGAAGAAGAAGAAGTCAAATCTTTGCCAATCAGTCAATGTCAATAGTCAATAGTCAAGTCAAATCAAATACATACATATTTTTTAGATTATTTAGGATAAAGAATAGTTATTAAAATTCAACATACATAAATATACTTCTGTTTGTAGTGTTTATTTGAACTGCTTGGATCCTAAAAATTAAATAATATTGAATATATTTCAAACATGTATGAGAATAAAAATGAAACATATTTTCGAAGAACTTGGTATTCCTGAAGCATACCTGCAGAATACAGCAAGAGAAGATAGGTTTATAGCTTTAGTTCATAAATTGTGGCTTAAGTTAGTAGCAATAGAAACATATTTCTTAAAATTCTTATTGTCCTTCTTTCTAGGTCCTTGATTAAGCATCTGAAGTTATCTGATTTCATAAGGAAAACTGGTCAGGAAATATGGCCTTCCGAAGAAGAAAATCATGCATCCTGGATCAAAATATTTATTTCAGTAATGAACAAAAAAGATTGCAAAGTATTACCACTTCCAAAAACTCGTACATTGAAGGAGGAAGCACCATTTCTGTTTCCTCAGTTCATGCAATATATTTTTCAAACAAACTATATCAGTTTATGGAAAAATTCTCACAAGAAATATTCAACTCCTAAATTAACAGGAGATACAAGAGTTAACCTTGTTGACTACAATATTGTTTTGAGAGAGGCAATTTCAAGAATTTATGGCTGTTCCATCATTAATCTATATGATCCTGATTTGACTAGAGACAGTTCAAAGCAGTATGAAAGACACCTCAATATATTTCCTACAGCTTGTGCAGTAGAAACAATGAATGCAATTTTTCTACTACATCTTCCCTACCTGAAACATAATTTGAGTGACTGTGTGACATTTTCCCCTGCGATTCTAGAAAAGTCTAACACCAAAGCTCTGTTTATAATTTATCAGCTACTGAATGTATTGAAATCATTACATGAATGCTCTGTAACACTGGGAGAAGTACAATTGAATGACTTTTTTTTGACTGAAGATTTGTGGATTTATGTATTTCCACAAATTGCATCCAATTTTCATTTTATTGACAGTTCCAAATTTCTACCACATCAAAAAGTTAATCAAGACTGTCAAAAGCAGGGTCATATATTTGATAATGATTTGAAATGTGGTTATTGTGGGGCTCAGACATATGATGAAGTTGAAGTCACAGATGAGAGTTTGGAACAGTTGTGCTTCTTGTGGATTGGTAGAAAAATATCCAATTTCACTTACATATTGGCACTGAACAAATTTTCTGGAAGAGTATGGGGTGATCCAAACTGTCACTATGTTTTTCCCTGGGTGACTGATTTTACATCGAGATGTGGAAAAAACTGGAGGGACCTAAAAAAATCAAAGTACAGGTTGAACAAGGGAGATTATCAGCTAGATTTGACTCATGATAACTGCCAAGCTCAAGTGCCCCATCATGTTTCAGATGTACTCTCTTCTATAACATATTATGTTTATATGGCTAGAAGAACTTCTGCATCAATATTATGTAAAAATGTTCGAACAGTTTGGGTACCTGCAGAATATCCTAGTTCCATACAAAGAATTCAAGAGTGGACACCTGATGAATGTATTCCAGAGTTTTATTCTGATCCAAGTGTTTTTAGAAGTATTCATGATGATTTGGAGGATTTAGCTGTTCCTCCATGGGCTGCTGGACCTGAAGATTTTATTGAAAAACACAGAGAAGCTTTAGAAAGTGCCTGTGTTTCAGAAAAAATTCATCATTGGATTGACCTCACATTTGGATATAAGTAAGTACGCATTTTATACAACAGATATTCAATCTGAAACAATAACTTTTCGTAGATTGAAAAATATAATAAATTTTGTCCTTGCTATGTCCTTGACAAAAACCTGATTGGTACTCAGAAATGAAAAGCATACTTAGTACCTGGACATACATTTTTTAATAGAAACAAAAGTTTACTGTCGAGCAGAGTTGCAAAAATCACGAATTTTTTGAAAAAACCAATAAATCTGATTTTTTTTATTAAACCGTGATGTTTTGATTTATACTGATTTTTTTGATTTATACTGATTTTTCCTCAAATGTGGAAATAATGAACTTTAAAATCACTAGTCCAAATCAGTCTCATAGTGCGGGTTAGCGCTGCTGAAAATTATTATTATCGAAACATCTACTTTTCGCATGTAAATATCGTACATGTCTGACAAAGGAATGAGAGGAAACTAAATAAATTGTCGGTGCCTAAGTCTCACACCCGCACGTTAAGACCGATTTTGACTATATCTTCATTATTTTTCTCTATTCGCCGAAAAATATTAGCCCTTCTCCTCAGCGACATACAAAAAAAACTTGTGTCGACATGAAAATTTTCGGCAGCGTGCCGCGGCTTTTCTGTCGAAACAAGAAAATATGGTTTTACACTTACATATTGTTTGTGTGTTTTGAATAAACTATCTTCCTTTTTTTGAATTTTCTGATGAGTTATCTACTTCGGAGACTTTTTTTTTACAGCAATTTATAATTTGATTTTAATCACGATTAAAAATGAAAAAATCAGTTGATTTGAATCGTGATTTAAATCATTTGATTTTAATTGTAGCAACCCTGCTGTTGAGACCTGTAGGTGGGGTTGTTCATAATGTATGTATTGTTCGTTATTGATTTTAACACATTCCTGGACAGACGGAGTTCGAAAGACGTCAAAAAATCATCACCCATTTTTTTTTCCAGAATCGATTTTATTTTTGTACAAATGTGACGAATTGTATGAGCGGGATTGGTGCAGTGGTAACGCCGGGGCTTCGTAATCGAAAGGTACCCGGTTTTTTGCTTCAGCCTTTTCCGGGGTTCAACATCGAAACAATCATCCTCACAAACTGTAATAAATGCGTATCTACAAGGAATACAAATTCGAACAACACGCATTAGCATTGCAGGAGGCGTGTCCGATTCATAACCAATACATGATGAAAAGTCCGGCCTAGCGTTACCATCAGCGCGGGCGGATTACAGCGGGGATGCTATGTTCGCCTCGGCAAGGCGCTCTTTCGCTCTCCTGAACGGGAGAGTAGCTACTATTGCATCCATATCATCCTTCCTCTATCCCCCTGGGTTACGCGGAATATGATATGTTAGTGTCTTGTTATTGTGTTTGATGTGTAGATGTGAAGGAATTCTTAAAATAAACCCCTATTTATGATCGAGAGGTCGCGGGCTCGATCCCCAGGCAGGGCTATATTTTTTTCAGGTTCAGATAAAAATCTGAGTGATTGAATCTTGTTGCTGGCTGGGGATAATCCTCCACAATTCACTGTTGCGTTAATAATTAACAGTGCTGCTCCTAAGGTGGCATATGGAGTAAGTAACAAGGCCTACCCAGAACACATTATATCCATAGTAATTAGACCATCAGGTCTGTTTGGATATAAATATAAAATAAATAAAAATAAAATAAAATAAAAATTTTGTTTCGTACTTTGTGACAAAAAACAGATGACGGCTATAGCAGTTCTGTCCCACTACACAAAAAAAAATTGCGACTAACCTGCTACAACCGCCACAAAAAAAAAAAACAAAAAACAGAGGGTGACTGTTAATTTTCAACTGAAAGAACAATCCCACAAAATATAGCAAAAGATATAGTAATGCTAAAAAAAGGAAAACGTAAATATGTCAACTTTCAAACCAGAAAAGACATTTTTCTAAAACATTTTTTTAGAAGCAGAAGAATATTATGGTGATTTGTAGCACTCTGATTATGGAATAAAAAGCTCAAAAATAAAAAAAAACATTTCGGACAGTCAAATTACACATATTCACGTCGCCCCAATACTGAATTCGCGCGCGAACTGCATGAAGATACCTGCATTTTAAAGCGTCTACCCCTTCCAACTCTGGGAGAGTTCTTGCAGTCACACGCTATCAAAGTACCGTTTTCCCCTGTCTACTGGGACACGCGTTAAAGGCTGTCATATGAATAACACGTATTTTAGGTCTGTTGGGAACGGTTCGGCACAATATGAAATGTTTGCTATAGCAGGCGTATGGCAGCGCTCATGACGGCTATAGCAGGTTTGTCCACGAATGTGTTAAGTGAATACATATACATAAAACGTTGAATTAAACTGATTTTGGATTTAGATTTGGATTTTTGTTCTTTATGTTGAGTCGAGAAACTGTTTAATTTGCGAAAATTCTCGGCAGGTAGGCGTTTTGTTTTGGGACTTTTAGGAGAAAAAAATGTATAATCAAAATATAGTCTATGTTTCATTCAAAGGATTTCTTTTCAATACAAAAATCAAAATACATTTTGCCAGTCAAATATTGGGTTATTTAGGTGTGTCTGACACTCCAAACATGACAAAATTATACCATCAAAAAATTCAGCCCCTTACAGCTGATTTCTTCCATTAACCTTGTCCAACAAAATTTTCGGGAAATTCTAGTTGTTCAATGAGTTTACAGGTTCAAAATAGACAACCCCCCTCTTCCGAGAATATTTACAAATAAAATTTTGCTCCACTCCACATTAATAACAGATGTACAAAGCCTGAGAGATTTTCATAAATTTTTTTAGGTCTGGGAACGAATACTATTGGGAATTCTACATAAGGGTGTTAGTCGAAATTCCTAAAATTTTGGCTATTATTTATGCATTTTGTTGAATCTGTAGTATTATTGATAAGTGATGAAATGAGTTCACACAAAAGGGTTTTTAAAAACTTTTAATTCCAGGGAAGAGTTGATGTGGACTCTTTTGATATCTGGTAAGGTCAGTGGTTCTTCCAGGATGACTGGTTTGGGGTTGATGAATGCTTTATTGTTGGTTTTGAATTCACAGCCTCGGTTTTATCAGATACACTCCCTCTAGAACCATTAGGTACGTTTGTACTGGAACAATGTGTAGAGATCTTCGTACCTTGTGAAAATATTCCTATGTAATAGGATTCTTACATGTCCAGAATCAGAGTTGAATTTATTGAAACTGGAACGTGTTCACATCTTATCTTGCTTATTAGTTATTTTCAGCATCTGGGTAACACAGTCTAGGGATCTTCCAGTGTCTTGTAGAACATTTTCTTCTCAGAGGTATTCGATGCCAATTCGTTCACAAGGTGAATTCAGGTATTGATAGAGGTTAGGACTTACTGTTAAGTAAGGAGTTGGTGGAATGATTATCTTTGAATTTTGTGTAGGAATGGAAAATAGGTGCAAGTAAGTAAATGTTTCAGGAAATATTAAGGGAACATGAAGGATGAAAATAATTTTATGATCTGTTTGGTGGACATCTATTTTGATGACGTAGTACTTATGGATGTCATACTCCTGGTTATAGAGTAGCTGGTTTTATGAATAATAGGTGAGCATTGTCCTTATGATCCAACTCAAATCTTTGAGAACGCTGTTATGGACTGTATTTATCCTTGTGAGTGATACTGCTGTTCCTAAAACGTTCAGTGTTTGTAAAATAACTTGAAGTATCAGGTTGATTTGATCCAAAACGTTTCTGGTTTCTAGGTAGTGATTGAAGTCAAAAAAGAGTCTGTTGAGATCAGTCTCAATTCTGGTGACTTCTACTGAGATGGCATCTTGATGTGTGTTGGAACAAGATGGTTTCATTGTAACTTTCCAAAATCTTGATGTTGAAATCAAACTTATGTGTTGATTCACATCGTTTATTATGTTCCTTTGATTCATGGATCCATTGATCCATTGATCCATGGAAGCATTTTCGTACTTCCTAGCGTCTTCTTGGTCCAGGTTTCTGGTAAATTCCTTGATTACACTTCCTAAGCCATCTATGAGTCCTAGTTTGGATCTACTGAGGGGGTATAAAGACTGTAGCTTTTCTTTTGCAGTTTTTAGCTGGTATTTCAGTCCTTAATCTGCAAGTTGAAGAAGTAGGGGTCACTTAGCCCGTTACGAATTGCTCTTGAGGGATTGGTTCAAGATCATAGTAGTGGATGAAGTCGTGGGTACTAGTCCTGATCTTTGCTTGTCCCAGCTTGAGGGGTAGTAGCCCTGGGTTGGTGTTCAGATTTTGGATTTCTATTTCTTCTTGTCCTCTCGTCAGGTGAAGGCTGTAAAGGGACAAAGAATTCAGTTATCTTATTAGGCAAGTGTCTGATATTTTTTTTGTGAATGTTTGCATTTTATGTCTCAAAAGTTACTATGTGGTCTTCATGGATGGATTTTGGGGAGAAGGGTGGTAGTAGTTTGTTTCTTTTTACAGTTTTCCTTGTATATATTTTGGTGCAAGGCTTGTAACTTATAGGAGTTTCCCTTTTCTTGTTTCTATGATGTTTTGTAAGTTCCTGTTGATTATTTTAAATATTTTCTTGTTTTTCTCTGTGTCGTTGGATGTAGTTGTTGATTAAGGCTCGTCTTATATCAATGTCAAACGGATCTTGACTATTGAGATGTCCATTGAGAATATCCATAGGTTTTTGTCTTGTTGCAGAATGGATGGAAATATTGTATACTAAAATGGCGTAAAGGATCTGTTCTTTGATGTCTCTTTTCTTCTGCGACTCTCTCAATATTCTCAAGTGCTCAATCAGTGTGGAGTGAAATATTTTGATTATCCATGACGATTATATGTGGGACTCCCTGGTGGTTTATGAATACCAGGAGAGCATTGCATTGAATCCATCTATAAGATACGCCTGGCCATATTTAGAAAATGCATCCACTATCGTCAGAAATTTTTGTCCACTGGCTTGAAAGATATCCATGTTTATTATTTCAAGTAGCTTTGTTGGAGTAGGTGCAAGGGCGCACCCAGGAGTAAATTTCGGGGAGCTAAATCAACACGTAACATTTATGTAAAAAATAAAATTTTCTCCCTAAATTTAAACATAATATAAAACATTTATTTAAAAAAATCTATCAAAGATCAAAATCCAGACGACGTTTTTCCTGAGCGAGTCTTTCAATTATTAGAATTTCTTAGATACGTTTTTAAACGTCTCAGTTGTTGTCACAGGTATGGTACAAAATATTTTAACTAACAAATAAATATTCGGATAGATTTGTTTGTTAATACATGCTAGTAAGTCGATTGGACTTTGATATTTCTTATTCTCACTGCCTGCATTGTGAATAATCATTTTATATTCATCAATCCACAGCATATACTCAGATTGTAACAAATTTTCGTTTACAAAACCCCCATTTTTGTTAATGTCACTTTCATAAAATTTACAAAGTTTTGTAAAATATTATACATTTTCAGTTTTATTATTATCGCCTTTCGGAAATAAACATGAAAATGAAGATAAAATATCTCTGTTTTAAAAATCTAGATTCTAATTGAGCTAACAGATGGTCAGCAAAAGGTATAAAAATTGAAATACGGTAATACTTTTCAGGACTTGTAGTAGGTCAGCTCATTTTACAATTGATAGTATAGTAGAAATCTCAATATTTTTTTGTAACTATTATAAATCTCGTGGCGGGGGGGGTTGCAGCCCCATGGCTCCCCCCTAGGTGCGCCACTGAGTATGTGTTAACATGAACTCTGGCTTCTTTGGTCGTACTTTTTGATTTGACAGACCTCGCAGAAGTTGATAGCTTCTTCAATGTCTTTCTTCATATTGTGCCAATAGTATGATCTTCTAATTCTAGTTTCCGTTGGGGCGATTCCTCTGTGGTTTGTTTTTCCTTTGTGCTGCTGCGTGATTATTTCCTTTTCTCTATTTGGGCAGTTGATGTCTTCCAGAAGGCGATTGCATTTTATTAGGTTGAAAGAAGAGTCTTTGAATGCCTAGAATTCTGCACATGCTGACTTAAAGTTCTTCATCTTGAAACATCAGTGAGTATTTTTTTCCTGGACTTATATAGTCCTTGAAAAAGTTAAAAACGTTCTCATCCAGATTGTCATTTACCAACTGGGTATGGTATCTCTTCTTATTTGGAAATATATCTTCTATAAGTGTTCTGACTGGATTGTAGTTTACTCATTTGAAGATGAATTTGGTTATTGAAAACATTGAGAGATTTTTCCGATATTGGTATTTTTAAATCGGGCTTTCTCTGACTGCATGGTTGGTGATGCCACTGTTAACTTCATCCGGGATATCTTCCGGGTTCAGGTCAAGTTCTTTATCAACTTCATTTGAGGGTTTGTTTTCAGTCTCCTGTTGGTGTGAAACAGGTTCTTCATCTTCATAGAGACGGATCCCTTCTTCAAATAATTCATTGATAATGTCGTCTGCAAGATCAGGTGCTTCTGATGGAGGATTATTGTATAATGACATTTTTATCGAAATTGTCATTTGCTCCTTGGATTTCATTTGCATGTATTTCAATCCTGGAAAGGGCATCGGCGTTGGTGTTGCTTGTGCCTCTTTTGTAGATTACTTCGTAGTTATATTCTTTTAACTTCAGGCGCCATCGGACCAGCTTTGAATTTGGATCCTTCAGGGAGAAGAGCCATTGAAGGGGATCGATGATCTGACAAAATTTTGAATTTTCTCCCAAAGAGGTATGCTCGAAAATACTTGGTGGTCCAAACTATTGCTAGCATTTCCTTCTTATGGTAGAATATTTCATCTCTGTTTCGTTCAGGAATTCGGGTGTATGTTCTATATGTACACCTTAGTTGGTTGAAAGCTGACGAGCCAGATGAAGGGTTTACCCGTGAGGGTGTCCCTTAACACTGAGACCAGCTGGGGTCTATTGTATTATTCTGTCGTCAGTTGTTCCTAGTTGAATAGGCCTGGGTCAAACAACTAAACCAGGTTTAGTTGGTTATTCACTAGGTGTTTCGGATTCATGCCTATTTCTAGGTTGGTCTGTTCGAATATTCTGTAGCGCTTATTGTGCAGCGCGTCGCATTCGAAGATGATGTGAGAGGCTGTTTCCTCCTCGTCACCACAAAGTCTGCCGTCAGTGATAGGCTTAAGTGCCTCACCATGGCTGCGCTATGACGATGCCCTTCGATTTGGTCTCAATATGTTTGATGTTTTGTTTTCTTCCACTCATTTATTAGGTTTCCGCATCGGGTTTTGCTAATGCCAAATACTGGCAGGACCTGTGAATGGTAATTCAGATGCTCGTCTTGCAAGTTGGTCTGCTTTGTCATTACTTTATATTCGTATGTCCAGGCCCAGGGTAGTCTGATATCATTTCCAGTTCGGTAATGTTGACTTCATGAGTGATTTTTGTGTGCCCAATTTGTGGTTGGGATATCCAATTACCTGTTTGTATGAGTCTGTATGCACTCATCCTCGCCTCTCCCATGACTGTGATGTCCAAGGGTGGGAGGTTTAGGATGATTTCCATAGCAGCGATCGGAGTGCTGCTCATAGCGCTTGTGATACAAAGACAATCGAGCCTCCGAAGTTTACCGAGGTTAAGATTTGCCTGTCTTTGTATCGCTTTGGGCCACCACAACAGCGAGCCGTATGTGATTCTAGGTCTTATGATTGCGGTGCAGTAGGTGTGATAAAATCCCGCCCTATGAGGCTCCCCTGGCAATTTACAGCTGCGCAGAGTATTCAAACATTTTGGTCTGGGACTTCCGATTTTGGAGCATTGAGAGTATCCATCTACAGGTGGTTTCATCAACGCTTCTCCTCTGAGATCTTGCTTTCGAAGGATGTATTGTCAAAGGCTCCTTCTATATCTAGAAATGTGCATAGTGTTATTTCTTTTTTCACCAGAAAGTCTTCCAGCCTTGGTGCAAAGCCGTCTCGCACGATTTTCCTGTTAGAGAGGCATGTTGGTTTATATGTAAAGGCCGGTCTATTAGAGCTGCCTCCCGCATGTCCCTATATGAATTCCGGCCAGGCTTCGGAATAAAGACCATGTTCACAGATTTTCAGGTTTGTGGTAGCCAACCAAATGCTTCAATTCCCTGCTGCAGTAGAACAGGAATTATTCCATCAGGTCTAGGCGATTTATATGGGTTGAAAGAGTTTATTGCCCATTTTACTTTCGGATATGTTACGATCCGCTTTGCCACCTCCTAGTCAGCCCTGTTCGCCCTTAGTTGGATGTTGACTGAAATGTTTAGTATCACTGGGTTTATGGAGTTTTTGGAAAGTATACGATGGAGTCTTGCGCTTTCTGAGGTTTGTTCTATGTCCTCACAGAACTTCCTCAATGCTTTCCTTTGCCCCTCTCTCATCGTTTTGTTATATTCTTGCAGTATTTTGGAATATCGGCCCACTCACCAGTTTTTTTCGCTCTATTGAATAATTTGCGCGTTTTTTCCGAAGTTTTATGAGTTTGGTGGTCCACCAGCTCACCTTCCCTTCAGATTGCCTGCTTCTTAGGGGACAGTTGTTCTGATACGAAGTTATTGTGGCCTCTTGAATTTTTTCCGAAGTTTCTTCTATATCATAAACACTATGTGTGTTAGGTTTTCCCTAAGCTCCTCCCGATATCTCAGTCAGTTGGTTTTCCTCAGCCCCCGATACATTTTGGTCCTTTCATTGGTGTTACCAATCTCCAGATAAATGCGACGGTGATCCGAGTTTCATGGTTCGTCTGGAACCACGTCCCTACCTGCGGAGACGCCTGGGGGGAGCCAAGGGTAATGTGAATGATTTTCCGTGTTTGGGTAACAAAGTTGGCTCATTGCCCCTATTAAGTACTTTCAGGTTACTGGAGACAATAAATTCATGACTCACTTCTTATGTTCATGTCGTTGCTTACCTTTGGATTGTCCGAGACCCGTTATGTGCCCTTTTCCTAACCAGGGCTCTTGAATCAGGGCTACGTCGATGTTGCCCTGTGCAAATATTCTGCACAGGGTTGCTTTTGCAACCTTACTGTGCTGCAGGTTGGCTTGAGCTACCCGCAACAGTGGGATTGCTCCTTATGAGGCTGACCACTTTGAAGTTGACCTGCATGAGCCTCAGGAATGCCTCATTCCTCTGGTTTGCAGGTTCTTCAAGGACTTTACGTCAATTAAGAGAACAAGAATTAGGCCAGAGGCCTCCTTCTGTCTCTTGATGACGTGCCAATCTCCAGAATCTTTCTTGAGACAGGAGGTTAGAAGTTTGGTTGTCTTAGCGAAGTCTTTGATGAACTTCCTGTAGTATCCTAGTAGACCAAGGAATCCTCTGATTTCTTTGACGGTTCGAGGTACAGGATAATCCGTGATTGTTTTCACTTTGGTTGGGTTTGGTTTTACCGCATTCGGAGTGACGACATGTCCTAGGAAGCTTACTTATTTTTTTAGGAATTCGCACCTGTCCAAATGTATTTTGAAGCCAGTTCCTCGTAGGCGTTGAAATACTTTCGTAAGGTTATTCATATCCTCTTGTAGGCACGTATAGAAGATAATTTTGTCGTCCATATAGACCAAGCAGATAGGTCCTTGAAGACCCTTCAGGACTTTGTCCATTACCCCTGGAATGTCACTGGGGCGTTCTTCAATCCAAACGGCATCCGTTTTCAACATTGAATGCCTGCCTCTGTCATTTCTCTTTGGTGGAATCCGCTTGCCAAGTCCAAGGTGGTGAAATATTGATATCGTCCCAATTTGTCAAGGATGTCAGAAATGTTTGGAATTGGGTAGCGATCGTCTATCGTCTTCTCGTTAACCTTCCGGAAATCCCCAACAATACGCGACTTTGCTTTTCCGGAGGCGTCTGGTTTCTTGGGAACGATCCAAATTGGTGAAGACCAGGGAGATTGACTAGGTCTTATGATACCTTGATGATTTATGGAGTTGCTGTGTACTGGTTCTGCTAGAACGATTTGGAGTTTATCTGGACTGAAGTTGACGATTTCGGTCCAGGCTAGATGATCGCAGGAATCAGCGAGAACTTCTCGGATGTAAGCACGTTGTAGTTCTTGCCTTGGTATCATGATGGTTCCATTATTTTCTTTCACTGGTAGCCTTACTTGCGTCACGCAATCAGGCTCCAGTTGGATGGAGTAGAACTATGTCTTATTGGTTTCGTAATATTGGATTGGAAGAGATGAGTGTTCGGTTGAGAGAGAGATTCAGGAAAATTCAGGTCAGCTTTGAGAAATTTCAGGTTATCGAGTCAAATAAGGCCATCGAAAGTTATGGAATTTGAAAAGATAAAATTTGAAGGTACCATATGAGTTGAACTCAGGAAATATAGAAATTTCTGTACTGTAATCTTGGGAATATTTTTGAAAAATGGAGGTGACGACAAAGGGGCCTTTTTTGATGTAGTCTTCATAAAATTAAAATGCTGAGTTGGGGTTAAGGAAGGATTTGATCGATCCAGTATCAGTGAGTTTAAGGGGAAGATTTGACATGGTTATATAGGGAAGTTATTTCTTATCGTCGAAGGTGTGAAGTTCTACTACGTTTCTGGATTTTGTCTTGGGTCCATTGGAAAATTTGCATCTTGTTCCTGATAGTCCTGGATAGACCTGGGATTATTCAATGGGTCTTGGTTGGGTGGTTCTGTGGAAAATGTTTTGGTTGGACTTGAGGCCATATTTGTCTTTGCTGGGTATTTTGCTACCAGTGTGGTCCGAAGTTTTGTTTTTGGGGTTGTGGTCTCAGTGGTTGATGGAATTGTGGCTGTCCAAGTCGTTGGAAGGGCCGTGGGGGTTGATAGATTCACTGTGGCATTGATTGTTGGGAGAATTGGTGATTTACAGCTGATTGCGGGGTCTGAAATGGTTTCTTGGAAACTTGGGGAGGTCCAAAGGTTTTTTTTTCAGATAACGGATATTGTTTTTCTCTTGAATATACTGCATCGCTGTTGCCAAGTCTACTGGTTTCATTGATCTTATTGTGGATACCATAGGCTCTCGTAATCCAGAGTAGTATTATCAAAAAATGTTGGAAAAAGTTCTTCTTGTCTTGATGTTTTCATCTGCAGTGTAATTCGATATAACTAGTTAGATATTGTGTTCAGTAGACCCATAACTTTTTCGTAGAACTGCTGCGGTGGTTCATTCGGACCTTGCCTTAGATTAACCAGATCTCTGTTCAAGGAATTTTTGTTGTGTTGGTCAGCGAAGTTCTGGAATAAAGTTGCTTTGATGCTATTCCAATCGCTATATCCATAAACTGAGATGTCATCTTTGGCTCTGCCTCGTAGTTTGATTTTGGAAACTTCGGGGATCTTCAATGTACCAGTATTCGTTCAGTAACATAGTAGATACGTTGATAAACTGATATAATTCGTTTGGACTGGGACAATAAAGGAATTCTTCAGGTCAAACTAGTTTGTCATGTGTAACGAGATGTGAGTTTGTACGGCTATTTGAGGAATGATTGTTGGAATAGGAGTAATACTTGCTGTAAAATTAGGGCTGGACGACGTAAAATATTATTTGGAATTGATGAAGATGTGTTCATTTATGCTTAAAGGATGACGATGATGGCTATTTGCATATTCGTTCACCAAAAATATTCTTATTGCTTGTTTCTTACTGCTAGGCTTCTTGAGGGATGGTAGTGAAGAGGTATTATTTTCTACGGCCGGAATTCTTCTTGGAATACTTGTTTCTTTACGGAACTTGATTCAGGAATAGTGGATAAACGTTTGAAAACGACAATAATCTTCTAAGGGCTCTTCCACTATCCTAACGACTGCACCAATTATATTTCTCGTTCACACAAAGGGGTTTTTAAAAACTTTTTATTTGAACTGAGTAACAACTTATGAGTATAAACTATTAGTACAGAATTAATACAGTCACATGCAAGTATTATTATATTTCTCGTTCACACAAAGGGGTTTTTAAAAACTTTTTATTTGAACTGAGTAACAACTTATGAGTATAAACTATTAGTACTGAATTAATACAGTCACATGCAAGTATTTATATGGAAAGTATTGCCGACTTTGCAGATGCCATCAATAAATAAGTGCTGTCGTCCACGGGTCATCGAACAATAACCTGCTGATGTAAGGGGTTATCGAACTGTAACTAGTGTGTCCCCTAGACCAGTGGGACAGTTAAATATCTTTTGAACCAATAGGATTTTTCAAAATATTATGATTTCATTACATACGGCACTATAAAAGCTATCTTCAGGAACGACAATTTGTTATACGACATGACAAGGAAATCTCACGAAATCAAACATAAGGGGTTGCCACGTTATACCTATTTGTCGTTAAATGGGGAGATTTCTCGGAGGTAAATACATAAGAGATCATATTTTTATTGATAAATGCATCTTAATTGCATGAAAATTTTATTGTCATGACAAAATATGCAGATGACTACCCTTTTGCTAGAGGAAAAAAAATTAAGCAAGATAGAAGTTTAGGCAGAGAAACACTATTACAAAAAAATCGTCAAAGATACGACGATGAAATGACAGAGAAACTACTGGGTTTTCATGTTTATGCTCGCCTAAACTAGCAAGAATACGTTAACGATTTACAAAAAAAAGCTTTCAATGAGTCGATTTGTCTTGAGAAATCTCAGAGAGGTCCCATCTAGTGAGGTATTAAAGACTGTTTATTACGGCCTGGTACATTGCCATCTTGTGTATGGGGTCTTTTTGTGGGGGACAAGCCCAGCCTGTCGACAACTTTTGGTGATCCAAAAGAAAATTATAAGAACTATGGCCAATTTGAGTAACGGATCACATGCCAAGCCAATTTTTAATGATATAAAAATCTTAACACTCCCGTGTATATACAGGGTGAGAAAAAATAAGACCGACAAACTCTGACTACAGATTCCTCACCTCATTTCAAGGTGAAAAGTTCCTATCAAGGTATGTCCTAAAATACATCCCTTCTGAAATACAGGGTGTCAAAAGTACGAAAAAAATTTGGATATAATTTTTTTTCTTCAAAAAATATAATCAAACTTGGTATACTGATCAAAGTTTATCAAAGTGATAATTTGATGTTATAATTTTTAATTTTTGTAAACCGTTGATATGTGGTCATATTTTCCTTCATATTTTCTTTGGGCAAGTGAATAGACAAGTGAGCGTTTGACATCAGTTAGGCTCATCTATACTCAACCTAAAAGTCATAACATTTCATGTACCTTAAAGTGGAGGTTTCTGAGATAATTAAGAAAAACTGAAGATATGTCCCGAGTCCCAACAATTTCCTCTGTACAATAATCGCATAACACTAATTTCTTACAACATGTTGGAAATTTATCAACCTCCTGAATATTTTTTAATCTTGGGAGAATTAGAAATATAGTATGGGTGAGTCAGAATGAGACCTAACTCAGTTATTCCACGACATCGATATCATCAAATAATATGATGAATGAAGAAATGGAGTTGTCGGTTTCATTCTGACTCACCCATACTATGTTTCCGATTCTTCCAACATTGAAAAATGTTCACAAGGTTAACAAATATTCTGATATGTTGTAAAAAATTAGCATTATGCGATTATTGCACACATGAAAATACGTTGCTACTCAGGACATATCTTCAGTTTTTCTCGGTTATCTCAGAAACCTCCACTTCTAGGCACATGGAATGTTATGACTTTTAGGTCGACAATCGATTAGCCTAACTTATGTCAAACGCTCATTTATCCAATCACTTCTCCAAAGAAAATGCGAAGGAAAATTGGACCACATACCATTGTAACTACGCCACTGGTTTACGAAAATTAAAAATTCTGTCTTTTAATTATCACTTTGATAAACCTTTATTAGTGTACCAAGTTCGAGATTTTTTCCTTCAGGAAGGAGTTTTGGAGGAAAAAAATTAAATCTAATTTTTTTTCGTACTTTTGACACTCTGTGTCTCAGAGGGGATGCATTTTAGGACATAGCTTGATAGGAAATTTTTACCTCGAAATGAGGTGAGCAATCTATAGTCGGAGTTTGTCGGTCTTATTCTGACTCACCCTGTATACAGTGTGGGCTATAATGTTTGCAGCATATGGAATCATTTTTATTATAAGAGTTACAAAAGATTCGTTATAGGAGATCGTTTCTGCATATTGGAAAACCTAATAATCGATTATGACATATATCACGTAACTACCAATATAACGGCAATATGAAAAAAAAAATTTACGTATTGGCCAAAGTCATTATGTGTTATTTGTAAGGATAGCAAAAAAAGTTATTCAAGAAAGTTTTTTATAATTTAATTTTATGCCCACATGCGGAATTTAAAATATCTATCTGCTTTCAAGTGATTGATAAAAATGGAACTTTTTAGGTTTGTTCCCAAATGGTAGTGCAAAATTTCAAAAACTAGTTTTCAGTATGACTCTTGCTGTTGCAATGATTCATATCTTCCGAGTTCATCTGATTTTTTCATACCTTTTTAAATTTGAAGAGTCTACATAGAACACTTTTCTCGACTGAAATCAAGTTTTGTGGAAAAAGAAGGAAAACAATATGTATTCCACAGTACTTTAGCTACTTCTTTTCTATTATGTTCTCCAAAAAATATATTGATTTTCTTCTTTTTCTACAAAACTTGATTGCGGTCGAGAAAATTGTTCTTTGCGGACTCTTCAAATATAAAATGGTATGAAACAACAGACGAATTCGGAAGATATAAACCATTGCAATAACAAGAGTCTACATTATTGAATATTGATATAATCATGTTTTTCTTCAAGAAAATGAGAAAACCATTTAATGATGCAAAGTTTATGTATCTTCAATCACATACGATAGAAATTTATTTCTTGGTTCTATATCTGATACAAAACTCATCGAACTATACGTATCTAACCAAATTTCAAGACCTTTTTACACAACAAATTTTAAGCGATTATTTTGCAAAAAAGTAATTGAATGAAATTTGTTGTGTAAAAGGTCCTGAAATTTGGATACATACGTAAAGTATTTCGATGATTTTTTTGTTAATGAGTTTGGTATGATTTTAGTGCAGACATAAATCGATTAAAATAAATTTATATCGTATATGCTTGAAGATACATCAACTCTGCAAACAAAAGAGAAATGTTTAATGGTTTTCTCATTTTCTTGAAGAAAAACATGGTTTAATCACTGAATATCGATTTCAGTGATTAAAACTTGATAGCATGATTGAAAGCTTGTAATATAAAACGGTTTTGCAAAAGTTACAATTTTTTAAATACAACAGAAATTTCGTAAATATTAAAAAAATTGTGATAACTGATAGCAAAAATCACGTGACTTCGTCCGAGTAGGCCATTTTCATCTTGTTCAAAGCACGACTTAACGCCCCAATCGAATTTCACAATAAATTATTAATAAAAGTTTTTTCCATATGATGCCAACTCTTTGAAGGATACTATTTATATAATTGAGGCAATTCTATGGATACATCGAAATAAAGATAAATATATTTCTGGAACAGAACTTCATGACTAAGATACATGAAACAAAAATCAATACACACTGCCAAAAGTAAATTACGAAAAAACAAAAAACCAAACAGAATATTTGCCAATGAAACTGTATAACGTATACCAGTGGAATGGAATTATTACACCACTAAAAAACTAAAATACCAACTGAAACAATCTTTGGTCCTGAATTCACTATATGATATAAATAAAATGTATCTTCATCATGGGTTTGAATACTTATGTTTTCTCATCATGTCTGAGTTACAAAATTTCTCAAATATATTTCTTTTGGCTTCATAGATACCGTCCTCTGAACTTTCTCCAATTTTAGAGCCAATCGTGTAGGTAGCTATTTCCCATTGATAGGTTGTCCCTTCTTCCACATAGTACATACCCCTCCCTGTCTATTATACAAAAGTTTTATCGAAGATATATCTGGAAAGTGTGTCATCTTCGTCCTTTTCCAACTCTTCAGAAAGCTTGTTGCAGCGTCTCCAATGCATATGCGACTGACCTGGCTTCACCTTGAAGGTAGATATTTAGTGGTAGGAGGTTGAACAACACTTCGAGAGCGGCTACTAGGGGTTCCCCTGGCCCTCGTGACACTCAGACGAGCTTTGCATGCCAACTAGTTGCATCTTGGGTCTTTGGTCACCATACCTCCGACCCATAGGTTATCATGGATCTAATGACTCAGGCATAAAGCTTTGTTCATTTTTGGTTATAGTTTCCATTTTCTCCGCACGTTCTTATGCACAGATTGAAGGTGTCTGGGGGTTTTCAATTACTTTTTGTTGATTCCATGTCAGCTCATAGTCAAAGTATTTTTGTCTCTTGGACAAAAGGAAGTTCTATCCCGTTGAGTACTGGTGACCTAGAACTTCTAGTTCATATTTCCGTGTAAAATCAACTATTTTGGTATTATAATATGGGTTCACTGATCCTTATGATATAGGGCCGATGACAGGTGACTTTCTCATATAAGGAAATTTAAATTCGAAAAATGTGATCCATTATGAATGCGAGAATGATGAACATTTGATGAAAATTTTAATAATTTCAACGAGATACTTTCACACGAGGGTGATCACATTTGTTACATTGCCTGATGTAATTCGCACGGATTTGTTAGGAAACTTTGGTGTAGTAATGAATACATTCGAGTTTTGTTCTGGCTGGTTTCCGGATTTTTTCGTGGTCTTCTTTTATTGAAATCCCCAAACGTTTCGACTCCAAATGCGGCTGTCGTCTTCAAAACAGTGACGCCAGCTGTGAACTGGGGTTGTATTTCATCACCAAACCACTGATTTTTATTATATCTTGACACGTATTTCAATTACAAAGGGTTCATATTCTGGATGAAGATTAAAATACAGCCATTTACAGAATTTACCTAGTTTGTTCTTCACCTATACTAGCCAGCTACCTTATTTTTTTAAATCACATATAAATAATTTTGCGTCAATTTATCAGTCAGGTATTTGATGTGTGGTCACCAATTACTTGAATTGATTAATTATTATACCAATTACATGTGTGGATTAATTTTCGGTGGTAAGCTATTTATTTATTCCGTATATGTAAGTGTCTTTATGTATTGTGCATTGAAATTTTGTATTGGATTATAGATAACTGGCAATAAATTTATTATTTCTAGGCTTTCATAGGCATCTAACTGCGTGTTGTTATTAAATTGTTTAACTAATCTAAATAAACTAAAATCTATGGAATGGTTTTGTTGCAAAACATTATGAGCTATTGCTTTCATACTAACGTATTTTACCTGTGATTGATGTTGTTCACTATTTTCCTATATATTCATTCTTCTTTGCAGTCCTTTCATTTAGTATCATAAATTCCTGACTTTTCTGAGTTCTCAACTCTGCCCTTTGGGTTGCACAAAAGGCTCTGTTTTCTCTCACTTGTTTTGATTACCACCCTCATACCCAATTCATTGAAAATTGTTCAGAAGTTCTTAATATAGTGGTGATAAGGAACCGAAATGTACCTACTTACCTTGAGGTGCTTTATTTTGAAAAATAAAAATTATCTTTATTCTTAACCTAAACTTTTTCCTATAATATTACATATAGTACCCATCAAGAAACCATTACTTGTAGCAATTTCTTTTGTTGTCGTTTTTTCTTTTTTTATTCTCTTAAAGTTAGTGTTATATAAATCGCTACAAATTGCTATAAATTTCAGATTGAGTGGTGGTGCATCAGTTAAAGCTAAAAATGTTTGCCTGAACCTGGTTGATGATCATGAACATTTAACAAAGTCAGGTCTTGTACAACTATTTTCTTCTCCACATCCTCCAAGAGCTATCGATTCTCCATATTGGGTAAAATCTCCACCAAAACTTTTGGTGGCCAAATCTGGGAAACAAAGTGAGTCATTTTTTTGTACAATCTAAAATTAATGAGTCACGTAAACCACATAATCATTAAAAAATCAAGTATCTAACCTGAAGGAAATATGTTGTAAAAGAAATTAATAGTTTTATGTTGCTTGTTGTACCGGTGTGCAATAAGCTATCAACTGATTGATAAATCACTTTTTTATGACTTGAAATAATGTATAAAAATTTAGACTGCAAAACCCTGCATACAATATATTTCATTAGAAAAGTTAAAAAACACTACAAATTCTCAATAACAACATGCGGTAATAGGTTGTTATAAACTTTTCGTATTATTCTTGTCTATAACTCCATAGATAGAGCAGGTAGAGTTTTAGTTCCTTATGCCAAACAAGAGGTGATGGGTAATAGTTATGGAAATTCTGTTTGTAAAATTTCCTTCAGGTCAGTCATGTACAACAATATCAATGGCAAACGCACTCAAAATCAAATATCATTCAGTTGATCATGGAAAAAAAAACAACAAAAACAACTATTATCCTTAAAAACAATATGACAACATAGTTACTACCATGTATCACTACGTGTTAGGTAAAAACAAGCAGTAGGTAATGAATACCACATGTTTCCGAATAATTTAAAGATTTATTATACCCCACTAGGGTAAATTTAATTTACAAACATGTCTAGACCATATACAATTCTGGTAAAACATCATTGTCATATAGGATTCTCAATGCGTTTGCTTGACAGTTCATGTAGCCAGTCGACCAGCACAAAATTTAACAAAAATATGTGATATACATTCAAGTATTCCACTGGGCCACTCTACAGTGGTTTGTCTCTGCATTGAAACTGCTATATGCCGATAATATTTTACCACATTCATGCCAATCTTATATGTTCAAACGAGCATTTCTTGTATATATTTATATTTTGGATCTCGGAATCGAATTGAAGTTCGAATTTTTTATGAATGAGCATATGCTCCTTCGCCATATTAAGGATACATTGAAGCCTACCAATCCAGAGATTCTGAACAAGAATAATGAGATCCCTGGCCTGAAGACGGTGGAATAGTCTTTAGAGGTTTTGGAGAAACATTTGTTGCAACTGAGAACTGCCTCTGTGACAGATGTCCCAAATATTAAGTTATTTCGGTTTTGGTGCTTTTACGTTCACTATTAAATGACTAATTAAATGATTCATATTTACTTATTTAACTGACAATCCTTTACAATATAAAAATATAAAAAAAAACCAACTATATAAAACTTGTAGTATGCACATTACCTACAATAAATGTTTAATATATAATTTATTTATTTATTAAAATATTTTTTGGAATAGAAAATCATTGACTGGAGGTATACGGCAGGATAACTCATGTATCATAATTTTTTCAGGGAATATTTGAAAGGTAGTGGAATAAAGTCAAAAAAATGTAATCGTGTTTGATATTTATTGGCTGAGATTAATATTTTTGTTATCGGTTCATTGCAATCGTAGTTGGTATAATAGAAGGGTAATTCTAGTTCTAGTTCTTTCATTGACTTTGATCTTTATAAAAATAATAGTTTAAAAAAACTAAAGAACACGCTTTACTTCCCATGGACTAAAAAGTAAAAAATTGACAATTTAATTTCTCAAATGTAAAAAAGCGTGGGTGCTTTCAATCTATATTCTCATATTTTTAGTTTAGTTTAACAATACAGAGCGTTCAAGAGCTCAAGAGAACTTTATCAAGCACCCCACGCTTTTTTTACATTTGAGAAATTAAATTGTCAATTATTTTTTACTTTTTAGTCCATGGGAAGTAAAGCGTGTTCTTTAGTTTTCTAAACTACTATTTTTTTGACTAAAAAAATCTCCGACCCCGAAAACCAGAACAATTTTGACTTGAATCTGACCATAATCACAATACTCGTCCTTCATCTTGGGCCGCCATCTTGAATTCTTAAATTTTTACGAAAAATTCATGATCGCTGACCCCGAAAACCCTCGCACACTAATTTTGAATCGAATCAGACCATAATGACATCTTGGAGCCGTCATCTTTAACTTTTGAATTTTGACAGAAAATTCGAAATATACGACCTAAAAAAACCTCACATACCAATTTTGAATCGAATCTGACCATAATCACAAATCTCGTCCGCCATCTTGGAGCCGCCATTTTGAATTCATGAATTTTGTGAAAAATCATAATCTCTGACTCCGAAAACCCTTATATACCAATTTTGAATGGAATCGGACCATTATCGCAAATCTCGTCCGCCATATTGGAACCGCCATTTTGTTTTTTTTATAACAAAAAAAATTGCATATTGTATTGTCACCGGAACTATGAACACCTGCCAAATTTCAAATCATTCGGACATCTGGAAATGGGTGAAAATCACACCCTAAGGAGTCGGTACATACAAACAAACAAACAAGTGAAGCTAATATAAAGCGTGTGAAAATGGAGTTGTTCTGTACAATTGATTGTATGATTGCGTATTTTATATAACATTACCCTTCTGTGTTCTAATGATTCAATATTGAGAAGCGTCATAATTTGATCATAGTTGAATTCTCTCTCTCTTGAATATCCCATTTTAAAGGCACATATTCGTAAAAAAAAAAAATCCGGACTCTTTCTATTTGTTTAACGCATACATTATAATCAGAGTTCCATACAAGGGAAGCATACTCTAGTCTCTAAAACTGAACGAACTAAAGTAAAGAGCAGTATAGAGGTCCCTGACACTAGATACCGGTTTGTCATGAGACTGCAGAAATATTAGACGGACATTAAATAGACATTTGCCCGGCAGATGTGGGGAGTGGTTAAGTAGGTACGTTATCCACTGCGTCCTCCGGATGTCTAGACTCCAGAGACAGGTCTGACTGGGATATTCCTTACTGATAAATAAATGTTAACCAATATATAAACATAGTACAATGTATAATCGAATAATAGTAATGATAATAATAATAAAAACATAACAAAGTTTAACGATCAAGTATATTAATAAGAGCGATTAACAATCCAGATAATTTAAAGCGCGAGTGGACCGAGCGCGTTAATGTTCGATATTGTTAATTGCTATTTTAATTCACGAGTTTGTTACAGAACTTTTCCGTAGACCATACTTTTCAAAAATAAAGATATCTTACTTTCAATTTTTATTTATTTAACGATAAACAATAATCACTATTTCCTATTTATATTAACTTTATTCAAAGTTACTTTAATTTTCCTTGGTGGTAGTTTTATTATTTTAAATATTAATATTCGAAATTGTACAATTACTGAAACCAAAGAAAGGAATTGATGAATTGATCAATAGAAAATCATTCATTAATAGGGGCCATTAATCAACGATTTTGAGTGCGTTAAAATAGATCAGAAATGTACAGTCGACGGAAAACATTTATTAATAGAGTATGGATCAGTTTCACAAGTATATTAAAAATTAGCTTTCTTGAAGGCACTATTTTGTCTATTAGATTTTGAATGTCTTCAGGAAGTTTATTAAAGAATTGTAAAGCAGACTACATAATTTTTTTTCAATCTGACTCAGATTTTGATAATTGTTTGTGATGTTTGTCTTTGTACCGTGATTTATTTTGTAAGTTTCTCATTTTTCAGGATTTTTTTATATTAGTATATAAAATAAATATAAATGCTTCAGTTTAACACTTATTTTTGAAGAGGTTTCAACAAGATTTATGATAACTCAAATCAAACAATTTTTATAACATTCAATCAAAAGAAGAATAGTTTCCATGTACATAATATATATAATATACAGGGTGACCCAGGGTTAAACCGCCAACCGTTCAGTATCGGTTTTTTAGGTAAAAATAAGATGTTTTCTTCATAGAAGCATGTGTCCCAACTTTCTTTGTTTTCGAGATAAAGGGTGTCAAAGTTATCAAAAAAATTCGCTTTTTTTTTTCATAACTCAAAAATCTTTCGGCTGATTTTAATAAAACTTGACATGCTTATTTGCGGTGATAAAAGGCTTATTTTATTGTACAAAGAATTAAAAAAAAACATATTTTTTAAAACTTTCACACCCTGTATATTGAAAAGAAGAAAATTGGGACACATGCTTATATGAAGAAAACATCTTATTTTTACTCAAAAAACCTATACTGAACGTTTGGCGGTTTAACCCTGGGTCACCCTGTATATATAATATATAATAATATAATATAATATGATATAATATATTTGAGGAAAGGAAATAAAAATAATTAATAATGTCATTTTTGAGATATTATGGCAAGGTGTATTCGAGTCATTGTTTGTAGTGGCCTAACCTGTACTGAAGATTGGTAATAACCATGAAACCGGTGTGCTGGTGCATGGTCCTTTGTTTTGAATTAGACTGATTTCATGCTGTTCGTTATAGAGAGGTTTACTTGTGGACTCTTTAGCGAGTATCTAATATAAGTATATTCATTGGTCATAAGGGACAGTATATTATGTGTTATATTGGATGCTTGGCAATTTTGAACAGCGTCTTATTGTACCAATATGAAAATTGGAAGTTCTTGTATGTCTGTTTGTATAACTTTATTCATTCTCAATGCTAGAGTTTTTGGCAGATCATTTACTGAAGCACGTACATTTAGATGATCTAAGAGTAATGGCGAAGAAAGTTCTACAAGAAAATCTCGGGCATGACTTTTCATCTAAATTATTCAGCGAAATGTCATAATCTTCGCATTGACTGCTGCAACATTCAACAGTGAATAGAAAACTACCGTTAACCATCTTCGGCGGTTTCTTGCCATGTTGTCCTTACACAGTCTTGATTGAACCTAGCAATTTCTAGAGATCAGAGATCGCGTGTAGTTCTACAAGTACCCTTTATTTTGAGACAATTTAATCACCACTGCGATCAACTAAACACAGATTACCTTGAAGGTAGGTAACTAGTGTTGGAAGATTGGCTGCGAAATACTTTTTCTGTTATGTTGATATAGTTGCATACATATATAGTGTGACTCACTTAAGACCGGAGCACCCTTATAAAATCTACATTTTCCAACAGATTGGAATGATTTCTTTTTCATTAGGTAGACATTCAAAAAGTCTACTAAGATACCAAATTTCATGAATAAATCTCAATTTCCAAGGCCAACTAATCTGATTTTTCAAGGTAAAAAATCTAAAAAAAATTACTGGATTCGCGTCATTTTCAAATGGTTCATATGTGAATTACGTTGAAATGCGGCAGTAGATAAAAAAGTTAGAAAGGAATGAAATTTGAAAAATATGCCGTTTAATCAACCCACCAATTCAATTTGAAGATTCCATTTCGTTAAAAAGTAAGTATTTTAGCCTGAAAAACTTAGATCTCAGAAAATGTGATATGGAACTAGTTCCTGTTCAATATTAACCACATGAAACACAATTTCAACACAATTGAAATCTCTTTCTCTCCACACTATCCCACAAAGTGAAAAAGACAATTGCAAGTGCTTATTGCAATCAAGTACGGAATATTAACCTCCATCTGGTTGGGGATGACCATCTGCAGACATGATAATATGTTTCATGGGGTTTCATGCCATGTCTGGGGAATAATATTCAGTGCTTGATTACAATAAGCACTTGCGAATGTGTCTTCTTGGAGGAACATTGTGCAAATAAATATCAGATGTAATTCAATTTTCGAACTTTGTTCAAAAAAATAATTAAATACCTATAAAAATAAATAAACCCGATTATTTTCACCAATGAAACCTAAAAAAGTTTATTTTTGTAAGACTCTTTCAAGTTTTCAGTTAATTTTTAGTAGTGTTGGGATGTGATGAAAAGTCATGGAATTTGGGGAAATAAGTCTGGAAAAAGTCAGGGAATTCACAAATTTTTTTTTGGTCCCCACCCTGCTGTAGATCAAAGACATGGAATACGAAGGCAAATAAAGATTCAACCATTTCAACCAGAAGTTTAAGAAGTCCTTGGTGTTTAGATTCTGATGCGTCATTTATATGAGTTCGAATAAAAATAAATTCAACACAATGAATAAACCTATATTAATAAAGTTAGAGCTCAGGGCCCGCAGACATACTTTATTTTCTGAAATACAAATTGTGGGGCTTCAAGTACTGTTCATATATACATCTGCTAAGTTGGTTACACGACCAATTTTTAGATACCGGGTGAATTATCTATAAATTGGCTGTCTACCAACTTAGCACATATGCGGACGTTCGATGTACATATGAACACTACTTGAAGCCCCACATTTTGTATTTCAGAACATAAAGTGTATCTGGGGGCACTGAGCTCTTGGACTATTAACGTTTTTGAATCTGGTAAATAGTGGTTCCACGAAAGTAGAAGGATTGGTACCATTAATTTGATTGTAAACGAAAAACAATCATTCAATTTACAGATACTAGTACCCGACCTCCGATCAAATCTGATGTCAGTATCCAAAATCACGGATAATGGTTTCGATGATAGAAAGAGATGAATCAAGTTCTGGAAGGTGGGGCGAGGGGTATTCGAGCATTCGAGTTTCAGCCTTGAAAATTGGATAATTTAGGTTTATTCCTCTGTTCTGCTTTTATGAAAAAAAAGTTGTGGAGTGGTAATATTCACTAAAAACGAAGATGTCATTGGGAATGAAGTAACTGGACAGTATGAAGCTAAACAGAGTGATTAGTAGCAGTGAAATCAACATTGAAAAAAGAATAGCATTCCTACCGTATGTTAAAAATTTAGGCGCGAAACAATATAATGGTGATCAACTGCTAAATTCCATTAGAGACCACAGTGTTTCATTTCAGTCTCACTCAAATTTGAATGAAGTACTCGAGATGTCGAAAGTTGAAATGAGTGTATCAGACATTTTTATCAACGACGACATTGCCATATCTTACACAACTCTTTGTTTTTGAATGGAAAGTAATGTAAAGAAACTTTGTCTTTGGTACTATTGATTCAGCATTGAAATACGCTTAGCAATAGAACTTCTGCCGCCATTTCAAGTTGACTTATTCTGAAACTATGAATACTAAACAATATCACTGAACTCAATTTATTATCCAAAAATCGATTAATAATGAGAAAACACCTGAAATAGATACATGACCGCTTATGACAAGAATGTCCTGATATTTCAACCAAATAATTATAGATGTCGCATTCTTCGCTTAGACTGCGAATACTCCGAAAGCGTGAGATTGAACCCATATATAAAACTAAAAATCTGAAGGATCATTTGAGATCGGCAAAGAACAAACGAGAAGCGCCAAGCTCATCTGGGGTATACCGCATTCCATGCACCTGTGGCAGCGTTTATATTGGAACTACGAAGCGTTCCACGAATACGAGAATGAAGGAACATAAGGCCAGTTGTCGGTCAGGACACGGAACACGGACACGGAAAAATCTGCCGTCGCAGAACATGCGCTTAATAACGACAACTACAGGGTATAATTCGAGGAAACCCCCGTAATTTGCACATCTGCATATTACCCAAGACTTCCGGGAAGCAATTGAAATACAAAAACACCCAAATAACTTCAACAGAACCGAAGAGGGGTTACGCCTGAACAAAGCGTGGTTACCTGTTCTCCGAAATGCAGAAATAGCACCCTACCTAGATAAGTACCGGAATAATAACGGTATTAATTACTCGAGGAAGGCATCTGACATGGATAATAATGAGAATAATGACCCTAGGGGGACACCTAACACATCGAACAGTGAACGAAGTAACTGTAAACATCTCTCTTGAAAATGCCAACCATACGTGTAACGTCGAGTACATCGCACAATAAACGTCTAAGAACCCGAAAAACCATCATTCAATTTTTTTTTCGTTAGGTGGACATTTAAAAAGTCCACTAGGACACCAAAATTCATGAATTAATCTCCATTTCCAGGATCAACTGATCTTATACTTTTCATGCTCAAAATTCTAAAAAAATTACTATCGATTTTTTTAGAAAAAATCTGACTACACCACTGGATTCAGGGTATTTCAAATGGTACATACGTAAATTAAGTTGAAATGCGTCAATCAATAAAAGGCACGGGCCTCTTGTCTTAGAATATAAAACAACAAAATTACCGGTTAGGAATAAAATTAATTAACATTGAGATTTCATCAGATCATACTTTAATTAAAAATTTAGAGTGTTCTCTAGCGACAACTAGGAGTGATATTATTTCTCTTACCAGTGAACTGATATTTGAAAATTTTCAAAGTAGACAACTGAGATCTTATAATAAACTGTTCCACAATGTAAAAAATAAAAATTTAATCGAAATTATTAATCTTAAGAACAATCATTTTCAAAAAAAATTGAAAACTAAACCAAATTGGGTCTCTAATATCTCTAAAACAATTATTCCTGAAGATATTTTGCAATTTTTTGCTTTAGGACCTAAATTCAGTGTGGAACCGTTGATTGTAAAAGGCATTTCTGTAAAGAGTTTTTTAACTGATGTTGACTACATCACTTCATCTATCACAGATCAATATCAGAGAAATGTCACTATAGCAAGAGCCACAAGTATTATAACAAACCATATCCCATCAAATCAACATTCTTCTATTTTTCGTAATTTACTTTTAAAATCAAAAAAATTCCTAAAAGATAATCCAAACCTGATTTTGATTCAATCTGACAAAGGTAATGTGACAGTAATTATGGAAAAAGAACAATATTTAATTCTTTCAAATGACATAATTGTTAAAAGTGGTTCTTATGATGAATTGAAAAAAGATCCTACTACTACTATACAAAGTAAAGCTAAAGAATTTATTAAATCACTTAATGACACAAATCAAATCGATGATATCACTAAAAAGAAACTCACATGCTATAATGCCATTTCTCCAAAATTCTATTCTTTACCAAAAATACATAAACCTACCTTATCAATGAGACCTATAGTTGCATGTATTGGGTCCCCAACAGAAGCACTTGCTTCTCTTTAACTAAAGCATATGATTCTGATAACGAGTACTACATACAAGACTCTTTTGAAGTTAATAACAAATTTAATAACACATTTTTACCTATTGATCATGTCTTGGCAAGTCTTGATGTGGTTTCTCTTTTTAGCAATGTATACTTGGAGGTTTTTCAAAGATCAATTCATAAAAAATAGAATCGTATTAGCAACCATTGTAACATTAATGAAGAAACATTCATGGAAATTTTAATATTTCTTTTCGAAAATACATATTTTTCTTTTAACAACAAAATTTTCAAACAAAATTTTGGCACTCCTATGGGAGCTTCTATCTCCCCAATATTAGCTGCATATGTAATGGATGATGTATTAGACATAGTAATTCCAGTATTATCATTTGATTTTTTTTCATCAAGAAATATGTTGGTGATATCATTGTTGCATTGCCAAAAGATGGCATTACTGAGATTCTAAGTATTTTCAATAGCTTCGACCCACATATTCAGTTTACAATAGAAACTGAGGATAGTAACTTTTACATACCTTTCTTAGACACAAAATTTATACTTGATCCTGATAACAAAATACTTAGAGACTGGTACAGGAAACCATGCAGTTCTGGCAGATATATTAACTTCGAGTCATACCACAAGCGTTCTATGAAAATAAACCTTGTGAAACAGATGAAATACAGATTACTCAAAATCTCAGATCAAATCTTTCCATAAAAAAACCTAAATTTTCTACTTCGACTTTTTTTAGATAATGGTTATCCACCTAGCTTATTGAGAAGTATTCTGTTTAACACACCATTGAATATTGAAACAAATATTAATTCTAACAATCCTAAATTAAGCAATGATGCTAATGCTAGTCCTTCAGTTCCTACATTTACTTCACTTTCATATATACAAGATATTACACCGAGACTTTCTAGACTTCTTCATTCCGTATGTAACATCAAAATTGCAAATAAAACTATTTTGCCCATAAGATCAATTTATTCAAAAGTTAAAGATAAAATTCCATTAAAATCTACTTCAAATGTTGTATATAGCATTCCTTGTCAGGTCTGTAATAAGAATTATATTGGCCAAACTTCTAGATGCCTAAAAAGTAGAATCTCCTCACATAAAAGTGATTGTAGACTTCATCCTGAACGATGTGCTCTTGCTGAACACGTAAACAACTTTGACCATCGAATGAACTATAATTTAACAAAAATATTAGCAAAAGAGTCACACTTAACTAAGAGAACTTTTTTAGAAATGGCCTTCATATCTCAAGATAAAAATTGCATTAATAAAAGAACAAATATAAATCATTTAAGTGAGATTTATTCCTTCTTACTGTCGTTAGACAATACTCTTCAAACTAATAATTCTGTAATCACTCAATCAGAATTGTAATTTTTTCCTAATTTGTATACAACCAATCTTTTGGCATTACTTTTTCAACAGTTGGTGCATGATCATAGTTGGACTTCAACGTATTACAGTTTTCTTTTTCATTTATTGGCATCTGTTCATATCACTGGGATATTAGTAAACAAGTCAATTTTTTTCGATGAATGATTTCAAAAATTTCTGTTGATTTTTATTCGCAATTTTGCCCCTTTTTTATACAATTTCAACCATTTTTTATAATTCTATAACTGTGTTGTCACTATGTTTAACAAGAACATGTCAACCAACCTCAAAATAGATGTAAGTAAGATCATATCAAATAATATAATTTTGACATGTATTCTTTATAGTTTCCTGAAGATGTATATGAGTAATATACGAAAACTTGAAATATCTCTATAGAGTATACTTTTGACCTGCTGCAATCCCCAATATTAACTAGTTTTATATATATATATATATATATATATAGTAGAGGAAGGGTAGTCGTTGCTGACTAGTTAGGTATGGAACTAGTAAATAGTGGGGCTTTGCAGCAAAATCAAAGAGTACTACTTTAAAGTTTGTCCAAGCTTTCGGAAATTTAATAAATCATTTCCATCATCAGGGATACTACAAATTGCATGTGTAAGTAATATAAAAAAAATATATATGTATTGTTAACTTCCATCTTTGTTGAGATTGTGAGACGCGATGTTATTCAACAATAAGTGACACATTGTGCAAGATGAAAGTTGATATAAAACATGTAAAATTGGTAGGATGTCTTAAAATTTTTTCATAACCTGGTGTGGTCAAAATAAAAAATTTTTAACAATTTTAAATGTAACGTATTTTATGAAAAAATTTTAAGACATCCTACCAATTTTACATGTTTTATATCAACTTTCATCTTGCACAATGTGTCACTTATTGTTGAATAACATCGCGTCTCACAATCTCAACAAAGATGTAAGTTAACAATACATATATATTTTTTTTATATTACTTACACATGCAATTTGTAGTATCCCTGATGATGGAAATGATTTATTAAATTTCCGAAAGCTTGGACAAACTTTAAAGTAGTACTCTTTGATTTTGCTGCAAAGCCCCACTATTTACTAGTTCCATATATATATATATATATATATATATACCTATGGTACACATACAGTAACCAAATTCAAACGTTGGTCTTATATATATATATATATATATATATATTATTGGACTAAAGTGACTATTATATTTTTTTAGGAACTAGAGGAAGAAGCAACTCATCCTTTACCCAAGAGACAAATAAGTGTGAGGAGAGGAACGTTACTAATAATATTCAAATTACTGGATTATCAAAAGTTTCTTCAAGTAGTCGATCATCTGTACATGAAGAGAACATTACTAAACCAAAACGTAGCCAAAGTAACCAGCGCAATGACAGTTTCATTTCTTCCAAATTCAAGTTTGATGAATCTTCCTCAGACATTTCAAATTCGAACACTGAAATCGTTTATTTACCAAAAGAGTATAGACCTGATTCTGCATTGGATGCCCTTGAAAGGAAATATACATTTTTCTCAAAAACATTTTCTTCAGGAATAACCAAAACAGAGAATGGGGTTCAAGAATATTCCTGTTGTGATGATGAACAGAATTCACTTTCAGAAGAAAACAAAATTAAAAATAATATGGTATCGAGTAGTAAACATTTTCATAACTTTTCAAAAAGTAGGAATGTGATTCATAAAGCTTGTGCTGAAAGGTTAAAAGAACCAATTGTTCGTAATTATGCTGAAATAATTACATCAAGAAGAATTAGGGAACTGAAAATACTGGGTTGTATAATTGTGGAAATTTTCATGGCAAAACAAATGAGGGCGTTAGGAACAAATTATTCTTATTTCACTCTTGATAAACGCGTTAAAAATTGTGTGGCCATTATTAAAAGCTCTGCCCTTCCACCATGCATTTCCTACATTGTCAATTTGTTGTTACAACCTGACGTATCCAACTCAAACTATACATATCCAGCAATTACTGACATAGGTTTACCTCCACCTAGTGCTCACCTACTACTAGAGCCCCTTTTACATACCATTCCATTTTCTAAACATTTTTTGCAATTATATAAAATATTTTATAACTTGAAACATTTCAAAAACGTGTCAATGGAATTAAATATACTTTATCATTTCGATTGCAACGGGCAAATGTGCTCAGAATACGAGCCTTTAGAAAAAACAAAAATTATAATGTCTAAGAATATTGCAGAGTGTGAAGTAAAAACTTCCATTAAAAATTTGGAGATATTATTCAATGAAATAAACATAAACACTGATACTGAAGTTATTAGTATTTTGTTACTGCATATCAAAGATTTGATGGAGGATGCTCCAACTTCAGTTTTAGCTGCTTGGTATTTATTTGAACCTCTTTCAAGTTTATTAGGACCACGTAAGTCTTCACAACATCTGCTAGGTTCCCTTTTGAAGCTATATGAAAATGACTCAAATGATGTTCAACTCCCATACATTGGAAAAGTAGCTAAACTATATCATCATAGTTTCTTACTTTGTTTGATGGTTAGGCTTGGTTTGAAGTGTTTTTTAGACAATTTTGTAGTTTCATTGGTTGAAGCTGTTGGAGGTTATAGAGATTGTGAACCTGTTGAATTTGTTCTGCACAATCATTCAGAAAAAAATCTCAAAAAGGCTTCTCATCTTAAAACAATAGATACTGAGCAAATGGATATTTCAGGTAGTGATGATTCAGCTTCAAGTGATAAGCAAGAATTTTTATCTGAAACAGAGTTGAAACGCTCTTCTGAGGAAGAAATATTTGAATTTGAAGAGGAAAAAAATAACGAAGATCAAATAAAATTTCTGATAGAACATCTACATTTGAATGAAGCATCAGAATTAACTTGCAATAATTTCAGTATAGAGGAGGGTTCAGATGCTAATTTAACTGACATAAATAGTTGTGAAGAATCTAATTTGCAAACTGAGGAAAATGTAAATTCTCATACACATTTGAAATCTCCTACTATTCCAATACCATCAAGTTACCACAATAATGTTATGAATATTAGCTGTGAGATTGGTAGCAAAAGTGGCGAAGGAAACGTCAACACACATTCTTCAAATTCCAACTCAACATTTGAGTCTCAAAATGTCATACATAGATCTAAACATAAAATATCTGAAATGAGTTCTGAGAGCTTGATTTGGTTAGCTCACAGACTTGGGCCATTGTTAACAGCTAAATATTTATCAAGAAACCTACTGAAAATGTTGGCTCTCTGTTATATGGGAAGGGACAATTTAGCAGCCCACATCTCTGATGATTTAACAGAGTTCAATGATATTTCTGTAGCTTCCAGCTATGTTGTGGGCGATCCTGCAGCACTCAAAGTCCTCAATTGTCTCACCAATATTTCAGGTAATATCTTGCAGACCTAATAATTCAAATGTATTTATATAATGTAATCATTATTTTCATTTAACCTTTAACCGCTACTCTGGAAATTTCTAACGCTGTCGCTACCGTCGGTTATAAGATACCGCTATTCGAATATCCATGTCATTCATAAATATTTTTTGAAAATAATGATACTACAAACTCTTTGTGAGTCCTTTTAGTAAAATATCGGAAAAATATAAACAACCAATAAGATAACTTTTAGACGAAAAAGTTAATTGTATTGTTTATTTAGACACCATCTACTATTTTTTAATCTTTCTAGAAAATTAATACACATTTCTTTGGTATTCTCTAAACAAAATAGTTTTCCATATTGACAGTAATCAAAAAATATATTTTGCTTTGGTAGGAGCACAAGAAGACAGTTTTTTTATTTCATCAGCAATTAAAAATTTGATAATTTTGCCAACACTTCAACTACTCTGTTGCTGTTAAAAACGATGCTAGTATCTCACAGATGGTACTGTAATAATCGCCACAACGAAACTAATATATACATTGACACTTATCAGGAAGGTACTGAGGCTCTCAAGGTCATCAGACATCAGACACTTATCAAAAAGTAAAGAGGAAAATCTAATAGTAGAGGTATGAGATAACGCTGGGTAGCGGTTGAAGGTTAAAAACATATTATTTTTTATATTAGTCAACTATTTAGAAAATAAAGTAGTTTTTATACTATTAATATATGACATGCCTGAACGAAAAAGTTTCTAACAAGTCATCAATGTGAAGTGGAAGAAGTAATGAAAATGAATTCTTCGGGGACACCAGCGTTTATAGGTAGGGGGTTAGATGGAACTCTATTGACTACCAAATGGAGATATCTGCCTGTGAGAAAGCTAGATAGCATACAAGATGAAAGTTTGTCTAGGAGTCGTTGGTGTCAAAGTCGTTATTTTTTATGAATTACTGGTAACAGAAACCATATGTTTTTTCCATGACCTTCGATATCACAGATGGCAATGCAATAGTTCTGTAGTTGTAAGGTGGGGTATTTTCTATTCTTTTAGGGATTGGTTGTACTACTGTAGTTATTTAGATGGATAGAAATTCACTCAAGTTATAAGGTGGATTCAATAACTTGCAAAGAACTGGTGTTAGTTCAGCAGCATATTTACTTGAGAAAGTTTGGCAGTTTTCCAAAACACTCACTGGCTTTGTTGATGGTGAGACCCAACAAAATTAATAAGTAAATAAAAATTTAGCAGGTGCCATATGGTGTGTTGTCAGTAAGAGTGATGTTGGAGAACTGTTTTGCCAATGTGTTCAGAGTAGAATTTTCAGCAGACATGTTGGCCAAAGGTGTTGGCTTTTGTAAAGCAGCTGTTACTAGTATCCCATCTTACCCCATAAGCGGTCAAAGGAAAAGAGGACCCCGTTTATAAATAAATAAATAAATAAGTGAAAATATATTGAAAAGATTTACGGGTTATTATACAGTCTGCTCTCCCCACCAAAAAAGTGTATAACTAAGTGAAATTTGGATAAAAACACCTCGGTCCCTCCTTCGTCAAATGTGGGACTGAATCTGGTGATTTAAAACGAAGTTTTAGCATGACTTCCAATAGGCAATATTAAAATGAATTATTTTTGCAGAGCACAACACAGCATGAAAATCGAAGTAAATGTTCGAATGTTGTCGAATAATCGTTTCTCGTTCGCGACCACAACGTCCTTTTGAGCGCGAATTACATTCGAGCCATATAGACCGAGCGATAGTGACAGATTTTGAGATACGATTTTACTCAGTACTCCTTTTAGAGAACAATATTTTCTGTATAGCCTCATGATAATAATGCATGAATATGAAATTCTTCATATTAAAAAATTATTATTTCATTTTTGATTATAGTGGCATCGATTGCTGAGATCATTAGGAGCAGCACTGTTAATTTGAACACAACAGTGAATCGTGCAGCACTCACCCTAGCCTAGCCACGAGATGTTAATAATTAGATAGGTTAATAGATAGATGGGTTGATATATAGATAGAAAGGTTGATAAAAATTACTTTATTGTCCAAGAATAGTTCTCATTGACAAAGTGAGATAAACATAAGTCAGTAATTTAATAGTACAAATTTTTAAGTATTCGTCGATTATTATACATATAAATAACTAAACATACAGTAGATACAATTTTTTAAATTATTGATATATATTGATTGAAAATCAGTAAAATCACTATCTATAGTAAATGAGCGCGTGCACAGTTCTTTTTGGAACAACTTTAATTGACAAGAATAAAATATATTTTTTTTATGCGACATTAACAAATATTGTCAAGAACTAACTTGATGCATATACAGAGACTTCAGAGCAGGAGTGTATAGAGTATACAATCCAACACTCCCCGTGACGACTGCTTCACTGATGTTCAAAACTTCTTGATAAGCAAAGAGTGGCGATTACCGTTAACTGACTATGACAATATATTGACAATGTCGTCTGACCTTTTGTAAGCAACTTCAATATTGCCTTTTCCCACAAGGTCTCTGTTGAAGTGTTTTTTTATTGAAATGCTTCGACTTCGAGTTTATTATAGGGTTGCAAACTAAATTTTGAGCTGCTTTATTATCATTGTAAATCAAAAATTTGTTGTGAGTGTGTCTCATATCATTAATTAAGTTTTTTAAATGGATAGGTTCTTTTGATGCTTTGGTGAGCGATATGTATTTTGCTTCATCTCCTGAGTCTTTTTCTCCTATAAAATATGACACATAACCCTCAGTCAATTTTAGTGCCTGTATGTTTCTTTTCCGTCTGCTTTCATTTCTGGTTTCTTCTTGAAAATATTCTGTTTCTTCACCATTCGTTACCCCCTGATGGTTTTCTACATGAATTTTCAGATTGTTTTTGTTATGATTTTGTTTAAGGTATGCTTGAGTTTCTTCTGGTTTTTCATTAATTTCGTATTTCGTATTCGTATATCTGGAAATATTGAGAACCACAATGAGATTTAATTTTGAATGGTCCCCAAACATCGGATTGGATTACTTCCAACAGAGATTTGGCTTGTTGTTCCCTTTAGGGAAATGGTAATCTTATCATTTCACCTTTTATGCAAGTTTCGCAAGAATCTAATTTGTCTTTTGGATTGAACTTCAATCCATTTATTGTATTATTTTGCATAGCGGATTTTAGATCACATTCATTGATATGTCCTAGTTTTTCTTGCCACTTCATCATATTATTTGAGTGGTATGAACTTTCTTCATTATTCCTGCTTTCCACATAATAAAGATTAATTCTTTTTGCTTTCAGAATTGGATAATCTTTTCTGTTTTTAATAATGGCATCATGTTTTTGTGAATATTACTGTGAGACCCTTTTCAGTTATTTTTCCAACTGACAATAAATTTGTTAAAAGATTTGGTACATACAGCGTATTTGGTAATTTTTTTAAGGGTTCCGCAAATGTTAGTGTGACTTCTCCCTTTCCTTATATTGGGGCTGTCTGATTTTCTGATGCTAATTTAAGATATCCTGTTTCTATATATTCGATTGTTTAAAAAATTTCCTTTTCCGAACAAAGATGCGACGTATATCCACTGTCAAGACATTAACTTTTCTTTTCTTCTTCACTGTTTTCCAGGGATAGGCATAATTCTTCAGCTTTAAATGATTCTGTATTTGTTTTGTAATTTCTTGATCTGCAGTCACTTGTTTTATGTCCAAAACGGTTACATTGGTTGTTCTTTTTACCTTGTACCTTTTATGGCACTGATTTCTATTTCTTCCAAAAAATCTTGCTTCATTTTCTTCTAAAATTTTATTTTCATGTTTTTGAGGAGAGGGACTCTATTGCAATTCTGAAATTTTCTAATGATTGTGGGAGATAGTAGAGTATCATGATCATGATACTGAGCAGATCATTGTTTATTTTGATATCCATTTCAGATAACTTGTCAACTGTGTCACAAAAATTATTCAAATGCTCTCTCACATAATCGTTTTATTTCATTTTATATAATATTGGGCTTTTTAGTAATGTAGCCTTTTGATCAAGACCTTTGCTTTGGTAAATGGTTTGTAAACTGCCCCAAATGGCTTTGGAGATAGAGCAGTTTTTGATTTGTTTCAATTCATTAGGTGAAATAATCAGTGTGAGCTCTGATTTTGCCTTTAGATCACCTTTTTCAACTTATCTTTAGTGCTATTACCAACTATTTTATTTCTGCCTGAAATATAGTTCCATAATCCAGCTCTTGTTAATACTGCTTGCGCTTGGAGTTTCCAGGTATCATAGTTGTCACCTCTCAATGGTTCTATTCTTTAATTTGTTTGACTCATTTTCAAATTCCTTCAGTGTTCAACCTTTTTATGTGACTAACATATATTGTCAAAAACTAACTTGATGAATATACAGAGACTTCAAAGCAGGGATGTATTGAGTATACAATACAACACTTATCACTATACATATATTATAAAACAAAGCCCCACCCGCCGCATCTGTCTGTCTGAACGCGATAAGATAAAAACAATTGAACAGATTTTCATACGGTTTTCACCAACGGACGGAGAGATTTATGATGAAGGTTTGGGTGCATAATTATTAGTTTTTTTCGTGAATACAGGCTGATTCACAATGGATTGTACATTAGAAGTTTCTGGTGAACCAGGCAACTAATTGTAGCACCACCAAATTTGAAAAACCAGTAGTTGGAACCATATGCCAAACAAGTAGAAAATAATTCAGGGGTGGAACACAAAAAGTGCTTCATTTAAAAATAAATTGTTTTTTGCTACAATCTTGAGAAGTATATGGTTTATCATAAAACTATTTCAACAGGGTGAAAGATTCAAGTCTCCACAAGAACGATTCCTAGTTATCCCTCACGAAAAGCGCCCGTTTTCCCAGTGAGCGTGATTGAACGCCGACATCAAATTTCAGGCTCGCGTTTACCCGCCGCTGAGAGTTCTGAGTGGGCCGAA
Source organism: Chrysolina haemoptera (assembly GCA_958298965.1). Classification (NCBI taxonomy): domain Eukaryota; kingdom Metazoa; phylum Arthropoda; class Insecta; order Coleoptera; family Chrysomelidae; genus Chrysolina; species Chrysolina haemoptera. The sequence goes on from OY282595.1 coordinate 22,917,453, forward strand.
CATTCGTTTTGTCACAACTTTGCTAAAAATGATCAGAGAAGGAAAAGTGAAAGTTAAATTCGACCCTGAAGACTTTACCTTCTCATGCAAATATAACATTTTGGTATCTATACATGCTGCATGTGTGTTCTATAAAACTAATGTAAAGTGTACACCTCAAGCTTGAAATTGCATACTTTATATTTCATGCAGGATGTGTAAACGATTATTTTCAACATTTTCTGAAGAATATGCCGGGATTATATTAGTTGAAAAATGAGGATACGAATATTTTGAAGCTTAATTCGTCCATCATTGTGAAGCACGAAAAATTGAAAATACGGTTGTCAGATGAAAACTTCTGGGGAGTTTATTTCCCAAATTATATGAATTTCATAAAAAAAATGAGCATTTGGGAAATTTTTTCACATTAGGAAGACATTTGTCTTTTGTGATAAGGCAGATAATGGCCTAGTTATGCTGCAGTGTGAAAATGACAGCTGTGAAATTCAATAGTTTCATTTCGACTATCCGATGTACCAAAAAATCCCGGATTTGTATGCAGAGTATACATTTGAGGTTATTCAATTTCATATAATATATATATATATAATTTAATGAAAGAGTAACCTTGTATCAAAGATTGAGTTTACATGTTCAATATTTCATTTTATAAGTTACTGACTTGATACAGGTAGTATTGGTAGACAATTATTATATAAAACAAAGCACACTGTTTATCTTAAATCACCATTACCAGATTTTTGACGAATGCAACCTATTACTCTTTTTACGTGAATCATAAGAAGTGAGATGGAGGATCGAGTTGCTTCTAATTCTGATGATGGAATCATAATCCAGTACAATTAGGTTTTGAGACAAGAATCGATTGTAGCGCTACCAAACTTGGTATGCTAGTAGTTGGAACCATGATAAACACGAAAAAAAAAATTGTTTACCAAAATTCTAGGGTTGGAACATATTTTTTTTTTCGTTTAAAAATATATAAATAAATTTTTGCTGTAATCTTGGAAAGTATATGATTTATCGGGAAAAACAACTCAACAGGGTGAGAACAATTCCACAAAAATTATTCCTAGTAATTTCTTATGAAATGCGCCCGTTTTCTCAGAAAACGTGATTGAACGTCGACATCAAATTTCAGGTTCACCCTTACCTGCCGCTGAAAGTTCTGGCGGAGCCGAATATTTGATTGGTCATAACTCTGCTAAAAATGATCGGAGAAGGAAAAGGAAAAGTTCATATCGTTTCTGAAGACTCCTGCCTTCTAATGCAAATATAATATGCGAGTATTTGAGTACCTTAAAATGTTTTGTCGCACTTCACGGAGATGTTTGCGGATGATCCGAAAATCATGAACAATTTAGTAAATATGGAATTATTATACTGAAGCAGCAACCCATACCCTCTTTGGACTATATACAACAATTTTAAAGTAGTGTGACAGGTCCCACTTATACATGCCAAAAAAAAACAACACACAAACAAAACACATTTTAGGTACTCAGATACTCACATGTTATATTTGCATGAGAAAGTAGAAGTCTTCAGGAACGATATGCACTTTTTATTTTCCTTCTACTATAATTTTTAGCAAAGTTATGACAAATCTAATTTTCGGCCCTGTCTGAACTTGCAGTGGCGGGTTAGCGCGAGCATGAGACGTCGGCGTTAAACCACGTTTTCTGAGAAAACGTATTTCATGAGGTATTACGGAAAATCATTCTTGAGGAGAATTGAATTATCTCTCAACCTATCGAAATCGTTTTTTGATAAAACTTATACTTTCTGAAAAAACAACAAAAAAAAAATTATATTTTTTATAAATGAAAAATTCTTTAGGTTCCACCCCTGATTTTTTGTATTCTTCACTTTTTGCTCGAGTTTCTCTGTCGTTACTGGATTAGCATATTTTTTGCCTTTTGTAAAAGCTGGGTGAAGTCTTTAGCTGTTATTTCAGTCTGACTGTAATTTTCATTTGTTTTGCCTTTTGATATTTCAACATCTATTTCATAAGGGCCTATCTACAAATTCACAAATACTTTAATATTGAAATGAATCACCATAAATCAATATTACCTTCGAGATATTTACTGGTATAATTTTTCTGCTTTTTTTTCTGGCTGTTGCGATACGGAGTTGAATGTTGAATGAAAATAAAACTGGCAAATTAAAAAAAAAACATTAACCTCAAATCTCGATATAACTTTTGTTTAGAAAATATGAAAGTTACAAATAATATAAAAAGTAGTTTATATCTACAATTTTTGAAGAATTAATGAAGTGATAAAGTTTCACTCATTTCTCAATGGTTTATATCAAGCTAAGAATCTATATTTTGAGGGAGAACGGTATTACCTGTTTCGGAATGTGGATTATGGTGGGGATGTTTCCGATGAACGTAACGTCAGAGTTAAATTGACGTTTTGGACTGGAAACAATCGATTTAAATGAGTTTTGTAATACATTTTTTGTAAATGTGAAGGTCCATTTTAAGTACTCAGATACCTTTTTTTTATTATCGAATACTTTATTCATACAGAAAATATATATCACAATAAAATCACAATAAAAATTATTATTCCAAATCAGCAGTAGTGCTGGTGGAGGAACATAACAGAGTTTGTAACATAAAAATAAATAACGGGCAATAAGTCAATCTATATCAAATTTAACAAAGTAACAACAATATAATTATAAATATCAAGAAATGAATACAGGGCTCCGATCATGGCAACAATTTTATTGGTAATATGTTCCACGTGTTTTGGCCAATTTAATTTATCATCCACAATAAGACCAAGGTATTTGGTACTTTCTACTTTTTCAACCATAGTATTTCCGATTTTTATACTAAGATTTTGGGTTTCTTTGTTTTTATTTTTAAATAACATGTATACTGTTTTTTTTACGTTAATTTTTAATTTATTACTCAGCAGCCATTCCGAATACAGATTCAGATCTTCATTAAGTGTACTTTCCAGTTCTTTCAAATCTCTCCCTTCATTAACAAGAATTGTGTCATCTGCAAATGTGTAGTAGTGCCCTGTTAAATTTGCCCTTTTTAAGTTTAGAGTGTGTAAAGAATACAGCAATGAACCCAGTACTGAGCCCTGGGGTAGTCCACAGTTGGTATTCTCCACTCGGCTCTCTATGTTATTCAATGAGACATATTGTTCACGGGAATGTAGGTAAGTTTTTATCAGGTTTAACGTTATCCCCCTAATGCCTAGCGCATTCAACTTCGTGAGTAAAATATCATGGTCTACTACATCAAATGCTTTCTGAAGATCTATAAAAACATACTCACATACTTTTTTTCATCAAGTTTTTTTGTTACATAGTTCAGGAAGTCAATTGTATCACTCTGTGTATTTGATTGTTTTTGAAATCCATATTGATATCTGTCTAGTTCGATATATTTATCTGTGAATCCAATAATTCGATTTTTGATGAGAGTTTCTACCAATTTTGATAACGCACAAACCACTGTGATTGGACGATAATTCTCATATTTTTATTTTGAACCTGCTTTGTGAATAGGAGTCACTCTCCTAATTTTCAATATATTAGGGAAACCTGCATGTATTGTTATATTCACACGAGAAGGTAAAGGTCTTCGGGAACGAAATACACTTTTCCTTTTCTACTCAGTTTTAGCAAAGCCCAGGCCAATTTTGGAGAGGTCATTTGACCCAGCATGAATTATATTCAGAATTATAGTGCCATACAAAACAACTCCTTTACGCACTATGCCGTCAATTGTGAGCGGTGCAGATGAGTACGCAGGTCAACGAAACTTTCCATCCAGAGGAGGGATTTTTCGACAAAAGATTTTTGTACGGCATTTCTCAAGATGATAAGATCACTGAAAAATAATCAAGTAGGACCTAATGCCGTACAAAAAAACGGTGCTGAAAGACAGAATTTTTTTTAATTTTTCCCAAATTTTTGTTATTACTTCAGGTGATTTATTACTGTACGGCATTTGTATAATTGAATTTGTATAACTACATAGATTAATTTTTTAGCAATGCCGTACATATTTGCCGGTATTTCAAGATCATTGCAAACTGTACGGCATCGATTCCACATTATTATTCAACACATAAAATGATTTTCAGAAATTATGCCATCTGAAATGAAAAATGAAATAAAAATTACCAACATTTGGGGGGTTAAATCTTATATTTTTCAAAGAGATGTTATAAATTCCTGTACGACAACCGGTTTTTAGACTATTTTCGTTTTACGTAATATCAGGTTATAATTGATGAAACTAAATAAAAATATGAATTAAAAAAAATTGCACTGTGATTCAAAAAGTAAATTTTAGAATATCATTGCTTTTTTGATTTCGCTAACAACCCAAAACAAAAAAAAATGATACCGTACATTTTCAATTTAAGGATTTTTCACAGTTGATAAGATTGTTTATTATGTTTTTGAGAAATTTAAGCATCTTTAATATACTACAAGCCTGTATAACATTTCGGGGGGTCATTTGACCAGCATGAAACATATTCAGAACCATGCTGCTATATGAAAAAATAACTTTAGGCAGTATGCCGTCAATAATTGGTGGTGACTATAATAATAATATGTTTTTCCGACCACTCCTACATTTTTAGAAATAAAAACCCAGACAGAACAAGCAAACTTAAATTTCACTACAGATGAAAACCTAGCATATAATCATCCCTTCATTATTGACCAACTGGAAGACGCACTGGAATCTGCTAAATGAGGAATAAAATTTTCTGACAAATACATTATAAAAAAGTTTCCCATATAGTGCAAACTTTCATTTGAAACTCACTCATATCCCAATTCCAGTCATATAGCACTATTCTTTTTGTACGGCATAGAGTTTTTCTCGATTATTGCTATACTAACTGATAAATTATATTTATGCAGTGAAAAAACAAATGACCGTAAAATTACCCTTCCCAGAGGGAAATAAATAAATGTTCCACGAAAAATGTACGGCATAACAAAAAAATTACATCTTTAAATAAAATAGTATTATCATTAAGTTTGGTGTTGTGTCAAATGACCCAAACTATACTAGTTGGGATTAGGGGGCTAAGTGTGGAGCTCCCCACTCTTGTACCGGCAAATATATACGGCATTGCTGAAAAATGAATCTATGAAATTCAATTATACAAATGCCGTACAGAAAAAAATCACCTGCAGTCATAACAAAAATTTGGGGAAAAAAAATTTCTGGCGTTCAGCACCGTTCTATTTGTACGGAATTAGGTTCTACTTAATTATTTTTCAGTGATCTTATTATCTTGAGAAATGTCGTACAGGAATCTTTTGTCGAAAAATCCCTCCTCTGCATGGAAAGTTTCGTTGACCTGCGTACTGACGGCATAGTGCGTAAAGAAGTTGTTTGTATGGTACTATAATTCTGACTATTCCATTCACACATGGCTGCACCTATGAAATTACATGGTTGAAGTCACATGACATGCAACATGAATGGATATTCAAGTAAACACGATAATTTAGGTAAACACGCGGATATTTACGTAAACAAAGAAAAGTGTCAGGTTTGACATAACTCAAAATTGAAATGTCTCGTTTTCGGTTATCTTCTACTACGGAAATTAGTGAACAAGTAAGCTAATCCATCTCAAAAAACACCAAAAATAAGTGAAGAGTCTGTCTGGAGAGAATTTATGTATTTTTTGAAGCTTATATGGACTTGAATATGAATGATTTCACGTTGTTCATGAAATATTCTTCCTAAATATCACTCGACCATGACAAATAAAGACTATTATTTTCTTTAATTTGTCTCGAGTAACTTGTATTTTGAGACAATTCAATTCGACCAAATGAACATTAATAATCAGAATAACTCCCGACAGCATCAGCTGGAGGGAGTTATTCTATGAGAATAACTGATGACTGAAGATGCTGTCGGAAGTTATTCTGATTATTAATGTTTATATGGTCTCATTTAATTGTGAAATACAAAGTACTCTCGATAGAATTATGAAGAAAATAATAATCGGCTATTTGTCATGGTCTTGTGATATTACCTACGAATATATTTCCCCTCACCCCGCATTTTTGACGATGCATGATAAATATATACCCATCGATGTTTACACTTGTGCCTATCGGTGTGCATGAAAAACGTGTGGTGTAATGAAAGATTCAGTGAAATATACGACGGGATATTTGAAATAAAAATGGCTTTCCGCAAAATTTAATTGTTTTTTGATATTTTGTTTGGTCTAAGACCCTATACAATTTTGACGAATTATAAGAAGATCGTACAGTGAACACCAAAACTCAATATTTTGAGTAATTTCAAATGGTGAAAGGGAGACATAATGAAAAAAGTTGGCAATTGAAACACTCATCATCAAAATAATAAAACTAGAATATAGTAACTCTTTGGAAAAGTTTCCGAAGCATACCGCTGATAATTAGAAAATGTAGGAAAATCGGAAAGTCATTCGTTAAGGAACAGTTAAGGAACCGAAAGTGCTCATTCTGGGTATAAATACCGCACTTCTTGAAATTGACAAGATCTGAAAATTAGGATTAGGAGTCAAATGGCTGTTCTGTTTACCAATTCGAAGACATTGTAGTCTCCTACTATGATTTTTCGTAAACATCAGTGGCTCAATCGCTGCTGGCGTGTAGTTTATATCACTTGAAATAACAATTATAATTATTATTATCGCTCCAAGGCTATTTTGTAAATTTTTGCACTCTATAAAAAATTAGGGAAGATACGGGGGTGCATCCATGAGAAGTGCTGCACACTGTATACCATACAGATGAACGAATTTAATTTTTGTCCTTTCCATGGTTGGTGATGCTGCTTAAGCAAGTGATCTGTAGCCATCCAGGCCAAAAGGTGCACCTTTGTAATTTCACCTGATGACCATGATCATGTATGATGCTCATAGCTTTCATGGTTGTCCTCTGACCTCTAAAGTTGGTCGCTTATGATGGGTGTGGCAGAATGTTCAGGGACCCAGACCTTTATACGGGTCTGGGTACCCCGCACAACCTTTCTTTGCCGTTTGTTCTGGCGTGCTGTCATCGTATGTAAGAAATTTGCCTATCGCAGCAGTTTCGGATTGAAATGAATCCCCTTCTGATTGCCTACTTTTTTGATCATTTGCCCCAAGGCGGTGTCATAGGATATTAAGCTCAGCACTCAGCATTTTATTTTATTTTTTTCAACGCCATGGTTACCTCATCCTTATCTGCTTTGCTATGTTATGGGAACTTTAACAATTCCTTTTCATGTTTCGGAGTCAGTAAGCTTCCGCGCTTGAAGCTTGGACTGAGGCTAATCTCTCTTGTTGTCAGATTTCTTTTTTCCTGAGTTAAGGATCGAGTGTATTAACCCCTATGATTAATTCATTATTTTTAATCAAATTACTCGTTTGTTCCCATAAGTATCTAGAGTCCGTCATATGTTAGTGCCCCTTCTTGCCATAAAGGCTAGATTACTCTGGGAGATCACCCATTATCCCAGTGGGATCGTTCCTGACACATCTCTCTATATTTGTGCCACGGAGTCCTTACACTATTGGGTCTTCGCCTTAGTTGCTCCCTAGGGAGCCTCTCCTCGCGACCTGTCCGAAATTCCAGAATAGAAATCCAACAACGCAAACCTAACCTAAGCATATCATAATCTCACAGTGTCGAGTGTAATTATATTAGGAGTAATCGTATCAATGGAGTCATCCATTTTGATGCTTATTAGACCATCAGCAATACAATTTTTTGGGCAAACCATGTGAGATCCATTGTTTTGGTATTTCTATTTCTTGAATTGTATTCACACCAAAGGTTCCAAATATTCATTTTCGAACATATCCAAGCTGTTCTCGTAAACTGTTAGGATATATAGAGTTCATATAAACAAACGTGGAGATTTGGCGATCTGTCCCTCTTTTGTAGATAGGTTCCTCCTAAATATTCTCGGTTATTCGACCGTTTCATCAGGATTGTTCCAAAGAGTTTAATCTTCACATACTTTTGTCGTCACTTCGAGATTTGCTGAACGTCTCTTTCCAGGTTTTCTTCCTTCAACGAACGGCAAAACTTTGGAACTCATTGGTGAAGTGGTACGTAAGGAATAGTCTCCAGAAATTCAAGAAAAGCACCGATTCCTTACATACTTTCCTTTATTACTCATCTACCGGTTTTGTTTCACATGCTGTTGTATTTTTATTTCAGGTCTTTATGGGGAACAATTTATCTTATTTCAGTATATTCCACATATGACTGAATTGATACTTCTTTGTAAGAAGAGAATAACACCAAATTTGGAGGGAGGCCTAATATCGTGTTTAGCACTTTTCAAAAAAATAATTCCCTACTTGTCAGATATGATGTTAATGGACCAGTTGCAGGTATCAAGCATTTTTTGAAAACTGCTTTTGTATCTGGGCGACCAATAAAATATATTTTTAATTTTCAGGATGTTTTATTGAAGAATATAATCCATCCTGTGGTGAAGATTCTAGACTCAACTAAACATATGTTTCCTAGTGGTGGCTGTGCTAGAAATATTTTAGCACGTAAATATTTAGATGCTTTATATGTACTTTCAATAAGGATAGGGACAGACATGACGAAGAAATACCTAATGACACCTGCCTTCCAAAGATTTTTTTCAATTTTTGACATTGTTCACTGTGAAAATTTATCAGGGGAATCGGTGAATGAGGTGAGAAATTGAATGGAAAAGTGTCTTCCACTATTGTTTCTTTGTTTCAGGTTATCCTACCTAAAGTACAAAATATTTCATTGGATAGTGAAGAATATTTACGTCGATCAATTTCGTCTGGTTCCCAAGAAAGTTACATTCTAGCCGAAAAACCTCATGCAAAATTGAAAGGGTTGAGACCAGCTAACTGTGGATCATCACACGAAGAAGAAAGAATTGTGAATCGAGCACTTAAAGAACTGAAAGAAGTTTTTACTCCAGAACTAGCATATACAGCCTATTTACCTCTCATCAAGCTCTTAGGATCTAGTTCTTTGGAAATTTCCTTAAATAATCACGATAGAATTCGTTGCTTATGCCAAGAATATGAAGAGAGTATCAAACTATCAAACCCCAGCTCAATTCCTACATTTAAGTTATCAGATTTCACAAAAAATCAATTAGTTAAAAGTTCAAATAGCATAGGCAGTAATGTATCTCTTATAGGAAATAGAATTGATGTTCAGCCAGAACTCATAGATAACATGAACCTTGATTTACTGAGTTTAGTTAGTAATCGAATGGAAAATAACACCAGACACCTTCGTGGTAACTGGTTAGCATATTGGGAGCATGAAATAGGACGATCAGATATAAACAATTTGTTGAACTTCAAACAGATTAAATTACAGACATTTGTGGGTCATAGTCAAAGTGTCAAGTGTTTATATACATTAGACAATGAAAACAGCTTTTTATCTGGTAGCAGAGACAAAACAATAAAACTGTGGTCTCTTAGGAGTCAAGGTGATGGTTTGAGCACTTCAAATTGTCAGTGGACATACAATGCCCATAAAAAACCTATTTTATCTATAACTTTCATAGAAAGTGTACGTTTGGTAGCATCCTGTGATAGTGTTGTACACATTTGGGATCCTTTCATGGGAGTTAACTTGGGTATTCTAGAGTCATCAAAATTTTCTCCTGTGAATGCTTTGAAAAGTATGCCAGCACCATCCACTCTTGTGTTCGCTTCAACTACTGATGGAACCTTGAAAATTCTTGATACACGGATACTGCAATATGTGCAAGAATTAAAAGTGAGTTTTGACATTTTCTCTATTTAAAAAATTAATAGTGTATTATCATTAAATTATGATATTAACATTCAAAATTCAATAATTTGATAAAGTCTGGAAGTGGATAAATCGATAGTGATTACTCTCATTTCGGATCAAGTTTTTTTTACATTTTTTAGATAGCTAATTTTCCGTAAATACACTCGATTCGAAATATTTCCGGAAATGTATAAAAAAAAATATCCTAAATAATAGTCGATTGCTCCAATAATATTGAAATTGGTAATTCAAGGTTTTTATATGATTACTACTTTTTCCAATACTTTTTGTTAGCATAAAAAAATCACTAATATCGTTTCTTTGATTTTCTATTCTTGGAATGTTCAGTTTGTTGAGATGAGATATGAAAATCCTTATTAATAACGAAGTTTTTCAGTGAATCTCCAAGAAATTAATTTTGCTCGAAATAAGATACTGTGTACATTTCATAATGCAGCTGTGCTAATTCATAATAATTTCTTCTATTTTTAGACAAGTGTTAACCCTTTTGGATTGATTAGATGCCTTGCAGTAGCTTCTTCTGGATTATGGTTAGCTGCTGGACAATCCTCTGGAAATATTACTGTTCTAGACACTAGAACAGGACTTATACTTGCAAACTGGCGAGCTCATGAAAGTGAAGTTTTACAGTTGGTAGCCCATAATGATGACACTGTAATTTCAACTAGTTTGGATCAAATTACAAGCGTTTGGAATATTTCTGATGGAAAATTAAAATTTCACTTGAAGTAAGTTATTGGAATCAATTAACAATAGCGTAAAAGAATAGAACTTATATGAAACATGAAAGAAATCAACAAACACTACTGAAACAATCTTATTTATTTCTGTTCACTCTGGACATCTTCACTACCATGTACCTTTATATTTAGGTAGATATTAATTCAAGGTATCTCGTTGATCTAGAGTTGAAATTCGGAAGTCAAGATGTGTCTTCAAGAAAAGAAACAGGATATGTGATAGTAATAATAAGAAAACTAATGTTTTTTTTTTTTAATTCCGAAGTTAGACTATCGAGTACAATTGTAAAACTTGAATTACTTTCATTAGGCCCAAGTACTTGTTTTGTTTTTTTGAAATTGTTTTGTTTGTGTTGGTCTTTCAGTTAATAGTGAGCAGGTCCTCGATTACAATATATAAGAATCAAATTTTTATAGTAAACAATTAAGTTTGGCGTGCAGATATTCCTCGAGCATGAAGACTTATGGCATGCAGTAGAAGGAACTGAAGCTAATGTTAAAACGATCACCAAAGCGAAGGAGAAACTAATAAGTACTTTTAATTGAACCGGTGAATTATGTTCACGTTCAAAAATTTGATGATTTGTTTTTAACCAGACGAGTGGGACTGTTGAAGACTCTCATCACAAAGAGTCTTCGAAATTCAGTATCTCTTGGAGAATTCATCAATGAAATTATTTCCACTCCACATAAACTTAACCAAATTTGTATGACTGTTCCGAACAAGTAGATTGGAACTTTTTAGCTAGCTGGTTTACCTGAGGAATACAGTGTCATGACCATGGGTATAGAAAGTTCTGGTGTGAAAATAACTGCAGATTTCATCAAAACTATATAAACTGCTCCAAGATGTTGAAAATGTCAATGGTAGTAATTGTGATGAAACTGCTGTGTTTTATAATCATAAAAAACAGTTTCTACAAAAGCAAAGGCACCTGATGTTTCAGTTGTAATCAATATGGGTATCTAGCAAATAAATGCACTAAGAAAGAAAGCACATCCAGTAGTAAATCGAATGTCTTATTTTCTTATATGGCAGTACAGAATTCTACAAAAGATGATGGTACATTGACTCCAGGGCCTCGTCACATATGACAATGAAGAAAGAATTACTTCAAAATGTCACAGTAGTGTCACATGAGGTAAAAGTTAGTGATAATACATTTTTGCAAGTTAAAGCTAAAGGTGATGTGAACATGAAAGTAATGATAAAGGATGTTCTTTATGTACCAAAACTTTATGTAAATCTTCTGTCCGTGTCCGTTAGTCAGATCACAAGTTATGGTAACTCAGTTCACTTCAAATCCAATAAATGAAAATTCTGAATAAGGAAAATGAATTGGTAACGGTTGCATCGTAAGTGAATAATATGTAAAGATTGGACAAAGCTGTTTCGTTCTGCTAATGTTATAAAGAGCGGAAAATATGTTTCAAATCTATGGCAACACTTGGACACCCCAGTTCAGATACTCTTATGAAGATGAAAACTGTTGCTGTGGCGGGTGTACATTTTCCTGAAAAAAGTGTCATTCCTTATTTCACATGATTGGAAGGAAAACAAACACGATTCTCTTTCCAATCGCCTTACAAAGTGATAAGTTAAACGTCTTATAACAAATAAAATATAACATTTTCTCCTCCCAGGAATTGAACCACATCAATTACTTCCTAACATCCAAAATGATCAGTCTGGACTCTGGATACTGGTTGCCTGAAGATAGCTGAAGATAGTCTTCACATCGACGATCCTGACGTTGCCATCTTTCGCTGGATATCGGTTGACGACAATACCTTTCTGCCAAAGATTTCTTGGTCCATTAGGATCCACCATTATAACACTGTCGCCAAGTTGTATGATTTTTCTATTTTCGAACCATTTTGATCTTGGTAGGCAAACATTCTTGTGTCCATCGACACCAAAACAAATCGGCTAATTTTTGAGCAGCCCGCCAACTTGACATTAAATTGAGATCTTTCTCGTTTGTTATAGTACAGGGAAGACCAACGTACGATGGTCCAACTAAGAAATGATTTGGGGTCAAAGCTTCGGCGAAGTCTGAGCCAAGGGAAACATGAGTCAAAGGCCGCGAATTCAAAATACTCAGTCTCTACCAAAAAGGTTCTCAGGATATGTTCGGTGAATGTCTTGATTGGAATATTTCTTTGAGAATCTTTTTTGTACTCTGGATGAGCCTTTCCCAATCACCTCCCATGTGAGAAGCTAAGGGAGGGTTTAAGTTTCACTTGATATTCTTCAAAGTACAAAATTGCATGATTTCATCTTGTTGCAAATTCTTTCCATTATCACTAAAAACTTTTCAGGAAATCCTCTTCGGCATCCAAATTGACGGAGAATATTAACGAAAGAATTGGTGCTCAGGTCATGTACGATTTTGAGCTGTACTGGTCGTGTCACCATACAAATGAAAATCACACCATATATTTTCTCTCTATTTCTTTTTACTAGCACTTCGAAAGGTCCAAAATAATCCATTCACGATTTCTTCTAGTAGACATGGTGGAAGTTGTCCCATTATCGGTGCTTGTAGAACAGCTCTTCTATTTTTGCAGTGGTGGCAGTTATTCCAAACACTTTTCAAAGCTTGTCGCATTCTTAGGATCTAAAATTTCTGTTTGAGATTGTTTATAACTTTTTCTTGTCCATGATGGTGTACGTTTAAATGATAATTTTCAATCAATAATTTGGTAATTCTGTTTTGAGGATCTAAAATTATCGGTTTTTCCATATCCCTCATTTATCAGTGTGTTATCCAATCTTCCTCCCAATCTAATTAAACCTTCATCCTCTGAATATATACAAGAGGACTCAAGCATTTCTTAACAAATTAATTTCAGTAGAGAATGCATCCTCTGTACTTTTCTGAAAAGTAGATTTTCTGCTTCACAAATCTTGTTTACGTCTAACTCTTTCTATATTTCTCCAACATCGGTTTGCAAAATTTTAATGAATCGTAAAACGTAAGCAGTTGCACGTACAACAGCCACATTATCCTTTGTGCTGACATATTTCCATTCAAATACATTTGTCAATTCCTGTATTTCCCCAAGTCTCTGAGCGACAAAAACTTTGAATTTTCCAGCTTCTGAACGAATCCAGTTTTGGAATCGCTCCAATAATATACAGTTCGAATGTTCAGGTCCAGGGAAGTTTTCAAAGTATGCCCTAACCGAGCAGCCATAAGAGCTGCCTGTAATATGCCCTGTAATAGCATATTGTATAACGAGCATGGAATGACACTCATTTCTCACGAGTATGAAAATTACGGTACGAGCCGAAGGCCGAAGGTACTAATGTTTCAGATGTAATTTTTTTTTCAATGTTATGTCCTTATACTCATGTACTTACTTTGGTCATTAGGAATTCATCATCTGGTGCATCTTCGATAAAGTTGTTTATTTCCTGAGATTTGAACATTTTTGATTTTTTTGGTCGGTATCCATCTGATTGTCATTTCAGGAAAACTAGTTATTTAATGTATTTGGAAATATTAACATTATCATTTATGCTGAGAGTTGTCCGTTACATTGAATATTGGGTCCATAACGTTGTGGGCTTGAAAACTTTTGATTTCTCAGCAAAATATGCCATCAAAACGCTCTCTGAAAACGATGATGTTTTCATACAGCTCCTCCAGTTCATGAATAAATGGTAGGCGATTTCGTACATTTTCTTCGATTTTTCGGCAATAAATTTAAAGAAGCCAGTTTGGCATTCTCCAAAATCTCTGGAGGAGTCAAACTCAATTCGCTATCACTTGAAACTTTCATATTCTCAGATAAACTTCGAATCATTGTGACAACTCATTCAAGGCTTGCTTCAATTCAGCATTAAAAATCGAGAATTTGGAATTGATTCGAAGTCAACAGTTCAAAATTCAGACTCTTGTTTCATAGACTATATTTTATTTATAATGAATGATATTTGATTTAAGATATTAGTGGTGAACATATTTTTTTAAATTATCCTGGGCGAAACCTTACCGGACTGGTCTATTTGGGCTTTATATTTCAGCAATACCTGTACTACAGCCTGTACTGAAATGATCATTACAGTACAGTTTGCGATGTAGAAATGAAAAAGTGTTAACAATCGTCCTACTGTCTTGATCAATAAAGCGCATAAAATGGGCATATTTGTATGTGGGCGTAGAAAATAATTATTGTGATACAACATAACGTGCCAAGTTTTATATCTCCAAAATAATATTTGACAAACAAAAAACCTCAACCAGAAATAAAATTCATGAGCACCTGAAATGTTAAAAAGTTGGCATAAATCTTAAAGTAATGCCTAATGTAATACATAAACACCAAAAACATTAAATAATCTCCCACGCTTCAACATGCAAGCTAGGTTAGCTTGCTCAGGTTAGGTTGTGTGTCAAGTGCAAGCGAAAATCTAATTCCTGCATTTTCAGCTCGCAAGCTAGGTTAGGTTTGTGTGTCGAGCGCAAGCAAAACACTAATTCACGCATTTTTGACTCGCAAGCTAAGTTAGCTTACTCAGGTTAGGTTTGTGTGTGAAGCGCGAGCGAAAAACTAATTCACGCATTTTCGACTCGCATGCTAAAACAATTCTGACCTAGCCAAATTCCTTTGCGAATTGATTTCAATTTCTTGTCTGATCTCTACAAGTTTTACAAAGCTCGTGGTTAAAATATATTTTTTTTTTATAGAGGAACTACAGAACCTGTGCATTGTTTGAGTATTCATAATAATGAATTGATTTCTGGAACAACAGCAAACCGTATTGGAGTCCATGCTTCTATAGATCCAGATGCATCATTTTCAAACAATAAACTTCGTACAGATACATTCAAAGGTTTGCTTACATCCATGGATTATCTACCTCTGAATAAATTAATTCTGTTAGGAGCTGATACAGGCAACATAAACTTATTATGTTGATATTTTTAGTGAATTAAAATTTTACAAAAATCTTTTTTTTTAATAATTCCATGCAATAAAAACCATCAGTTCCGACCATTATTTTTTGTGTTGAATATACAGGGTGTAATCAAACCTCTTGAACTCCCGATAATGACGGTTGTATAATGTAATCTAATAACGACCTGTTTACTAAAAACACATGACTATTGTGTACTTATCTAATAATCACTTCGAAATTCCACAGTTTATTCCATCTGCAGTCGGCAGTGTTTTCTTGCCTGAGATTCGGCTAACAGCGGCTCCCAAAATGTTGGCAAGTTTTAAAAAAGCAAATAGAATTTTAATTTTTTTTTTTTCGATTATTTAACAACTCTAATTTGTTATAAAATAGTACTACACATATTGTTTTCGTTTAAATAAATATTTTTGTAATGGTCCTCTATCTTCTCATAAGATTTATTTTCGGCAAACAATTTCCGTTTCAATAAATACATTTTTTTCATTTCCTTGTACTGTTTTTCCTTAGATTCAATGAAATTTCATTTTGTTTTTTAAATAGAAAACTATCCGTCGGACGAAAAAGATTAGGAGATCATTTTTATGCGAACATAGGGGATAATTATAAATATATTTATTAAAAAAAAAAGATAGTGGCGTATCATTATATTATTTTTGTTAAATTTCAACACAGTTTATCTAAGAAATTAAGCCATTGCGGAAGAATTTTTCTTAAAATCATCCATGTATTATCGTTATTTGGGATCAGCATTCAATTATGAAACACCCTGTATATACACCCGTCCTTCATGTTTTGCATATTGTTATTCCTTGATTGTGTTTTGTTTCACACAAAGTATGTTCGGTTCGATGTACAAACATGGGACCAAAACCGTTTTGAATTATATCACCAACACTACTTTTTGAAATAAAAGACATGATTGCTTGATAGATTGGAGGAGCACATCAACTTGAAAATCTCAATCAGCATGTGGGGGGGTCAAGTATCACATCGTTGAAAAGATAATTCTTTTTTTTTTTTTCAATCATGTGATTTTTTTTTTGAATTTCGGTAATATTTTTTTATAATATGAAAATTTTTAGTGTAAGGGCGGATTTGAATGGTACCTTACCTCGACAACTCTTAAACGGTTTGATGAGAAACAATGTGATATTTTGAATGGTATTGCCGGCACTACTTTTTGAAAGAAGATTCATTGCAATTACTCAACAGATGGTGCCTGAAAATCTATCAACAAAATTCGAAAAAAATAACTGATGGTTGAAAAGACAATTTAATTATCTTTTCAACGATGTAACATTTGACCCCCCCCATGCGATTTAAAATGTTCAAATTGATATGCTCCCCCTTGCCATCTATCAAGCAATCATAACATATTTCATTTCAAAAAGAAGTATCGGTGATATCATTAAAACGGTCTTTGTATCATGTAGTCGTACCGTTCAAAATTTAACGGGGGGAGGGGGGACTATAAAAAGACCCCTCTTTACACGTTGAAAGCAGTAAACCGATTTCACGAATTTCTGGACCAATCTGGAGAGAACTCAAACGACAGTACCGAACTACTCTGGCGTTCCCATGACTACTGCGCCGATAAACCTATATGGTGTGTGACGTATCATCTTTGCTCTTGTTGTGCTTCACTTTGCGGTCCTGCATGCATTCACAAAGAACCTGAACAGTACACTTACGCCGAGTAGCGCCGTTCGTTACTGCTCGTTATCAGCTTTTTGTATTTTTCTCCCCTATTATTATTATTATTATTATTATCATTACAGTCTATTTACAAAGCAGAGTAAATCAACTGTTATAAAGAACCAAGTATATTGGGTTTTGAAAATCGTTCTTACTAAACTTGTTTCTTTCAGTAATTCCTAACTACCTATACCCATCCAACTACTTTGGTACTGAATAATCTTATCTATCTAATCTTTAAACGAGCAATTCTTGTTACAACTTGGTTACAACGAGGTCAGGTACGCTCCCCAATTTGTCTATAGTTTTGAAGATACAGATTTCAAATTTGGTATGTCGCTATAGTACTGGAATACGCATATTTTGACGCAACAACTGAAAATTACCTACTTCCAGTTTAACCGGAAGTGACCACAAACTTTTTTTTTAGTGACACCCCGTACATTTTTTATTATCCGGAAGAGCACGCAATTTGTGATAACACTGATCTTCAAAATTGAAAATCGGTTGAAAAATGGCGGAGGGACAGTTGATTGGCCAACTTTGGTCGATTGAACAATCATTTGTATCTACGCCATTTTTCAACAGATTTCCAATTTTGAAGAACAGTGTCATGAAAAAATGTCCAGTGTGCATTTGAAAAAAGAAGTTTGGGGACACTTCCGGTTAAATCAGAAGTGGTGAATTTTCAGTAGTGGCGTCAAAATATGCGCATTTAAGTTAATTCTAATTTCTAATCTGATAGTCTGAGTGGTTCAAATTATAAATAGACTTTATCCAAGTAATGATAATGATAGATTAGATAATAGTAATAACATTCAATTGAGGATAACTCCGGAAGCCCTATAACGCCTTACCAGTCTATCTGTCCCGATGTCCGCTCTTCTTTCGTCTTCACAAAGGGCCCTTTTGGATTGAAAGGCATAGAGGGTTTCCTGTTGGGATTTGACCCCTATTTCACTCGACATTGGATAAATATGATCAACACCCTGTGTCATAATATTAATGACAGAAGCAGATCTTTTTGATGTTGTCATGATAAATATATGAAATAGTAGTTCTTCTTGTATCAAAGTTATTTTCAATTTTTGACACTTAAAAACCACTTAGTACATTTTGAATAGAACTTTCTGCCATTCTAACAGGTTATTGGCCCAGGGTACGCACAGTAATAAAGTTTTCTTCGTCTATGTGATCGTCTGTCTGCAGTTTGAAAGTATTGGTTAGACTTTGATTCGATTGACTTAACTTTATTCATCTGCATATTCAAAAGTCGCAAAAATGGCAAGTGGCAGTGTAAATAGATATAGAATTGAACCTCTTCAAAAAAAAAAAAAAAAAACAACTACGGTACATGGGATATACAAGCTCAAGCCAACCTTATCAAAAATGGTTTGTGGGAATATGTGACTGGAGAAAAACCAGAGTCTCAAGAAAGCGAAGCTGCTGACGTCAAAGCCAAATGGAAACAAGATCAGACCTTTTTCTCTTTATATCGCCAAGTGAATTGAAGCAAGTAAAAAATTGCGTTCATTTAAGAGCGTTTGGGATACTTCAAAAGGTATATATCAGAGCGTTGGACCCGCTCGAAAAGCAACCCTGCTAAAGCGACTGGTCTTGCATAAAATGAAAGATAAAGACGACATCAAGCAACATTTAAATGATTTTATGGATGCTATTGATAAACACAAATCAAAATATACTTTATTGACAGAAGAAAGAATTCTTGATGACAAAACATTTATAAATTTAAAAATAAAGAAATATAAAAATACAGACGTACAGAAATATAAAAATGGTATGTGTAAATATGTGTTGATAAAATCACAAGTAGTCGAAAGAAAAAAAAAAGAAAAGATAACAGGTTTATCATAGAATATTATCATAAAATATAATAGTATAATGTAAAAGCGTGTATAGCATGGAAGAAAATAATGCTATTTACATGGCATAATAATGATAAAATAATTAATAAACAACATATATATATATTATATATACAGGGCTATTCAAATTCGAGTCTATGCATGGGGATTTCGATAACGGTAAGAGATAGAGGGTTGGTTAAATGGGGGCAAAGTAGCGTATTTCAGAGGTTAATTATATGGATGAAAAAAATCTGACCTAGCTTCTTCAGTTCTGGAGTTATACAGAAAAAATCGAAACTTTCGAAATTCTTCTTTTGCCTATATCTTTTTATTTTACGAAGATTTTTTTTAAATTTTGCCACTTTGCCATAGCAACTTTTTGTAGCCTTTCCAAATATCTGAATAAAAATTATATACAGGGTATCGTATAAATTGGGCCACCCTCAACTTTTAATTTTCAAATACGGACCTGTATTTTTTATTGCATTTTTTTGAATGCCAAGAGTCATGTTTCATATTGACGTAGTATTTTCATCTGAATTACAGAGTGTTTTGGAAATATTGAACTATTACCAGTAAAATTTCAATTTTTTTTTTTATTCCAGCTGTAATTAAAAAAAATATATCATAGAATAAGGTATAGAATGCATAGGATTTGGAAGAAAATCAACATTATTCGACGAAGATTGTCTTCTTCAAGAATTCATCCACATTTCAGTTCACGCAACCCATGATCAATGTGCGAAAATGTGAAAACTTATTCTTCCTAGTACGTGTATGTGCATATAATCATTGGAAAAAAATCTTCGAATGGCAATCTTCATACTCCAGACACCAATTTGGAAATATTTTATTGTTACTCACTTTTCGAACTACCTATATTTTTCAGCAAATTCATGGGCATTCTCTTGCTATATACAACAATCATGATTAAACCATTTGAGTTCTCATAGTATGCTTTGGAAAATAAATATTTAGTTCACCTCACTTGTCAATATTTTGACAGTTTCTTGGAAATTATCGTTGGTATTTGATGAAAAATCTGTTAGTACTGAAAATGGGTTTCCCCACAGAGCAGAAAAGAGATATGGTTAACGTTCTCTACAGAAATAATAGAAACATTCATCTTTCCGCTGAAAATTATTTAGATCTGTACCCTGAAAGACATCAGCCGCATCCCACATATTTCAGACTTTTGGTCAGAAACCTTCGCGAATATGGATTTTTCACAAAACCAAGGAGAAAATATGGAAACAAAACTCCTATTGAGTTACAGGAAAACATACTTCAAGCGGTAAGTAGGTAATACTGAAAAAATGTTAATTAGGCTCATCTCCATATTTCAGATCAATACAAATCAATCAAAATCAACAGTACAAATTGCTGAGGAATTGAATATGTCGCAAACTGCAGTATGGCGTACTTTAAGAAAAAACAGATTCAAATGCTATAAAGTTAAAATTGTTCATAAATTGTATCAAGGAGACGCCGAAAGACGGCAAAATTTTTGTAATTGGATGTTGCAAAAATTGGGCGATGACAGAAACTTTTTGAATAGTATTATTTGGTCGGATGAAACTCGTTTCACAAATTGTGGTGTTTTCAACAGGAACAACGAGCATGTTTGGTCACAAACCAATGAACATAATTTAAATTTAAATGTATGGGCTGGAATTTTGAAGGATCAAGTTCTAGGTCCGTACATCTATGCCGGGACGCTCGATGGCGAACGTTATCTAGACTTCCTCAGACAAACTTTCAGTGAATATCTCGATGATATTCCCATTGCTATTTTAAATCGGTTGTGGTTTCAACACGATGGAGCTCGTCCACACTGCACAAGAGACATTAATCAATTGTTACAAGAAACATTTCAAGACAGATGGATAGCAAATAATGGGCCTATAAGGTGGCCTGCAAGATCCCCTGATCTCAGTGTACTTGACTTTTTTTATGGGGTACACTAAAAAATAGAATATATCAAAACGAAATTGAAAATATAGAAGATTTAAGAATTAAAATCATGAACGCTTTCGCATCACTACGGCGAAGAGATATTTTCAGAGCAAATAATAACTTAAAAAAACGACTCCGTAAATGTCTGGAACGAGAAGGTCGTCAATTTGAACATTTATTTTGATTATGATTACTTATAATGGCTGTTATTTCAATTCTTGATAATAATTAAACAAGTTCTTGTGTGATTAGTTATAAAATATGAAAAGCTATGTATATGATCAAATACAATGTTATGTTTGTGACAGATTATGTTTGTGAGTTCTCAGCAGAAACAGTTACATACAACAGATCTTCTTCGTACCTACTGAGGTCAATCGACAAGGGGATGAATAATTATTCTACTAGTGCTACATTATGGTAAAGAAAAATGTCTCTTGGAATTGTTGATTTTATTTTATTGTTATTCCGAACAAGTAGTGAGACTAGATAATCTGAAAATTCTGAAATTGATTATTCTTAAAGAACAAATTTGTCTGACTCACCTCTCATTCTCTGATATTATTCAATTAGAGTTGTTATGGAATAAAAAAATGTTGAAATTTTACTGGTAATAGTTCAATATTTCCAAAACACTCTGTAATTCAGATGAAAATACTACGTCAATATGAAACATGACTCTTGGCATTCAAAAAAATGCAATAAAAAATACAGGTCCGTATTTGAAAATTAAAAGTTGAGGGTGGCCCAATTTATACGATACCCTGTATATAATTTTTATTCAGATATTTGGAAAGGCTACAAAAAGTTGCTATGGCAAAGTGGCAAAATTTAAAAAAAATCTTCGTAAAATAAAAAGATATAGGCAAAAGAAGAATTTCGAAATTTTCGATTTTTTCTGTATAACTCCAGAACTGAAGAAGCTAGGTCAGATTTTTTTCATCCATATAATTAACCTCTGAAATACGCTACTTTGCCCCCATTTAACCAACCCTCTATCTCTTACCGTTATCGAAATCCCCATGCATAGACTCGAATTTGAATAGCCCTGTATATATATATATATATATATATATATAAGTTTTGCTGAATAGTATTTCTCCTGCATTCGAGAATTTCCGAGTCGCTATAGAGAGTAGAGACACACTTCCCAGTCCCGAGAAACTAAAAATAAAAATCGTAGAGGAAGCTGAAGCTCCTACTAAAGATAGTAAATTCAGTGAAGATGTATTCTATGGATCAAATAGCAGAAAACAGTTTAACCACAAATTCAACAAAAATATACCAAACAAGCAAAAAACTAAATGCCAAAAGTGCTTCAAAGACAACCACAAAACTGAGAATTGTTGGACAAATAATGAAAATCAGGAGTCTACATTTTAAGTTGAAGCATGCCTTTCTCTCCAACAGAAACGAAATGCTTTTCTGGGTGTTTGGATTTGGGAAGAACCTTCCATATTATGTGCTGTAATGAAGACAAATTTTCCTATCAAATAGAATCAGACCAAGGCGTACTTCAACTAGCTTCTGAAAATCAATTTACTGCTATTCAAGGAAAAGGCTTAGTGAAACCTCTATCGAAGGTGATAACATAGTAAACCTTCCGAAACCCGAAATTGACCATAAATTTGTTATCTGTTGGTAAAATAGAATAACTTTCACGAACTAATATGCTCAAGTTCTTGATGGAAGTGGAAATTCAGTATTAAAGGCTGCATATCAAGCCCGCCCTTTATTCCCAGCAGACAAGAACTTAAAAATTTAGTACCTGCTTTAAATAGTACATTCCGATGTTGTTGGTCCGATGCGCACATCATCACATGGTTGATGTAAATATTTCGTAACATCGACGAATGCAGTCGTTATACCAGAATTTATTTTCTTAAACAAAAAAAAAACAGTTTTGAACCATTTCAAGAAATTCAAAAATGAATTCGAGAATGTTTCTGGTAAATGTATAAAATGTCTACAAAGTGATAACGGGTAAGAATATCTGCTCCCCGAATACTCCAACAAAATGGTTTGGTGGAACGGAAAAATCGCACTTCACTAGACAAAGCTCCATGTTTACTACTAGAAGCTAATCTTTCCATGATCAATCTTGACTCGCTGCTCGATAGCGAAAGCAACTGCACATCTCCAAGCATCTACTGAAAATCATGACTCAATATCAATGTGAACGAATTGGCTGAACCTGAAACGAATGATATTCAGGAAACATCCACAGAAAATCAACGGAGTTTAAGTGTTCGAGACAGAAACCTGCCCCAGCCATCTGCATGGATGGAAGATGATGAAGTGTCCGCTCTTTGAAAAAAAAAAAAAACCCTCGGTGGTTCCGATAGTGAAGCTTGGTATGCAGCTATGAAAGAATAAATCAGAGCACATCTGAAGAATGACACTTTCAAAGATAAATACAAATCGTTTGGTGAGCTAGAGAGGAGAAAAGCTCGGCTATAGTTGCTCGTAGTTTTTCCCAACGTCCTGGGGTTGATTTTAGTGAAACTTTCGATCCTGTTAGAAAATAGACTTCTGCTGGCATTTTCAGTTGAAAAAGATTTGCATATAAAAATCAACTTGATGTTTCAACAGCTTTTCTCAACGGTGACATCGAAGAGGAAATCTTAATGAAAAAACCAGAGAACTTGGATATATTTTTCTGTGATATTTTGGTTGATGAAAGTGCTACACCCAATTCAATCATCTAACGCCGTGCAAAGAAAATGATTGCAGATTTGAGAAAAATATTGCGAAAAAGTTTGCTGTTTGAAGAAAACACTATATGGTTTAAAACAAGCTGGATGTCAATGGTTCCATAAACTTTACTCCAAATTTCGACAACTAGGTTTTCTACCAACTATAAAGCCTATCCCAGCATATACGCATCTTTTGAAGGGGGAGACAAGACCATTTTAACAATATATGTCGACGACATTGTTATCGCTTCCAGTAATATTACAAAAATGGAATTTTTGAAGAACTGTTTTGAAATGAGAGACTTGTGAAATTTACAACAATGCCTCGGAATTGAATTCATGCAACATGACGGTGCCATTTATGCTTCAAAATCAAGATATATTGATGAAGTTTTTGACAGATTCAAAATGCAGACATGCAATGCTGTTCAAACTCCCATGGAACCAGGTTTACAACTCACCAAAAATAATGAAGATGAGTTGCTGAATCGTCCATATCAGAGTTTAATTGGTGCTCTTATGTACCTTGCTATTGCAACACGCCCTGATATTAGCCATTCAGTGAGTTTTCTCAGTCAATACAACAATTGCTTCGATAAATCCCACTGGGAAGCTGCCAAGAGAGTGCTGCAAGAGAGCTGGCTCTTGTCTTCAAGAAAACTGGAAAGCCCTTGTGTGGTTACGCTAATGCCAACTCTGGGGTATATGTCCAGAAGACCGAAAATCTTATACTGGGTATTGCTTCAAATATGGAGGTACAACCGTTAGTTGGGAATCTCGTAAGCAACGAACCGTCGCTCTCTCCACACAAGTCACAAGAAGCCGACTTTATGGCTTTAACACATGCTGCCAAGGAAGCCATACACCTAAAGCAACTGATCTTTGACATGGAAACTCCACATAAAGCCATCGAAGTTTTCAATGACAATTTATCTGCTCAAGACTTATAAAAAAATCCAATCGTGAGTTCTCGCTCGAAGCACATAAATATAAAAGAGCATTTTATACTCGAAAAAGTACAGCAATTATTTTCAACATTTACTAAAGAAAAGTGATGTGGAGTTAAACCCAGTTCTTTGGCATGTCTAAGTGAGACTACTGTAAAATCGTTGCATACAGTCCAAAGAGGGTACTGGTTTCTGCTTCACTATAATTATTCCACATTAACTAAAATATCCATGATTTTCGGATCCTCCGCAAAGAGCGCAGAATGGTTATGTGAATTAGGAAAAATAGTATATTGTGTATATAATAGTAAAAGCATTACATTCCCGGACGACAATGTAAATTGTTGGACGAGGCCAACAAGCATTGAAGTCTGGGAATGTACTTTTACTACCCTCTGTATGTAATAGAAGAACATCACAAAATATTCTAAATCATGCATAGATTATTTTTTAATCTTGCACTCTCACATTTCAGATCACTCTACTCAAATAATCAAATTTCAGTGGCAAAACGAAACTAAAAGTAATTTAGTATTCAGCAGTATTATAAACCACATGAAAATTAAAGTGTCGTATTAATATATACCACATACATGAGTCAGAGGTGAATGAACAGTGGGAGCTTTTGTGAAAATGTTTCTTGAAGAATTCAATGAATGCTTTTCTATACAAAAATTAGATCAAATGTTATGAAAAGTAAACCAGAAGACCCCCAAGTGAAAGAGTGCAAGAACTGCAAGTTATATGTACCAAACCCCAGAAATCCCTAAGATTGTAACTTCCATGTAGTGCTGACTTAGGTTTATACGAATACGATTGACCATGCTTTATAGTTAGTTTCAGTTCTGTTAGCGACGTTGTACCTTACACACCTCTCTCTGTACAAATAAAGTTATTTGTTCGAAACTTTTAATTTTTGCTTTTTAAAAATAGTTTCTCGTGGCCCGAAAGCTTTATTTGCATTGCTATTCTTTTTATAATCAGTAAAAGAGATTAGCACTATCAGGCTCCCACAAGCTCTGCTTTTAAGGGGTTTTCTGTGAAAACCTGGCAGATTTGTAAAAACAAATGTTAACAAATTTTCAACGAATGAACAATACATACAAACCAAAAAGAATACCACAAACAATGTATACAAAGCAGGTTTGCACAATATCAAAATTAAATTGAGAATTCTGATGATAATTCAAAAACAATCTGGAATATCGTAAGGGATATGAAGTGCTAGTAAATCTGAGACATGTATTATCAGGAATTGTTTTTTTGGACTTGATTTTCTACACGATTCAGAAAACTATTGGCATGCTGAAGAGCTTTCTAACACAGCTATTTTGAAACTAAAAAAAAAAGAATTTTTTGCTTCAATTACTAATGGACCAGAAAATTAACAATTCTCCTTAATTGGCCCAACTAGATTTTCAAATTGGAAACTGCTAGGGTACTCGGGTGTAGAAATATTTGGAGGAAGAAAATTGATAGCCATGAGAAAAATAGGATTATCTCAATTGATGATCTAGAAAATGAAAAAATTATTGGTTGAAGAATTCCACAACAGATGATTCTAGTGAATAAATTAGAAATTGAGAAAAACGCACTCCTAGACAAATCCCACTTAGGCAACCTTACCCAACTCTTGATGATGATTTGGTAGTTTTGGAAGGAAGAACAGATGTGGCTAAATGTTTGAAAAATTCCACTAGAGAGTCCTACATATAGTGAGCCCAAAATATGTGTTTACAAAACTTTTGTCATAAGGGAGTCGAGACAATACTCAATGAGATTCGACAAAAGTATTGGGTAATAGACGGAAGATCAGCCCTCAAATCGACTTTTAAGAACTGTCTAAAATGTAGGAAAATGTCAGCTAAACCAAGTGTTCCATGAATGGGACAATACCGATGGTGAGACTAACTTCTGATATGAAACCATTTACAAACATGGGGGATTATTTCGGTCCCCTTTAAGTTCCGGTAGGTAGACGCCGGATGAAAAAAAGATGGGGCGTTTTACTTACCTGCATGGCAGTAAGAGCTATCCATCTTGAGGTTGCTTATAGTTTGACTACACATGCTGCGATAATAGCGCTTCACCAAATGATTGCGAGAAGAGAAAAGCCAAAAACCATCCATTGTTATAATGGCACCAACTTCAAAGTGCCGCCGAAGAACTTCCCGGTCCCTTACGCAAGTATCTGTCGACTCTTCAGATCCAGAAACGCCGACTCCAAACCATTTTTTGATTGGGTACGGAAATCAAAATCGACCACCATGTGACACTTCCAGTACGAATTTGCGCCACAAATGGCAGAAGTCCCAAATACTTGTAGATGCATTCTGGCGCAGATGGGTGAAAGAATACTTACCGAAGCTGCCCAAAAGGAGTAAATGGAACGATAATAATCAATCTCTGTAAGCCAGTGATATTGTCCTTATCGTCAATGAACATGCCCCTAGGAATGAATGGATAATAGGAAAAATCACAGAAGTATATTTCCCGAGCATGATGGACGTATTTCGCACGTAAAGACGAAAATATCTATTTTACGTGGTCCAGTTGAAGGTAAATGTGGAAGCGCACTAATTGTGTGATGACCCTACATTTGAGTTGTTATGGTTGTTAGAAAAATTTTGAGATAAATCAGTTTTTGACAGATAATTTGTAACTCATTCAATAAAGAAAAAGTTATAAAGTAGTTGAGATGGAGAACTTGTATCATAAATGACTATTCTTCACCTTAATATGAACTGGGATATACTTTTTCTCATTACTACTTATTAAATGAGATTTGACCTTGGCATCTAGACGCCTCATATACTTTCAGCATAGATACCTTAGTTTCAGTAATATTCAAAATTAATCCGAATATTCATTTATTATTTATCGGAAGTACCTAGACGAAGTAGCTATTCTTTATTTTAACAAATATTCCAGTCAAATTAGTTCAGTTTACATACTCATGGGTGTGAATAGAATTTTTTTTTTTTTTTGTGTGTTGGCATCGACTACTATGGTCATTAGCCACAATAGAAATATTTATATGTCGATTTACTCTTCTATAGTTTAACAAAATAATATTCATTGAACATTTTATCATTGTTAGTTTTAGATTCATATCTATATTTATATACATTTTATATACAATATTTTTTTACTGTATTCATGCTTTTTGAGACACCCTGTATAAATGAAACTTGAACCATTAAAGAGATCGAATGACACAACTTATGTAAAAAAAAATTGTAAGTTGTAAAATCAATAAGTTACGGGTGGGGGGCGACGGTCCTCACTGTATGTGCTATCTGGGTAGGGAACCTGACGAAATAAATAAATTCAGGACACTAACTAAGTTTGTTATGAAAATTATGAACAATAATCGGATTTTCGAAAGGATCATCTTTCAATCAAACCAGAGGGTTCAATACTTTCACCACTGCTCTACAATATCTACTACCACGAAATTTATAACTTCAACCTCTTGAATAAGAAAGATTTGGATAAGAACCTTAACATCCTTCAATATGCATATTACAACGCGTTGGTCTCGCCTAATAAAACTCTGACACACACAGTGAAAAAACTTCCAACAACTCATCAACAAAGCGAACAAATGGTTCAATCGTTGGCACTTTAAGTATAACCTAACAAAATCATTATCTTCCTCCACAATCAATCAGCAAATCTTTCCATTAAAGGATATTTGCGTTAAGAAGAGAATGACGTCATGTTTGGTAATTATGTATATCCGACATAACAACGTTAAAATTCACAATGAAATGCGTTCAATAGCAATGAAGCCAGTCAAATTTCATTGTTTTCATCGCTATTGAACTTGAATTTCATTGGGAATTTTAATGTTATGTCGGATAGGTATACAAAATTACCAAACATGACGTCATTCTATTCTTAACTTAAATATCCTTCACCACCCTTAACAACCATATCCTGTAAAGCAGGCCATTAGCAAAATACCTATTTATAATATAGACCAAAAATTCAACTTTAGCAACCACACCAAGATTTTTAAAAAGAAATGCATAACAAGTGTCAAAATTTTCTGGAAAATTACTATAAAAATCAAGTAATCAATATAATAACAGCAACAAGAATATATAAAATGATATGCTGACTACTCGAGTATAGGTATGTTCTTTAATTCATCTGTGGCTCCACCAATCCATCCAACTTCGCTCTTGTGTTTGAGAATATAAGGATATTGGTGGATCCACCTGTGAATAAAAAAACATGCCCTATGCTCAAGTAATATTCTCAGGCTGATAAATTTTCATAAAACATAATTTTCAACCTATTGGAATAATTTTATCCTCAGGTAGATATTCCTTTAGAATAGTAAGATACCAAATGTCATAAATGAGTCTTCATTTTCAGGGCCAACTGAATATTCTTAAAAAAAATATACAAAAAAATCTAGTATACCACTGGGCAAGACATTTTCAAATGGTTTATGTCAAAAAATTGTTGAAATGCGTTCGTCAATAAAAAAAAATATAACATTTCAGAACTATTTAAAAATTCTGACTGGCTTCAAGAAGTCTCAGAATATCACTGATCAGAATTTCATCGAAATCGGTTTAAAATATTATAAGGGAATAAAATTTAAAAAATATGCTATTCAAGAGAACATTTGAAAAAATGTGTCATTTAATGGAATTATCTCATAATTTTTTTATTTATGATCGAATTTCAATCAAATTATGATATTTCGAACTGAACTGAGTACAGTCAGAATTTTGATGAAGGTTCTGAAATTGAAATGGTGTGTTAAATAAACGGCATGTTTTTAAAATGTTAGTACATTACACCTTTTCATCGATACACATTTCAATGATATTTTAAGGTGGGCGTTTAATGCCGTGTATTTTTATTTGGAGTAGCATAGAGAAACGGTTGCACTTGGAGAACTCAAATTTGATAGGAAAATTCAGAAAGGATTGGAGAACCTATTGAATATATTCAGATTGACTTCATTTCGAAAATTAAGATTTTTTTGATCGGCCGTTGAAGAAAATAAGCTAATACTTGCATTTATTTGTTTTATTTCATCGGGAAGACCCATAAAAATTGTGCAAATTTAAATTCAAAGCGAATTTCCTGACAATGGCGTTCGGGAGACTGATTCCAAATACGAAATGGACGGCGAATAGCCAAATTCAAACATATAGCGGGAAATAGTTCCTACTTTACCATTAGTGATATAATAATAATAATAATAATAATATCGTCTTTATTATTTCCAAAATCAACCAATACCAATACATCAATAAAGACAATAAAAAAATATTTGGAAACAAAGGGCGAAGTTCATTTCCTGCAAATGAAGCATTTGCAGAAAATGTTCTTCCACTTAACCCCTTTCTTAGTTCGGCAATTTTCGGTTAGAAAGCGCCACAGTATATTTTATTCATTTCATGTTATGAACAGTGTTGCCGATTGGCGGATAATTATCCGATTTTCGGATAATTTGAAGGGTTTGCGGATATTTTTCTCACCCTGTCAAAAATCGGATAAAAACGGATAATGAGAATCTACTGATGATATATTTTTATTCTAGTTGGAAATAATACATTTAATGTAGGGCTTCATTATGCAAGATTTCATTTTAGATTTGACAACATATGACACAGTATTTCGTGTTGAAGCTCATGGTTCAGATTCTGTGAAATGAAAGATTCTATGGTTGTCTGTTATGTCTGTCTTTGTGTCTCACATGACGTCAACCATTATGTCATTTCCATTATTCGATTAAAAGTAAAATTCTGTAGTGCATCAAATCCCATCGCAGAGAGTGAGTCACAGGTCATGAGCTGTGTTATGCTTTTTATCCATAGAAATATAATAAATAAATTATATATCTAAGTTTTATCCCGTAAATCCCATTCCCTTATTCACTATCACATGTCGCGAATATAGCGGACATTCCCTCACTGGTAGTTTCATTTTCATTTAGACGAAATGGTTCAAGATTTTTATAAAGAATAAATATTAAATAACAAAATAGGTACGTGTTTATTTTTTAGCGTATTTTATTGTGAAGATATAAAATAACTTAATTTTTTTCTTGTGTTGCTACAGAATACCTTAATATATGGAGTAATTTACTATTTTTGGATTTTTTTTAACATATCGCATAATTTCGGGAAAAATCGGATAATTTTGGGCAAAATTGGATAATTTCAAGTTCAAAAGAGGATATTTTCATTCTTGTCCATTGGCAATACTGGTTATGAACGAGAGAGGAATGTAATTTTGGTTGTTTGATAAGTATTATCAAACAACGGTAGAAGTCATATGATGCTACTAAACAAGATATGCTTACGCGCATCGTCCCTCGATGCCCCTCCAATCGATGACGTAAGAGAGTGATATGATCGGCTGTTTGTTGTCTTATGGGTGTTTTTCGACAACCGCATAACAAAGTAAATTTATATATATTTTATTCACCCAAGAAACATTAATTGTTTTTACAGGGAAGTCAAGGATTAATAATTGGCAATATATAATATGTATATAGGATAAATGAAAATAAATAAAATTAAACTAAATTGTCAAATCTGATAAAATTCTAAAAAACTAAGAAATTAAGAAATACTCTTTTAGTTGTAATTTGAACTTTGATAGATGTTTTATATTTTTCAAACGGCTAGGTAATTGATTATATATTGTGACACCATCATGCAAAATGCACCTCTTTCCAATTTCAGATGTTGCCTTACTGGGATATAGTTCATTGAAATTTCTTGTTAGGTGTTGGTGAATGACTTTATTTTCTGTGAAATGTAAACCAGTATATTTTTTTTTGAATCGGCTTAAATGAATGAAAAACATACTGATAATTTGTAAAGAGATTCCAAGTTCAATATTTTTTTTGGTTTGTACAAATTTTTTGTTGGTTCAAGATGGGGAAGTTTGTGAATACATTTTATTGATTTATTTTGGAGTTTTTTCAAAGGTTTCAATACAGATTTATTCGCGGATCCCCATATAGATATCAAATATTGTAATTGAGAATATATGAATGAATAATATATATTCATCAAATATTTACGGCATATATAGTTTCTAATCTTGTAAAGTATTCCGATAATTGGAGAGATTTTTTTTCTAATTTTTTCAATATGTTTTTTCCAACTGAGGCATTCATCAATAAAGAGTCCTAAAAATTTTATACAGCTTTTGTATTCAATTTGATTTTTATCAAAGATTAATGGTGTAAATTGATCATTAATTTTTCGTTTTGCAATAAACATATATGAAGATTTGGAAAAGTTTAAGGTTAATTTATGATTTAGTAACCATGAGAGAATATTTGTAATGTCGCATTGGATACTTTTTTTGAGAGTGTCTGTATTGGATCCTGAATAAATTATAGTTGTATCATCTGCAAATAATTTTTTCTCAACGCAAAGTTAATGTTATCGGAGCTTTTTCGCTCTAAAGCAATAAAATTGAGGAAACGCTAGATTATCCGGATATTGTCGATTTACCGGCGTGTATAGGTATATTAGTAACGTGTAACTTTATATAAAATATGCCCGTATAGTCTAATGGATAGCGTTTCTTCTCTGCACGCCGGCGATCGGGTTGAAACCCTGGACCAACCACTTTTTTTTCATTTTTTAGAGATATGGATTGTATTGCCAGCAATTTGGATACCGACTTTGGCTATATCTATTAAAAATTGTCGAAATGGTACATTCAATTTTAATCTATTAAATCATAAAAAAATAGTTATTTATGCAACAAGTGCAAAAAGTAAGTGTTAATTGCACTCGACGTGAAATTGACCAACTTCGCTAGTCATCCGATCAACATGAAATTTTGCAGGTGTTTATAATTCCACTGAAAATGTATAATAAATTTTTTTTTTGAACTGTGACAATCCCTTTTTGTTATATGAAGTACTTATAAGATTCCGATTCAAATGTAATATGATCTTGGGAGTTTTCTAGGAGCGCAGTGAACATGAAAGTATATATTTCCTCAGATATATGACGTAAATTATTGTAGATTTATACTGACGAAAATCACACGCGATATATATATTTTATTTCTGTTCTTGATTCTACAGCATTTATTATCTACGGGGGTCGAAATATTTTTTCAGTCCTTTGATCAGACAACGCTTATGAAATATCTAGAACGTTCAGGAATTATCAATGATCGATAAAATGGTTTCCGGCATCAGAGATCAACAGGTGACCTGCTTGCTTATGTCTCACATATTTGGCAGCAATCTATCGAAAAACATGGTGAAACTCTGGCCGTTGCACTAGATATCTCCAAAGGGTTTGACCGCGTTTGGCACCAAAGACTCCTACCCAAACTTTCTACTTATGGCTTGCCTTCCCAGTTCTATTCCTTGTCGTCTAGCTTTCTCTCAGGCCAATCTCTCCACGATGGAGTATCATCCGATACTCTACCAATGAATGCTGGTGTTCCGGCGTTCCACAGAGAACCATTCTAGCAAAAACACTGTTCCTTCTTCACATCTGTGATTTGCTACCTCATGTCCAGTTCACAGCTTGCTCTTCCGAAATATCATCAATCGTTCCACCGTTAGCGGTCCCATCGAGACTGACCCGTCGAACTTAGTCCTCACATCCATATGCCGTCGCTTTGGAGACATGCCGAACATCTCTTTCCCAGGGTTCGTTCTTCCACCGAACGGCAAAGATTTGAAACCCGCTGCCTCGGGAGATGTTCCCAGCCTTCAGAAATTCAAGAACACCAATTCCTACCTACTTTCCCTCGGTTCTCGCGATGTTCTTTGAACAATGCACGATTTTCCTTTTCGTGGGAAACAGAACTAAAAAAAATTCCAGTCATTCAAAATAACTGATTTCATAAAAATCGTTTCATTCCAAATGTCCAATAAATGATGAAACACTAACACTTTCATCTATGGTAGGTAGGTAGGAAGAGAAATATTAAGTCCTTCAAAATAAATTAATTTCATAAAAATCGGTTCATTCCCAACGATTTATATTGGTAAATGTTTTTCAAATAAACCATAACATATCAGACGCAATCAAAAGACATATGAACCTACAACCTACATAAATCCAACTGCACCTAGGATTCACATTTTAAAATTTTTTTTCAATCTAGAAGAAGTCATCTTCTGTAATATGTTCTTATCAATTATTTTCAATAAAATGCAAAGTGGCAACATTGCTCTTGAACTGATAACCAGGATAAACACCTTTGTTGCCAAAATGTCTATTTTATCATATTTTGCCTTCATAAACTCTACTCTAAAAAAGGTTATTTGAAGATGTTCCGGAATGGGTAGGAAATTGAAATTTTGGGAAAATGTTTTTTATAGACCTAAAAGTGTGTAAAATCTTATGTACGGAAGCAGTTGGCAGTTGGACCTGATGAAAAAAAATAATAATAAATAGTTAAAAAATAATAAAAACAAAAAATCATCCCAATCGGTTGGAAAATTTATGTTATTATAAAGGTGATTTCATTTTAAATCACAAAAGTATAATTTTTCTGATGATATTTCTGATCGGGCAATTGGAAATTACAATATTATGAAATGAAAAAATTTATAACTTGTTCAAAGAATTTCATATTTTATGGTAAAAACATTTAAAATAATAAAAAAAATATTAACTGTAAAACTGGTTCTCCTGAAATTTGGAACCATATATAACTAAAAAAGAGAAATTTATTGAAGGTCATTCCCATTCTGTTGTTCCTGGTGGCTTTGATGTCAAATCATACAGAACCCTAGATATTCCTGGTACTTGCATCACTTCTTGGACCATTTTTTGTACTACCTACAAATAAAATATGTAAACCATAGAGCCAGACCAATGAAATAGAAACTCACATCTATAGGCAGTTGTTTTCCAGGAATAGCAGGTACACCTGTCATGAAGTCCTGAGTACAAAATGGGCGAAGGACTACTGACCTTTGACATGAAGGAATCCTCAGAGCCTGGTCTCGGTCAAAATGCAATGGAATTAATATCACAGGCATTTGACTAATTGATTTGCTATATCCACTACTATGTAACACCTGAAACCAAAACGGTAATGAGTGAAGGAAATATTGTAGCTCACCGATACAATTCCACGTCAGAAAATAAAGATGCGTATTCACTAGAGCATTCGTTCCGCATGAGCACCGAACGTGCGAATGCTCGGACAGTGTGCTCGAGCCGATCCGTTTTTTGTCGATTTTTTTCATGCTTTAGTGAATACGCACCTTAATTTAAAATCACTCTGAACTAGATGTATGACTGCAGTGTTGGTGATTATCCTAAGTGTGTTAGTCGAATTTTAAGTATAACATATTGGCAGCTATAAAACGAGCATAGTAAATTTTATGAATGGTTAGTCTCAACATAACTTTCGTGTATTGAACCATACAAAAAAAATGAAACAGGCTTCTGACTCAAACATAACTTAATGAACAAAACAGGGAGAGGGGTACCGTATTGAAGATCTTTGAGAGCTATCTTACTGGAAGAGAGCAGAGGGTAAAAATAAGATATAAAGTTAGCAACCCAGAAATTATAAAGATTGGTGTACCGCAAGAAACAGTCTTAGGCCCCATATCTATTCATTAAAAGCTTACCCAAAATTGACATTCAAGATAGTCATATCATATGCGGATGATTCTGTACTCACTTTCAGTGACAAGCATTGGAAAGTGTAAGGAGTCCTGCTATAGCAGGAACTAAATATATCAATTACTAGTTAGATATTCATAAATTGTCACTAAATGTGAATAAAACAAACTATATCTCTTTTTCAAAAACATCTGCTGGTCGTCCTCATTTCAAAGAAATCCTATGTGATAACATAGATTCTGCCATACATGAAACGAAATGTATCAAATACTTGGGCATTATTATTGACCAAAATCTAAAATGAGATCCTCATGTAACTTATATAGCGAAGAAAATAAGATTCCTGATTTATAATGTTTTTCTCCTTAAACAATTTCTCAATATAGACCTACTGATAACATTATATAACAAATTAGTTGAATCTATTTTACGCTATGGAGTCTTGGTGTGGGGAGGCTTGTATGACACATAGGTTGTATCCAACTGCTTTACTACACAATGAACGGATTGCAAATATTAGAAGTTTATTCATTATTTCGATATGTTGTCACCTACAATCTAAAATGTGCATTAGAGTCCTCAAGCCCAACAGTGAGTTTTTTAAAATACTATTCTGTTAGAAATTAAACTGTTACAGAAACTCAAATTTAGGAAGATGTGTAAAATATTCATCTTCCAAAATTATGCAAAGTATATACAGGCTTTTCCTAGAATTATTTCATTTTGATATTTTAGTACTTGGTACATATTTTTACTTATTTTATATTGATTCATTTGTGTTATTAACACAAGACATACACTTTTAAAAATGAATATCTACAGACCTACATGACACATACAGGTGCTCTGACCTAGGTGTCTGAACTATCAATACTA
Source organism: Chrysolina haemoptera (assembly GCA_958298965.1). NCBI lineage: Eukaryota > Metazoa > Arthropoda > Insecta > Coleoptera > Chrysomelidae > Chrysolina > Chrysolina haemoptera. The sequence goes on from OY282595.1 coordinate 22,953,596, forward strand.
GTATTCAAGTTGTTAAGTTTATTAATGCAATTAGTAAATTAGTAAAGTTGTGAACGTGTACCATGCATTAAATAAAATTAAAAAAATATATAAATATTTAGGGTGTATGAATAATAGTGTTATTGACAACGCCAGTTTCGTGTATAATTCCCAAGTTTTAATTTACAATTGCCATTTATGTAACAAGTTGCGAAATTAGCATGTTTTTGCACCAGACATATTGGAATACTAGAGTAGCGAGTAGTCCAACACGTCATGTGCAAAAACTCGCCTTTTGTAATGTGTTTTATACGATGCTTTGTGTAATTTCTTTGGAATCTTATTAATTTATTTATTTATTCAACGGGACTAGCCCAGTACAGGATATCATTACAAACAGTGACATCCGTAAGAGGTGACAAACAAAACATTGGCTGTGGAACAATAGATTAATAACAGGTTATATATACAAGTAAATTGATGAATTGGTGCAATGGTACAAGAATACAATTAAGAGAATTACTAAATAAGAATTGTAGAGAAAAATAATAATGATAATAATGATAATAATGAAAATATGGTTGCACATAGGGAAAATACTCAAAAAAGAAAGCCAAAATGTTGAATTCATGTTTACATAGCGACTTGCCGGATAAGATGCGTTTTGAACTTGGGCAATGAAAGGCTGAAGAAATCTAATTGCACATGAGTATTTGCGAGTCTTTGAATTCGGGATAGATAGCTGTTGTAGCCATAGTTGAAGTGATGGAAAGGGTTGTAAAATGTTTGGTGAAGTCTGGTGGTGCGCAAAGGTACTTGAATCTTAGATAATAGCTGGGTAGAATTGAAATTACTGTTTATGATTTTGTAAAGGAATAACAAGTCCCTGTGTTTTCTCCTCATAGAAAATGGAGATAGATTCTTAAGTGGCTCGGACAGTTGGTGATCAAGAAAAATGTGAAGTTTGAAATGTTGAAATTGCAGATTTAACTCGAAAAACTAAAGGAAGTTTTGTGACAAATGTCTCGAAGAAATATCTTATTTTTATTAATTGTCAAATATACATCAAATAAAAAACTCAGTAGAAATACAAAGTGTCTAAACAAAATAATAAATAGAATCAAGCACCGATAGTTCAACATGAAATTGACGTAGTTTAAAAATCTGTGTTGAACTCGTTCGGTAGCCTATTGGGTAACCAATAAAGTACTTTTATTATTATTATTATTGATAGGAGAAGGTCTTTGATTTTAGTTCGAAAATATGAATAGGACATTCATAAAATCTGTTGTGGAATCATCTGCAACTGAAAGACAAACTTTAGTCGCTATTTTCCATCGTTCAAGATAACCTCTTGGGAGGTATTCATGTTGAAAAGGAGAACATTCTTCATGAAAATTGAAAAAATGAAAAATGTGATTTAAATGAAAACTAGAAAGAATTAAAAAAGTCAGCTATCTGAATAAAAATGCAAATTTTCACTTTCAGATTTTTTCTTTCCTTTTCAGTTAGAGTCTTTTCACAATATCTATCAGATGTAGTTCAATGTCCAGCGTGGCTTGTGCTGGGGAAGTAGTTGTTTTCTGTTAGATATTACAAATAAATCACATTTTTCATTTTTCAATTTTCATGAGGTCTTTGATGTTAGGAACATCATCCAAAACTATATCGTTTATCTGATAGTCAAATATGATTGTTATTTGCAACAATCTCATCAGGTGGCATTTGTTGCCATTTATAACCATACCAATTGAGAGGCTCCCGTTGAAAAGCAGTGGGGCCCAAGTGAGAACCCTGCGGGACACCAGATACCACTTCAATTTCGATGGATATGAAATTTTTTACTATAATTGCTTGTGTTCGGTCGTACAGGTAATCTTGAATCGAGTTTAAAAATGACCCTGATATGCCAAAGTACTTAGTTTGTGTATTAAGAGCTTATGATTCACTTTGTCAAATGCCTTGGAGCAGTCAGTGTAGATAGAGTCTATCTTATACCCAGTCTCCAGAGCATCCGACAAGTAGTCAATGTAATTTACTTAGTTGAGTGCGGTGGAAACGTTTCAGAAAATTTTTGATAAGTAATCTGTAATTATGCTTTCAAGTAGTTTTGGAATGGTACTTAATATCGATATTTTTAATTAATTTTAATTTTAAGTCTGACAAGTCACCACATTTATGAATAGGTATCGCATAGCCGAGTTTCCAGTAATTAGGAAAGATACCTATTGCAAGAGACTTGTTAAAAATAAAATAGAGATTGCGGGAGAGAGTGAAGCTGCAGTATTTGAGGTTACAGAGTTTACCATTTTCGGCTATTTTGATTTGGAAATTCGGTATGCTGATGTTGTGGGTTGTTTCAAGGATGCGTGGTTGGCAGGTGGCATCTGAGTAAACTGATGCAAAATAGTTTGCGAACAAATTGGCAATATCTTGACCGGAGTTGACATGAGGGTTGTTTACATGCATTTTGTTAGGTAGAGTAATTGACTTTCTTGTTGAGTTCACATATGTCCAGAAATACCAAGGATTTGACTGTAAGCGGATTCAGTATCAGTTACGTATTTATTACAGCATTCTTTATATAGAAGTTTAAATCTGGATCTGAGTTCACTGAATTCTAAATAGTTCATTAATATGTTATAAAAATACTGATTTCAGGCTTCGGGCAATATCTACATATATATTGAATTATATAACCTGAGTCTTGAATGATGGTTGTGAATATATTGCCAGGTATTAATCTTCAGTTGACAAATTGTCGCAAATAAATTATCTGTTACACTGTCTTTCGGTCAAATTCATTACGAAAAAGTATTTAGTAAAGGTGACGTATCTCAAAAGAGCAACTTAAAATTACAATCTTTTCGAAAGAATGGCCAATTCCCTGAATTTCTGTACACATGGCAATGATGCAGGGAACACTCTTGTAAATAGAAAATTTCTAAGAATTTTTGGACACATAGCAATGATGTAGGAGACACTGTTGCAAATATAGGAAGAAATCTAAATATTCCATACTTATCATCAAACGTTAAAATTACAATCTTTTTGAAAGAATGGCCAATTCCCTGAATTTCTGGACACATGGCAATGATGCAGGGAACACTCTTGTAAATAGAAAACTTCTAAGAATTTTTGGACACATAGCAATGATGTAGGAGACACTGTTGCAAATATAGGAAGAAATCTAAATATTCCATATTTATCATCAAACGTTTATATGCAACTGGACTGTGACATTATGCAGCCACAAGACAATTTATATCAACAGTTTTTTTTATGGATGCCAGCTATGAAGTCCATTAAGGAAAAAACAACAACAGGTCAATTGCACGTATCAAAAACTCATTTGAATTTTTGTTTACACCATCTATTTTATTACTAAATCATAATAAGTTGTTTCATTAAACTGTAAATTTTGAATGTTCTGAATATTCCTTATTTTGAAATGACAAGCAAAATTAAATTAGGTGAAACGCGCGCCTTAGTATGACGTCAGACTGTGTCAACAAAATGTATTTTCAGTGTCTTGTGTTGTCGTTGGTCAGTCTATCTAGGCTTTTGCAAGTGTTTGACTATTATCTTTTCATTATCAAGTTTCTGTACCCCTCCTGGAAACCCATTCAAGGGGAGTCAAGCCAACCGTTCAGAGGGCGCTGATCAGAAGAACCCCCAAGGGTGCCTCTGAGACGGCAAACCTAGGTGCGGAGGTGAGCACCCCAAAAATAGGAACCATAGGAACCAAAGGTACGCCCAAACACAAGTTTACAGGAGAACCTTCAAAGAGACCCCTGTAACCACCTCCCCAGCAGAACAGAAACAGAGAACTTAAAGAACCCAACCGACCCAATCAGAGGAACCCCTAAGGGTGCCTCTGAGATGGCAAACCTAGGTGAGGAGGTGGGTACCCCAGAAAAGGGAACCAGGGGAACCGAAGGTACCCCAGAATAGGGAACCAGAGGAACCGAAGGTACCCCGGAAAAGGGAACCAGATACACCGAAGGTACCCCGGAAAAGGGAACCAGAGGTACCCCGGAAAAGGGAACCAGAGGTACCCCGAAAAAGGGAACCAGAGGAACCAAAGGTACCACGGAAAAGGGAACCAGAGGAACCAAAGGTACCTCAAAAAACAACTCAACAGGGAACCTCTGAGAGACCCCTGAAACTATGACTGGAGGAACCTACACAGGTGCCTCCCAAAACATGTGGGTACACAATGAGTCCAAACAGAGGCCTACGTGCAGGGGCTTCAAAACCCGCCCATCTGTCCTAGAAGAAAAAGAAATACGCTTCCCTTGATAACTCCATAAATCATTAATGGTTCTGGTCAAACGAGTACAGCACCTGTCCTCTGCCCCAGAAATAGTACAACTGGAGAATTCACACCAGTTACCCAGGCAACGCTGCGCCTCCATGAAAAGAGCAAGTACGATGTAAAACGGAGAGGGAAAGAACTTCTTCACATGATGTATCGAAATAATAGGCGGGGGGTCAGGGACCAAAGTGCTGTGATTGCGGACTTTATTTTTTTGTATATCGATATGTTTGAAAAGTCGAAAATACGATTTCATGAACTTATTATTATTAAAAAGCAATGATGTTCTACCGTTATCACAAATTGATTTTTCGGGGAATTTTTTAGGAAATTTAATAATCCAAAAAAATCAATGGAATTTCTTTGATGTTACCTACGAAAGCACAGGAGGGCCACAAGAGTTTTTTTTTTTCATTTTAAATTTTTCTAGAAAGACAAGTATGGTGATGACAAGTAATATTACTGTATCATGCAAAACTATGGATTTCATTTATAGTATTAATATAGAAAGTTCGTTTAGATAGATAGTAAATAGAAGTGGCCCCAAAATGGTCCTCTGTGAATTGAAAGATTTTTTGTTCACTTCTAGCTTCATCAATTTCAACATAATGAGTACTATTTTCTAAATAATTATAAAGATCATGAACTTTATCTCGCAATTCAGTATTTGCTTATTTTATTAATAATCATTTATGGTCAAAATAAATGGCCACAGTTCAATTTTGATCATCAAGATGTACAGATGTACAGATCCTGTGTTTCTCATGGAAACACTGTAACTTCCGTAATTTTTGACTCGGCACTGTAATTTCTTTTATTTCATACTAATACATTATAAACAAATAAACCTTAGTTAACATAACTATAACCATGTTCATAACTCACTTGGCAGTTATACTAGGCAGTTTTAAATATTCAACACCCTCCAATATCTTTACAAAAACAAACTGACAATTGTCGAATTATCCACTGAAATAATTTCCGAATTGCAAGGAAAGAAGTAGTAAGGCACAAGTTTTCTCAGCCATTTAAAACATATTTTCTGAAATCTCAATTATCTCAAATCTTTCATTCATTTTCACAAATGTTCGTTCAATTCTGAAAACCAACGGAATTTGGTTTTCATATTTCGTTTAGTATGAAATAAAATTAATATCTATCACATGAGTTATTAGATGTTAATAACCACGGGCAACTTAACAATCTCTCGGGACTAAAGTCCCTCGGGATTGCAATCTGTTACCATCTGTAATTAACAACCTCATAACTCCCTTGATACATAAATAACTATTTATCTAACGATACAGCAAATTTAAAAGTATAAATACTACTTTGATTGGTATCCAGAACCTGGATATGGTTCTAAGTGCTAAGCTATCTGTGAGTATCATTTCAAGTTTTCCGAGAAGCAGATGTTTGATAGAATCAGAAAGAAATTGTTTTTTGGTTCCGCTCTGTTCTTTATGAGATCTAGTGTTCCTGATGGGCTCAGATAGCATTCATTCCTTGGGCACAACTCTCATAACACCATGGAAGTAAGCTTCCTTTTCAATTAGCTCTTACAACAAGGATTACCTTGAGTAATAGGTATCAGTAACGCAGAAGGTGAGTCAATAACATGGTGAGACATGTCTTGAATCAATTTTAATTAACTAAACTTTTACTTACCCCTGTGGCTACATCATCACATTGTCGTAGTGTGCTAAGAACGTTACTGGTCAGGTAAGTGGGAGTAACATCTGGTAGAGATTCCTTGACAATTCCACCAAAAATATAACACACTCTATTAATATTACAGCAAATTCTAGGTATAAGACAGGAAAGGAATGCCATTTCATCCCAATCTGGTTCTTTATCAGATGATATGCCCACAACATAACTATAAGATCGACAATCTCCTTGCACTCCAACACTACGTATTGGCAGTAATGTAGCTGCTAACTTTTGCTTATTGGAAATCAGCAACAGCATATCCCTAAAAAAATACTAATTGAGGTATGTGAATATTCATTTCAATATACAAAACTAACATCTTGTCTTGAATCCCTCAAAAACAAATAAATGAGTATACAGTGAGTTTCAAAAAGTTTGCACCATATGGAAAACTTGTTTATTATCCATTTGTCAGAAAATTTTATTCTTCATAAAAATTGGTGCATTGCAGAAAACTTGCATATAAGTTGTCAGAATTTTAAATATCTAAACGGTATACAGGGGAGAACAAAAAATACAACATTCAAATTCAAAATCATAGCCACATATGCGAAAAAAATTTAAAATAACATTTTTTATGATTAAAGTGATCGTAAAGTTGCAGATTTGTATTATTCAATCGTTTACCAATAATTAATTGATTTATTCAATAATTTCCTTCCATAAAATCTCACTGATAAATATTCTGGACATACATACAGAGTAAAATATAAAATTGGCATAAAAAAACTAATAAAAATTCAAACAATTTCAAACAAATGTCGATATTCTAGTACAAATGATAAACAAGATCAAATTTCGCATAGCAATGTTGTTGCAGGAATATGAGGGAGGCGCCTAAGGTGCATATGGGATACTAGTACTCTTTATTAGGATAGAACCAAACAAAATTGGGAAAAAATCTTTTGTTGCATAGTTGGCTGTGATTCCAAATCTTCCAATTTTGTGTTCTACCCTACACACCGTCCGGAAATACAGAATTTTGACAAGTCGCATACAAGTTTTCTGAATTGCACCAACTTTTATGAAGAATGCAATTTTCTGACAAATTCATGATAAAAAAGTTTCCCATATGATGCAAACTTTTTGAAACTCATTGTATAATCCAATGTTCCGCAAAAAAAACCTATACAATACGTAATTCAACGGCAAATATCCAACAGAAAACAACTACTGCCCCCTACGACCTTTGAATTATATCGTTTTGCTACTTGGCAAAGAAATAACAAGAACTACTTTGTGTTGCTTTTTAAATTAATACCTGAATTTATTTTTCAATTTAAATAATGGGTAACACCTACGTACATGATACATGGAAAATAACTTCATCATTTGTTCGAGAATTTTTGCTGGAGGGTATCAAATAAATGAAACAGAAAATTTGACACTGTTGAAGTACCCTTCGCTCAAAATATTTCCAAATATAACGGGAGACCATTAATGAATAACGAAAAATGGATTATATAATCCCATTTTCCACAAAAAAACCCTACACAATAGGTTATTCGTCGACAAGACAGAAAACAACTACTGCCCCCTACGACCATTGAATTATATCTGTTTGATACTTGGTAACATTTTCTACAAGAAGAACTTTTCAATACGTTTTAAATACACTACTGAATTTATTTTTCAATTTAAATGGGTAATCATCAGCGAAGGCTAATTACCAATTAAATATAAAAATAACTTCATCATTTGTTTGGGAATTCCTAAGATAGATACCCAAGTATGTATCAGCTCCATGTCAAAAATAAGGGTAGTTTACACTTGATCAAATTTCTTATTTTTTGTTCTCCCCTGTATGTCATTTAGAAATTAAAAATTCTGACAACTTGTATGCAAGTTTTCGGCAATCTACCAATTTTATGAAGAATAACATTTTCTGACAAATGGATAATAAACAAGTTTTCCATATGGTGAAATCTTTTTGAAACTCACTATAGCCATTTTTCATCATTTCGAGATAACAGTCGTTATGGAAATAAAAAAAAAACGTGGCCCTTCTACGCCTTCGTAGGAAACGTTCATTCATTTGTTGTTGGAATTATGTCTGCCAAATGATGTTTATGACCATGATGAAGACCTTGTAAGTGTATTGAAACGATACAAAAGAAAAACAAAAATAAGAGACAAGAAGAATTGATGTCCCCCCCAAGGTAGTACTGGGGTGGGAGATGAAACGGGACCTGATCCAATGGTATTATTCAACCCATGTCCAAGAGTATCCCACAATATTCTGAGCTTTGGACATTTTTCTCCAAAAATTCTTGAAATATTGTCAGCCCTCTAGAAACGGAACCCGGAATGTTCTTGAAGAAAAAGTGGATAAAATTGAATCCACAGATTAAGTCCCACTACCATGAAGTATTATTGAGGGAATAGAATATTCCTGCTTTTGGAAATACTTGCACAATCCCACTGTGAAACGGCATGCAACAGCCTTGTACCTGCGCAGGAGGCACTGCAAGTGACGACTAACCTTCCTTTCTCACTTTGAAAAATTGTGTGAATGATATCAACCAGTCATAAATCAAGAGAAACTCTGATAATGAAAACTATGAGAGAAACACCTGAAGATTTTTCATTGAGATGAAAAGCTGTGCAAGAAAAGGGACAACTGAGATACCTTAATATTCAACTGAACCAGGAAGCGGCAGATTTTATACAGAAAAAGTTGGTAGCCACTATCGACGCTATGCCTTCACTTATGTTAACCCAGGAAGGGTTTGGAAAGAAGTGACATAATTATAGCTACAGACCTACCTGAGAACCTCAAGTCAACACTTGGATATCCGAAATATGTGATGACCGTGTCGAGAAGATAACTGTAGTAGAGACGAACACATTACAAAATTGTCTTTCGGTTCAAAATTTCAATAGCCATTGTGGAGACGATTTTTAGAATATATAAACCAAATCAACTATGCATCTATTGTTCATATCGCAAATGCAAATCCACTATTGCATTTAATAATTCTTGCACACACCCATGAGTTTTCAGTATTTTCGTGGAATACCAATTTCCGATAAAACTCGAGAGGTATTCCATCTGATCCTGAAGATTTATAATTTTTACATTTGTTGAGTACTGTATAAATTTTATCTGTAGAGAAAGGTGCGTCTGAATAAGAGTGGCAAGCGTCTTGAAGATGAATTGGGGATACCATTCTAGGAGGATAGATATTTTTGTAAAAGTTTTTCCATACTTTGACATGCAAAATTAAGAAACAGAACTATTTCAAAACTGCTTGATAGCCAACAACTCGGTTTGATTTCTCACGTTTGTAAGCTTCGTGATAATTCCAGACTCATATTCTGTTTTCTTTATTTTTATTATTTTCTTATACTCGCATTTCAAGCCTATATAGTTTGTTTTCAGATTTTCTGGGAAATTATGCTTCTTACATTGTTTCAAAGCTATTTGCATTGTTTTTTAGCAAACGAACATATTGTTCCCATGCCAAATAACCACACTCTTTCCCACTTTGCTGATATACACAAAAAGAGTTATTATCCATGAAATCAATAATCTGCCTACCTCTAGTATTTATTGTTATGTCTGAACTTATCCGATCTTCAAATATATATTTGAGCCTTCAATAATTTCATGAGACAGTACCGTAAGAAGCAATTCTACTGTTAAAGTCACCCGCAATGACGCAAACACTCAAGAACATGTCCTAAAGATGGTTTGAAATACACATTACAAACAATAAATTTATGATCACTCATACTGAACAAGCAAATAAGCAGGTATGACGATTTATATAGTACAGTCATGCCAAAGAGTTTTCTATAAAAAATGCACATATCACCATTGATAGTATTATTGAAACTGTTCTACCATTTAGGTTGGGTAGAATTAATAAGACAGAATGCATCCTATTGACAATATAACAATAATTTATTTATCCCTACACTGGGTACATGTGGCAAATCGAAGGGAAATAATAGTACCCTCATACAAATTGATAGAAAGTTAGATGATTTATTCACCTCAAAAAATTACAAAATTAGTAACAATACAATAAATGCACACAACTATTATGGTATGTTTATGTTTACACTAAATGTGAACATAACGCAGGAAAGTATAATGTAAACCCTTCTTTTCTTGTTGAACCAAATTTATGGAAGGTAGGTAAGTTTGTGCTCTATTTAGGAGCGGTGAGCACAATGAGAGAATATTTGACCAATCACCATCTTACGACTAGTTGTCAATTGTCTTCAAAAATTCTTTTATTTGATGTATTTTATCCAGTAATTATGAATCAACAATCAGAACATCAGCATAGTTTCATCAACAAATGCTTCACAGAAAATTCTACCTATTACTTCTTAAAGGCCTTCGATAAGATAGTACAGAAGTAAAAGTGCAGAAATCTCAACTTTTTACTCGAAATTTCGACCTTTTTCTAGAAATTTCGACTTTTTTGTAGAAATTCCTAGTTTGAAGTAGAAATGATGAAAAACCCTATTGTGGTGCTACTACCCTTTTGTATGATAGACCACAATGTGTTGTCTACCAATTTATGATTTATGGTTTCAATCAAGATTCAATTCAATTTGTTCAATCTTACTTATCAGGATACAAACAATTTGTAGCAAATCAATACATACATTACACCAGCACGATTTCTTCAAAAATGTACTGTGTTATTTTTTATTCTTATCAATGATTCATGTGAATAAGTTAAAGACAGAGCTTTATATATATAAAATGTATTCAAGAGAGAGCACACAGAAGAATACCAGTGATAGTGTAAACAGAATTCACGAGAATATCAACTCAAAAAGAACTTTAAAGCACTTTGTACAAATATATGAAAATATGCAAAATACTTGACAGCAATAATGTATCTAATTTTAGTACTTGTCAATCTGACATAAAGTTGTGTCCTCGGGTGAAGTATAGCAATAATAATGTTAGCCTTGACTGGCATCATAGTGACAAGATGTGTATTGAAATTTCTAAATAATTTTTCGTTGGCTTTCCATTTAATTATATGGATTATTTTTTTATGCGATTCCGTCAGCCAATTGTCATGAGAAATAATAATAAAATAACAAACTTGCACGGAAAGCATTTATAGACTATTGCAATGTTAAAAAGTATCGGTTAGCAAAAAAATGTCTGTCCAAATAACCCTCGAACATTGATAAATATAACAACTTCCTCAAGCAAGCAACAAGCTTTTGGAATATGCTATAATTATCAATGTCCTTGGGTTATTACTACTGATCATTTTTTAGTATCAAATTACAGCGATAATTTTTTCACGTTGTTTGATTGGATCTTTGTTTAAATGAATGCATAAGAAAGTTAACCACTGATTTGGTTGTCAAGAGGACACTGACATAATCAAGTCAAATTACATTTTTTGAGATAATTTTAACTAGATTAGTACTCTTTGTTGCTGTTAATAAATCCCAAATATTCGTGCATCTAGTTAAAATTATCAAAAAATTACCACCACTTGTGTAATTACTGTTGAAAATTTGTGATCGTGAAGAAAGCACAGTCTGTTACTAGGTTAGAATAAAAATTCACGATGCTCGTGGTTCCTCACGCTCTCTTTCAGCTCGCGCTCGGAACTTCCCACTCGCATCGAATTTTCATTCTAACCTTGTTACAGAATATACTATTCATTGATAAAGTTTTTCTGTTTGTAGATTTTCCGATTTACCTACATATGAATTTACGTTTCTTAGAATGCAATTTTTTTTGATAATTTGAATAAAAACTGATCACACTTATAATTACCTTTCCTCGTCATTTATTATTCCCTCCACCCTGTTTAACAAAGCATGTTTCTTCTGCAGCATTTGATGAAATTCAACTATAATTTTCACTAAAACTTGTGTTTCAGAAAAGTCATTTTCCATATAAGGTTCTTCGGCACACAAAACTCTTATTGCGAGACCAGGACCAGGAAATGGATGCCTCATCACTATTTCAGGTGGTAAACCTAAATCCCTACCAATGGACCTCACTTCATCTTTATGGAAATCTTTCAGCGGTTCAACTACTCTCCCTGAAAACAATTTGTACTAAAAATGGCTCGTATATTGTTGTGTGGTGTTATTAGAAGTAAAAATTCCTATTTGTGGAGAAAGAAAAGAATAGCTGATAACCAGGGTTCAGACTCCGAGAACCCCGAGAATTTGTAAAAAGTAACAAATTGTTCATTTTTTAATTCAATTATCAAGGGCTGTTGTTAACTTCAAGTTAAATTCTGATAACAGTTTGGTATCTTTCGTTTTTGCTGTCAATCTATTCATTTTTTTTCCTATTCATTTTCACTACTTGCCTTGTTACTCAAGCAGTTTTTCTACAGCAATTTTTTTTTTATTCTTTTGTAATTTTTCGCTTCTTGCAAATAGTTTTTGTAACGACTGCATTTTTGGCAGCCTGTATATTACTGGGGTGAACTCCACTACATGAATTTCATTTCCATAGACATTTTTCAGAACATCTGCTACTACGAGGATAACATTGAAAAGGAGGGTACGTTTTTGATAGGGAAATTTGGGCTATTCATGAGAAAACATTTAAATTCTTTCAAATGCTTAGAAATGAGTAATGTAGTAGTACATTTTAGTATGTTCTTATCCATTATTTTCAAAAAATGCAAAGTGGCAACATTGCTCTTGAATTGATTCAATAACTAATTGTCAGAACGGACATTTTCCATTTATTGTACATTGAAATCCAGGATAAACACATACGCTTTGTTACCATGATGTCTATTTTATCATATTTTGCCTTCATGAAGAATTTATTTGAAGATGTTCCTGAATGGTTTGTAATTTTGGGAAAATATTTCTTTTTTATAGACCTAAAAGTGTGCAAAATCTTATGACCGGGAGCAGTTGGCCCAGAAAAGTATACCTGCTTTATAGAAACTGTAAGAAAAAATAAGACTATAAGAAAAATCTTTATAGTTTTGCATAAATTTTAACCAATTCTGGAAGTGAGTGTCCTTAGAAATATGTATTCTGAAATCCTCAGCAGCTTCTTCTGGTGTTGAAAATAGCTCTATATGCATTTTACGTTCAGTAACAAAAAGAAATAAATCGTTAATGTTTTGACATTTCAGATAATCGATTGACTGTGTGACACTGGCATTGTCATGGTGCAGAATATTTTTCAACTGTTTTTTCCAATTTCAATCTGGCAAACAAGTTGTTGTATAGCAATTGTTGAAAGTACGAACCAAGGTGGCGCGTGGGTAAAGCGTTCGATTCTTAATACAATCATCAGATGAGTTCATTGGTTCGATTCCCAGCGCGAACACTGGTCCCGTGGGCTACGTATTCCCTAGCTCGCAAAATTCTGTCGGAGACTTCTGAGGGTTGCTTGTAACAGTGCAGCTGGTTACAAATTTGAAGCGCAGCGGCTCAATTTCTTGAGTTTTTATCGATTTTTATCGAATGTTTTTATTTTTGAAGTATTTTTTAGACCATGTGTATACAGGGTGTCCCAAACTCGATGGCCTATTAGACGTTTCTGGAGAACGGAACGTAGGATCATGTTGAAAATTGGGTATCTTAGGTAATTGGATTTGTTCTATCGATCTAAAATATTGTATAAGTATTATGGAGGACGAATTCCCTTAGACATAACTAATACACAGAACATTGTCAATGTCGAACTACATCCCAAATACTAAATACTGTAGTATTAAACAATTTATTAAAGCTATGTTTCGCACAAAAAATAAGGAAATCAATGAATTTCTCGAAAACCATTAGATAGGTGATGATGATATACAGGGTGATTTACGAAGGCCGTGCATTAGTTTTTCAACTTGCAGTTGGACTAGAAACTTGAAATTTGGTATGCTGTCATAATTGATCATGTTTGTTCTACCTCAAATATTTTTAGTCCTACAACTAGACTGAAGCCTGTGGGCATCCAAAGAGGTTTTAATAATTAGGAAAAGTTTTAAATCATCTGCAAATAGTAGTGCTTTGGAGTATCGGAAGCAATGAATTATGTCGTTGATAAATAAGTTGAATAATAAGGGACCGAGGTGTGACCCCTGAGGAACACCTGAGGTTACTTCGAATAGTTTGGAGTAGTGATGATTTGCTCTAACCATTTGAGTTCTATTAGTAAGATAGCTACTGATCCATTGCAGTAATACCCCACCTACACCATATCTGTCGAGCTTTTGAAGTAAGAGAGTATGGTTGACCCTGTCAAAAGCCTTAGAGAAGTCAGTGTACACAGAATCAATCTGGCAACCATTCTCCAAAGCTTCCGACAGGAAGTCTACATAGGTAACTAGATTTAATTCAGTCGATTTCCCAGCACAAAAACCATATTGTTGTTCAGTTATGATGCCTGAGCAGTCATAGGTAAGGTAATCTGTTAGAATGTTCTCCAACACCTTGGGAATTGTACTGAGGATAGATATAGGTCGGTAATTTTTAAAGTCTGACTTACTACCCGATTTGTATATTGGGGTGACATAAGATTGTTTCCAGTAATCTGGAAACTCACCTGTCTGTATAGATTTATTGAAAACGAACAAAACGAAGCTGCAATTTCTGAGTAGTATAGGAGGAATAATGTCCGGACCTGGGCCTTTTTTGATGTCGAGATTGGACAATTTTTTGTAAATGGTTGAAATTGAAATGTGGTAAGAGGAGACGTTAAGTTTTGATTCAAGTTCAATATCATTCAACTCAAGATTTAGATTTTGAGTAGTGTAAACTGATGAAAAATGCTTGGCAAACAGATCTGACACTTCACTACTACAGGAAGCGAAAAAATTGCCAAGGTTCATATTGTCAGGTATAGTGTTGTTTGATCTTTTGGAACTAACAAAATTCCAGAAGGTTTTAACATTGCTTTTAACAGAGGTTTCAACTGAATGTATGTAGTTTAAATAGCATTCTCTAGATATAATCTTGCATTGTGATCTTAATTGAGTGAATATTTCATAGTTTTGTGGTGTTCTGTTTTGTTTGTAAATTCTATGTGCAACCCTTTTATCGTTAACCAAGGTTCTAAGTTGAAAAGAATACCAATGAGGGAATCTATTAGTAACAAATTTCTTTACGGAAACAAATAACTCAATTACCGAATACAAAGCATCATAAAAAGTAAAAATCATTTCAGAAAGTTCTTTTCCTTGAAGAAGCACATCCCATTACATGACTACACCAAAGAATATTTAGGTATATAGATGAACAAGAAGCAAATCACACAAACTCGACAAATACACCCTGAACGCGCATGTCTATCAGTAATGTCACCGACAATCAATGGGGGGTTCAGAGATTTTTTAAAATATCAAATACCGTCGCCTTTCGCCGGTAGTCATGCGTAGTCGCAACAAAAATTGGTTTGGAGGTCATGAAATCTGGTAGTGTTGGGGAACACAGGATCAGCAGCAAGTTCTTGTTCATGTAAACGTAAATATTCTTTGACGATACTCTAATAGTGGTTGGATTATCATATTATATATTTTTGAGGCTGTTTTATAATAATTCCTTGAATTTTGTATGTAATTTTTCGTAAATGTTTACCCCTTGTGCATTTATTTTCAAAGATCTCGGTGTGGTTGTTGAAGTCGAATGTTTGGTCCATATTCATAACTAGGTAATGGCAATGGGAATAATTGCTAATAGACTATGTTGAAAGATACTGAATTGGGATTTGGTTATGTTAGGAAGCTCGAAAAATTTAACCATTTTGTCAAGAGTTGTAAAAGCTTTTCTAGAGTGAGTGTAAGGGTTTTGTTATGCGAGACTAATGCAGCATCATCTGCATATTGTAGGATGTAAATGCTCTTAATAAATTATTTCTTATTCAAGAGGTCGTACTTGTAGATGTCGTGGCAATAGACATTGTAGAGGAGTGGTGATAGTGGCAAACACCTATAAAACGCCCTTTTTTGGTAAAAATTACATAAAAAGACATAAAGACATTTTCAACTTTTATTTTTATCGTTCTGTTACTTAGATCTTGATTTTAACAATTATGTCTGAGGGAACGTTTGAGTTATAGTGTATAGGATTCCTCAGTACCAAACACTATCAAAAGCTTTGTTGATGTCTAGAAATAGAGCTGCTGAGTGTTGGTTTGTGAATCTTGCTGTTTCTGATTATGTTGTAGTATATATATATACTACACGCCCCTATAACTTTTTTGGTTTTCCTGATATTGAAATGAAATTTGAAGGATCTATATGAGACATAAAACTGCATTTTTTGACAAGTGACTCAGATTTGTGCAACTTTCGGTCTCACCGGAAGTGTTACAAACTTTTGATTTTTGAATGAGACACTCGGTATATTTTCACCTTTTTTGTCTACATATGACATTCTGAATCTGAATACAACCATGTATCACTTGTTACTTTTTGTGACCATATTTTTTTTACTTCAATATTTAATTTTTAATCTAGAGGGCTATGGATACGTTCAAATTATTAATTTTAGTCTTAAAGTAGGTATTGGGAAAAATACAACTTTACGGTTTTCGGTTAAAATGCATCTGCTGTGTAAAATTTAATTTTTAATTTATTTCTACTATTTTATTTTCAAATGACAACATAGTGGCTGGTCGAGTCCGAAAAAAAAATTTTTAGGATTTGTATACAACTGAAAACTGCATTTTTTGACACGTAACTAAGTAAGTTCTAACATTTTTGTGAAATATTGTTTTCAGTCGAAATATTTTTGCTATGTAAGTACATACAATTCAAACTTTCATTAAAAAAACTTGAAAAGATTACTCAAAATCTTTCTTGATATGAAACATTTCAGATTAAAATGAGATTCAAATACATTGGGTAACCTGTGACCTACATAACTGATCAAGATGAAAAAATAAACATTACTTGTCGATATGTTACCTCACCTCACTTCTCCAAATCTAAATTAGGAAACTATTGCGTACGTTGATTGGAAAACATGTTTATAATGTCTGTATCTAGTTATCTATATCATCTTGCAAAAAGGTTAAATCATGAAATGAGTTGACAGGGCGGAATAATTTCAGATCGTCGGTCGGCAAATAACATATGTCATTTATAAATAAAGAGTAGTGGACCCGAATGTGAACCTTGTGGTACACCAAAAGATACCATTATGACATGTGAAATACATCCAGCCACTTTCACACATTGTGTTCGTTCGTTCAAGAAGCTCTTGAACCATCTGAGCAACTGTCCTTTGAAACCAAGAGACATCAACTTGGATGCTAGGTTATCATGGTTGACCCTATCAAAAGCTTTGGAAAAGTCTGTATAGATACAATCAACCTGACATTTATTCTCAAAATTTGATAAAATATAATTTTGATAAGTAACAAATTGGTATTTGTAGATCTTCCCTGCACAAAACCATGCTGTTGATCATTAATTATGTTTCTGCACATCCAAGAGACATTTTTTGTTACAAGGTAATTCAACATTTTGGGTATTTCTGATTGCATGCAAATCGCTCTATAGTTCTCAATGTTATCTTTTTTCCTGATTTGAAAATAGGTGTTAAGAAGCTGTGTTTGTTTCCAGAAATTTTGAAAATTCCTAGATTTCAGGGACATACTGAATATTGTGTGAACTGTGAATGGGGTTTGTTAATAGAAAATATACAGTTTTTGATGAAATAACGAGGAATGCCATCTGGGCCAAATGATAATTTAGAAGGTAGACTCACAATACGATCGAAGATATATGATATGCTGATTCTAATTCCTGCTATATCGACAATTCTAACATTACTGAATTCTGGTTTAATGTGAGTGTTCGCATGGTCATCATTTGAATAAACTGTGGAAAAAAGTCAGCAAATAGATTTGATGTGTCATTACCGTTGCAACTAACCACATCATTCTAGTACATTCTTTCAGGAAGTTTGTGGGAATTTTTTATTTTGTTAACATGTGACCAGAAATTTCTTGGATTATTAGTTATGTTTTCCTCCATACGTTCAATATGTCTTTTGTAACAGTTCTGAGTAATTAGTTTACACTGAGCTCTTAAGTTTGAAAATTTAGCATAATCCTCTTCTTGACGGTATTATGTTATAGTGATCTTGATCGAATGTAGCAGTTTTGTCTTTTTGAAAAGTGGATTCCAAGTATCAGGCAAAACAGTCTGCTTTGTCTTCATCCATTGAAATTATTTGTCCATTGTTCTCCAGGTTTGTTGCATTATTGTTTGACTTGTTTACTTTCTATGGTTTCACACTCTTTACAACTGTTCACGTGGTATGTCATTTTTAGTGCATTACAATGTTGAAGGAGAAATTATTCCAATCCATGTTCAGGAGCGGCGTTTTCCTACACAAAAGGCAATATTTTGGTGCATGCGAGTTAAGAATGCTTCTCCTAAAGTGGCGTATGGAGTAAGTAACAAAGCATATACAGAACACATAGTGGCTAATGATCACAGCTATCTTTATCACTACAAACACAATTATAAAATATATTGAAATATTTTTTTGATAAGGTCAAATGAAATCTGCAAAGAAATTCTTTAGGGCGACTTCAAAATTCAAAAAAAGATAAGTTACAGAGTTAAATGAACATACAAACTTATCAGGGCAAATGGATTTCCTTCTACAATTGTATAGGTTTCCTTGATTTTATATTTTTTCATTTTCAGACTGTGAAGGTTAAAATCCCCCCAAAAAAAACATTCGAAAAATACATTTTTCTTCATCATTATAACTTTGAATTAAGAATTCAGCACAATATAAAAAAAAAATGTTTAGCTACCTTCATCGCGTAATTTTCTTATCAGCTCTGAATCATTATGATGGGTTTTTATTGTATCAGCTTTTGAAGAAACCAGTTTAGATGCAGACTCAATTAAATCAGGTCTTAATGTTCCTTGACCTAAAAATACCTCCTCAGGTTTAAGATTCAGATCTGCAACAATTTCGTCAGATATTTTGACAAATATGTCTCCTATAATTTTTCTCTTCTCTTCAGGGCAGGAAGTCATGCACAGCATTTTAGTAACTACAGTTCTGCAATTATTTTTATCCAAGGGTACTATTGTGGTGCCTTCAGAAAAATTTGAAGCTGCATTTATCACTCTCAGGTTAAGGCCTATTTTCAGTAATGTACTATGAACGTTGAAACTTTCATTTTTCCTCATGAATCCGTTATCTATATGTATGGCTATTATTTGACTGGGTGTTAAAGCTTTGTGCAATAATGCTGCGCAAACTGTACTGTCCACACCACCACTAAGTAACAAAAGAACTTTATTGTTACCCACAGTGTCTTTTATGTATTTGATACACTCTGCTTCTCTTTCTTGAATAGTGTAATTACCAGTCAAGCCTACTATGTCGAAAAGAAAATTTTTCAGCATGATTCTACCATTTATAGTTAAATCTACTTCAGGGTGGAACTGAACGCCGTACAAATTCAGTTTCTCATTAAAAATGCCAGCACAAAAGGATGAACTTTGTGCTATTGGTCGAAAGTTATCGGCAACCTTGTCTATCGAATCACCATGGGTTAATAAAACCGGTTGTACTTTGTCCAGGCTCCTAAAAAAGAAAAACAAATATAATATTACTTTTAATTTAGGTTAAAAACTACCTTGATTCTAATCGGAAAAACTAATCTTAATTCTCGTTCACGCCATGAACAACGGCTCTAGAATTACCCAAAGAATAACATGGACTTCAATCAATTCAATCATATTTTTAAGTTTGTCAATATTATTCTTAATTAGGCCCAATAAATATTGCTGACCATGATTTCCTTCAACAAATTATAAAATAACAATTTTTTTTTGATTTACGATAAAGGGCTTCTCCACACTGACGAGGTTATACAAAAATAGGGAACTGGATAATTCTCCGACAACAATTCACCGATAACAGTTCACCGACTGGATGATTCGCCGATGGTAAAAATTCTTACTTACTGTCTTTAGTAAATTACCTGACCTAATAGAATTATGAAGGAGGAAAGGTAGTAATAAAATTATAGTAAATATTTTACAGAAATAAAAAGGTCATTCCTTTATTACTTTACTAGACTCATTGACCCTCGGTCTCGGTATATATAATACAGTTCAGAAAGCTAAATTGTTCATTTCAAAACGGTACAAATTCTTACTTACTGTCTTCAGTAAGTTAGGCTGTGAGATAAACCGCGCAATGCGCAAATAGGCATAAAGTGTTGTCTCATCATACTTTTTACAACTAAGGGGACCTTCAGCGTCTCCTATGTATTGCTCTATCTGAAGCTCATGTGAACTTTGCTTTTGTTCTATTTCCTCTACAAACTTCCATATTTGGATGGTTACTATCTTTATTGAGTTAGTTTGAGAGCTATACCGCGCAAGTAGGCAAAAAGTGTTGTCTCGTGATATTTCGCAACGAGGGCTGTTATTCGACCGGCACAATCGCGGTGCTTTTTACGACTAGCGGGACCTTCAGCGCCTCCTACGTATTGCTCTATCTGAAGCTCATGTGAACTTTGCTTTTGTTTTATTTCTTCTACCAACTTCCATATATTTGGATGGTTGCTATCTTTGGTAAGTTAGATTGTGAGCTATACCGTGCAAATAGGCGAAAAGTGTTGTCTCGTCTTATTTCGCAACGAGGGCCGTTATTCGACGGCACAATCACAGTGCTTTTTACGACTAGGGGGACCTTCAGCGCATCCTACGTATTGTTCTATCTGAGGCTGATGTGAACTTTTCTTTCGGTTTATTTCTTCTACAAACTTCAATATATTTGGATGGTTATATACTGTCTTTAGTAAGTTAGGATGTGAGCTATAATTTTTTTTTTACATTTTTACACTTGGTCAAGTAGAAAATTATTGTTGAACAACAAATTGATATAATGTCCAAGGGCCAGTTGTGAAAGTTCAGTTTAAATCCCGAATTGACTTATAATGGTTAGAATGTTAACCCTTACAACAGTTAAGTAATGAATCTTATTCACATTCCAAACGATTTGTAAGTCCATCCTCGATTTGATTGGACCTGTGGAACTGGCCCTAAGAGCAAGGTGCAAATTATTAGTAATTTATATTGGTAGGAAGTATGAGAACTGAGTGAAAAATTGTGTTTCTGACTCATGACATCGACGAGGATATAAAAAAAATCTTGTATATCTGTTGGAGGAAAAACTGACAGGCAACACAGAGATAAGAGCACTCTGAGTGATCACCCTAGGTAATATCCAATCTTTAAAATTTGTATTTTTTTTATAGAAGAAGCTGACATTTTTTAGAAAGTTAAAATATGTGGAACTGAAATTCAAAGAACGAAAAATTATCAATACTTACTTGAATAGTGGACATTTTGTATCAACTTCTATCTTAAAGACACCATCCTCTCTAGTATTCTTTCGTATTACCGTGCCACCAAATTCTTTATTCAACATCTGCATCCCATAACATATTCCTTAAAAATATTGAATATTTACAATATCTTTTGGTACTCGAATGTTATATGAATCATGAAACTTATAGCTGAGGTATATAGGGCGTTTCCGAAATTGGGGCAATAAATAAAATGGGAAGTAGAAGATGACAAAACAAAACGAAATGAAAGAATACTTTTTTGTTGAAAAAAAAATTATTTTAGAATTTTTGAGTTTTCAAGACTTTTTTTGGTAATCAGTGATAAGACGTCTGCATCCTGCGCAAACCGCGCTGAAACACTGCCAGCGGTCAGACACGCTGTATCCTGGAGAATCAAACCAGTGCCTCCCAAACAAAGGTACCCGAGCGATTTCATAAAATTTTTCGAACATTTCTGACTGTTCAAAAACGAAAATTCTTGCCGTTTATGGATACATTATGTTCTATATAACAACGTATTTTCTCAATTGTCCCAATTTCGGAAACACCCTGTATAAGAAGCTATTAATTACTCTACTACTAATATTAATGCTATATCTCAAATGAAATTAATAAAATAATATTTCCGAAGAACAGCTCTCAAAAAGCAACGTATTTTTTTAATAAATAGTATGTTAAATTGTGAACTAGATTTAATTCAAAAGTAGGTTTGAAAGTGGGTTCTTAATAAGATAAAACTGCCGATATTGGTTTAATGTTGCAGATTAATATCAGGCAGTTATGTAAAATAATGGAAAGATTAACACTGATAATGCACGTCCTGTATCAATCTAATCCATTTACAACGGGCATGAAGAGTTAAATCAAACCCTCCAAAAAATTAAATTAACTAATGCCTTCAGACAAAACCTGCCAACTTGAAATTCACAGAACACGTTTTTGTTCAAGAGATGAACGTGCTGTATCAATTTCATTCATGGACGAATTAATGAATTAAATTGAGACGGCACGTTCATCTCGTGAACAAAAACGTGTTCTGTGAATTTCAAGTTGACAGCTTTTTTTTCTGAAGGCATTCATCAATTTTAATTTTTTCAGCGGGTTGATTTTAACCCTTCATACCCCTTGCAAATGGATGAAATTGATACGTGATGTGCCATCTGTGAGAACTTCTGATTCTGAATGAATAACTTCACAGTAATCCAATTTTTTTCCGAAAGATGTAAGTACTTATATAATTTTGAATTTTCTTTTGACATTTTCCAATTGTAGTCTCCCTGATGATGGAATAAACGATTCCGAAACCTTGAAAAAATATCTCCAGAGAGTTTCTTTTTGAAATGCTGCAGACCCTACTATTAGTTTAGAAATATTATTGGGAAATGGAAATGCAACCGTAGACACGTATTTCGTACATAGGTGCTCAATTTTTTTAAATAAAATTATTGAAATGAAATCATTGAGGAAACTCATTGAGTTGAGTTTCATACATTAATTATGTTTTGAAAAAAATTAATTAATCTTTTGTAAATCTATCTAGGTGAGACCGGCCTGGGTTATTGACTGACCGTCGTGCAGCTTTACCGCGTAGGGTAGCTTCCGCTAATACCAACTTCTGAGCTGTGGTGACCCGCGAGTCGTCATTAGCAAGAGGATGACAAAGTGCTTTAGGCAGAAGAGGTGAAGGCTCAGCCCCCCGCTGAAGTTCATTTGGAGTGTATCCAGTGGATTCATGAACAACGCCATTTAAAAACTCCGCAAATCGGGGCACCTCCCAAGCCCACCGTGAGTGCTGTTCGTGGCTATACGTCCGGAAAAGTCGACCTAATTCGCGCATCACTCTTTCGGACGGGTTGGCACAAAGATGTCACACAGAACAATAAACTAAGTGGATACCTGCATCCGCCAAGGTAGACCTCCAGACACGGGAAGTATACTGCGTGCCATTATCCTGCAGGATTCGCCTCGGCTTTCCGTACGTAGGGAAGTATTCCTTGAATAGGCGATTAAGCATGGCCCGGGACGTTGCTTTCTTCAGGGGGTACAGTACGACGAACTTGGTAAATAAATTATAGACAACTAAGAGGTAGGTGGCGCCCCCACGACTACGAATAAGGGGGCCATAGATGTCAGTGGCTATTATATCCGATTTGTCCGTCGGGACAATCTGCATTTGTGCGGGCCTCGGCAAAACCGACGCTTTCGACTTTTGACAAATGTCACAGGCCACAAGTACCTTCTTGATCGTGCGGTGCATGTTCGACCACCACAATTCTTTTCTCAGGGCCACCCAAGTCTTGTATATTCCGAAATGTCCTATAGCACTGTGAAACGCCTCCACAAAAGCAGTTATGAGATGCTTCGGGACACACAATAAAAAGGTATTCTCCTCAGAACCCCGTTTGTACAACAATCCTTTGTACAGGAAAAACAACCGCCGGAGTCTGTCATCCGAGACCAAATTGGCCTGGATTTGGGAGAGTTTCTCATCCTGCGATTGATGATGCTCCATTTCCGATAACATTTCTTGAAATGAAACAGGGAGCTGCAGTAAAGAAAAAATGGTGAAGCACTTGTCCTCTGGTGTGGGAAAGCGAATACATGCGTGACGGGACAGTGCGTCTGCTTCTATGTTTTGGTGCCTAGGGACATGCTCTGCCTGGAATGAAAATTCCTGTAAAGCCAGAGCCCATCTAGTTATCCTTGGTGATAGTAATCGGCACGTGTGAATATAAGTGATAGCCTTACAGTCCGTGTGCAAAAAAAACATAGCTCCCAACAGATAAACTCTCCACTTCTGGAAAGCTCAGAGGACTGCTAGAACTTCCTTCAAATGCACTATATCTGCGTTCTCTTTCTAATAACAAGCGAGACGCATATGCTACGACTTGTCGTTCATCCCCGACCATCTGAAACAAAACTGCGGCAATCCCCACATCACTAGCGTCCGACTGCACATGCCAAGGCAGCATCGGGTCAGGGTGATAAAGTAGAACTTTATTCTGCAAGTGGCTTTTGATGTCCTGGAAGGACTTTTCTTCCAACGGACCCCATTTCCATTTGACAGATTTCTTCAGGAGATTGCTAAGAGGTGCGGCTAGTTCTGCGAACCTATGAGTAAACATTCTGTCATATTGACAAAGACCCATAAATTTTTGGACCTCCTTGGAGTTTCGAGGCCGAATATAATCAGTAATCGCCTGAACCCGCTCTGAATCTGGGCGTACGCCACTGGAACTGAGCACATAACCTAAATAAGAGATTTCGGTCTGAAAGAAATGGCATTTTGCAAGTTTTAAGGTTAGGCCTGCGTCACTCAGACACTGGAACACCTTCTGCAAGTGTATTAAATGCTCTTCCACAGAGGAACTCATCACTAAAATGTCGTCGACATAAGAGACAACAAATCCTTCGCATTCCTTGCCGAGAATAAGATCGAGGCCCCTAGTGAAGGCACTGACTGCCGTTTTAATCCCAAAAGGAATAACACAAAATTTGTAAGTTTTTGTACCTACCATGAACCCGGTATATTTCTGAACTGCCAATAGGAATGGGTTAAATCCAGGGTACTCAGAATTCTTTTACCTGACATCATTTTCATGATTTCCATAACTGAATTCAACCTGCGTGCATCGAGGCAAACCCGTACCGTACGATCCTTTTTCAAGGTAGTTACCAATGGAGAAATGTATTTAGTCGAGCACCACTTGATTACTCCCCAAGATTCCATTTGGATTATGGCGTTTTCGACAGCTTCCCTATGTGCCATGGGAATAGGATAGGGTTTCACAAAGAACTCTGACTCATCAGTCAGTTTTATTGAGTGAACATATTTATCAGTGCGGCCAGGTTTGTCAGCAAAGATGGGCGCATAGGAATTCAGTAAACGATCAAAATTTGACTTTGTAATTTTCAGGTAGTGTAACAGCACTGACAGCTTGTAAAGGATAATTTTTTATTTCTGATGTTTTGCCCCCTGGAAGTACGTCTAAATTATTTTTTGACACAGCACACAAATTAAGTGGCTCTGGAATTGAAATGCCATGAGTTATTTCCAGTTCAGGAACGGTTAACTCTTGACAACGGACTTTAATTCTTATAGTACGACTAGACAAATCAATATTAGCCTGAAACGTACGCAAAAAGTCACAACCTAACAAGACAGGGTAAGATAACTCTGAAATAACCAGGAATTCTTGTGAAATATCAGTATTTTCCAATTTAAACTCAAGTTGAGCTTGTAGCGACACTTTCTTAAATTTGGATTTGAAAGCTCCTACTACACGAACGCCTGTAGGTTTAAAATGAGGAATCTTATGATGGGAATCTCCTAACTGTGACCAAACATCGTCCGATATTGCAGAGACTGTGCTGCCACTATCAACTAATGTGGGAAACTTATAACCATACAAATTTACTGTAATATCTGGTGATCTGCAGTCAGATAACGTATAGTCAAAGTCACATTCCTCCAAAAGTTCCTCTAAGGGGTTATTTGAAATATTCCCATGAGCCCGTTGCATGATAGCCCTCACATTCGAGCCTACATGTGAGAGTGCTCCTCGTTTCCCGCAGGATTGCTTTCATCAAATTCCAAATGAGAAATGTGTCTATTTCTGTTATCCCATGTTCTGTTTTTATTTTCAAATTTAGTCCTGTCATCAGGCATTTTGACCTGATTCGGTTGTCTATTTACCCCACTTTGCCTAGAATAAGAAAGATTTGTATCTTTCAAATTTGACACCTTATAATTTCTAGGAACATTTTTGTAGTAGTCATCTGCATGACGTAATCTTGCAATAGCCTCTGTCAAACTATTAGCACCCAATAATGACCCTGCAACGTTTGGTGGGAAATGGGGGGCTAAGATTGCAATAAGTTCAGTGGGGGTGTAAGGGGTTGGAGGTGTTTCGCCTCTGTAACCCAGAAATTAAAATGATCGACAAAAGAACCCTCACTGTATGTTGCACTTTCCAGTTGTAGTTTAATTTTATTTTGAATTCTGGGGTGCCAGTAGTTAGCAATGAAAGCGTTTTTGAAAACTTCATATGTGTCACAAAAATCACAAAAAGCGTTCCACCATAATTTAGCGGAATCTTTAAAGCAGCCATTCAGTAGAATTTTGACTTTACTAAATGGGACAGTTCTAAGGTCAATGCTTCCTTCCAAGATTTGTAAAAACTCTAAAGGTTGTATGTTATTATCTCCTCCAAAGTGAGGCAAAATCTTCATTAAATAACTGAGAGAAAAATTATCATTTCTAGTATGATATTCATCATGATTTGCATTCTGAAACCCTGAACAATTATTGCAGCCTGGTCTAACAAAGTTAGAAAATACATTATTAGGAATTTTTCTGTTATCACCCAAGTCACTTTTGTTAATATTATAACTAGATTGTAATTGTAACACTTTAGAAACTACTTCTGTGACAATATGACTGAGATTTTGTGACTCTGATGCTAAAAAGTTGTTATAATTATTTCCATTCCGTGGTGAAGTTTGTAAGGGTGGGTTTACCCTAGGCTGTAGGTTGTGAGTACCCAACTGGAAAGTTCTACCCAAAGTTGTTGTCCCCAAATTAGGAGCTGCTCTCAAATCAGAAGTTGCCCCCAAAATAGAAGCTGCCCCCAAATTAGGAACTGCCCCCAAATCAGAAGTTGCCCCCAAAATAGAAGCTGCCCCCAAATCAGAAGTTGCCCCCAAAATAGGGGTTACCTCCCGGTTAGATGTTGTCGATAAATTGTGAGGCATTGTAAATGAATTATTAGGGGGTAGGTTGTTATTTTTCCTAATGCTTCTCAATGCATCGGTGATAGGGGTTTGATTTCTAACTTGGGTAACTTTTGGAATCGCCCCTTGCGATTGTGGATTGATATTTTGGTGGTGTTGCAGATTTCCATGGTTATTAGAAATAATTGGTTCACTCCTACCTTCGTTTTCCGATGACTCACTGTCCAGTGTTCCCTGATGCATTCTCTTGTAATTCAGTAATTTTTTATCCCTCAAGTTGTAATTACTTGGAGTACGTTCCATATTCTTAGCCAAGTGATAGGGGTTTATTGGATATAAATTCAGCTCCACGTGTTGGTCGTCACGTTGTAGGGAAACAGAAATCTCAGGGCGTTTTGGTTTTGTGGGATCTTGAAAACTGAATTTAAGTAATATCCAATACTCCAGGCAAAGGTGTTTTAATTCAGCGAAGTCTACAACTATAATATTGACCAGGCGGCAACAAATAAAATATTCAACAATATTATATAGTTGCATAAAACCAAAAGGTTCAATTCATAATTCAGACTCTCATTTCAGTGGAAGAATCATTCCTTTCGAATGCCCATGTTAAAGAACCAAGGAGAGTAAATAAATTTTATCTTTACACCAGAACGCTTTTTTGCATTTTCAAATATGCCACAAAAACTCGGACAGAGCGCCGAAAATCCAAAAGCGAAGATGTGAGCCTCAAGGTAGGCAACCAACTCCACCGACCTACTGTACCGAAGGTCACAGCAGACTGGCCGATCAGGGGACACAAATCCAGGAAGGACAGGGTGTTTTGCTACAACCTCACCAGTTTCATTAAAAAAAATTGGGGGGTGGCTGTCACTTTGGAAGGGGGGGATTTTTTTTGGGTCGCAGAGTGTCTTTACGAAAATATAATTGGACGTGTCTCCAGGTTTTTTTTCGAAACTGGCTAATAAAGTAGAAAATGAATGTATCCGTTACTTTAGGACCTCACTATATACATTGTGACCCATTTAAAAAGGAAGCACCCTTATAAAACATGAATTTTTGAACCGATTAGAATGATTTTTTTTATTAGGTAGTCATTCAAAAAGTCTACTAGAACACCAAATTTCATAAATGAATCTTCATGTTCAGGGCCAACTAGTCTTATTTTTCAAGGTCAAAAATTAAATTATAAGAAAGTTATAGGGAAATAAAATTTGAGAAACAGCCGTTTAATCAACCCACCACTTCAATTTCAAAACTTTTTTCAAAACTTTGACTACACTACTGGATTCAGGGAGTCTCGAAATATCACTGATCAGAAATTCATCGAAATCTGCCAATATGTTTTTCAAATTTTAGTATTTCATGATTTTTTATTCATACCTGATTTCAATGAAATTTTGACCGGTGATATTTCGAGACTTCCTGAATACAGTGGCGTATTCCGAATTTTGATAAAAGTTCTGAAATTGAATTGGTGAGTTGATTAAATGGCATATTTTTAAAATTTCATTACCCTATAACATTTTTATTGATTGACACATTCCAACGTAATTTCTATATTAACCATTTGAAAATGTCGCGAATCTAGTGGTGTTGTCACTGTATATAAAGGGTGTTGATCATAAAGGGTAATGATCCTTCAATGATTTTAAGCAAAATTCTTCATATGAGCATAGGTCTGCAACCAATTTCTGAGAAATTTCAAAATGTCGAAATTTAACGAAAAAATCAGTTCTTCTCCAATATCTCTAAAACCCCTTTGCTTTTAAACTTCACGACTTTTATTTGTGACTACTAAATTATTCCAGCTTCTTATGTATGTCTGACTTGAAACAAAGTCTAGCAAACTGAATTGCACGCAATTTTTCAAAGCTTATTAAAAAATCTGGTCAGTTCATTTAATACTATTTATTCTCACTGCATAACATCCTGATGCCAATTATTTCGTTAAAGATGAAATGTGATGATAAAATTTTAATTTGTTGGCCATGAAAATTCCTAGGAATTTAGATTGGTTTTTATTCTGAAGAATATGCCTATTCAAGTATAAATTGTCAATAGCTGAAGGTGAGCAAGTTTGGTTTTTTGATATTAAAGGAAAAGTAGTTTGCGTCATACCAATTTTTACAACTTCCAAATCACCAGAAATAGTTATTTTTATATGTGAAGAATTTTTTCCATGGCAAAGGAGCGTGGTGTCGTACGCAAAGATCGTGAAAACTCCCTGAATTGAGAGGGTAACTAGGTCATTTGAATATATAAAAAAAAAGAATCAGGCCCAGAACTGATCCTTGTGGAACACCCCATAAGATATCCTTCGTGGGTGATAGTTTTTACAAGGTTGGAAAGAAAATAAGGGTGAAAGATTTCGAACGCAAACCTAAGACAAGCCTGAGGAATTACGAGCTACGAATTTTCGTTTCAAAACCGAGCAGAATATTTATTCTATAACAGTTTCGTGCATTGAGATATACCATATATGAAAGCTTTCTGCTTGGAGGTTTGAAGAATTTATACTTTCTTGCTTATTTTTCCTTTTAAACATGTGAGAAACACTTCAAGAATTGACCGCATTTGGCCACTTTCATTCCATTTGCTAAATTTTTAGACAAAGATACCAGTAAGTAAGTGATTTATTGAATAGGAAAATTCCTAATATTCACAATACATTGTTAAACTAGAGAGAGAGAGAGAATATACTTTATTATCATAAGAAATTAAATTCTTGTAGACAAAGTTTGCTTATGTTTAAGTACAAGTTTCAAAGTATGTCTAATACCCACTAGTCAATAATTAAAATAAAAAGTACTAAGATATTATAATCTGTCAATTTCATCAAAGTCAATATATAAATAAAATAACAATACAATATGCTTACACAATCCAACAAGCAACAGATTTTGTAGATATAAACAGATAACAAATTAATAGGATACAATAAAAGTTTTAAAATGAGTCCGAATAAAATTCCTGTAAATTATAATAAGGTTTATGTATCAGCAAGTTTTTGACGGATTTTCTAAAAATGTTCAAATTGGGGGTGTTTTTGATACAATTAGGTAGGTGATTGTACATCTTGCAGCCGTTGTAAATAACAGAATCTTCAATTAGTGATGATTTAGGAAGTGGCAGACTTACGTTTATAGCTTATCGAGTGACATAATGCGATGGAAGTTTGTTAAACGTGTTCAAATGCTTCCTAATCAAATAAACGGTTTCCAATATAAAGATTGCTATTATCGTGAGTATTTTATATTTAACGAATAATGGCTTACAGGATTCACGAATTTTAGCTTTGCACATATATCGCAGCCCTCTTTTTTGAAGAACAAGAAAACTGTTCAGGCAGTTATCATTACATGCACCCCAGAATGGGATGCAAATGATGCTCAAGAAATGTAAAGGAAACATACCTAACACTGGCAATCCTATCCTAAATATGTCAGCATCATATCGCGGGGCGTCCTCAGCATATACCGAGTTAGGTCCTCCAGAAATTATAATTGCTTTGTAACCTCCTTCTTTTATGTTGAAGGCTGGTGTATCCAAAGGAAGTAAATCTGATTCCACACATAATTCCCTCACTTTTCTATCTATCACCTTGCCATACTGAGCGCCAGCATCTAGTATGCAAACTTTTTCTGAATTTGTTGTGCCGTTCAGAGTGACGTTATGTCCTTCAGGATTGGACTTGTGCATAGCTCGTAAATACCTGAAGAAAAAAAAATCAATACCATACAATATAATATTCACAATATGATCTTTGGTGAATGGCACTTTTTGTTCCATATTTATCATAAAAGAGAGAATGCTAATATTTTGTTAGCAAATTTCGTTTCAGAATTGTCAAATTCTGAGATGATCGTGGAGAATAGTATATTCTGTAACAAGGTTGGAATGAAAATAAGGTTTAAAGATTCTGAACACGAATATAAGGCAAGGTAGTCTGATCAGCCGTTATTACCAAAAGTTGGTGACTGACACCAGGGCCCGCTCAGCATAATATAAATAATTTTAAGAGAAATATGTTACAGTATATAGAGTGGCCAGACGAGAACAAAACAGTCATTATCAGAATCTGCATTAACGTTTTGGATAAATGCTCGGACCCCTCTTTTTTTATTAAAAGGGACACTCGATTACGGAAATTTAGATTGTTCGGTCTGAGCGTTTGTTTGTCGATGCAGTTTTTAATAATGGTTTTTTTTCATTTTCATCTGGCAATCCTGAAATTATTCAATTCCGAGGGTACACTTTGTTGACAATATTACAAGACACTTTCTTATGACAAGTCCGTCCATCATCTACCATTGCACTTCTGAATAAACTGCAGCCCAAAGAGGACTCATTGTGCTCTGCCCAATAATTATTTCTTTTACACCCACCTGATTATTTCTGTATGCCATACTAATCAGTAGAGTTCAATTTGTGGTCTTGTTCCTACAGTTTCTGGTCCCTTAATGATCTTCAATTGGGTGCTGCTTAGAGCTAGCAACTGTTAACTAAGTCTTGGAACTGGAACGTTTTTGCAGTATTGTTGTTATTGGTGTTCTGAACCAAGTTGTTTGGAAACACCTTACTGTAAATTTGGGTGAAGTGATGGCCTTGACTGATCCCTACTTGACAAACGACCCCTGCCCATTTTCTACTTAAAATAGCTTTCGGCTAAATTTGCTGATATTTTGATGTTATAGATCCTGGCATCCACATTAGGTAATAGAATTTACAGATCAATCCTATGACCAGCTTTTCTATTTTGGGTCTTATCTAATTCGAAATTGAACTTTCTTAGAAAAGAACTCAGCACATCTAAGTTGTAGCTCATGAGTCCCACCATTCGAATAAAAAAAATAATAGTTTAAAAAAACTAAAGAACACGCTTTACTTCCCATGGACTAAAAAGTAAAAAATAATTCACAATTTAATTTCTCCAATGTAAAAAAAGCGTGGGTGCTTTCGATCTATATTCTCATATTTTTAGTTTAATTTAACAATACAGAGCGTTCAAGAGCTCAAGAGAACTTTATCAAGCACCCCACGCTTTTCTTACATTTGAGAAATTAAATTGTCAATTATTTTTTACTTTTTAGTCCATGGGAAGTAAAGCGTGTTCTTTAGTTTTTTTACACATTTTTTTTTACTAAAAAATCGAAATCTCCGACCCCGAAAACCATACCAATTTTGAATCGAATCTGACCATAATCACAATACTCGTCCATCATCTAGGGCTGCCATATTGAATTTACGAAAAATTCATAATCTCTGACCCCGAAAACCCTCAAACACTAATTTTGAATCGAATCAGATCTTAATGACATCTTGTAGCCGCCAATTTTGAAAGAAAATTCGAAATATACGACCTAAAAAAACCTCGCATACCAATATTGAATCGAATCTGACCATAATCACAAATCTCGTCCGCCATCTTGGAGCCGCCATTTTGAATTCATGAATTTTGATAAAAAAATTATAATCTCTGACTCCGAAAACCCTTATATACCAATTTTGAATGGAGTCGGACCATTATCACAAATCTCGTCCGCCATCTTGGAGCCGCCATTTTGATTTTTATAACAAAAAAAATGTCATATGGCATTGTCACCGGAACTATGAAAACCTGCCAAATTTCAAATCATTCGGACGTCTGGAAATGGGTGAAACTCACGCCCTAAGGAGTCATTACAAACATACAAGTGAAGCTAATATGAAGCGTGTAATAATATCTCGCAAGAAAATATTCATAGAAATATATAAATATTAATGCCTCAATCGTTATGATTTTTACTTAATCCGTTAAAACTGGAAAACAAACGGCTAGAATTTGTCGATTTTCTGACAAAACATGGGTCTTCATCAAATATAATTATGAGGATTCATATGATTGCCTGTCCAACAGTATATTTATTTATTTACGGGAAAGATCTATGCAGATAAAAATATTACAATGCATTATAATAGTCAATGCAATAAAGTTGATTGAAAATAAAGTATAAGATAATACAGATTCAAAATAAATAGTAAGGTAACATATGGATCAAATAAAAATTCAGAAAGTATAACAATATAAGTATTTCAAAGAGTTAGCTAATCGAAGAGTTCTGGGGATAAAGCTGTTGTATGAGCAATTTAATATATGGAAAGAAACAAAAAAGGTTTGCACCTGTCTAGTTGAACAACTGGGGATAAATAGAGATATTTTGGAGAGAAGCTAGCGGTAATTGATCCTACCTCTAGAGAAGGTATTTTCAATGTGTTCTATGGCAACTTATGAGAGAGTGAAAACAGACCATGTTTTCAGGATTGTTTTCAGTATAATGTTGTTCTGATTGGTTGTATTCAATCAGATGACCTCAGTTCAACTAATTTCATTGGATTTGCCCTTGAGCGAAAATTTTCTTCAAAACAATCTTGCCACAACGGAAATCATCACTTATGAGCACTATTAGTTTCG
Source organism: Chrysolina haemoptera (assembly GCA_958298965.1). Lineage (NCBI taxonomy): Eukaryota > Metazoa > Arthropoda > Insecta > Coleoptera > Chrysomelidae > Chrysolina > Chrysolina haemoptera. The sequence continues at coordinate 22,987,097 of OY282595.1, forward strand.
AATTTAAATATATATTTTTCATTAACTAAAATCATATTCGTGAAATCGAACATCACTCAGTCAATGGAGTGTTCAAAGTAAAAAATATTTTATTTCATATAAAAAAAAGTAGGAAATCCCATACATATTATATACTTTCACATCTCTGATTGACTTATCACAGTTAAAAAATAAATTATTTCAGATCACCTGCATCAACGTTGATATCACCCATCACGGTATTGCAAAAATAATATTAAATACTTCATTGGTGAAGAGTGTGAAGGCAGGAAGGCAGTAAAATTACGAGCGACTATATTCCATGAACGAAGGAAAATGAAAAATTGCTCGCAACAAGTGTTTCTAATATATCAAAAATACTCTTGCCTGTCGACCCCCCAATTATCCCCATGCAGTGACCCCAAACAAAATGATATTGATGATAAACCAACCAACTTTTGTTGGTCCACCATGTTCGAAATATAATTATTAATACCACAGAAAGCATTTTTCACCAGCTTTTCTATGAAATATAATAATTTAAGATTTCTATTGAAATTGTTTGTGTGGGGGTGGCTGGAGAGTGCTTGGTGGGAGTGTATTATTCCATGAGTCATTTCAGTTTTACTTTCATATCTTAGTAACTGTTATGCATAATTCGTAATAATTATATAATTTTATTCATGATATAGCAGTACTAAGCATTTAAATTGTCACTCTGTGTATGGAAATTTGGCAAATTCTAGCCGTTTGTTTTCCAGTTTTAACGGATTGGCTAAAAATCAAAATGATAATGGTATTGATATCTATGTATTTCTATGAACATTGTCTTGCCATGCCTTTGCAAGATATTATTCTACTCAAATGTTGGGACTAGACCTTCGATGTGGTGAGTTTTTTTTCTGAGAAAATCGAATTTTTGACACCCTTAAAATTCAAATGACAACTTATTTTGAAAACTTAAATTTATTTAGTAGTTCTCCATTCGGTTTTAGGTCTAATTTATCGACAACCACGGCAATAAATCAATGATCTTCATCTGCCAAGATGCAGTTTATCTAACTCAATGAAAGTATTATTTTATAAAGGGTTAAATCAATTCAATAAGTTACCTCAGGATATTAAAGACAGCAAAAGTTTATATATGTTTAAAGCCAAACTTAATGATTATATAAAATTGAATAACATATTACAATGACTACTCTGTATTTATATATTTATCTAGTTATTTATGACGTATCAATCCTAGTTTTCCAAAATGTTAGTAAATAAGTAGTTTTTTAGTGTATAATATCTATGTATAACTTGAATTTCATGTGTATTGATGTATTGTTTGTATATTAGGATTTCCTTCCTATTCAATAAACACATTCATTCAATAAATGCAATGATTGAAGTAATTAATAAAGGCTTCGAGACCTATGAGTACGTCCATGTACAATTCTTAGAACTAAGTAAGGCTTTTGACTGCGTACCACACAATATATTAATTAATAAATTGAAATTTTACAACTTCTCCGAAAGTAGCCAAAAATTATTAGGTTCTATTTGACGGACAGAACTCAGTCGTTAATTTTAAGGACGTCAGCTCTCAATCAATCAACACGCAAGGCTCTGTTGTAGGTCCGATCCTATTTCTTATGTCAACAACATACCAAATAATGCTCCATCAGCAAAGTTCACTCTTTTTGCTGACGACACCACTTTAGCCCATTCAAATAGAGATTTTGATATGCTGCTAACTAAGGCCAATAACAGTCTGTCTTTGGCACAATCTTGGTTTAATAATAATAGGGTCTCTTGGATGGTAAATTAATATGGGAAGAACATACGGTTTTTGTCTGCAAGAATATGTCACGGAAAATCTTTTTACTACGCAACCTGCAATATTGTTTGTCACACACAACATTGTTAATGCCTTATGCTTATTTAGTGATGATTGGAGGGGTTATTCAAACATTTTAAGATACTTAACCTGCCATGTGCTTACATACTGCAATGTCTTATGCACATAAAAGCAAACTTGAAAAATTACAGGACAAGGGAAATTCTCATTCCTATACAACTCGTAACAAAGATATGATACTCGACACTATTTGAGACTTTCAAAAACGAGAAACGAGACAAGCTATTATGCAATCAAGTTCTTCAATGTTTTACCATATATCCAAGTTCTCGAGTGTGTTCAGTTCAAATCAGTTATTAAGCGGTTCCTGGCTGATAATGCGTTCTATGATTTTGATGAGTTTCTATCAACCGATTTTTCACAATTAATACATTAAAATATATTAAAACTTATTGCTGCTTTTTTAAATTTTACTGTGAGAGTTTTTTTTAGAATTTCATGTTTTTATATGTTTATCTGTTTTTTAAATCTGCCTCTGCTTACTGCATATAACGACACAGATTGTTTATCTTTAATTATATTTATATTATTATTTAATTTTAGTTTTAGTTTATTACTGACTTGTCAAAGCACAATTGTGAAATGTAATATGACCAATAAAGATCTATCTATCTTTTAACTTATTTTAACCAATTTCAGAGAAAATTGAGTAATTTATGGTCAGTTAGTTACTTGTGTTAATGTTTAATTCGTAAATGATCACATATTTGTATTTTTATTATGAAATGCAACAAAAATGAGAAAGTAAGGTTACTTTACATCCAGAGCTGTCAATTGTGCACTGAACCAAATGTTTTCGTATTGTTATCCTGTTTTTTTTTTGTTATTTGGCATTACGTCACTTAAGCTCGCCCCGGCTGGGAACCGAACCTGGGCCCTCTCCGACACAAGGCGCGTGCGCTATCCACTGCGCTAATCTCCGCATTGTATTCTGGCTGTTACCAGAATAGCTCACTCTATTCTGTTCTGCAAGAGTTGCCAGATCATCCAGGGTTTCTCACACTAGTCTAGACGTGACTTTCTGATACCTTTTTAGAGCCTTCAGTAGCGCCTGACTATCAGAAACGTGGACGTGCTTATTCACTTGAGCACTTATAATATTGTACTTTTCAGTCTGAGAGTAGCCTAGGCACTCTGTGACTTTCACAAATTACCCACTCCAGATCCTGTTCCACTGTCAGTCCCTATTTTACTCTCTTCAAATATTTGAATGGTGAACTTATAAATATTAATATGAATAATAAAATAATAATATTCTTCACTTGACGATATGCTGAAACTATGATTAATATGCCTTTGTAATTTTGTCAACATATCAGATTAAGTACTTAGTTGTTCCCTCGATTTAAATTGACTTAAATTTTTGGCACATAAATTCACTAAATAACGCTATTTTTATTCGAGTTTAATGGCCGTCGTTCTTTGGAACTGTTTCCTAACGTTTCGTTTTCTACTCCGCAAATTGTATTTATGCTGCCGCAGGTAATCTGGGCTCATTAATTATTGTTTGTTGATTCGCACCTATATTTGTAACCGCATTGCTACTTGATGACATGTTTGTACCTGCCGTCATTAACTTCTCCGTGTGCTTGTGGATTTCTATTGCCTCACGCACAAGTCCACTATGATAACCCTGGTCTGGGCAAGAAGTTTTGCATCTATTCTGAGAACAGAAGCCGTTCCACCACGGCTCTACAGACTTCCGAAGATACACAAAACAGAGACCAATAGTTAGTGCCCCAGGTTCGCCTACGTATCATCTGGCAAAATATCTAGCCTCATGTGGGAAAAACCAACGCTTGCGTAGCCTATTGGGTAACCAATAAAGTACTTTTATTATTATTATTTTCAAGAATATAAACCTGGTGTTTCTGTTCACTAACATCCTACTGGAAGATTCTCTGATGGAGATAGCCAAGATGTTTCCGAGTGATATTGTTGGACTCTTCAAAGCATATCTCCTCGGAAGATAAAGAGACCCACTATCAGCTGCGGGTCTATATCGCATACCGTGTTCTTGTGGAAAAGTATATATATCGGAACCATACTTTGAAACAAGGCTAAAAGAACATCGGAGATACTGTAGATTAGACCAAAAGGACAAATCGGCAGTAACATAACACGCGCTCAGTGAAGGAGATCAAAAGATACTTTTTGAAGAAACAAAACTCCTTGCCCCAGACCAGGGTTATCATAGTCAACTTGTGTGTGAGGCAATAGAGATCCACAAGAACACGGAGAATTTTAATAGAAAAGAAGAGACTGAACCAAAACCGGATCAGGAACCCCATTCTTAAAATTGTGAGGAAATGAATAATTTAATGACAAACATGTCATCAAATAACAATGCGGTTATAAGTATAGGAAAACCTTGAGTCATTGGTAACGAGACGTTGGGAAACAGTTCCAAAGAACGAGCGTCTTTAAACTCAATTAAAAATAGCGATAGTGAAAACTTTGGCCGCAAAAGTCTTAGCCATTTTATCACATACTCCATAGAGAAATAGTTGAAGCAATATGGCTATTTGTGGAACCAAAGATGTCTTTTCGTAAGTTGGTTGAACATTTTAGAATTCCACTGGGTGGCAGTCCAAGTCGCCAGCCCTTTGAAACTTCAGCTTAGCGATAGCTGGTTCAAGCTCAGTGTATAGGAGATTGAAGAAATTGTATTTTTTTACAATGTCTCAGCACTTAACCATGCAGTCACGAATAACAGTATATAAGACATACAACCACATTTCGAATATTGTCCTACTCTCTTGTATACATCTGATTTAAATAAAATGAGAACACTACAGAAATTACAGAACCGCGCAATGAGGATTATTTTGAGATGTGACAGGAGTACCCCGATATCTTTAATGCTAGATACTCTATAATGGTTATCTATAGAAAGCAGGCTTACATATTTAACGATGATATATATTTACAAAATGTTACATAATCTTCTACCTTCACATTTTGACAAATTTGTAATTTTTAATAACAAATTCACCAGTATAATACTAGAACAAGAAATAATCTGTACGTAAATAACCAAACAAAAACGTTTAATACTAAAACATTAACTTTTAAAGGATTTATTACTTATAACAGTCTACCTGAAAATGTAAAGTCTTCTACCAGTCTTATTCTGTTTAAAAAGAATTTATTAAGCCATTTAAGAGATCATTAGGATGATACCAAATTGTTAGGTATTATAATGTTTTTTATGTATTTTTTTGTATGATAATAATGTAGAATATTGTAGATAATTTTTTGAATTGTGTTTATAGTAATGTTTAACATTATCGTTGCTGTTTATTAGGATGTACCTATTTCAATAAAGTTATCTATCTATCTATATTTTTTCTCAAGCACTCAATATCGGAATCGATAGCACCCACATGCCTTATTGAAAAGCAAGTGTATTGTGAGTTGTCTAGATGGGAATCCTGTCTAGTGCTAGCTTAGAATGCACACTGTTCACTCAAGGTGGTGATGCAGCGCCCCGGTGCCCCAGGGCAAATAATAATAATAGTCGCCCTCTACCCGCACAGGCTATGCCTCTGGGCATACTCTACTACGAGTTTTTATGAGAGAGTATTATTATTATTATTATTATTATATTAGGATACACAATTCCATATAAGGGAACATGTAAAAAATCGTTAAAAATATTGAACACTGCAAAATAATGATGGGAAGTGTTATAAATAATTATTACAAGTAACTGTGAGACCAAGGTTCGCTTGTTTGGCAATCTTACCTACATATGAATTACACTAGGGACTTCTCATTCTCCACAACGGACTCAATATCCCCCGAAACATAAGGCAACACTGGTGTCTCATCTATACCGTACGAGTGACGTAGATGGTAGTACAACACTCGTAGAGCCGTGTTATGCCTGTGGATATAAGCTGAGACCGCTTAAGCTTGTCACACGGACAGCAAATGCATTATGGTCTATTACCCTTACCTAAGTACTTACAAACATTAGAACTAGGGCACGTTCCATAAACGTTTCCCTATTGATGAACTGTTAGTTCCTAGTAGCCACAATAGGCCATGGGCAGCAGTGGAGGGTCTGATGTGAGCCCACTAACGTTGAAACGTAGCCAACCAACCTAACTCTTAGTCTTAGATATAATTCTCACGTATAGTTCTTCGGTAAAGATGCCTAAATCGGCCATTAGTTCGTACTGAATTCAATAAATAACTAATTTGCAAAAATTTGGCATTACTTTCCTGAAAACTCATACCTAGTGCATTTATTGTATGAAATAACCAAGGTCTTATTTATGATGACCAGAAATATGTATGAGAAAATATGAAAAAAAAGAGGATTTCTTGTTGAAATCTTCTGTGGCTACAAATTCTGCTATTTACATCTTTGAATGGTCAGTTATATTCCAACATTGCCAAAAGTACTGAAAACCTTTATTTTCATCATGAATTCAGTGGAAAAAAACTGTGTACTCGAATTGTACTTCAAAGTTTTTATCCATATTAATATTTTATCTTCCGACTAATCTATTATCACGTGTTCCGTGCCAAATTTTTAATGAACAGCTTTTTGCTCCAAGTTAATAGAGTATCAAATAAATTTTAACAGAAACATCAAATATCGATTGATACGGCAATAATGTGGTTTCATTAACTAGGTATACTCACCCCAAAATTTACCTCAAAATCAGTTTATATATTATACAATTTCTATAATATGGCTCTCCAGCTACTGATAATACAAAACATTTCAGCACAACTGAAGAAGATACATTTCATACTATGCTCACCAAAATCCTGAAGGTATTTAATTCAAAGATTGTTCTTGTGATTCCAAACCAAAGATGCCGTTTGACCTATTACAATATTACAAAAACTATCTTAACAAAATTAAAAATAATACTTTCGACAAATGACATTAAAACCATAAAACATTTTCCTTTTTTCTATTTTTCTCATTCTTCTTCGGTCACTTAGGTTTCAGGGCAGTAAAGCCAATCTCTTGGTTTGTTTAAATCTGTCACTGTCAAACTTATTATAGGAATACATATCTATCAGTGTTGCCAATCTACGTGTAATTACACGAAATTCGTGTAATCCTGATACTTGCGTGTTGCTTTCGTGTAATGGAAATGTGTGTGTAATATCGTGTACCTCATCATGAGACAATAAAAGAGAAAAATTATCGAATTGCACAATATTAATATTCGAGAGCAGAACTGCAAGAAGAAACATTCATCAGCGTCATGTCACTTGTCACTATGGTAGATGGTAGGTGCCAATGGTGCAGTGTTGCCGATCTGCGGGTATCAATCAATCAATCAATCAATCAAAATATGCTTTGTCGGAAAAAATAATTTTTGTTGACAAAGCGAAGGTAGATAATATATAACAATGTAACCAGGAATAAAGTGTATATAGAGTCACAATCGAGTTAGTAATCAATCGTAGTCATAGGTAATTACCCGATTTTCGGGTATTTTACTGCTTTGCGGGTATTGTTGCGGGTATTTCAGTTTTGCGGGTAAAAACGGTTATTTCTTTGGGTCTTCATCTCAATTCAATTATTCACTGTTTCAATATTAAAAGTCACCGTTAGAGCCATTTATTTCTTATTTTATAGTCTGTGACTCTGTGGACTGAATTGACAATTTAAATTCGTTATTATATCTGTCGAAATTTGTTTTGTGTTGGTTCGTTGGTTGTCAAATCAATATCAGTTGACATTTGCAATTATTTATATTTTATATTATTATTATTATACACTGAAGATCCAATCCAATTTGACTGGAAACAACTCTGTGGCTGTCACTATGGAATGGAATGGAATGCCATTGATAACATGATAACCGCAAGTACACCAATTAGTTTTTCCAGAATAAAATAATAGCCAACAAAATGCAAGTGATTTCGGTTTTCCGACTGGTTGTTCTTTTTCCAACCTACCCATCAGAGGCGTATGTAGACTAATATAGAGGAGAAACACTTCAAAATTGTACATGGGTAAAATGCGGGTATTTTGAACTCACGTGCGGGTAAAATCGGGTATTTTACGTCAAAATTTCGGGTACTTTGTTGATTTGTCACTGGCAACACTGCGAATGGTGACATAAAACAATAACGTGGAAATGACATCATGTGTCATGTGTCAGATATCACTTACAACAGTTTACAACTCTTACAAGTTAACCAATCACAGTAATCACACCGCTACTTTTACAGAGGATCGTGGCGTTGCTGTTTGTGAGTTTTTTTTTATAACACTGAAAATGAAAATGGAATGTTTGGATACATGGCTCAAAAAATATATGGAATGTTCAAAAACATACTTATTTACTTCTAATAATAAGTCCTTTATTGGAAAAACTCTACGCAAAAGCTATTCACCATGTTTTTCCGGTCACAAAAATGGATAACCAGAGTAGAGCTTTAGCCTTTAACATATTTTGGACAACCAACAAGAAAAAGGTAGCTTCATTTTTAAATAAATAAGATATAAGAGTTGCATATACAGTATATCGGAAACTTTTCATCTGGGGTATAGACAGAAATCTACGCGAGCAACAAGGAACGCAAAATGATATGATAATACGACATATTATTGTAGTACATTACTGTATGGTTTTGATCAAAACAAAATTTTGACTTTACAAAAATCACATCAAAAAAAAATTTTGACTACAAAAATTACAAAATAGAGGTATGAGAATGATATTACAATGTAATCATAAGAAAACAAATTCAACATATTCAAATCATCTTTCATATAAAAATCATGCTTTTGATAAAGAATTGAGATTTTACACATAGAAAATAAAGGATTAATACTAAATTATTTAATCATTAGAAATAAATAAACTTAAAAATTCAAGCCTGCTTCTCAATGACCTAATTGATCTGAATAATTCACCATTGTTGAATTTGTTTTCTTAGAAAGAACTAATTTCCATGTATAAAGTAGAACTTTATTATTACCATTTAATCTTATTCCTTCATATTATCGTTATTTTAGGACTAGAATGTTTACTTTTGGTATCTTGGATACAATTTTATTAATTCAGGTAGGTTAGGTATACCCTATACCCTTGTGAATTGTAATTATTGACAGTCTGGTTAGGGGTGTTTTTAGTTGTAATTAACTTCAAGGGTATATAAATGGATGTAGGTAACTTATTGTATAATCACTTCATCACTTGAGGAAGCTACTCTGTGATAGCGAAACATGTCCTTGGTTAAATAAAAGTTTGTGAAGATCAAATGGTCTCTTCTCTTCCAATTATTATTCTGAAGATTATTAAAATGCCCATTCGAAGAAAGTCTTCTAGCACTATTGAAATCAATATTCTAGGAACAGTCTGGTTTGATTTATTTTTGAATTATCATTGATGTTCTGCAAGATTGTTCCTGTTGTATGCCATAGGAAAGCTGAATGGATTGTTGATGAGCATTCAAATTCCACTATATGAGAAAGTCCCAGGAATATACAAGCCCCTAATATAGGAAACAGGCATGTGTCCCGTTCTGAAAAATTTTTATTTGTACATAAACATTATCATCCGAAAAGCTTAGTGACATAATCAGGATTCTGAAATTTTCCTTGTTCCTATAAGTATAATTCGTTATTGAAAATGCTTATTTTTTCATCCCATTTGAAAACGTACTCCTGGCGTCTCTGACGGATGTATGCATCGTTACTTCACACAGCGTTAGATGGCTCTTAAAGGCTGTGTAATATTTGCCTGAAACCTCCCTGGAACTGTCAAAATTACTCCATATTCAGGAAACAACCACAAGTGGCGCTGATGCTTGGGGGAAGTTATTCGACGTCAAGGTCAAATTGTGTTTAAATCGAAGGGCAATTTCAAACCTTAAAATTTCGGGAAAAAATGAGATTCACATAATTACTTTCACGGAATATAACACTCTTGTACGAAAGCGTAGAAGGGCCACACAAAATATTATTTTCATTTCAAAGACTTTTTCGACTTACATCTCGGAATTCGGACTTAGATCTCGAAATTCCTACTTAGATCTCGGAATACCGACTTACATCTCGGAATTCCAAATTATAACTCGGAATTTCGAATTAGATTTCGGAATTCTGACTTGGAACTCGGAATTATCCAGGTCGGAATTCCTAGATGTAAGTCGGAATTCCCCGATGTGAGTTCTAAGTCGGAATTCCGAGATCTGAGTCGGAATTCCGAGATCTGAGTCGGAATTTCGAGATCTAAGTCGGAGAAGTCTTTGAAATAAAAATAAAATTTTGTGTGGCCCTTCTACGCTTTCGTACTCTTGAGACCCGAATTGATGCAGAAAACACAAAAAATCGGATAATACGTGTTCCTTATTCTAGGACTGAAATCCAACGTTGCCAGATCTGCTACGCGCTCTTTGATTGGTTACTGTATTGGCGGGAAGTTTAAATGACAAATCATTAGCCTATCCAACCTGACCTGACTAACTTCTAGCTTGCAAGTTGAGAATTGCGAAAACTGCTAGAGGTAAACGAGTTAAAAATGCGTGAATTATTAGCCAAACTTAACCTGCATGACCTGACTAACCTAGCTAGCAAGTTGAGAATTGTGAAAATACAGTACACCCATATTAATTGGCAACGTTGGATTTCAGTCCTACAATTAGACGCTTATAGGAATAGGAATATTCCATCAGCAATATTCTGAATTATTTTTAGAATAATCATTGGTAAGTATTCTGCGAGATTGTCATCATTGGTATATTCCACAGAAAGATTGAATGATTAATCCAATGGATTAATTATTCTATGATCATTCAAATAATGTCCGCTCTCTGAGAATATGGAAGTGATTATATAGAACAGTTTCTCGCTCATTTGGAATATTTTAAATGTACCAGAGATTTTAATTCTTAGATGTTGGCAAATTCGGATCTCAAAACTCTCTCAGAGTTTGCAATTAAATTTCCAAAAGAATCTAGAAATTCGGGTCAATTATGTTTCTCATAGTAGCAAGATTGTTATCATAGCAAGACAACTTTCACAGCAAAATATATCTCAATTTTGTAGAAAGTTTGAAATCTATATCGGCAGTAAATGTTGCTGCCACATATCATCTCCTGCCGATAAAGTGTAATGTAGATATCAAGCCTTCTACAAAATTGAGATATATTTTGCTGTGAAAGTTGTCTTGGTATGATAACAATCTTGCTATTAAGAAACAGAATTGACCCGATTGTATATGGAAGTTTGACATCTATAGGGATTCAAAGAGTATGAGATGTCTGAAGACCGGGTATCCCAACGTTACTGTAGTAGGAGATTTGAGCCGGTTCTGGGCCTCCCCCCACCACTATGACGTCATCAGTGACCTTGACCTATGACCTATGACCTCGACCTATGACCTTGACCCATGACCTTGACCTTGACCTTGACCTATGACCTTGACCTATGACCTCGACCTATGACCTCGACCTAGGACTTGACCTAGGACTTGGGCTTGCCCTTAGCCTTGACCATGATGTATATTGTTGGGAGGTGTTCAGGGTTTGTGTTTGACATTGAGATTATAATGACTTGGATTTTTTTTTCATACACGGACAAGTACTTTTTCCAAGTACTTAATTTATTTTTCTTACCTCAATGTCTTCCATGTCCTTCATGTATACTTACTCTGCCATTGTGTATGACCCTTATGTGTGGAGTACACATACAAATCTATACCGAAGTATAGAGAGGGTACAACACGTCTGCACACCACGGAGATCCAGTCAGATATGTGAACTCTGATTACTCTCCAGTGATGTATACCTTGCGATGGTGGTGGGAGGAGGGGTCGCGTGACGCTATGCGCATCCACCCTCGCTCTCGATAGGGTGGGTTGGATCCGCGCTGACGTCACACACCCATACGCTGCGGTGACTCATCGACTACTATTTACTCTCCGCCCTCTATCGATGCGATGCAAACTCGCGCATGGTGGGGGCTTTGTATCATACATGTTTCATAAGTCTGTGGTGGGGGGTGGTTCACTATCTATTATAAAAGAAGTTGGTATGGTGATATGAAATCAGAAGTTGTATACCTAGCAGTCGAGCAGTCAGCAAGAGTAGTGAAGTTATTCAGTGCCTACACAGTGAGAGAGATCAGTGAGTGTGTTTTTCTATTGAAAATTATTTATATTTTCCATATATATTATCATCATGTCAGTTCCAAAAGTAGATTTACAAAAAATCAATTCTATAATTAAACAAGAGATGGAAGTGTTAGAGCAAAAAGTAATATCATCTTTGCCACTGAATGAAGCTTACCCAATTAAGACGATGTCAGTTTGTTCTACCCGGTTTGGTAAATCCATTTTATTGATACTACTTGATGTAAGCAATGATACATTATTCAAAACATGGCTGCCAAAACGCGTTTCAGAACAATTTACCGATGATGATGTAGCATGCATCAATTCATCAGGTGGTAAATATACAGTAGCATATTTGGGTCAGAGTCCACAAAGCTTTGCCGGCATGAAAACGAGATCGTTGGTCAAATTTGATCTCACTGAATAATTGTAATATATAATTTCCACTTGTCATATCTTCTAATTCTGATTCTTTTATATTATAGGTGATAATTGTAAGGAAAATATAAAAACTTTTCATACATTGTTAAACACACTCTTCGGTGGAGACATCATCAAAAGTCTAATGTGAGTAGTACTGATTATTTTTGTAGCATTCTTATTTCAATAATTTCTCTTTGATCATAGCTTCATTTTTGAAAAATGTGGATGATGTATGCAAGTCAACACTGGACCGAAGCCATAGACATCTCTTCCGCCGTTGAAAGGTTAACTTCTGAGTTGCGTGCTTTGAGCGAGGATGCTCACCACGCCACCATTTATGACCTGAGCGTATGCTATGATGAAGAAAGGATCCAACACTGTATGCGTGATTACGAGAACTACAAAAAGGGTGTGGATCTCTGCGAGAAATATACAGATGGTTCTTTCGATCTACATCACCTCTGCGACGCAATGATTGAATGTGAGCTGAAAAGATTTCTCCACCGCCTCCTACCATACCTACCTGAAGACATCATCAAAAAGTACCAACTGGATGATGATGATAGTGAAATCGAAGAAGGAGAAAATTATGATGAAGATGAAGAAGAAGTTATATTAGATTGTTTGTACATACCTAAGACTATTTGAATTCTAAGCTAATGATATTTGAATAAAAAAACATAAAAATTTTTTACACATGTTTTATTTACCTATTTCTCTTTTACATGAATAAAGAAAGAAAAATGAAAAAAATGTGTGTGTGTGTGTGTCTTCATCAATATCTGCAGTGAACTGAACCATCCAATGCATTGTATGTCAAAAATGTATCATGCAGAATGAGTGCATATACTTTGGTGTTGGCTGGGAAGTTGACTTTCCTAGTTTCAAACTCGAGCTTAATATCAATAGTTGATGATTTTGTGGCATTCGGCTGATGTGAACAATCAATGATGAATAGTGGATTTTGTCGAAATTGACCAATGTCCATGAGAGGTTCACTCATATCTTTATCATAATAACTTCGTTGAAAGTTCTCATAGGCATAATAAGCCGAGGTATCGAGTTTTTTATCGAAATCCAAATTCCAACGTTCATATGGGTATACTTCAGAGTTCAAGTACACACGAATGTTATTGATATCAGCAGTTGTGAATTTAGTGATGTCCTTTGTCCTGTCTTCAGAAGTGGTAGTGCTTTGGAATCCAATGATGATGTAACGAGGTGTTTCAAGGGCGTTGGTTGTCTTGATAGCCCATATGTCTGAAGACGTGCCACGTAGTGATGGAAGTTCATAGAGATCCCACATGCGATAAGCCAACTTGATTTTAGCATTCAGACCGCTTTTGTTGATTCTATTTAAAAGTTTGAGCTTGTGCTTATCTTCTGGCACTATGTGTCTTATTTTCCACTCAATTTTATTGATTTCCAAATCAGCATCAACCTCACCAATATATGAGTTCTTGAAGGATCGAGCGATTATTAAAATCATTTCTTGTTTGGCATTCAAGATACTTTTGTTGTAATCTTCAGCGAAACCCATCAAATATTTCAGTGGTAATTTACCACTGAATACGTGACTAGTTGTATCCAAGATATCCTGTTTAGTTTCCGAAAGTCCCCATCCAGTTGTCAATAAAGTGTTAGCATGCGATTGTCCAAATGATATCATATTCTTCATTGTAGATGTTATCCCCGGCTTCCTGACCACAGCAACTTGTTCACCACCCATTTCGTAGCGAATTTCATCAAAAAGGAAGGCGATTGCATTATTCGAGAGATAACATAATTTTGTTTCATCTTTAGGTGTGAATTTACCCTCTATATAAATGAAACTCTCAGCAATGTCAAGTATAACGTCTTGATTATTGATTGCAATTCGAATTTCATCTGAATTCCTAAACAATGGTGATCCATATGGTTTATATGTATGCTCATGTAAACTTGTGAGGGAATGATCGAGCATCGGCTCGTCAAATATATTCAACTTTTCACTATTTGTTTCGAGCACCATTGTTCCTTACTTTCAGTCCAATTGATTTCAAAAATTTGAGATCTCTCAGCGAGAGAGCAGTGTGGTGTGCTAACTGTTTAGCGTACACTTTTGGAATGAGCCTTTTTCTATTCGAACCTTCCTTTTTAGCTATTTGTGGAATGTTTTCAAATCCTTGTCGATTCTGTCTATTATAACAAAAACCCATAATAGTTATTAGATTTTTTTCAATTCCAAAATTATAACAATCTCTTCTGCACTTCCAAAATCAATGAGATTATTATTATGATCCAAAATACGCACTGTGATGTTGTGAATCAACTGACGACCTTCTGGACTGATGGGCATATATATAATCTTGTGTGGTTCTTTTGTGAGATTGAATCCAGGCTCCACATCGATATCGAATGAAAAAAGAATGTGGGATTCTTCATTGTTTATGTATGAACCAGATATAATGTTGCAATCTAAGCGGATTAGTCTCACAGTTGTTATATTTATCGGATGTGAGGATTCGTGTATCTGATTCGGTTGAAATCTATCAAAATTAAAACCCATCATCTTTGCTATGGAATTCGGATGAGTTAGATCAATTTCATATTTTGATCGCATCTCACATTTGAAAGTATTATTATTGGCATGTAGGTAGAATATATCATCTGCATTGGTATCGTTTTGATTTTTCCCATGAAACAATCGAAACATGATATGTTTCTGAATAACTGCATTGATCTCATCTATTTCATAGGCACCACATGGAATTTCAATTGTGTACTTCTGAAGTATTGGTGAACTTATATCACTGATTCTAAAACTGATCACATTGTTTTTTTCAGTTATATTATTTACTGTGTTGCATCCATAGAATCCTAAAAGTCCCAATCCATAACGACTGTTTCTATCCAATTCAACGGGTGGGAAAAAGTCTGCACTCAAGACACTCGTCCCGACAGCTTGTAGTTCGAACTTCCGTGACATGACTGATACATTTCATGGATTTCACTTCAATTTATTGTTGTCTACAACACACTCGGGACAACCTACGCTTTTTCGGAGATGGTTCATCAATATCCATTTCATTTTTATTAGCACCAATATTCATATCCTTTATATTGCAATAACAGCAGAATATTTTTCGAGGTATAGGACCATCATTCACATCAGAATCTGAAACGCTTTCGCCGTCAAGATTGTGGTGGTCATTGCAATATCTATATTTCATTATATCAACATCATCTTGTAGACTTTTAGGTAACTTTTCCCAAACAGAAGCAATCTCATGTGCAGCGCATGCGAGTATCACTTCCTTCGGCATATTTGCAAGCATCACTCGATCCATTCTTGTCAAGGTCCGATATTTTGAATACATTTTGAGTGATAATCCCATCGTCCTAATAGCCTCTCGAGTCATTGCTGGAGTTTTATCCATTCTATAATAATTCAGAGAGAAACTTCAGGCACAAGTGACCGCAGAAAACTGTGTTGAACTTCTGCTGGCGATCATAGTTATATAGAATTTTCACTTTCGAACATTTCTGGAAGTATTGAATCAACTCTATTGGTGGGGGTAGATTTCCAAAACTATCAAAGTATGTAATGTCTTTCCCACATTTGCTGTATGCCACCCAATGTGTTCCCGATCCTCTTATTCCATCTAAATTGACAATGGCGGTCTCGCGGTGTCGTGGACCTCTAGTAGGTAATGTATCACGCATGAAAATACCGCGAAAGTATGGAATTTTCATTTTCTTGGCATAATAAGTGAGATCGATGTCGGTGAGAGGTTTTCGAGGTAGGGAATCAACTAGTTTTTTGGATTGTATGGTTTCAAATAGAGTCCGAGTCCTTTACGGTAAGGTTTAAGGTATATACCACTACCACTTTTACCCAATGCCACACTTTCCATTTTCCTATTATGACGATTCGCTTCGATCAGGGCGGTTCTGCTTGCTTTTGCTGAATTCACAGCTCTGGTGATGCCTGCAACAGCACCAGCTAAACTTCCGAGCGCAGACAATCCAGCAAAAATTGGTATCAATGGTAGAATCCCTCCGACTTTAGGTATTGGAATTATGCGAGGCGTGCGGATCGTTTTCTTTCCACCGGCAGCTTTGAGGTATTTACGTGCTGCATGCAATGCCACTACGGTGGCTTTTTTCAAATTATTCGTCACAAATTGCTCACCCCCAGCTTTTTTCAGTACATTCCGCACTTTATGAACCACCCCAGAACCAAAGGCGATTTTTATGAGATTATTTTTCTTCTTCTTCGGTTGATTTCTCTTCTTTTTCTTCGGTTGATTCCTCTTCTTTGTCTTCACAGTAGTACTACTACAACCCATACCGAAACGTCTCTTTGATTTCATAATGTTGGTAACGAGTAGGGCAGCTATTCTTTCCTTAATACCAGCGTCCTTCGATTTAACCCTGTTCCAAGCTGCGTATTCGAGTTCTTTGTCTGCTCTATGTCTCGCTGTGAGATCAGTTAGATGATTCAAATATTGAATATCGTGTTGTTTGCATGCAATATCCAATTTATTGATTCCAGGATCTTTGCGGGCTAAACGTTTTTCCAATTTTGTACCGGGTCCACAATACTGATATCCTCCGGGTAAATGTAATTCGAACGGCAATTTGTTTATTAAATTATTAACGAATCCACGACCGCTTTTTCTGCATCCACTACGAACACATCCGTATCGTTTGATGGTACTCATTTAAATGAAATGTTCACAGCATATCATCGCTTACATAGTCTCCAACCACGGTACGATGCGCATTGTGAAGCAGAAAGAAAAGTTTGCTGTAGATAATCTAGATGAAAAATTCGGTTGTGGATTGAATGGACAGAAAGTGTTGCGGCATGGTCCACTACTTCCATCATCTGTTCGAGGACTCATTATCGGACCATCGAATTGTGGAAAGACGAATGCCATGATCTCTCTTTTAACACATCCACAAGGACTGCGATTCACAAATGTTTATCTCTATTCGAAATCACTCAATCAACCCAAATATCAATTCCTACGAAATGTATTGGAACCCATCAAGGGGTTGGGATTTTATACATTCAGTAATAATGCAGAAATAGTGGAACCATCCGATGCCAAACCAAATTCTGTTTTCATTTTCGATGATGTAATATGTGAAAAACAGGATATTATAAGATCATATTTCTGTATGGGACGTCATAAAGATGTTGACTGTTTTTATCTTGCTCAAACATATTCACGAGTGCCCAAACAGTTAGTGCGAGATAATACCAACTTTATCGTAATGTTCAAGCAAGATGAAACGAATCTACACCATATTTATTCGGATCACGTGTCACCCGATGTAACATTTAAGCAATTCCAATTGATGTGTGTTAAATGTTGGGAGGATCAATATGGATTTTTGGTCATTGATAAGGATAGAAAAATGCATGAAGGTAGATATCGCATGGGGTTCGATAGTTTTATATATCCATGATAATACAATACGCATTCAATCGATCGCTGAATTGCATAGAGGTTACTTCAGTGTATTCTCTCTCTTGTGAAGCAAAATGAAGACAAAATATGATAAAGTAGTTGAAGATAAAAACAATGAATTGAATTTGAAACGCCAACTTGTTGAGACAACAGAAGCTGTACGGCAGAAATTTAACTCTATCAAGAGTGGACTTATTGAAAATCGAATGGCGCTTGAAAAACTCTATGATCCCATAATGAAGCCATTAAATGTTCTTTCTTCAGCTGCTGCTACCACGAAACCACAGCCACCACAGCCGACGTTTTCGATGAAGCAAGTGAATTCTCAGTCTACTCCAATAAAAGTTAGGAGTACTTCAGTGGGAAATAATTCATCATATAGTAGTGAATTATCATCTGTTGACAGTGAGACAGATACCATCAAAGAATTCGGAAAAGATGAAAAGTCCGTATTTGATAATTTTGAAGACAATACTGGAGATGTTTTGAAAAGACATTTGGAAAATGTCAAAACTAAGAATGCAGCTTATGACAGAATATTTGGCATACGGTTAGATCCTACTACACAAAAACTGAAAATGGGGAGTCACAATGTACGTTTCAGTGATGGAAATATATTATTTTGGAACAAAAATAAAACACGAACACATGAATTCCCAAGTAGTCTGGAGTTATACAACATGATTTTTTTGAAAAACCCACCTGAAGTTGATGATGATGATGAAGTTCGTCATACATATGCTAAAATATTGAGGCTAACAAATGCACCTTACAAACAACATCTACTGCGAAATGGTTTCAAACACCCGAAATCTAAAAAATTCCGTGAAGTTATTAAACCTATACTAAACTTATCACATTATCAGACGACCAGAAGTAGGACAAAAAAAGGTGAAGGGTTCCATCGAATGAAAATGCAGAAAATGTATGATCCCAAACCTGCGAATTATGTTTACTGGAATTCACCCAAGGAGTTAGTCGCTCGTTTGCGGCTATTGATATCTTCAAAGTCAGCTGGACACACTGGACATGATAATGAAATAATTTCCATAATTGAAGAATTACGTGAGGAAGGTATAATAATCTAATACATCAGCAAAAATGATCAGTTTGTTCTCATTATATGATGCCGTAACATTGTCAAATTGTTTGTCTGAATGAAAACAAATAAGTGATTGCGAGGAGATGGATAATGAAATAAGTGATGTCAAACGACAAGTTGTCAATGAGTTACATAAGCCGGCAAGACGTAATTTCATCAGAAGAACCACCACCGTCAAAGGTTTTGCAGATCTGTGGCAAATAGATCTTGCCGAATTACAACCTTATGCTAAACATAACAAAGGATATCGATATGTTCTTGTGGTCATTGATTGCTACTCGAAATATCTATGGACGAAGCCGATTAAAAATAAAACAGGTAGTGCTGTAACCAATGCAATGGAAGATGTGCTGAAAGAAGCCAACTATTCCCCGAAACATCTACAAAGCGATCAAGGATCAGAATTTTTCAATAGTTCTTTTTCATTTTTGATGCGAAAATATAAGATCAACCATTATTCAACATTCAGCACCATGAAGGCGGCCATAGCTGAAAGAGTAATTCGAACAATAAAGACGTGGCTTTATAGAGAATTTTCAGCGATGGGACACAACAAATGGTTGAATATTCTTCCAATCATAACAAGCAAATATAACAATAAGGTGCATCGTACAATTGGTATGAAACCAATCGATGTTATGCCAGCAACAAAACTGAAATTCAAAAGTTCCAAAGTAATCCCTCGAAGAAAACAAAGTATTTCCAAATTTCGAATGAATGATATTGTACGTATAAGCAAGTACAAGAATATTTTCGAAAAGGGTTACACTGCCAATTACACAACAGAACTATTCAAAATTGTTAAAATTAACCAAACATACCCCATAACTTATATTCTTGAAGACATGGATGGGAGCCCGATTAGAGGATGTTTTTATGGAGAAGAATTATTGATAACGCAAAATCCTGACGTATACCTAGTTGAAAAAGTGTTGAGGAGGAAAGGAAATAAACTATACATTAAGTGGTTAGGCCTTCCAAGCGGAAAGAATTCATGGTTACACAAAAGTGCTATGGTTTAATATTTGAATGAAATTGTATTACTTATTATTCTCACTAAGCTGTAAGATTATTAATAAACTATAGAAAATATAGAACTATTTTTGAGTTTTTTTTCAAAATGAATAAATCATGAAGTGGTGAACGTTGCCCCAACCAAACGCAACGCCCAGTGTATGCCAAAACCGAAATAATCTGCATACTCCTCCCCACTTCATAGATTTTTGAAAAAGTCTTTCATTTCAACTCACAACATTGATAACATTTCATAATCCTCAGAGCTAATCACTATCAGATTGGAATGCGTGATCAAACTCTTTTCGCCACTTATCACGTACAGATGCTACCATATCAAAAAGTTTAGTGGACTCCTGAAGCTCAATCTCAGCTTGCATTTTCAAACAAAGGGCGGACTGATTCTTCTGTGTGATTTTGAAACGGAGTTTATCTGCATCTTCACACATTTTGATCAGTTCAGCCTTCGATGATACAATCTTTGCATCGAGCTTCTGAAGAACCACCTCGTCGTCCATGCTACCTCTTCGAACATCGTCATCGCATTTGACGATGATAGCTCTCGATTTTACGATGCTGCATTTCGCTTTCTTAAGCATGTCTCCACAACGCTGCAGTGGACCAAAAGAATGAAGCGATACATCTTCCAAATCACCTATCACATTCTTGAAGGTGTCATCTACTTTCTTCTTACGGGGTTTCCGTACACCCTTACTTGTTTTCTTGGGATTTGAAGCAGTAGATGCACACTTTCTCCTAGATGGTTTCGCTTTCGTATCGACACTAAGAGGAGAGAGAAGTGACGGGCATTTTGGTAGTGACAATTGTGAAAGGGTTGGATCAACACTTTCTGAAGGTTCCGGTATATCTCCCATCTTCAGATAATCATCAATGTTATATTCATCGATGAAACCTTCTTGGGATGACAAGTGATATACCGGAATATCTTCAAAACCAAAGTCATCATTTGTTGCAATACATGGCATTGCTTCTTCTTCAGCAGACAAATTTGGTAATGAGTTCATATTTAGCTCGTAGGAATGTGTGATATCAATGGGATGTGGACAGAAATGGTGCTGATGTTAATGCGACTCTAAGTTTTATTCAAACAAGTCGACTGGTACATGCGCACAATGAACATGACAACAAACCACCATAGAAGGAGAGGGAGTAGATATCCCTCCCTCCCAGGAGTTACCTTCACAAACTTCATAGGAAAAAGAAGTGTTGGACATCAAGAAAGTGAAAAATTCAAAATAATAGACCTACGGACGAATCCGCGGATTCGAGACCTTGACCGCTGTTTTGATTCGCGAGCGCGAATCAAAACGCGATTAAATTCGCGGCCGCGAATCGAACTGCGATTAAATTCGCGGCCGCGAATCGAACCGCGAAATAATTTGCTGGTTGAAAGTTATGATGGTGGAGGTAGGTCCAGAACCGGCTCAGATCTCCTACTCCTACTTATTTTTGAAAATTATATCTCACTCATGAATGATAATAAAGAAAAAGTTTGTTGGTCAAAAACATTAAAAATGATCATATCTTCCAAGAAAAAATATAAAATTGTAGGTTATACTTGAAATAAATTTTACAACAAAATCTCGATATCAATATTTAAAAAAATCATATCTCACTCATAAGTGGGAATTTCAAAAAAGTTCTATGATGAAAAACTTTCGCAATGATCATATATTTCCAAAAAAATATATAAAAAAAATCGCAGCAAAATATCTGAAAAGCGGTTCAATGCATTGCCCCTAATCAAAACATTCTGCACTTCAATGGCTGGTGGATACGCCAAGATTCAGATACATGGGTGCCCACCCAGGGTTTTTGACCCTTCATGTTAAATTCCTCCAGTATTAACAAAGTTAATACTTCTGAACTAAAGAAAATATCTCTTTTGAATAGGAACGTATGTGAACTGTTAGCAGTTTATAAACACAAGCAAGGGTCAAAAATATATGCTTGTAAATTGCCCATGCAGAGTTTTTGAAGCATGTACAATTTACAAGCCTGTAAACTGCAAGATATTTCACATACGTTCCTTTTACTTGCACTTCTATCACAAAAAGTCATATTTTCTTTGGGGGAATTTATCATGAGGGGTTAAATAAAGGTCTTTAGAGGTAGCTATAACGAATTCCTTCGGAGATCGCATTAGCTCAGTTGGTATAGTTTATATGTGTTGTGCTATTTGGCACTAGATGGACCAACTCTTCAGTTTTACGGAATTGTAGGAGCATGTATATTTAGTCGCATACATTTCAGGGGTTTGATTTAAAACATTCATATAGAAGAAATTTGACTAATTCTTTCGGAGGCTGCGTAGCTCAGTGGTGAGTTTGCAGTGTGCCCCGAGAAAGAAATCTCTCTATATCACCTAGGAGGTGGGTGGAGGGTGATATTAAGAGATTTATTTCTCGGGCTTTTTTTGGTTTTGTGACCTTGCACTTTTCACAGGCGATTGTTCCACAATTTCGTTTTCTCTAATGGGTGATATGATAGTCGGCACTATATTTTCCATGTCCAACAGTGCCTTAACCGCCGCTTCACTTTCTGATTGAGATTTTGTTACTAACGCCATTACAGATAAAACACAACTGAACTATCGCAAAGAGACGCTATGAAATAAAAATTTACCCAAATGAAATGAATTTACGGTCATCTCAGGTAAAATTCACCCTCACCGGTCAGTTACTAAAATATTAAAGCTATTGTAGACGGCAGGTATCATTGGCGTTTCCATGCGGGGTTGAATCAGTGCATATTGGAATTGCTGTAATGTATTGTATCCGCGATATAATGGATTTTATCGAAATTTGTCATACTTGATAAAAGATTTGAAAGAGTAAATTCAACTAGAAAAAATATTTGAAAATATTTTTTTTGTCATGTTTCTGCACTTTAATTCGAAAATCAAACATTTCTTTTTAGAATCTCTAATATTTTTGTATCCACGTTATAATGGATTTTATCGAAAAATGTCATACTTGATAAAAGATTTGAAAGGATGAATTCTAATAGAAAAAAATTTGAAAATATATTTGTCATGATTCTGCGGTTTCATTCGAAAATCAAATATTTTTTCCTAATAATCTCTAAGATTTTTTTATCCACGTTATAATGGATTTTATCGAAATATGTCATACTTGATAAAAGATTTGAATGGGTGGATTCTACTAGAAAAAAAATTGAAGATATATTTTTGTCATGTTTCTGTGGTTTAATTCGAAAATCAAATATTTTTTCCTAAATATCTTCAGCATTTTTGTATCCTCGTTGTTTGCATTTGCGTCACTAATTAGATGACGAGGAAATCTAGGTTAATGGAGGAATTGCTATTCTCAGGAGATGAAGTGTGGGTTTAGTGGAGGTGGTAACCCCCACTCACGATTGTAACATATAAAATCGGTCCAAAATCCTAACATTTCATTCGACTTTTGTATTTTCTGTTAGAAACTGTGTTTGTATAGCAATTATGGTTGATCAAGTTGGTTTTGCATTGGAAGCCCTCTCCCAATTAGATGCCAACAATCAAGTTGATGTGTTGGCAGGTGACGAGTTTGTTTGGGAACAAGAAGATGAAGTTGTAGTGGGTGAGAATGGTGACAATGGCGAATTCCATGACCTGGTAGATTTTGAAGATGGCCGCCAAGACATACCCGCTGGGGATGACTTCGTCGAAGAAGAGTTCCTAGAAGATGACGGAGAAGAACCAGAAGTAGACGATGGAATTGTACCAGACTGTGAGGATGTCCCCGAAACGATCGTGAGCAATGCCCATCAGATAAATATGACAGAGGTGTTAGAAGACGTTGCAACAAATTTGTACTGTTGTAGCTTTTCATTTGTTACTATCAAAACTTGTGATAATGAAAAACGCTTCCTATGTGATATTTGTTTTGTACGGTATTGCGGCATGAATAATAATGGTGAGTGGTATCAGCATGTTAATTCACATGATACACTCGAGTATGCAAATGTTCCCACTCATAATTGTTATTCTTGTCACTCACCCCTATATCTGCTCTGTCCCGTAGGTGGATGTGTACATTGTAACAAATAACAGAGCTGAAATAGGGGTGGGGTTATGATGGGGTGGGGTTTTCTGGTCTGAGGGATACTGGCTAAAGAAAGAGGTGTGGCTTAAGACATAGTGCGGATTGAAGTGGAAGGTCGGAGTAGGTGGTCGAAGTGGGGACTGGAGTAGGAGGTCGGAGAAGAAGAGGAGTGGGTGGTCGGAGTGGGGATTGGAGTAGGAGGTCGGAGAAGAAGAAGAGGAGTGGGTGGTCGGAGTGGGGATTGGAGTAGGAGGTCGGAGAAGAAGAAGAGGAGTGGGGTGGAGGTCTGAGTGTTTAAAACAAGAACTTCCTCCGAATAATCTTCAGTCACTCTTCTGAACTGACATCAGCTACCACATCATCCACAAGATCACCCGCCAGATCAACCACCAGCCAACTGAATTAGCAGACTATAGCAAGCTGTAATAATTTGAGAGTAAGTTAACAATCTTGTAATCATGAACCCGTTTAATTTTTTTTTGTATGTTTAGCTATGGATTCTCCCGCATTAACTGGTCTTGCAGCAATAACGATCCTGAGTAACATCAGGGTGGATGGCGCCGCACCTCAAATGCCAGACGAAGAGCACTTCAATGACGTTATGGACGTCATCAGGAGAGAGGTCCCCGAAATGCAGTCGCTGACGATGGACCAACGCAGACGGCAAGGTGGGTTCATTAACGGAGTTGCTTCCAAGAGATCCCGTGACGCAGGAGCAAATTCGTCGATGGAAGGTTTGCCTATAATCCAAATTGCTGACAGCGATGATGATTTCCTGCCTCCAAAACCACCGAAGAAATCATCATCGAGGAAGCACGCACACAACAGCAGAAGAAGGGTGTCCAAGAAGACATCCTCAACTGTTGTGACACCGGTTATAGACGCACCTTTACCACCTGTCGTTGAAGTTGCCCCTCCACAACCCACTGCTGAAGAAGTCCACCCTCCAGCACCTATCGTACCTGAGCTGGAGATGAGTGTGCAACGGGCAAAGCGTGGGATAGAGGAGGCCCAGCGGGACTATGATGACAGTCAGCTGGCGCGGGCAGAACTCAACCGCCAGCTGGAAGAGCTTGAGCGCCAGCAGGCAGAGCTGATGGCCCGCGATCGGCAGCAAAGTCTCCGGGAGGTCCAGCTAGTCACCAGGCTGGAAGACGCCAAGGCGCAGGGGGTGGCTTTGGTGGCACGGCTCCGAAGCAACCTGGAGCAATTTGCTAATTTTAATTTTTAGATATGTTAAGGTTAAGGTTAAGTTATTTGTAAGTAGATATAAGTTTTGTATATGTAGATTTAGAATAAAAATAGAAAAAAAGATGAAGTGAAATAGGAGTGCACATTTAATGGTCTGGTGCACATTGAACAATGCGGAGGATGGGGCATTTTTCTTCAATTCATCTGAATTATGTTTTTACATATTTTATTTATATTTTATTTATATACATATTTTATTTATATTTTATTTACATATTTTATAAAATAATATGATGTGTATTTCTCCCATCTCCTGATTTCTCTCAGCCTTCAAACCCCCACTCTCTTCTCCCACCCTACACTGCCACCCCCGAACTAGTATAAATTCAATGCCAGCTCAGATTATAGTATCAGTCTTCCAAGATGCCTCTTCCAGACTCCACCTCGTCTCCGAGACATTGTGCCGAATTCGAAGATGATTTGGAACGGGAAGCGATGATAGAAAGATATCAGATCGTCTCTGCCGTACAGGTCCAGCAGGTATACCAGGGTGAGAGGCAGGATCCATTTTACCATCGAGATCCACGGGGTCCGATTCAGGTGAATGAGGTGTCGGACTCCACAGATGTGTGGAACTATCCATCTCCGTCGACTTCGGACGACGAAGATATGGATCAACGCGTCGACGACTTCGATAGCTCCTCGGAGGATGAGTTCGAGGATGATGGCCAAGTGGTCCATATCCGTGTCGAGGACATAAATATGGACCTCGACCCGGACGAGTTCCCCGTAGAGGACGACTCCGATGATGACACCATCATCTTGGTGTCATCGGATGACGAGGATGACGATGTCATCTAAGTCCTCACCCTGCCCCCCCCCCCCCCCCCCCGTGGTCGTCCCGCATAAATATGCGGGATGGCACCCAGCTCTTCGGAGCACCCAATAGGCCCTTTTCAGGGCCACACAAAGAACATAAACACACGCATCTGCGCCACTCAATGGCAAAAATGTACAAAGTTTCCATAACTTGAATTGATACTTTTCAAAAAGAACTCACCCACTACCAAATTCTATAATATATTTGGTGAGTAAGAAATGAAAAATTTCAACATTGATTTAGAACATTTTATTTGTAATATTTTCATAATACAAATTTATTTTTCAAACAGCGGGTTCTGGATCACTACCTGGAGCCCACAGTTTTGGTCTATGTGTGAGCCAAACATCAGGATGTTTATTCTCCAATTCAGCTAACCTTCTTTCCAAATCATTATATTTCAGCATCACTGCAGATGTGACATTCAATGCATTGGCATCCAAATCATTTTTCAGATTTTTGCTGTTGTAATCGAGTTCAGTTGTCAACTCTGATATTTTTCGTGTCATTGTGGCTGTAGCATCCCATACTTTGATATCCACATCACTTTTTAGATTTTTGTATTTGCGATCTAGATCATCAGTCACCTCCTCTACTTTTTCATTGAATGCTTGACGGGCTTCAGGTACAATCTTAGCCATTGTGGCATGTATGGCAGCCTGCAAGGCTTTAAGGACAAGTGCCTTCGTCTCCGTAATTTGTTCATTGAGATATAATTGAGTTACACAATCACTCTCGTCTATCGGTTCACCAGCATTTTTCAGTCTTTTACCTTGCATATCATATTGGTCGTCAGGCGAAAGCTTGAATCCCATACCTTGAGGACCTTGGGAACCTTGAAGAACTCGAAATTTGACAGTACCCCATTTTCGTCTACGGCCGAATTTATCAATAGCTTTGGACATCTTTCTTCCACCTTGATATCTTTCATACTGATGATTTCAAGACAATTAAAATCTATATATCTCTGTGTAGATATTTATTCTCTTAAATGAAACAATAGGAAATCAGAATAACGTGTATATTTATATATTTTTATATATTTGGTAACTGGACAAGACATTAACTAAAATTGACTAGTATAATTTGACTTTTATATAATAAGCGTAATTACATCTCAAATACAAATAAATAAGTATGGTGGTGAATTTTCCATTTGAAATGATATTTCATTTGTTCAATTCAGCTGTTAATAAATGAAGTAATTGATCCAAAGGACTCTCTTGGGAAAAAGATTGAATAATATTGGAAACCCAACGAATATTCTCTACTGGATCATTCTGGTAGAATTCTATATCGCTATGACCCCAAGGAAGAGTGTGTGTCGTATTGGGAATGATGAACCGTTTATCATCATGGTATGACAATGCAACTTTGTTCTTCAATTCAGTATACATGTCATGCAATATGCTTCTGAACGAGTTCATCTTCCTGAATATTAGACCACCCTGTTCGACAATTTTCTTATAATCTTCACATGTCAATTCATTCTTTATGACGGATCTTTTGACACCTTTTGCTTTTTTGAATTCACTACCTACAGACTGAACATAATATGCTTTGGCACCGGTACCATAAAAGCTAATTATGGGATCATTCGGAAATTCATCTTTGAAATTACCCAGAATTGACTTTGTAATAGGAATATTGAATTGGTTTCCTACGTTGTAATTGGAAGTATCAAACTCGCATATATTGTTGGTCATGAAATCATAAAAATTATCGGTATTTACTTTCAAAATTAAAGAATCCGTGTCAGTGTAGAGTAAGGTGGCATTTTCTGCATAATGACGTTTAATACATCCATAGAAAAAGTTGTACATGACTGTTTTGGATAATTCTAGAATACAAAATCCCAAATATAGCGGTTTATCGTACAATACATTAACTTTGCCCAATTGAATAGCAACAAAATTTTCTGAAAAAATTGAACAGCTTTTGAAATTTGGACGTGATATTAGGGCGCTAGCACCAATTTTCCTCTTGATACTTTCCCAATGCGTAACCAGTCTAACATCAATTCTGTTATCAACGTTTTCCATTGTTTTCCCATAAACTGCATTATTCATGAGTTTATAGAAATCTTTTTCAGCTTTGTTGTTAGATCGATTTCGCATTTCAGTGTTCAAATCAATATAAGGTTTCATCCAACATGACTGCTTGAATCTCAACACTCTATGTGTGTTCATAATAATAAGACCATTGGCCACAGCCTGCTGTAAGTTTTTATAATGTACAATATATTTTCTTTTGTCATTTAAATTTGGAATTAATTTAGGAATTTTTGATTTCGAGTGTGGTGGTATTAAACTTTCAACGAGAAAGGGAAGATCAGCATGTTTGTCATGTAACTCTTGGGGATAATGAACATCTACTTCAAGAACATAACCGTATGGACTATCAGATGCCACTCCCATTACATCCAAATTGATTATTTCATCGGGTGTTAGCCATGCAAAATCGTTGGTGGGTAATGGTTGTGACATACTGTGACCATATAGGTTAGTTGCATCTAAATATGATATGTATGATGAAGGTTCATCTGGGTTATAATCGGGTAAAAATTTATTATTAGCTATATGCTTCCTTTCACTACACTGACTTATTCCGCCCCGTATTCCTTTTTTGAAAAAATTAATCATGTCAATGTCTGTCAATAATTCCAATTCAATATTCGTATACTTCAGCATTGCATCCCACGATAATCCGGGCGCTGTATAATACTGTGCTGGATCTAATTTATATTTATCTAAGCATATATTTCGAAAATTCTCAAATATGTCGCATAATAGAAGAACATCGGACTTCAAATATAAATCCGAGTATTCCCCTAAACTCTTACACTCGAATAAATGCCAAACAAGTTTCGCTCTCATATAATCCTTATCTGATATATGCTCTCCGTTAAGATTGTCATAAAACTGATTTTTAGTGGGTAGAGTTGGATAATTCAACTTGTCAATATGATCAACAAAGTTATATGGAAAAACACCTTTCTGTCTCATCAAATTGAATTTGTCAATTTGTGGAAAATGTTTATGCATCTCAATACACTGATCGGATGTTAAGTTAGCACCTAAGTTCTGCAAAGAATTCGACATGAATTTGAAACTATCTATAAATCTCATTTTCAAAAAATTCTTTTTTTCTTTTCCGTCTTTGTCAGTGTATGTGTGAGTGAATAGATGCTTAGTGAAAGAAATGTATTTTTCCTTAGTTTGTGGAATAACATCCACTTTGTCTTTGTTTCTATACAGTTCTTTTATGAACAAATGACAATCATACCCACTCAGATTATGGAAAATGATTGGAACAAAATTTGGCAATTTGAAATTTAAGTTACATACGGAATGTGCGGCAGGTGATCTTTTTTTTCCAGTGAGGTGGCAATGGTCTCTCACTTTCACATCACCACCCGTGAATGGTTTATCACATATTCCACAAAATTGTGTAGAAGAAAACTCTGCTTCTTCCGCGGGGGTTTGTGCAGCCATAGGAATTGGATACCTCAAATAATTGTGATAAATATTTCTCAAATCATCTTCAAGTTTTGTAACAAATTTCTCGGCTGCATCCTCACCCCTATATGTAACAAATTTCGATAATTTATCATTGTATGAACATTTTATCGAATAAGCAAATGAATAAGGTTCGTGTTTGTATGTTTTATTCGAGAATGAGTGTTTAGGGTTGGGTTGACTAGTTTGAATGGGTTTGAGAACTGATTCAAAATCAGCATAAACTACAAATGGCACCTTCATTTGTTTCTCAAAATTTTCAAACATAAGTGCATTACCCGGTAACATTTTACCATATTTGTTGATTCTGAAATTGACTGATGGTGTTGTAGTACTCAAGTGATTACAGTCATGCAACTGATGACGTAACAGTAATCGCTCGTGAGAGAAATACAATAAACATCCATCACAAAAATATTTTTTATGCTCATGCGCAGATAGTTGACTTGAAACTAACCTAGAAAGGTCTTTAATCCAACAATAATGACTATTGCCAGAATCATCTGTTATAAGTAACAAATTAACATGTCTTCTAAGTCTTCTCTGTGAGTAACGCAACGGACCAACCACTTCATATTTCATTTTACCCTTATCAAGTTTTGACTCTAACCCATACACATTAATTGAAATATCATTCATGTCCTCAAACTTTTTTATAGCTTGAAGTTTAACTGGAAAATCCATACCTGTTACATTCAAGACATTGGCGTAGTGGGGGTATGAGGAAACTTCTGACACTCTACCATTCGCAGGAAACAATGCAGATGTGATGGCCCATGCAAAACAATGTTGATCTTCATTACGAATATTCACAACGCCTTTTCTTGTCTCAATGAACTCGGGCAGCTTCACATACGAACATCCGCTGAGTGGACTATACTTGTTGATGTTCACTTCGAGGAACTTAATTTTTTCACAACTCCATCCTGAAACATAACAATAATTTATTATTCATATAAATAGAAATGAAACTTTAAATAAATACCTGAATCACGTTCTTCAAATTCCGTAGTCTGAGCAATAATGACATCACGGAATCCATCGAATAATGCACCCAAATCCGTAGACTGATCCACAATTTTATTCTGTGAATTGAATGACTTCGTGTCACTCAAATCCCGTGTTTGAACAATGTAGCTGCCAAATACTTCCATATTCACTTTAAAGATCTTGTGAACCTTTATTGCCTCTTCAAGTAATCCAATAACCTTCTCCCTGATCTCATTGAAGAATGGCATATATTCAGTGTAAACATTGGTACTTTCCACTCTATAACTCACAATTCTACACTTGAAAGCATTCCTTATAATCTGTATGCCATCACTCACTTGCACACATGCATTGTTCCTGTGTTGGAGAGTTCTTTTGTGAGAATTAACTTGGGATGTAGGAATTGTCACATTACAACAATTGCATGTGTACATTGGTGTCGATGCAGCCACATCTAACTTAATCCTTTTCACAGAAGGGCCACCTTGGCAACTTTGAAGTTGATGCCGACGGAGATTATCACTACGAGTGAACGATTTACCACAACCACAGGAATACATTTTATCGATGTCGTCTTCTCAGCACAAAACTCAACAAAATACTGATTTCACAATCATTCCCACCTCCTTTATATGTAATATCGATGAGTGGGAGAGAGGGTGAACAAATTCTATCCGCTTCGACTATTCATACAACGTCACAGCAGAACCATCCCCACCATATCAATGAAGAGAGGACGGAGAGTAGTCGATGAGTCACCGCAGTGTATGGGTGTGTGACGCCAGTTCACATATCTGACTGGATATCCGTGGCGTGCAGACGTCTCTATACTTCGGTTTAGATTTTTATGCGTACTCCACACATTAGATCATACACAATGGCAGAGTAAGTATACATGAAAGACATTGAGGTAAGAAAAATATATTAAGTACTTGGCAAAAGGTACTTGTCCGTGTATGAAAAAAAATCAAGTCATCACAATCTCTAGGACAAACACAAACCCTGAACACCTCCCAACAATATACATCATGGTCAAGGCTAAGGGCAAGCCCAAGTCCTAGGTCAAGTCCTAGGTCGAGGTCATAGGTCGAGGTCATAGGTCAAGGTCATAGGTCATAGGTCAAGGTCATGGGTCAAGGTCATAGGTCGAGGTCATAGGTCATAGGTCAAGGTCACTGATGACGTCATAGTGGTGGGGGGAGGCCCAGAACCGGCTCAAATCTCCTACTTACTGTCACCTCATTTCTCTTTTACTTTCTTTTGCTTGTATAAAGTCTTCATCATCTGTAACTGTAACTTCCAGATGACTATCATGTAGCTGTTGAACCATTAGTTTTATTGAGCACGCAACGATTAGAACGAATATCAGACAATACTGAAAATATTAATATTTACAAAAATTGAAAAACTGAGAAGTTATATTTACGTTAGAACCGATAAGTAGGTTTGAGCCCAGCGTTGCCACAGCTGTCAAAAAGATAGATTTGAGAAAAATTTCGGAGTGAATTCGCAGTCTGCGTAAAAGGATGTGACATTTATAATTATTTGGTTGAACTGATAAAAAATAGATCAGGACTTTCTTGCCATATGCGGTAGTGTATCTACTTTAATTGTTTCCTCATTATTAATCGATTTTTGGAAAATTAGTTTATTTCAGTGATATTCTTTGGAGTTCATAGTTTCAGAATCAGTCAACTTCACTGAAATGAAATTATATATTAATTATAATTGATTATATATTAATTTAATTTCAGAGGCTGAAACAGAAAACAGTTGAAATAACGAATTAGGTTAGGAATCTATAACGATAACGCCAGAAAATTGAAAATTTACTTCGTTTCGCTACCTTTCGTAGAAGATGTTCGTCTTGCCGATCCCTTCCGAACCTCACATCAGCAGAGTACCAAGAGAGAGACAAAGAACGCTATCGCTTTTGCTTTATAGTCACAGAGTGCCATTTGCAAGTACAAAAAAGTGATAGCGTATGCTTCGTTTCGCTTCGTTATCGCTATGCGACAAAGTTACAGAGTCCCACTGCTCTGATACCTCTGTGTGTTACAAGTTTTTTTTCAACAGGAAATTATTTTCGGCACCCATAGTAATGATATGAACCCACTTTGGATGAGCCAGTTTCTGGCTTAATCCCTCAAATCGAATTTTCTTTGGGGTACTTCACCCCCACTGCAAGTGTAACAAGATTTTTTTTTCAACAGGAAATGATTCTCTGCACCCATAGTAATGATATGAATCCACTTTGGTTGAGACAGTTTCTAGTTTAATCCCTCAAATCGATTTTTTTTTAATGGGGTTGGTTTTCCACCCCCAGTACAAGTGTTGCAAGAATATTTTTCAACAGGAAATAATGATATGAACCCACTTTGGTTGGGGCAGCTTCTGGTTATATCCCTCAAATCGCATTTTTTAAAATGGAGTTGGTTTTCAACCCCCAGTACAAGTGTTGCAAGAACTTTCTTCAACAGGAAATTATTCTCTGTATCCATAGTAATGATATGAACCCACTTTGGTTGAGAAAGTTTCTGGTTTAATCCCTCAAATCGTTTTTTTTTAAATGTGGTTGGTTTTTCACTCCCTCTGCAAGTGTTGCAAGATTTTTTTTCAATAGGAAATGAGTCTTTGCACTCATAATAATATGCATCCATTTTAGTTTGAACAGTTTCTGGTTTGATACACCAAATCTCATTCTTTTGAAATGGGGTTGGTTTTCCACCCCCTCCGCAAGTGTTGCACCAATTTTTTTCATCAGGAAATGATTTTCTGCACCCTTAATAATTATATGAACCCGCTTTGGATGAGGCAGTTTCAGGTTTGATCCCTGAAATCGTGTTTTATCACAATGGGGTTGGTACTTATGCATCCACCCTCTCCGCAAGTGCTGCAAAACTTTTTCTCAACATGACATTATTCGCTCCACCGAGAGAATTAAACAACCTCGCTTTGTTGACGTTTCGATCTCAAATTCATGTTTTCCACCATACTGATTCATGAATTGCCATTCCACATTCAATAGTTTTTTTTTTCATTGCAATATCCAATAGAATTTTATTTTTAATATTATTATATTGGAAATGATTACATATGCGCAGAACCCCAAATAAATAGACAGTCCGACGCCACTGACCGATCGAAAATGAGTTGCTATCTTTTGATTGCTGTTTTCACACAGGTTAGAAGAATTGGGAGACATTGAATTCAAAGACAAACTGAAGTCTCAAAACATGGAGAAACAAATGAAAATCAGGAGATTTTTACTTTTTCATTTCAAATAGTCTTATAGATTCCTCAATCTTCATTATTAAATAATTCAATACCCATGCAATGTGGTCCCTTTTCTGATCTAGGTCCTTTTTCTGATCTAGGTCCTTTTTCTGATCTAGGTCCTTTTTCTGATCTAGGTCCTTTTTCTGATCTAGGTCCTTTTTCTGATCTGGTCAGTCTATGTGGGTTATGTTGTTATTGATGAGGGTCGTCGAGTCGTGACGGTCGTGAAATTGAAAATATTGATTGATTGATTTTACCTGTGTCAGAAGCTTAATAGTTATTTATGTACCAAGGACGAAAAACTGTCTATTATAGTCGAGCCTGCAAATTGATAGCCGAGGCGCCGCCGAGGCTGGCAAGCAGGCGAGAGAATATATGTACGCATTTTTTCACCGAGGTGCATATATTACAATTTTTTGTTGACCTCTACAATTTACATACTAATTTCCAATTTCCGAATCGATAATTGACTATTTTTTTAGGCAAGTATTTTTCTTCCGCAGACACTTTTCGTCCGCAAACGCTTTTCGTCCGCAAACGCTTTTCGTCCGCAAACGCTTTTCGTCCGCAAACGCTTTTCGTCCGCAAACGCTTTTCGTCCGCAAACGCTTTTCGTCCGTTGTGGTCACTATGATACTGTTTTTGCCTTCAAAGGACCGCGCACATTTACTACGTAAAATGGCTTTCGGCTAATTATGCTAAAATTTTGATATATTGTAGATTTCTGCATCCTCATTACATAGTCCAATTTACAGATCGATCCTATGACCAGTTCTCGAGCTACAGGGTTTCAAAAAATCGATTTTTGCTATTTTGGGTATTATGCCTCGATTTGATTTTTGTGCTCTAATTCGAAATTGAAATGTCGTAGAAATAAACTTTTTGCATCTAAGTTGTTGCTCATATAAGTTCCCCCATTCAGATAAAAATTAAATATCTCACAAGGGTCTTGCATTACAGCATGGCAAAACAATGTTTATAGAAATAGATAAAAATCAATACCATAATCGTTTTAATTTTCACTCAATCCGTTAAAACTCGAAAACAAACGGCTATAATTTGCCGATTTTTCCAGAATATATTGGTTTTGATCAACTACATGAGGATTCATATAATTGCTTGTCCAATAGTTTTCAATGTTCATGGTTACAATTTTAATGCTTTCAATTGCTTTATTTCATGAATAAAAGTATATTATCATCACTAATTGTCCATAACTGTTACTAGGATATGAAAGTTGAATAGAAATCTCTACTTGTTATACCTCTTTGAAAAGCTGGTAAAAATTGATCTATTCCCCCTCCTCATCAAACGAGTAATTAAATATTATTTTTGTGAACACCTCTGCTTATGGGAATGAAATTGAAAATGCATCCTATTTTATTTACCTGAATAACTATTTTCAAATTTCATGTACCTACAGAAAATTTATTAGAAAAATCAACTTACATAACCTGAAAAATATTGATTTTAGTTCGAAAATATGAATAGGAAATTCATAAAATCTATTGTGGAATCATCTGCGACTGAAAGACAAACTTTAGTCGCTATTTTCCATCGTTCAAGATAACCTCTTGGGAGGTATTCATGTTGAAAAGGGGAACATTCTCCATGAAAATTGAAAAATGAAAAATGTGATTCATTTGTAATATCTAACAGAAAACAACTACTTCCCCGGCACAAGCCACGCTGGACATTGAACTACATCTGATAGATATTGGGAAAAGATTCTAACTGAAAAGGAAAGAAAAAATCTGAAAGTGAAAATTTGCATTTTCATTCAGATAGCTTAGTTATTAAAAAATATCACTCACAGAAATTATTATTAGTTTCAGAAAAATATTGGTTTTTACATTCTATATGCAATTATCAGTTTCAAAAATAAAATATATTTTTTTTTTCAAAGACAAAATATATAAATGCGCTAAAAAGCAAAAAATGATTTATTTAGATGCGTAATATAAGTTATTCTGTGAGTTACAATTCTGAAGCTTGCCGCTTTCGTATATCAACTGAAAACGTTGCGCGGCAAGCTTTTGAATCTGTAGTAACACACAGAAAAACGCATATTACACATCCGAAGGAATAAGTTTTGACTATTTAGCGAATTTGAATAAAAGCTTGTCTTTAAAAAGATTTTTTATTTTAATTTTTTATTTTTAAACTAAAGATGCTAATAATTGTATATGGAATGTAAAAACCAATGTTTTGAAAGTTTTGTAAGTTCATTTATCTAATATAATTTCTGTAACTAACAAGTTAGAATTTGAAAATACCCATTCAGGGAAAATAAAACATGACGCGTTTTTTCATTTCATTCCCATACGCAGAGGTTTTCACAGAATAGTGTATTGTACAATGAGCATGAAATGACATACAGTTCCCACGAGAAGGTAGGTATATGAAATTTTGTAGTACGAGCGTAGCTCATACTACAAATCATAAACTTCCTGCCGTCTTGATTCCCATAATACATACAACCTAAGAAAGGAATTGAAGATACAAATATTGAAAATTATAATAAAAATCTAACACTAATCGATTTCATTAAAGAAAAAAAAAAGTTGTTTATGTGGGATTTAAACCCTCACCACCCAACTATCCAAAACCTAACTGCTCCTTCACTTAACAATCGCGGCTACGAGCCCACATAATAATACGATGAAATTAACTGTAAAATAGACGTCCTGCCAACTATTCGAAAATACAGAATTCGATTGTCATCAATCTTTATATTGAAATTAGCGGTGTCAATGTCAAATCATCCTCACTATTACTACTCATTTTCGATTATAGTCAAAATCGGTCTTAACGTGCGGGTGTGAAAGCTAGTGACCGATAATTTATTTAGTTTCCTCTCATTCCTTTGTGTTGAATCATTCCCGTTCAAATAAAATACCAATGATACATGAGACAGACATATACGATTTTCACATGCGAAAAGCAGATGTGTTGATAATAATAATTTTCAGCAGAGCGAACCCGCACGATAAGACCGATTTGTACTATACTTATTTTTTTCAACAACCTCCTGGAAATATGCTCATTTTATGCGCTTTACCGATCAAGGAAGTAGGCCGATTGTGAAATACTTTTTCATTTCTACATCGCAAACTGTACTGTAATGATCATTTCAGTACAGGATATTTCATTTCCCACGACTTTCATGAACTACTAGACTGTCATTTTTATTATCATAAATAATATAAGATCGAATCGAGTTTGTTTGTTTGTTTAACATTCTAATAATTTGACATTTCACATCAGTATTCACAGAATTCGTTCAAAAATAATATTTAAGTACTTGTTTGATGAAGAGGGGGAATAGATCAATGTTTGGCATTCAATGAGGTATCTACGACGGCGTGCTAGGACTGCTATTTTTCTACAATTGTCACTTTCAAACTGACAATTGTCACTTTACAACTGACAATTGTCACTTTCACACTGACAATTGTCACTTTACAACTGACAATTGTCACTTTCAATTTGACAATTGTCACTTTCGAACTGTCAATTTTTTTGTAAAAATACTAGCACCTTAATGTCAAACTGAAATCCTTAAACTGCACATGTGTTTAGTAGTATTGAGGCAAACTAATTTGAAAATGCATAAATTTGTTTTTTTTTGGTCACGATTAATACACAAACCTAACCAGCGCAACTAATCTAGCTTGCCTGTTCCCCACAGGGTATATTTTCGAATTTGTATAAAGACAAGGAGGCGAACTGAGTTGAAAATGCATGAATTTGTTTGTCGCTCGCGATTAACACACAACCCTGTGGCGAACAGGAAACCTAGATTAGCTTGCTCACGTTAGATTTGTGCGTTAATCGTGAACGAAAAACCAAATCCACG
Source organism: Chrysolina haemoptera (assembly GCA_958298965.1). Classification (NCBI taxonomy): domain Eukaryota; kingdom Metazoa; phylum Arthropoda; class Insecta; order Coleoptera; family Chrysomelidae; genus Chrysolina; species Chrysolina haemoptera. Next base: position 23,024,867 of record OY282595.1, read on the forward strand.
TATTTTCAACTTTTTCTTGTCTTTCATTTAAACGTCCCGCCATTACAGTCACCAATCACGTCTCAATACTACTAAGCGCATGCACAGTTTGAGAATTTTAGTCTGGCATGTAGAAATTCGTATTTTTACAAAGAAACTGACACATCAAAAGTGACAATTGTCAGTTGTAAAGTGACAATTGTCAGTTCTAAAGTTACAATTGTCAGTTGTAAAGTGACAATTGTCAGTTGTAAAGTGAAAATTGTCAGTTGTAAAATGACAATTGTCAGTTGTAAAGTGACAATTGTCATTATGAAAGTGACAATTGTGGAAAAATAAACTAAAACATTGGCCCTAGCGCGCCGTCGTAGGTATCACAATAAGTAGAGTTTTCTGTTGAACGTTTTTGAATGCGGGTGGCTGTAAAACATTGCGGTGATGGGGTGGGTGGAAATAGGAGAGGTGGGGGTGTTGGGGAGGATTGATCCACGAGTCATTTCAGTTTAACTTTCATATCCTAGTAACAGTAATGGACAATTCGTAATGATTCTATAATTTTATTCATGAGTTGTAGCATTTGAAAGCATTAAAATTGTCCCCCTGTATATGGAAAACTATATACTGATGGACAGCCCATCACATGAATTCTAATGTTGTTGATTAAGACCCATACTTTCTAAAAAAATTGGCAAATTCTAGCCGTTTGTTTTCTAGTTTTAACGGATTGAGTGCAAATCAAAACGATAATGGTATTGATTTTATCTATTCCTATGAACATTGTCTTGCCATGCTGTAATACAACACCCTTTGTGAAATATTATTTTTTACTTTTTTAAAAAATTAAATCGATGCATAACACAAAGACGTCCTTAGTACGTCCACAGAACATAAATCTAAGACATTCAAGACGTCCATTACTGGATATAAGACGTCCTTAAGATGTCCTGGGAACATCCGATGTTACAAATTGGAACGTTCTGGGGACGTCCATTATATGTCCCTGTAAGGTCTTCCCATGGACGTCCCTTGGACATCCTAAGGATGTTTTTAGGATATCAATTTTCAAGGTTTTCTATAACCCATGATCCTAGTCAAAAGAAAGTGACATACCAACTAGAAAAAGTAAAAAGGATAATGATGGAAAGTGATTTTCGAAAAAACATTTATAAATTATTTTAAATTCTGACACGAACATTTACATCAATTACAAAACATAATACCTATAGAACAGTATAGAAGTCACGGCTCATAACAGCAATAAATGCGAGATATTATATTTTCTCAGATCATCGTATTCTTTTGATTGTAAAAATAACTTCAAATTCCGCCACAACCAGAAATTATGTTTATAAGTTAGGTTAGGAAACAACAAGGCAAGAGATAAGTCACAGCCCAGGACCACAAATGGCACAAATCACAGACTTCACAGGTTTGAAATAAAAGTTTATTTTTGGAAAAAAATATTGGAGAATTGTTAGAGAAATAATAAACTATCAAGAGTGTGATTTAAGTAACCATCCCAACGACTCGAGACTGTGAACTCACTGAAATATAGACGACAATAAAAGGGACGCAATAAGAGCTCTGTGATTGACCATGATTTGCAATGGCGGGAAGTTTAAACGAAAAGATAAGAATGAGGCAAATTGAGTTGAAAATACGTGAATTACTAGCAAACCTAACCTGACCTGACTAACCTAGCTCGAACAGAATAACCATGCAAAATTGATAACGATATAACGAGTATTCATCTAATACTGGTACCAACTGGAGAAACCGAGGTAGCACACCTTATGTTGGCTGAATTGTGTTTTCATATTGGGCTAATATGGATATATTGTAAATGTAAAAATAATATTGAACCAATATTAATATTGGTGACGTCCAAATTCATATTACCGACTTACAACATTGTGTCTTGTGCCTTTTTCAAAAATTTAAAACGTGTTTTGGTTCAATTTTCCGTTATAAATTGCATACATTTTCCACTGAGCTTATTTAGCTCTGTGAGTTTCTCCAGTTCTCACCAGTATATTAGATGAATAGCCGTTATACCGTTATCAATTTTGCATGGTTATTCTGTTCGCACTAGGTTAGTCAGGTCAGGTTAGGTTTGCCTCATTCTTATCTTTTCATTTAAACTTCCCGCCATTGCAGTGACCAATAACAGAGCGCTTATTGCGTTCCTCTTATTGTCGTCTATATTTCAGTGAGTTCACAGTCTCGAGTCGTTGGGATGGCGACTTAAAACACATTCTTGATAGTTTATTATTTCTCTAACAATTCTCCAATTATTTTTTCCAAAAATAGACTGAGTGCATCGTTAAGTCTGTGATTTGTGCCATTTTTGATCCTGTGCTGTCTTATCTCTTGCCTTGTGGTTTGCTAACCTAACTTATAAACATAATTTCTGGTTGTGGCGGAATTTAAAGTTATTTTACAATCAAAAGAATACGATGATCTGAGAAAATATACTATCACGTATTTATTGCTGTTGTGAGCCGTGACTTCTATACTGTTCTATAGGTATTATGTTTTGTAATTGATGTCAGAATTTAAAATGATTCATAAATGTTTTTTCGAAAATCACTTTCCATCATTATGCTTTTCACTTTTTCTAGTTGGTATGTCACTTTCTATTACCTTATCCTAAAAACATCCCTAGGATGTCCAATGGACGTCCATGGAAGACCTTCCAGGGACATATAATGGACGTCCCCAGAACGTTCCAATTTGTAACATCGGATGTCCTAAAGACGTCTTATGTCCAGTAATGGACGTCTTCGGGACGTCTTGAATGTCTTAGATTTATGTCCTGTGGACGTACTGAGGACGTCTTTGTGTTATCTGGGTGTCCGAGTAATATTGTGCCATTATCCCGAAATAATTATAATTTTATCTCGCCAATATTACGTTTTAATATTTTGCCAATATCTTACCAATATTATTCCAATGTAAGTGTGCTACAGCGATATTATACTAATATTGCCAAACATTTTGAGCCCAAAATTGCTTCGAGAATATTAGACCAATATTATTTTTTAAATATTGGACCAATATTGCTGAATGTTCACATCTTTTTTTGGCCAATATTATTTGAATATTTTGCCAATATTTTCACAATCTTGTACCAATATTGTACGAATATGAGTGTGCTACTTGGGAACTTGGAAAATATATGAAATTTATGACGGAAAATTAAACCAGACCACGTTTTAAATTTTTGAAAAATGCACAAGACACGAAAATAATGTTGTAAGTCGGTAATATGAATTTGGCCTGAGTTTGGACGTCCTGGGGATATTCGCAAAAACGTTCCGAGACGTACGTCCCCAGGGTGTCCATATTAGGTTATGGGATGTTCAGACCTAAATGGGACATAAAATGGACATCCTCGGGACGCCCATTGTTATCTGGGATAATACCCAACATAGCCAAAATGTTTTTTTTGACTCCCTGTAGCTCGAAAAATGGTCATAGGATCGATCTGTAAATTGGATTACGTAATGAGGATGCCAGGCCTACAATATATCAGAATTCAAGCAAATTTAGCCGAAAGCCATTTTACGTAGTAAATGTGCGGGGTCCTTTTAGTACGTAAAATGTCATTTGCATACTAATTTTGTCAAATGTTATTGCTCCAATTTTTTGATGCTCCGGTGTGTTTGATCGTATACCAATAAGGATATTGATCTCTTATACCAGCATAGTTGAATCTAATAAAACATATTTATAATATAATCAATATAATTTTCTCTTATACCAACTTTTAAGTACTTATCACAAATCCAGTATAGTAGAAAACTTTTATAGTAAAAAATTGCTATGTTTTTGAATTATCAGCTTTGAAAAAAATTCGAGTGGGGGCTTGACATTTTGAATTTAATTTCAGTTATAATGGTATAGACGGAGAGCCAGATCCGAAAAAATTTCTCTGAATATACTAAAGCTGGTTTTTGGTTAATTAGTTGTAGTTGGTGTGAACACAAACATATACTCTGCAAGCGAATCGTAGAACAGGTGATATGAATGAAAGATGTGTTATTTACCAGCTAAACAAAATGAATTTACTAAAGCTCAAAATTGGTATACAAATTATATAGTGCATATAAATGAAAGTTAGATATACGTCAGTCAGCTATATATTAGAACAGGGCTGGTCAGTCAGACCGAATAGATGTATGAAAAATAAATGAAGTGCAACTTGTTTACTAAACTTGAAAATTCATCTGAGGGTGCGTAATTATCTATAAAACATAAAAATCTTTTCAGTTATGTGTTCACTAGAACAACACCGGTCAGTCAGATGAATTAGGTAGAAGTATTCCGTGCGCGCCGTTCGAGTTTCAGACTGTAAATCGGTCTATTTCAACGGTTTTTATTTTTATTTCCATAGACCAATTAAATTTAGTTTCTCTATGTTTATTTAATACATCAGGAAACTCCGTTTTATATAGTAAACAAAATTTGTTTTCCGTTAACATGCTGTCGCCCCCTACGAACGGCAACCCTCAGAAGTCGAAACTTGTGCGAGCTAAGGATCAACGAGGTCTTACCTGTTGACGTGCGATTTCTAGCACGACCCGAGAGTATAGATCTCGAAAGGAGGTCGTCCGGGAAGTCTCCATCCAAACCATAACTTCGCATCACGTTGCTTGGCTTTGATATCGATGACCCACGCGCTCTACCGTTCGAGCTGTGCTCTCGCAGTAGCTTATATTTCTTAGACACACTGAAAAATGTCCCGCTTTCAACCGAACTTGGGGTACTATGATAATTCCTCATTTTTGCTTTATTTTCTGAGATGTCACGGGTGGCCCCTTTTTAAAATGACCCATTAATTTTCGCAACTGATATTTCAACATTAAATGCATTCTTTAGATCAAACACTAAAATTGCGAAAGTTGGGGGAAATGAGAAAATCAGGTACATATATTTTGTCAAAAATAAATATATTTCTTTGCTCTTCACCTCTTCACCAGCCACTGTTTGGCAGATCCTTCCCACTTCTGCTGCATTGGGTGTTACATGAATAGTCATTACAGCATCTACAAAAAAATCTTCATTTTCAACTTTTATAATGGACCAAAAAAATGATAACAGACTTGATTTGTCTCACAGTTGGGAATGAAGTCCAACATCATTCTTATTGGGATACTTTTGCAATAACCACTGTCTAGTTGAGTATTATTAATGCTTCATCATTCACTTCACCTGCCCCTGCCCCTTAGCAAAACAACCAATCTTGTGATTGTGTCCGGGTGCAATGAACCACTTGATCAATTCATAAATAACAAAATTCAAAATAGAATATATAGGTTCCAGAAATACAATATTAACTCATCCCTTAGATTTTTAATTGACAATATGGAAAAAGGTTCCAAGTTCAAAATAATAGAGAATGTGAGCAACTTCGTCTTTCAACTGAAACAGAACGTTGTTTTGAAGTTAATACAAATGGAGGTAGAATCAGTTCCTGAAGTTATACCAATTTTCTCAAACGTGGCTTCAGAGTTACCTGTTTTAGAGAGGCATCAAGCTCATCAAAATCAAGGATAACAAAAAACGAATACAACCAGAAATTGTCAATGCTTTCTCTAAATATTCAATCTGTCCGGTGTAAAATCGATGAATTACTTGTACTCATTGATAATCAGGAATCACCTGAGTTTATTTTATTGACAGAGCACTGGCTCAATGAAAATGAACCATGTTATATCTCCAATTACAGAGTAGCTTCCAAATACTGCAGAACAACATTGAACAACGGAGGAACTATGATTTTGATAAAAAATGATATCACAGATGCACACATTTACGAAAATGTAACTAGTTTTGAAAGCTTAATTGTTGAACGCTCCTTTGAATTTTCACTAGTATATAATAAAGCTAATAACTTATATATCTTATGTATCTATAGAGCTCCTAATTCAGATATTAACATATTTTTTAGTAACTTTGAGGCTATTCTCACAAAACTGTCAATTAATTCAAAGATAATAGTATCAGGCGATTTCAATATTGACTTTTCTAATGAAAATTCCATGAGCAAGCTGACTCTGAAAAATTTGCTCAATTCATTCAACCTCAATATGCATATAACAGAACCTACACGAATTTCCTCACATTCTGCAACTATGATAGACTATGTTTGTTCTAATTTCAATGATGTAGACATTGACTGCACTGTTATTCCTGCAGGTCTCTCGGACCATGAAGCTATATCAACAAAATTTCTTCTAAAAGAAAGAACACAGAAAAAGTGTCATAGGTATGGTAGAATTTTCAGCAAGGGGAATTTTGCCAAGTTCAGGAATATATCTTCAAAAACGAACTGGGCTCTGAATCTGAACTCGCCTGAACTAATTGTAAAATTTTGTGACACACTTTCTACAATTTTCGAAACTTGCTTTCCTTTACGGAAGATGAAGGAAAAAAGCAGAAAACCATGGATCTCCAAGGGAATTAAAGTCTCAGCTGCTAATCTGAGATCACTGAATTCAATTAGAAAACACACCACCAGTGAGTATCTCGCAAACTATTTTAATAAATATAAACGCATATACAAATCTGTGATTAAAACTGCAAAGGAGAATCATTATAAAAATAGGATAGGCAATGCAAAAAATAAAATAAGAGAAAATTGGTCCATAATTAATAACTTGAGGGGTAAAAGCACAAAGCTTCCCAATCTTGTCGATATTGAACCAAACATTATCAATCAATTCTTTTGCACTATAGCTGAAAAATTGATCTCAGAGATAGTACCCCCAAATGACCCCATGGAATATCTTCATGGTATATCACTATCTGACAGTTTTTACCTCAGCAATACTGATATCACGGAACTCAGATTAACTATGAACGAGGTAAAAAACAAAAAATCTTGTGGTGTAGATGAAATCTCAGTGACAACTTTACTGAATCTACCAGATGAAGCTCTACTTGTCTTAGTGGAAGCAATCAACATTTCGTTTGAGACTGGTGTATTTCCTTCCTGCCTAAAAACCGCTTTAATTATTCCACTGCATAAAAGTGGCCAGCTAAACGAACCTTCAAACTTCCGACCCATTGCGTTACTATCAACCCTCTCAAAAATAATTGAAAAGATTGTGAAGAAAAGATTACTGGCTTTCCTTAATAAACACGAGATTTTGTCCTCTTCTCAATTTGGATTCCAGTCAAATAAAAGTACGAATGATGCAATCTTCAATCTGCTAAACAAAATGTATTCAAGCTTGAACAAAGGTGAAGCTGTTGGAGCAGTCTTTTGTGACTTCTCTAAGGCTTTTGACTCCGTGAATCACAGAATTTTACTCGAAAAGATGTATTGTTATGGTTTCAGAGGTATAGCGAACAAATGGTTTGAATCATTTCTCTCAAATCGAGTTCAGATGGTGAAAGTTCAGAACGTACTATCAGATCCCTCCAACATTAATTATGGTGTTCCCCAAGGATCAGTACTTGGCCCAATTCTCTTCCTTATTTATTTGAATGATCTCAGCAACCTTGATATAAAAGGAGAATTCACCATGTTTGCAGATGACACAACATTAATATGGCATGGAAATGATATTGAATCACTTAAGGTAAATATCCTGACCGACTTGGAAAAAGTCAAACAATGGTGTGACTCTAACCTACTCAGCTTCAATGTAAATAAAACGAATATATTGACCCTCAAGTTTGATTATAACAACTTATCTTTAGGTAGTCACACTATAGAAAACAAATCATGTTCAAAATTCTTAGGTATTTATCTTGACAATAAGCTGAGGTTTGAGGATCACATAAGAAACCTGAATAATAAATTAGCCTCAGGCTGCTACGCCGTCAGAATTATAACTAGGGAACTTGGTTTTAATACAGGCAGAATGGCTTATTTTGCTCTTATTGAATCTCACCTGAGGTATGGCATTGCCTTTTGGGGTTTCTGCAACATCCAGTTGATGAATTCAGTATTTGTCTTACAAAAAAGAGCAGTAAGATACTTGTGCAAAGCTCAGTATTTAGAACACTGTAAGCCACTTTTTATCAAACATAAACTTTTAACACTGACCTGCATATTTATTTTAGAGACTGCCTGCCTAATGCACAAAACAAAAACTCCTGCTGATAATGATAGACCGTATAATACACGCCAAAATGATAATGCCGCACTACCTAGACCGACATCGACACTAACAAAAAATTCCCTTATATATGAGAGTAAAAAGATTTATAATCACCTACCCTACACCTTTAAAAACATGGTGAATTTCTCCATTTTTCGGAAATCGCTTAAATGTGAACTCCTGATGAAAGGATACTATAGCCTGCAGGAATACTATAGTGATAGCTTAATTTGACCTAGCCTTAATCTATGTTCGTTTGTGTTTTTTTATATATTTAATTCTATTGATTTTAACATTTAATCACGTAAACTTATTTTTGTATCTTGATGCTTATACTCTCATTATTTGCTTATTTATGTTATACACTGTATGTTCTATAGTTATTTACTATGTTTTACATGTTGCACATAGTATGATTTAGTTATAATGACAGTAACATCAACCATTTTTTTGGTTAATGTTTATCGAGTGTGCATGTGCACAAGCCTATTTCAATTGTGTAATATGTAGATTTTATTTTATGTTATTCCTCTATTCCTTAATAATGCTTTGTCAATAAGATACCATCTTGGACAATAAAGTATACTTTGATTGATTGATTGATTGAAATAGGTATTTCTTAATTACAACTGAATATTTTAGAAGGCATATATGAAATAATAGCATAATGAAATAGTACCTTTAAAATAAATTAATTTCGAACCTGAAATTGAATAAACACATTTAAAGCTACTGCTCTATACAATTAAAAGATAACTAAAAAGACAAACAATTTTTCAACATACGAGGAATGAATAACTCAAAATCTTTGTAACTTCTTTGAAAAAAGTTAAGTTAGCAGAGGTATATCTCGCTAGCTGTTGTATCTTTAGGTTTTTTAATAAAAAATAAATACTTATTTTATATATACCTGCAACAAATAACTGCCTTCACTACACACTTTTTCAAAAACCACAAACCATTCAAAAAAGAAAATAAACGAACGACGCCAAAAATGCGGCAAATCGGGCAAATAGAAGTTTCATTTCTAAAGGCTCCTGGCTCCGTAAATCCAAGAACATTCCATGAATATTCCAAAGAATATTCTAGAAGATGACGTTTCCGCACCTTATGACATGAGAATATTCTGAGAATGTTTGTGCTATCTGTGCTTGATATATCAACCTAATTGAAGTGTGAATTATTTCAATAACAAAACATAATAATATAAAACGATGTTTCCTGATGTATGAACTATAACCATAGAGAAACTAAATTTAATTGGTCTAATCATTGATACCGTTGAAATAAACCGATTTGCACTTATTTGTACTTATTCTACCTAATTCATCTGATTGACCGGAGTTGTTCTGCTGAACACATGACATGAAAATATTTTTTATGTTTTATAGATAATTATGCAACCTCAGACAAATTTTCAAGTTTAGTAAACAAGTTGCACTTTATTTATTTTTCATGCATCTATTCGGTCTGACTGACCAGCCCTGTTCTAATGTATAACTGACCGACGTATACACTAAACTTTCATTTATATGCACTATTTAATTTGTATACCAATTTTGAGCTTTAGTAAATTCATTTTATTTATGTAGCTGGTAAATAACACATCTTTCACATCTCACCAGGGGTGCCATTCTCGAGTTTTTACGTATGCGAATTCGATTTACTATTTCATACCAATACACATGAAAGATGTATGTTTTTCTCTTTTTTTCGTATACGATTTGAAACCGAATGGTTCAAGAATAGACCCCAACCACCTGTTCTACGATTCGCTTGACTGACCAGAGTATATGTTTGTGTTCACTACAACTAATTAACCAAAAACCCGCTTTAGTAAATTCAGAGAAAATTTTCGGCTCTGCCTCTTGGACTACTACAATAGAGCTCTATTGATGCTAAAATGTGTAGTAGTTTCCCGCTTTGGAATAAGTCAGTCTGTATATTAAATAAACGAACAAAAAAAATCTACTTCAATACCATTTCATATTCTAACAATGAAATGAATTACATATTAGTATTGATAATGGTTTTTTTGGTTACTGCTAGTTTGATGTGTCCATCGGGAACTCTTAATTTTCTTTTGAAAATTAAAAATATACTATATTTGCTTGACGTATCTTGTCCCGTTTTCTGGTTTTCAATAGGTTTTGTTATGACTTCTTCATTCATTGGAGGAAATACCCATTTTGATAATTTTGTTGTCCTGAAAGCTCTTCGGAATTTTTCATTCGTAACTCCATAAATTATTGGGTTGATCGCTGCATTCATAAATATAAGGTATTTAGAAGTGAACCATAGTATATGATATATTCCGTTTACCTGAAAAATTCAAAAATATTTTCATAAACATTTATCATGGAATACCAATAATATAAAGGAAAATATTAATTTTGTACACATTTTTTTATAAAACGGTATATACGAACACTGACCCTACCTACTCCATAGCGATTAGATCGTCATCATAGTCAAAGATGTAAACCTAACATTTTTGAAGTGAGAATTTTTATTGGTTGTCATTCATTAAAGGTAATTCCGTATGCTCCCGCAGAATATTCATAAGATGTTCTCTCAATCTTCCAAATGAATGAAAAAAGAACATTCACTAGGAATATGAAATTAATATTCCAGGAAAATTTTTATCCTCAAAGATTTATTTTATAAGATTATCATAAGATAAACTAAATTGAATATTGCAGAAAATCCTTCCTAGAATATAAGGTACTGGAATATTTGGATAGATTTATTAGTATCAAATTACTTATATTTTTGAAATATATATACAGTATCCGCGATAAAGTTGGCTACATATTATAGGAAAAAAATTGTTATTGAAATATCTTTTCTGCATGTCTGACAACTAAAATAAAAATATCCGTTGCTACTTTGTACCACGTGAACTCATATTTGGCGGAAATAAAAAAAAATTACTGGTGCCAAATAAAATGGGTCAAATTGACAAAATATCTGAATATTTGGAAAATTTTTTAGAATCAAATAAGGACCCCTTGGACTAATTTTGAACGGTATTGAAAAATAAAAAACAAAAACACCATTGTTCCTCTACCCCTATTAAGAAACATTATACATTCTTGTTTTATCTGGAAACAGCTTCAATAACCTAAATCATATAAGTTTAGGTCAAAACTAAACAAATATTTGTGGAATAGACATTTTACGGGAGAATAATTATGAAAACACGATTTAGGCTTGTCATTATATAGGTGTAGTCATGCCCTGTATATTGATGCACAAGAGCTTATTCAATATTCTCTACCCGGAAATAAAATTTAAACCAACTCATATTTGTAAATAAAACTATATAATACATTATTCATCCTTAGTAAATTCAATATTTAGTTTCTTAGTAAGTACAGAGGAATAAAAATGGTATTTACAATTTTTATTTTTCAATATTGTTCAAAATTGTTAGTCCTTTCTGGATTCACACATTTTCTCTATAATGTTTTTCGATATCTTGTCAATTTGACCCATTTTTTGACACCACAGTTACCGCCACGTGATATAAGTCGCAACGGATTTTTTAGTTTTCAGACACGCGCAGAAACGAACCGCCATTAGAGTTTTTAGTTTTTCAGAAATTTCCATAACAAATTTTTTTCCCATATGTAGGCTATGTAGCCAACTTTATGGCTGACACTCTATGTAGGATTAGGTTCAAAAGTGAACCATGTTCATTTGCTAAGAAGTATAAATTTCATTGGCTGATCTCTAGCAACTGAATTCGGTTCACTTGAACTGTTAGTGAACTTATCTTGTACAACTCGACCTTATAGTTACATTTCTACAGTGAGGACCAAAAGTCCGTCGCCCCCTCCATAGCTTCTTTATTTCACACATTACAAAAAAATGTTAAATACATAAGTTGTAGGGTTTCATTCTATATCTCTTTAATGAATCAAGTTTCATTTATACAGAGTGTCTCAAAAAAAACGCAGCGCCTTAAATAGGACACTGTATATCATATTGCATGATCGGTTAGGGGTGATCATAAGGAATCTTAAGAATCCAACAATACCAAGTTCGCCTATTATTTTATCCATAAGTTAAATGAGTGGGAAAGAGAAACTTTTCGGGCGGGACAATAAATTCTTTCACACTCATCGAGCTTATGGATTATCGGTGATTGTTTTTTTGCTGTCAGGTTGTGTTTGAATATTGGAAACACTGATTCAATTCGTAATTATGTCATCTGAATGAAATTCAGATAGTACTCCGGATTATAAAAACTCTAGAAAGCACTGCGCTGATACAAAAATAAAAATAACATCGGGAAAATGAGATTGAGTTGCGTATGGAAGTATGGAACAACTTCCAGATTTCTTTAGACTCCCGTCGACAAGACAAAAAAAAAGTGTTTTTCCAGACTACAAAAATTTCAGAAACAGACGCGCTGCTACAGCAAAAATCTTTCGAGACTATGAAAATTAAAGAAAGAGAAGCACTGCTAAAAAATAAAAATACTTCGAGAAAGAGGAGATCGAGATGTGCATCAAACTTCTTTTCGATTACTTTGAACTCCCGTCAATATGACTGAATTTTTTATTTTTTTTCTCAGACTACGAAAATACCAGAAAGAGACGCGCTGCCGCAAAACTAAAAATACCGTTAAAAAGAGGATATCGAGATGTGCATAAAACTCATTTCAGATTCTTTTGGACTCCCGTCAATATGACTGAAAAAAATTAAAATAAAGAATATTCTCAGACTATGAAAATCCCAGAAAGAGACGCGCTGCCGCAAAAATAAAAATACGGTTAGAAAGAGGAGATCGAGATCGAGAACACCTCTTTTAGATTTCTTTGGAGTCCCGTCAAAATGACTGAAAAAAAAATAAGAATTTTCTCAGACCATTTTCTCAAACATAATTTCATTCTCCATAATCCAGGGGGTTGGAGGGAGGATGGAACTACGGGCGCAATAGTAGCAACTCTCCCGCACCTTTTCAGGGGTACGGAAGAGCGCCTTGCCAAGGCGAACATATTCACCCCCACGAGAGGGTGTTGTAGTCCGCCCGCGCTGGTGGAAACTCTGGGCCGGACTTTTCATTATATTGCGGTGGTAAATCGGTAAGACACATGCCTCCTGCAAAGCGTATGCATGTATTGCATTAGTATTCAATGTAGACAGTGCTTTCTGCAGTTTGTGAGGTCGGATATTTCGATGTGAAACCCAGGAAAAGACTGAAGCACAAAACCGGGTAACCTAGCGACTCATAGTCCGCAACACTACCGCTGAGCTACGGGACTTGTGATAAAAACTTGTGACAAATGGTGTATTGAACTTCTTCTGAAATATGATTTCATAATTGACAATTTCTGCAATAACTAGTAAATACATAATTATCTCCTTCCATATGAAAACTAGACCTCCATTTGTACATTAAAGCAAAATATCAACTTGTCACATGTCAAATGTTTGACAGAAAAATTTCCACTTATTAATTTCGCCCAGGGTACCCAGGAAGATAAAAATTTCCGAAAATTTTTAGGGTTGCCATGGTATCTGAACAAGAACGAATTTTTTGATTGGCTGCAAAAGTGAGGTGTGAAATTTTCAAAAAAAATCAATTTATTTTCTTCATATTCATCTAAGGTGGCATTAGTTAGTTATTCCTTATGAATTGTTGGATGATTTTCATTTGTGAAATTTTCTTACCGAATCCCCCTCGTGCTTGAATTCAAAGAAAATTCATGTACTCGAAAAATTTCCGGCAATAATTCAAGCACTTAGGAGATTACAAGTGAAAATTGCCATTTTCTCGGAATTCTGGCTATTTAGGTATAGGAACATGATATATCAATTCGAAGGGAATTTGGTCATCTTTCAGGATATTTCATAATATACAGGATGCACAAAACGCACTTTCAACCCTTTTCGTATCTAGCAGTAAGATCATGAATTTTGAACGACCCGGTATAAGGCAGAACAAACTTCTGTATACAGAATCAATGTACATGATCTTGATGAACTAAACACAAAATTGCAACTTCCTAAGAATCCAAATACCGCAGGAATAAACATTAAATTCGAGCTATGTTTTGGATAAAAAATATGGAAAATAACCAATATCTCAAAAACCGTTAGAGATAGGTATAGGGCAGTAACTTTTCCGCACGCTCGTAGAAAAAAAGAATACTAATGCTATACGACTGGAATTGGTATATAGTGAGTTTGAAAAATTTGCACCATATGGGAAACCTTTTTATTATGCACTTGTCAGAAAATGTTATCCTTCATAAAAGTTGGTGCTTCGCGAAAAACTTATATTTGAGTTATCAAAATTCTGAATTTCTAACCGGTGTACAGGGGAGAAAAAAAAATAGGAATTTTGATCAAGAGTAAGCTACCCTTAATTTTTAATATTATCAAAAAAGTTTATTTACAAAACTTGTTTAGATTCGGAAACAATATCAAGATTTGGGATCACAGCCACCTACACAACAAAAAAATTCTTTCCTAATTTTTTATAGTTCTCTAGTCTCATAGAGGAATACGTATTAGTATCTCATATGCATCTTAGGTGCCTCTCTCACATTCCTACAACGATATTTCAATGCAAAATTTGGTACAATTTATCATTTGTATTAAAATATCGGCGTTTTTTGAAAATTGTTAGTGTAATAACTATCAGTGTGATTTTATGAAAGGAAATTATTGAAAACATCAATTAATTAATGGTAAAAGATTAAATAATATTTCTGCAAGTTTTTACGATCACTTTATTCATATAAAAAAATGAAAAAATACAATTTACGCTCTATATCTATTATTATAATTCCATTAATATTATGGAATCCTTGTATTACCACTGGTCCTTGATAAGTTTACCGAGTTACCGAGTTTCAGGTTATTCGAACGATTGGAAGTGGGTGAGAATTGAATTTAGAAATTCTCATCATTATTTTATTTTTATCCGATAGGATTATTCCAGTTGGGCCTCATCTCCGGAGCCCTGTTATATCCGGAGGGGGCGCGCTGGTGTCATTTACCCAGATCGTGGGGGTGAGTGATAACTAGGTCCGAGATTCATGTGCCCTGAGCAGACGGAGTAAACCAAGGCTAAGATTTCTGCCGCATTATGGCACACCGGTATCTCGTCTATACTAAATGAGTGTTGTAGATGATAATACAACACTCGTAGCGCCGCGTTATGTCTGTGGACATAGGCTGAGACCGCATAAGCTTGACACGCAGACAGCAAATGTATATGTATATGCTATAGTTTTGACTGCATGTTTGGCATGGAGTCGAGTGATGATATTAGCGACTAAAGGATCGAATGTGAATTTATTTTGTATGGCTTTCAAGGAGCTCAGGGATGAGTCAAAGCATATCAGAAATTGTTGACTGTCAGTAGCGAATTCACAGTAGAGGATAGCTTGCTTGGGCCGGTGGAGTGCCCATGAGTCTTCCCGTTTCTGTACGACAAATGCACAACCAATCCCGTTTTTTGTTTTAGATCCGTCTATGTACATTTTTGTGAAATTTACAAATTTTTCAATATTCTGATTATATTCCATTATCAGCTGTTCTGTATTCGACTCCGACTTGCTTTGTTCTCTTTCTATTGCATAAGATTTTTATGTCCGATAAAGTCCTTGGCGGAAATTGTGGAAAATGATGTGTAATTAAGTTTTGTTCTTTAATGCGTATTGCCATAGGTCTGGTGATGGTTGGCTTTGCAGAAAACTTATTGTAATAGTCGTCATGGCCCTATAATATATCAAAATTTGGATGGTGTGGTTGGGCATATATTTT
The DNA here is from genome assembly GCA_958298965.1 of Chrysolina haemoptera. NCBI lineage: Eukaryota > Metazoa > Arthropoda > Insecta > Coleoptera > Chrysomelidae > Chrysolina > Chrysolina haemoptera. Next base: position 23,040,745 of record OY282595.1, read on the forward strand.
CATTACATAGTCATAGTCAGACAGAAGTCTGGATGTTCTGTATTCAAGTGGAGGAAGTGCTGCCATACAGTTTAGTGACAATGTCGGGCTTGTTCTGGATGAACCAGTTGCCAGTCGTAGGGCGGTGTTCTGGTGTAATAACCTGTACACTGGGGCGATCTCTTTAAATCCTCGAGATATAATAATAATAATAATATATATATATCTTCGCCAGGACAATGCCACCCCTACAAAAGAGATCGTCCAGCCAGAGGGTTATTTTTGTAGGTAATTAAAGAAGGTAGCGCGATGCTCGCTGCCACCAGATCAGATATAAGTTTTAAATCCGCTCGGATCATACAGTTTAAGAATTTAGTGGTGTCGTGGTTTCTAGCGGTCGGCTAGGTTATGTCACCAATTAAGTCCTTGGAGGGTAGACTCGGCCACGGCTTAAATGCATGGACTTTAGAAGGTTTGAAGGGATCAAATAATACCAGCAAGGTTTTAACAAACCAATTTTATTAAATTACTAATGAGGCGGAAAGTTGAGATAACAATGACTAAGAACTAAATTAATGAAAGGATTTTCGTCTGACTCTAAACGGGAGTAATATCGAGATACTCTCCTTAAATAAAAGACAATTCCAGAGTTATTACTTTCAAAATATAACGAATCTAGATGTTTTACACTGATTGTAAATAGTTATCAAAGTTCTAGTGTTATTTTAGAATCTAACAAACGGAAAATCAATTGCCCGAGCAAAATCAGAAAAACAATTATTGTTTAAATGATATGCCCTCCCTGAGATCTAATATAAACCTAATTAAATCTATCTGCGCGAGGAAGTTTTAAGTGACCCGCTTAAACACTCCTCCCTGTATATTATGTATATACATATATCTCTATATATTGCTAACTAGCCAATATGGAAAAAGGGAACCCAATTCGTCGTTTAATCTGTTCGATAATTCAAAACAAAAAAAATATAGCTGACAGGAATATATTCATGCACAAACAAAAAGGTTCAAATACGCTCACCACTGATCGACGCTCGTACTCTTCCTGTAATTCAATTAAACGATCCACCTTAGAGTAGACGATCCCAAAACTTGCGAAAATAAGGAACTCAAAATGTTCCTACGACTTGACAAAATTACCAAAAGCCGCCACAAATTACTAACGCAGCACAAAAGCCTCTTCGCAAAACAGTGACTTGAAATACCTCGTATTTCACTCCACTCCAGATCTTCCGAACTCGACTATAAGACCAAACCGGCTTATATCCCGATTCGTCTGAACAAACCGACCCAAACCCTGGCTCGAACGCGACTCCCCGAAAAACTTCCCTCAAAAATTCAAAAGCTTGACAATTTCAATACCACTCACGAAATCTTCACAGCCAATCAAATGCTCTCGAATTTGTTTCTGGACTGTGGTACTGTTAATGCCCTCCCTCAGCTCGACGAGCAAGTATGCGAAATTATCGATAGAGTTCTGTTACTCATATCGACTCAGTGGTTGACTATATCTACCCCTCGACCTTAGATGTCGCGACTATTCTATATCCGTACAATTATTCCAAATATTTAGCTTCCCCGGCACGGCGAACCCTTATCTTTTAGAAAGATTGATTTGTTAGGCAAAGTCTAGACCCAGGAGGGTACTTAAACTTTAATGATGTTTGAAATCGTCTAGCGCCCTTCGACCTTCCTTTAATAAAATTGGGATCTTTATTGCATTTCTTTGAAAAATATCTAAACAATTTAATGGTGTTCATGTACTTTTGACCTGGTTAAATAATAAAGTTGAATTTTTTGTTTAGTCTAGCTTTAAAATATCAAGTCGTTATTTTAATTTCTGTTTTATGTGGTTCGCCCTATTTGACCCTGAAACCGATACTGAATCCGATATGAGGTTCCCTTTTTCAACGATACAGACTTTAAGAAATTCGTTTTACACAAACAAAAATATATATCTGTACTTTATTACACTGGATCCTATCTACAGTTTTCAGGCGGCTTTTCCTGGCAGACGAGTAAATTGTGCATCCATAAACAATTCTGGAGAGGGTTAGACTTTGATAAATATTCAGCAGTACTTCTTGATCTGCGCCCTATCTTATTCTAACTAGTGTTTTCATGACACTGAGTGATTTTTGGCATCTCACCCTGAGATCACTCAGATGAGGGCTTCATGTAAGTTTGGAGTCGAGTCCTGGAATTCTATTGGAACTTCTTGCAGATTGAGATTTGGTACATCATGGTGTTTTTTTCTGCAGAAATGAATGGCTTCAGTTTTAGAAGTAGAGAATTTGAAACCTTTTCCTGTAGTTTCTCTGTGCGGAGGATATCCAATGGATCTTTGCAGAATTTGTTAGTTTCGTTGATGGATTTGGAGGAATGAAATATTACCAAATCATCAACGTTACTGATTTTATGAATCCCTTTCGGAATACTTTCGATTATAGAGTTTATTGCTATTGCAAATAAGTGGATAGTGGATTTTGTCTGAATCAGTCGTCCATAGTGAAGAGATGATTATATGCTAGGTTTTGATCTGTAGTGAAATGTAAGTTTACTTGTTCTGTTTGGGTTTTTATTTCTAGAAATGTAGGATTGTAATTTTCTCCAGAGTTGTCTGAGCGATAGTGGTCAGAAAAAACTGATCATAAGGGGTCAAAAAAACCTATATCTGAATCAGCCTTTAAATGTGAATAATTTGTTTACTGGTTGAACATGAATAAAAACAAAGGTTTCATATGATATAAATATTTAATTATTCATCATTGTGTTCATAATATATTCCCTTTTTCTCATTCCCATCCTATGTAGTGCCCTAAATACTTCTTCAACTACTGGAACATTTTCTTCTTGTTCTTCCATGTCCTCTGTAACTTCGAAATTAATAATATCGTTTTGGAGGATACAAATATTATGTAATACACAACATGCCATGATGTGTTTACATGCCCACTCTTTATGCTTGATGTCAAAATATTTGAATCTACGGAATCGCTGTTTCAGTAATGCAAACGCACTTTCTATTACTGATCTGGCTTTTGATAAATTATAGTTGAATGTTTTTTGAGAATCTGTAAGACGACCATTATCTTTGAAGGGTACCATTATTGCCTGAAGGCATGGATATGCCTTATCACCTATCAAATGAGAATCATTTGGGAATTTGTCATTTCTTGAATTGGTAAGATAATCAAATACTTCACTTCGCTTCAATGCAGTAGAATCATGGGTTGATCACACTTCTCCAATGTAGCAATAATGGGTAAATATAACATCTGATGATCACAAACAGCCTGCAAATGTAATGATTTAATTGCAATAATACTAAATTGATAATATACTAACCTGAAGAATCAATGCAGCAAAGTTTTTTCTGCATATATAAGAGGTTCCATTTTCCTTTGGTTGAGGAATTGGAATATATAGGACCCATCTATTCAGAGTTGCAAAGAATCACGATTTCTGATTTTTTGATTGAATCGTGATTTTTTTATTTATACTGATTTTTTTGATTTATACTGATTTTTTCTTTAAATGTGGAAATAATGAACTTTAAAATCACTTATTTTCATTACTTTTCTCTATTCGCCGAAAAATATTTGCCCATCTCCTCGGCAACATAAAAAAAACTTGTGTTGACATGAAAATTTTCGGCAGCGTGCCGCGGCTTTCCTGTTGGGACAAGAAAATATGTTTTTACACTTACATAATGTATGTGTGTTTTGAATAAACTTCTTCCTATTTTTGAATTTTCTGATAAGTTATCTGCTTCGGCGATTTAAAACAAACCTGAAAAAAAAACAAAAATTTCCTAAAACCTAATTCTCATTACACATTATTGTTTGAAAAGTCAAAGAAGGTTGGGCAAACTTAAACTTACCTCTTTCACTCACAAAATGTAAGCAGTGTGAAATTGGCAGCTCAAAATGTATAGGTACCTGTAGGAATCTGGTGTTGCATAATACCAGAGGGCAACTAATACTTGTTCTTTTGGTGAAACTGGATTTCTTCCCATGCTGAATGTTAAATGTAGACCATGTTAAATGTAGACCTATACATCCTAAAGTATTGTCGAAACTCTGCTTCACTATAAGAATCCACAACATGAGAAACACAATTTCCAATTTTGGGCCTCAAAACTAGAGGACCCCTATAATTCCTGTAAATGATAGCTTCTTCATCTTCATCTGACGACTCTTTAGAAGTTAAGAGGAACTCTTGAAAAAAAAAGCTACTTCTCGATTCATGTCGATATCACTCACTGAAATGACTGAAATAAGTGAAATATAACCTATAAATTTCAGTGGTCGGTATTCCAAATGTAAACCAAAAATTCTGGTTTTTCAGCTAGCCGCTGTCAGATGTCATGGTTAGTACCGGTTAAGAGTAGGTGACTTTTGGAACATACCCTTAAGAAAATTACGCCAACTAGTATATGACATTTTGGAGCACCACACATGCGCGTTGAGGATATGTCTCCTGAAGGTTAAGGTAGCCAGGAATCACACTGATCGACTAGGACGTCCACCTACGTCCAAAATTTCCAACACGTATATTCTTATCGCACAACTCACACTGTATAATCGTCATTGACCGTCCTCGACCGTTTTTCAAAGACCGTGTTGGAAATTGTAGTCTGCTGGAAATTTTGGTCGGTCACACTATCCTGACGTAATGTCATTTTGACACACATTTATGATGAACTTTTGACTTCAACAAAACTCATGTAAATAGGTATATTTCCTACCGGAAAAATAAAATGGTCTTCTTCAGTATCACTACTGCTCATTATTTAAAGCAAAACTATTGATATTATGAATTTATCTTATTTTCAATAAATGAACAGACAATTCACATAACCTTTCGAATGTCAAATTAATGTCAGATCAGATTTACAAAATTATTCTAGTGGTCGGTCGTGGATGACGGTCGATCAGTGTGACTTTGAAAGTTTTCATTGATCTACTTCTACTTTTGGTCGTAGGTGGACGGTCGCTTCCTCACTTAAGGGACAATTTTAATCTCAATGAAAATTATAAACTATAAAAAAAATTGTGAGGTACTCTAAAAATAACAATAAAACATGGACTCGCAAATTATAGTAATAAACTGTCTTCGACTCCAATTCAGCAATTTTCACAAATATAACTGGCCAAAAATTTCATAAACACAAACAATAAGAACACACGACACTGATAACAATGGCGTCCTGACGTAATGACATTGACAATTTGGAGCAATGCACATGCACATTTTCAATTTGAGAGGGTTCAATTTGGCGTATTATTTTCATGGGACGAAACGGGCAGTGCTCATCCAGTTTTATTATAGATCAGTGGTCGCCATTCGAACCGACATATACACATTATAAATCTGAAAGTTATATGTCCTTTTGTTGTGATTGCAAATATTTGTAGTTATATCACAGCTAGTATACAGAGATAATACTATAAAGAAAAATGTATCCTGGGGTTGTGCAATTATTGTACCTAGATATTTTTGAATGGTTTTTAAAAGTTGATTTTATCTGTTTCTTTAAAATTAAAAAATACCTAGAATCACTGATTGACCCTAGCATTTTTTGTGATAGGTAACTACCATTCCTGTTTCAAAAAACATCAGACTTTTTTATAATTTTTCACTTGTTCTATTGCCTAATCCTAAAACCTTCAATTCTTGGGGTAATTGTTTCCAAATTCTCCTCATTTTTTCTTTAACATGACAGGGCCTTTGGCCTAGCTCGAATATTTTTCCATGACATTCTCCCAGAGATGGCTAATACTTATTTTAAATTTTCACCAAGTGACAACCCCGTATTTCAATTAAAATATAAAATGCAAGTTATTTTATATACCATATACCCATATCTAATAATGCACTCCTACTAGTTAAAACCCAATTTATTCCATTTTGGCGTTTTTTCAGATAGTAGAAATTTCAAATTTATCAAAAAGTGAAAATTTCAAATCAATAACGGAACGTAAACAAATAATACAAAAGCACATATTATATAGCCACTTGAAATAATAAAGAACAACACATATTTAAACTAAGATATACATCAATCGTTTCGACTGACAACAAGAAGTACTTGTTCAATAGGTTCGGAATTTCCAAAATTGTCTAAATGCCTTTTCATTTAGACGACAGATGACTAACTTTGTTTACGTGACAGCCCCAACGGCAGTGACGGCGAATATTTTTTCTTTTTAAAGGAAATAAAATAACCTTCCGAGTTTTCTCATGGATAGTTAACTTGAATTTAGAAGAAAATTCACCATCAGAAAAATTCGTGTAGGTAAATTATTTTGTATAAGAATAAAAGGTTTTTGGTGGTATAAAGTGGGTAAATAAAATTCCCTAACTATATAGTTATTTATTATACAAGGGAAAAAAGTATTAGATTTTAGATCGAGGTTGCGAAGCGGAGGTAGACAACAAACTGACAGCTAAAATCTAATATTTTTCCCGTGTACAATACAATATTTTTTTCTGTGACAGGAAAAACTACGATTTAATATCTACCTTTACCTATTTGTACATATATCCGGGAAAAAATCACTCACTTTTTTCCCGTGGGAAAAAAGTACTCATTTTTTTCCCAGTTCTCGGGGAAAAAAGTAATTTCATGAAAAGTTATATTGTATTAACTGTCAACAGACATAAAATGTCAAACTTTTTTCCCGTCACAGAAAAGAAGTATTTTTTTCCATATGTAGATTTAACTACACTAAGAATTACACTAAGAACGAGAATATTTAATACAAAAGAACACATATGAAGGTTTATACATTTATTTTAGATCTGTCATTTAAATTAAAAATGAATATTTAAGAAGTTGGTTAACTTTCAACCGGAGTGAAACTGGCAAGACGTAATCGCCAGCAATATGAACGGCGTTATGTTTCGATGAAGTCGTGCTTGTTATTATTGCGGCAGCATATGGATTTTTATTTTACCACGTTTATTTTCATCTCTGTTGGTGAAATATTTTCCTATGAATTTTCTAGGGAGATGAAAACCTATCTTATCTCCAAAGCACTATAATCAATAGCTAGGAAAATATCTTGAACTAATGAGAGTAAATCATGAGATATAATGAAAAAAATGCGGCAAAATCATCTTCATTTCTCAATATTTTTCGTGCAAAAAATTGACAAAAAATAATAAAGCGAGTCGGAAACATTTTTTTTGTTATTTATAGAGGGTTGGGGGAGTCAAATGAATGCGAAACACATAACTCCTCTTCATTTTCTCCGAAATAAACTCCAGCAAGATGGCAATCGAAGTCAGAAACATACTTTTCATTATTATTATTTCTAGAGTGGAGGAAAGGGGTCAAATAAATGCAACAAAATCAACATTTACATTCAACGAATTCAACACCAAATTTATCTTCATTTTCTGTAAATAAAACCCAGCAAGAAGGCAATCAAAGTCAGAAACATATTTTTTATTATTATTATTTCTAGAGTGGAGGAAAGGGGTCAAATGAATGCGACAAAATCAAAATTCACATTCAATATACCTATTCATTACTTTATTTCTCAATATTTTTCGTGAAAAAATTCCAAAAATATCATATACAGATAAAAAAACATTTTTTTCATTATATATTCACTCTCATTAATTCAAGATATACATGCATTCCTAGCTATTGATTATAGTGCTTTGAAGATAAGATAGTTTCTCATCTTCCTAGAAAATTCATAGGAAAATATTTCACCAACACAGATGAAAATAAACGTGATAAAATGAAAATCCATATGTTGCCGCAACATCAAGCACGACTTTATCGAAACATAGCGCCTTTCATATTGCTGGCGTTTACGTCTTGCCAGTTTCACTCCGGTTAACTTTCAACATATCCAAAAATTGAGAAATTTTGTTGATGAAACGCGAAACGCGCTACTTTTGAGATTTGGTGGAATTTCAGCAATCAACATTTTCAGTGATTTTCGTACCATCAAATCGTGGGACGTGGGATATCGTAATCGTATGCATGAAAATCCGGCTTAACAGACTTTGGCGCCATAATGGCGGATGGCGGTTAAAAATCAACAATTGACATCTATCCTATTTCTATCTATCTCTTGTGTTTGTTGCAAATTTGTTGACATATGAAAATATTGAAAATATAGACTTACGATTCTTCATTGTTTATTGTATTGACATCATTTGAAACTGCATAATTTTGAAAAATGTTCAGGCCTGGATCCATTAGAAAAATTGAAGTGAAAAATTTTGTGACTTATTCTCATGTAGAATTATATCCCGGGCCACATTTAAACATGTTAATCGGACCAAATGGTACTGGCAAATCAACAGTGGTAGCAGCTATTATTTTAGGACTCGGTGGAAACCCAAAAATTGTTGGCAGAGGTAGCAGAGTTTCAGAGTATGTTAAGCATGGATGTGAAACGTCTACGATAAATATTTATCTCCAGGATGAAGCAGAAAATCAGTTTATCAAAGTGACTCGAGAATTTGATACTCGTGAAAGGACTGTTTGGAAACTTAATAGTAGGATTGTAAAGTTTGAAAATGTAATAGAATGCATACAAAACTTCAGTATTCAGGTAAATAATCTTTGTCAGTTTTTACCACAAGATAGAGTTCAAGATTTTGCTAAGTTGAACAAACAAGAACTTCTGAAAGAAACTCAGAAAGCACTGTGTCGGTTTGACTTGATAGAAAAACAAGAATTGCTCATTCAGAATAGACAGCGTCAGAAAGAAATACTTGAATCAGTTGACAATTATCAGAAAAAGCTCCAAGATGCCACTGAATTCAATTCTAGGTTGGAAGGTAGAGTGCAGAGTTTCAAGAAAAAAAAAAAGTATGGTGAGAATATACAACATATTGAAAGAAGAATCGTTTGGATGTCTTATGAACAAGTAAGAGTTCAATTGTCAGAAACAAAAGAGGATCGAAATAAAGCTCAAGAAGTATATGACAGGTATAAAAATGCCATGAAACCAATTGAGAAGACTATAGGAGAAAGCAAAAAAAATATAACTGAGTTACAACAAAACAATTCAAGAGTTGCCCAGATTATAAGAAATACCGAGTCATCTATCAATATGAATTTAGAGAAAATTGATACCATGAAAGATTCAGTACGAAAACTTAATGACGATATGAACTCTAGATTGGCTGAAGTAGAACAATGGGATAAGGAAATAGAAACTGCTTCTGCTAGGCTAGAAGAAATGAGAACTTTGAAAACTGAAATGTTTACCAAGTGTGCTTCTGGTAAGTCTAAGCTTATTTCATCCTAATGATACTCTTGGTAACATATGTACAAATTCATTATTCAGTGAGGACCAAAAGTCCGTTGCCCCCTCCCGTAACTTCTTTATTTTACATAAACAAAAAAGTGTTGAAAACATAAGTTGTAGGGTTTCACTCGATCTCTTCACTGGTTCAAATTTCATTTATACAGAGTGTCTCAAAAAAGCACAGCAATTTAGTTTATTTTTTTAAATTGGACACCCTGTAAATCATTGCATGGTCGGTTAGGGATGCCACAAGGAATCCAACAACAGCAAGTTTGATGATGTTATCTCCAAAGACTACGGAGATATCGCCTATTATTTTATCCATAAGCCCAATAAGTGGGAGAGAGAAACTTTATCTGGCGGGTCAACAAATTTTCTCTCATACTCATTGACCTTATGAATAAAATGGTTATGCGATATCTCTGTAGTCTTTGGAGGTAACAGAATCAAACTTATCGTCACCTAAGCAATTTTTGTGATTTTTTTTACACACAATTTGAAACACCTGATGATGAACATTAAGTTCAAGTTTATACGAGTTCAACTATTAATTTTATTCATTTTGTTTGTCATCATCCAAGTTGTCACTAGAAATTGACAAAAGAGTATCATCTGCAAATAGATTGACGAAGTCACAGATTTATATCATTGATGTAAATAAAAAACAAAAGTGGCCCCAGAACACTCTCTTGAGGTACCCCAGAGTTGCAGTACTAGCAGTAGGTATATTGTGTGGGCTCTGTAACACTTTTGTTGAATGCCATACATATTCAATATATTAGCAATTTTAGTTGAATATAATGTATTAGTCAGTAGATTCAAGTTGAAATCCCCAACTAGTATTACTTTAAAAACATCTCCAAATAAAACATCATTATAAGATATTTTCGAAGTCATTAACAAATTGGGAGTGGCTGGCGTTTTGTGAGTGATATAAACATCCCACTGAAATTATTATTCCATTGTGATTTATTTTAATAATTTTGCACCACTAATATACAGGATGTCCCAAACTCGATGGCCTATTAGACGTGGATTATTTTGAAAATTCAGTTTCTTAGGTAATTGGAATTGGCTTTGTTCTATCGAAATAAAATATTTTCAGCACTGCAGTTTTGTTGTATCTATTGAAAAGTAGCAACAACGTTGATATTTCAAATAGGACGCCTTGTATATTATTACATTTTTTGCTTCGATACTACTTTATTTTTGTATAATACTTCCCTATACCTATCTCTGATAGTTTTCGAGAAATTCATTGATTTCCTTATTTTTCGTGCGAAGCATAGCTTTATTTCGACATATAGTATTTTCTCTGTTTCATTGTTTGATCATCAAATACGAGAACTCAACTCCTCTAGCTATTTTTCCTCTATTCTTTGTCACTTCTATAGTGTGGTCCCTTTTGGCCGATACCACTTTCAATGGTCAAATCTTATTTGGCAGTACTTTGCCTATTCTGAAGACTTTTATGTTGGACATCAATATTGAAGTCTTTGAGTAAACTTCTGAAACTCTTCACATCCTTTTCCCCATGCTTCTGTGCATTACCACTTACAGGTTCCTTAAAATTTGCTATCATTATTTTGGATTCTCTTTTTTGCCTTTCTAACATTGTGAAAAAAATGCCACATCTAGAAATTTCGTAACATTCGAACACAATTTCTATTCACTGCCTTACACTGCCTTTTTGTGAAGAACAAATAAATATCTATTAAGAGGACAATGCAGCCGAGGTAGAAAGTTAAAAGGAATAACAAATTACGGGTGATTTGTGGTCGGGAAGGAGACGGGGGGAGATTTGAAAGGTGGAAAACGGTTTATGACGATTGCATGGTATCGCACGTTGAGATTTGAGGGCTACGTCACCTGACTGATTGCATGGTATCGCACGTTGAAATTGAGGGCTACGTCTCTTCCGACAGTTGACTAATTGTTTGGTGTCGCACGGTTAAATTTGAAAGCTACATCTCTTCCAATAGTTGACTGATTGCATGGTATCGCACGTTGAAATGTGAGGCCACACCTAACATCCTTTTCTTCATTTTTATCTAACCTCACTTTATAGTGAAACACGCTTAGCGTTAACACAGCATGTCTTGGTATGTCGCAGTATGTAGCGTTTACGCAGAAAGCGGTATGTTGCGGTATGTAACTTTTATGCAGAACGCGGTATGTCGCATTATATTGCGATATGTTGCGGTATGTTGCGGTATGTCGCGGTATGTCGCGTTTACGCTTAACGCTAAATAAATCACATGTTAAAAATTACTTTCCTCTTAAATGAAGGGTTTGATGTTACCTGTATATATTTTTTTTCCTGAATAAGATATTTTTATGACGTTCCTGTGTAATGATCATGCTGCTTGTTGACCAATCAAACGCCGCCATTTTTTCTGTCTTGAATAATGTCTAAGACATATTTTTCCCCAAAGAAGAAATCTGTGTGATGTCCTATACAATGAACTATGATGTGCGTTGACCAATCAAATGCCTTCATCTTTTTTTCTAACGACGAGGTTATTAAACACACCCTGTATACAATATGATTTTTTACCAAGCACCCGCTCTCACCATTTTTTTTTCTAACAACGACGAGGTTACACCGTTTCCTATCAAAAAAAGTTAAACGGCAAAGATATAGATAATAAAAAGATTCATTACTTTTGTATTTACACTTTTTTCACATAAGCTCAAAATTTATTCGAAAAACCGCAAAAAAACGATATTGCCAAAGTGGGATGGAAATAATCAAAATATTACACTGAATCAATTAAGATTTCAAAAATATCAGTTGGCAAGAACTAAATCATCTTTCATATTGGCAAATCTCCCACCAACAGAAAGCGCAGCAGAACTTTGTTACAGGGCATATTATCAGCTTCAAACTTGGTTGGGTAACGAACTGACAGCAACAGATTGGGGCAGGAAGCAATATCAAAGTGGCATTATGCCCAAATTGACAGATAAAGATTTAATTCTGGCTATTTGCTGCCGCTGTGAAACTGGATGTAACAATCTAAAATGTGGCTGCTGAAAACATGGTTTGAAATGCACTAATATATGTTCAAAATGTCAGGGTTCTGAAAAATGCGCCAATGTTGTAGAAAAAATATACGAGAAAGTTATTGATTCAGACGAAATTATAGATGAAGAACCAATGCAGACTGGAAAAAATATTGGAGACGAAGACGATGGCGGTCTTGAAGATTTCGAAGATCTACTAGAATCGGGAATATTTGTCGAGTCTAACAATGGAGAAATGCCATTAAAGAAGCAAAAACTAATGGATAAGTGATTAGGATTCAAGATAAAGTAACATGTAACATGAAAACTTACATTTTTCGAGTAATTAAAGTGTAAATTTTAATAAATAGCTCGAAGTTTTACGTTGGATTCTGTAGACTATGACGTTGATCCTTTTCTTCACCCCTTACAGTCCTTCCCAAAACGGCGTTAGTTGTGAAGACACCCCTTTCTACGGGAATTATACAGCCAAACTCGGTCGCTTCCTTTGCATTCTCCTGAATTAGCATTCAGATCATGATGAGCTTCAATCCTGTCTTCAGGGATTCTAAAGAAGCTAGCAGAGCTACACACGAATTTCGACTCGGGATGGGTTACATAATTTTAGGCTAATTTATTACCATATTCCCGAATTTTTTGCTCTCCTCCTTCATAGAAAAATCCGTGGCTTTGCTAGCTTCGGCCGAACTCAGCAGAGCCATACTTTAAAAATAAACAAAAATGTAATTTGATATAGCCAAATTGTAGAGCCTATTTTAGGCTAATTTATTACCCTATTTAAATTTTTTTACTCTTTTCCTTCACAGAAAAATCTGTAGCTTTGCTAGCTTCGGCCGAACTCAGCAAAGCCATTTTTGAAACAACATTTTTCACCGATTCGAAATTGTGATATTTTAGGAATATTTTTAGGCTAATTAATTACCCTAGTTTCATATTTTTTTCTCCTCGCGTTTTCGAAAAAAACTGAATTTATTGACTGGTTTCTTGTTTCTCTTGTGTGCGGTATTCCGTTTATTTCTAAATGACAGTTTTGTTTGTCTAGTATCGGTGACTTCTTTGTGTTATATAATCGGCTGACAGCGCCTATTGATGTAAAGGGGATATTGGTGTTCAAGAATAGGTGTTAATTATCGATTCCTAATGGGTAAGGAACTGCGGTCACTGGGTGGTGCTCGAGACCTCAGCAATAAACTGCTGTTGAGCTGGTGACATCCCGTATAGCGGCCACTTACCGCATAGGTTCCTCCTAGCTCTCGATACTCCTCCATTTCACTGGGTTTTTGATGCCAATCCATATAGAGCAACTATCATCCAGGTTGCACCCATCTCTTCAGCATTCCAATCGTGTGCCGTGGCTTTGAAATAAGGACTGTACATTTTGTAGGATGTCTGAAATCTAACATGAGCCAAAAGATCCACAATCAGTTCAGATAGAACCCATGTCTTGATTATTATTTTCTCTGCTCTCTGGACTATCTCCATGCCTGCTTCATCTATCTCCATTTCTTGCAAATCATTCTCCTGAAGCTATCGCATTAACTCCTTTTCTTGAAGGAACCTAAGAAACCAGTCGTCTCTCAAGACTTTCTGCTCCTCTAAAAATGCTTGACGTGTCTTCACACGTTTCGTGTACCTGTTCTTCTAGTTTTTCCAGAAGGCAATTTTTCATGTATGTTGGTTGCCTGTTCTGTCAAGGTTTTCTGCAACCGGACTTGTTCTTTTGGTTTTTCTTCATGCCCTTCATTTTTCTGATCTTCCAGAGTTTTTAGAAGCTTGTCCTGCACCACTTGATTTCTTTCAATGTGTTCGTATTCATGTTCCCGTCAAACTTGCTGAAACTGGCAATGATCTTATTGCCTTTTCCGGCATTTCCTGTCCATCCTCTTTTAGAAAACTTTCCGATGCAGGTCCTCATAAAATTGTGCTTTGCACTTATCCCTAAATTACTTTATTCACTCTGGCATGTATTAATTTTAATTGTAGGTGTTACTTATTCTGAATAAAGTTAAAGTTAGATTATATTATTATTATTTAGCTTTTCCTTTTCGTCTTTCCTCATCTCTTTCTTGGAAATAGTTTGAGCCAGTCCAACTTTTCTCCTAGCTGTAATCCTGAATCTATCGTCATAATTGTTCTTGACAAACAGGCAACTTTGACAACTGTTCAAAATATTCTTGGGTCCTCCCAAATTCTCTTTGGACACCGCGTGTATCAAAAGACTACTGCCTCCGACACCAATTGTCACAAAGCCCTCCCGAAACTCCCTTGGAAACTTCCTTGTTCCTATTTTCAATACCTCCGACACCAATAAATCTCCTTGGGTCCACCTAAAAATTCACTGGAATCAGTCTGTAGGAAATAATCATTGCCTCTGACAATTGACACAAATCTCCTTGGGTTCACCCAACAATTCTTTGGAAATCGTCTGCAGCTATTAATCCTGCTTCTGACTTCAACTGTTCCAATATGGAGGTTCGTGGCTACAGACAAATACTGGACATTTATGACTCGTTTATTTATAGCTTCAATAATCTGACTACTTCACTGGATACTAATTATACTTCATCTTGAATTTCGCTTCACGTTCAACTTTTATGGACATCAGCCTCAACTTGTCAGTCCGCTCGAATCGCCCTACTTATATTATGATCCAATGGAAGCTTCGAGAACTTCTGCGGTGACAAAAACGCCTAGAATCATCCATTTCGTCGAGTTCAAGAAGCTCTTCCTGCATTACTCGCCTCGATAGCGCCGATAGTGACGTAATCAACTCGAGCTGGCCAGCGTTGCTTGCTGAGTTCTCAGAACTATTGCTAGGTAACCGCTTACCATGCAGGGTAACGATATCTATGGGACAGATACAGTTCGCCAACGTTTCTATAGTGCCCCAGATAAATAAGCGACTTGTGAGAGAGGTTTTAGTGTAGGGAGCTGCATTTACATGAAAACAGTATTCCAGGACGTGTTGAATGCCTAATAAATCATAAGCAATTAATGGATGGAGAGTTAGCTCTTGGCATGAAAACAAAAATTTTTGATAGGCAGTTTCATCAATGAGCATTATTACATGGTTCTTTCACTTATTGTGTGTAGTGTCCATTTGTAATTAATCAATTCTATTGCCCAATGCATTTTTGAACTAACTCACAAATAAAGTAATTTATTATTTTTCAGATACTCAGAAAAAACAGACCCTTTCCACCGAACTAAGTAAGTTATTGGGACACCAAAAGATTTTACAGGATAAAAAAGAGGTAATATTACAAATCAAACAAGATGATACACTTCGGATGCACGCCCTAGAAAATGAATCATTGCGACTTGAGAATGTAAAACAAGATCGACTTCAACATCTTGGTAGGCTCAGTAAAGATGCTTACACTGCAGTAAACTGGCTGAGAAATAACAAACATCTTTTTCGAGGTGATATATATGAACCAATTATGTTAGAAGTGAATGTTCTTGAAGCTCGTCACGCCAAGTATGTTGAAAATGTGATTCCTTTACGTGATAGGTTAGCTTTTACTTGTATTTATAAGGATGATATGAACAAGCTCATAAAATGTTTGAGAGAGGTTCAGAATTTGTCTGTAAATGTTATACATTCTGAAGATGCAACTGAAAGTATGAGCAAATTTCAGCCTACTGTTGCTATTGAATGCCTCAGGAAATATGGTTTTTATACTTATATAAATAATTTATTTTCCGCCCCGGGTCCCATAATGCATTACTTGTGCAAAACATATCGTTTGCATAACATTCCTCTGGGTGATCATACAACTAATGATTTTTATGAGCAGGTGCCTCAACAAATAAAAACATTTTTCAGTGATAAATATCGATATAGTATAAGCTTTTCCAAATATTCTGGAGAGAAAAGTACTCGACAAGTTGAGGTTTTTTCAGATGGGGGATTATCTCTTTCTCTAGATGTTGTGAAACTTGATAAGTTAAGGGGAGAGATTCTGGAAATCAAGAGAAATATCGGTAATCATGATACAAAATGTCAATCATTAGAGAAGCAGTTTGACACTCTCAGAGAAAAAATACATATGGCAAGGGAAACAATTAGGGAAATTCAACAGCAAAAACAAAATGCACAAGCTGTAAATGTAAGAATTGAAAATTTGCAAAAGAAAGTTGCTGAAATGAATCAGTGTAAAAAGAGTCCAGAAACTATTAAAGAAGAAACAAACTTGAAAATAAAGCAGCTTCTAAAAAGTATGCCAAGTACCCAAGACATTATTAAAATAGAATTATCAAAATTGGTAGAACATGTGAAAAAAAGTTCACTGACACTCAAAAAAATTGAGCAAGTACGTAAGAAAATAGCATATTTGGAAAACCAGATTAATGAGAATAGGAGGCAGTGTCAAGAAGCTGAAGAAACCTTGAATCTAGTAAAAGATAGGTATACAGAAGTCATGAGTCAAGCTAAATCAATGCTCAATAAGGCAAAAGGTATGTCCAAGGGTTTTACACCTGCAGACAGTGGATTTGATGAATTCCGACCTGAATATGATTCATTGCCGTCGGAAATTCAAGAGTTGAATGCACTTAATGAACAGCTTCTATCAAGAATAGCCTGTTTGAATGTAGCTGATGATGATGAAATGAAGGAATATGAAAAAAAACTCAATCAAATAGATGAACTTACTGGAGATATTGAAAAACTCAACGCCAATTTAAATAAAGTAACCGAAAAAATTGAAACAACAAAACAAGAGTGGTTAATACCCCTAAAAAGGTTGGTTGCAGAAATTAATTTACAATTTGCTACCGCATTTGAAAAAATGGGATGTGCAGGTGAAATATCTGTTTGTACAGGAGATAATGAACAAGACTTTTCCCAATATGGAATTTGTATAAAAGTTACTTATCGCAGTGGAGAACCATTACAAGAATTAAATTCCAATATACAGAGTGGAGGAGAAAGAGCCGTTGCTACAGCAGCTTTCATGTTGTCTCTTCAGAAATTGACTCCTGTTCCTTTCCGATGTGTTGACGAAATTAATCAGGGTAAGCATTATTCATATTATGTTTGTAGGTTAGGTTAGGTCTAAATATGAGTGGGCTTATATCAGGTACTATACGGAAGCCCATGGCCTATTTACAATTGCAAAATTTGTTACACAAATAAAATGTTACTCTCCCCATTTTGGCGATTCATCTCTTACATAGGCACATCATTATCAACAATTGCTACCTACTTAATTTTAAATCAACCACAATGTATTTGATTTGATTTGTGGAATTTCAATTCTGGAAGTTCACCCTTTACTGTCCTTGAAGGCACAACGAAAGCCAGAGAAAAGTAGGGTCTGGGTTGTCTACAGTATGAGTTTATTTCTTTTTACCCTTTCCACTCAATGAGAACAATTATTTTCCCCTTTACCACACAAGTAATTGAATTCCTAAATGTACATTTCGATAACCAATTTATTCTCATCAATAGGCATTACTAAACTGTTTAGAATACCTACTGATGAGGATTGTTGAAATTTTGATATGTTGTAGATTGTGGCATCCTCATTACATAGTCCAATATATAGATCTATCCCATAATTAGATTTTTGCTATGTGGGTACTATGCATCAATTTGATTTTTGTGCTCCAATTCAAAATTGAACTTTCCTATAAATTAACTTTTACATCTTAGTTGTAGCTCATGATTCCCTCCATTCAAATAAAAAATAATATCTCACAAAGGGTGTTGCATTACAGCATGGCAAAACAATGTTCATAGAAATAGATAAATATCGATACCATAATCATTTTGTTTTTCTCTCATTCCTTTGAAACTGGAATACAAATGGCTAGAGTTTGTCAATTTTTTGAAAAATGATGGGTTATCATCAACTATATGAGGATTCATATGTGTGGAATGCTGTATTAAAATTATTCAATATATTTTTTTTACAAACTGTATTTTCAAATGAATCACTCTAGTATATACTAAATTTTATTTCTCAATGTTAATATTACATACCATTTTGTCATAGAGTACTGTTACCCATTCTGCCATCCTAAGCAAAGAAGGCATATTTACAAAAAATATGAGTATGGAGATATTGGTTTCTGTATGAGTTTAATTTTGTATGTGGGTTTTAGATGAAGTTGCGGATGATGAAAACCTTTTCAATTGATTTCTGTTTAATGATGTGTGCACCTTTCATAACAATGGGACTGTTAATAGTCATTACTTCCACTATTATTCTGATTATCAATCTTCATCAACTAAAAATTATCCATAATCAACACATATTGTCAGTGAATGTATTGGGTGGAATGATGGGTCAATATTTAATTGGTCCTTTTTTTTTTCGAAAAACATTATTTAAATGAAATGTTGTTTTTAGAATTTTTAACAAATCATTTCCTTAAACATAAGAGAAACGATCTGGCTTCAAGTGGAAGGAACTCCAGCATATTTATATCGTGAGGTCCGTGAATATTCAATTGTTATTTCCAGAATCGATGGATTGGAAGGAATTGACTCCAAAATTGCCCCACAAGGTCACCAGATCTGATGTCAACTGATTTCTTCTTATGTACATTATACATTGGAGGAATTGTTTATAATACACCTTCAACAACACTAGACAATCTAAAACAGCGCATCAGAGAAGCTTTTCTAAATGTGAGCCCACATATGTTGGAAATTGTTACTGAAGGTTTAAGAAAGAGGATACGTTTGTGTTTAGCCTCTGATGGTAGCCAGTTTGAATACTTCACATTAAATATTGCAATTTAAGAAAATATTTTTAAAATGTAGCGCTAATAGCCCTATCCATCCTAAGGGAAAAACTTTTTTTAAATCAAATGCCTTGGCCATAACGCTTTATGTAGAAGAACGTGAATAACCCTGTATAGTTTTCCATATAATAATAATAATAATAATAATAATATTTATTTGAAAAGAAGAGTGCATATATAAATATAGAAGTTACATCAAAATATCTTAATAACGACAATATTAGTAATAATGTTATTGATGATATTGATATTATTGATTCAACTAAAAAAAAAAAAAAAATTACAAATAAACATAGGTGAGTCACAGAAGTGTATAGCAGTTTTTAGCTGCTATACTCCTTGTGCGTGACTATTAATTATAACAAATATATATATATATAGTAGTATAGTAAAATTATGTAATTATAACGAATTGGCCATAACTGTTACTAGGATATGAAAGTTGTACTAAAATGACTCATGTAATAATCCACCCCCATCAATCCCCCTGATTTTCAGCCAGCCCCACTCAAATAATTTCAATAGAAATCCCTACTTGTGATACCTCATTGAATAGCCTGTAGAAAATGCTCCCTTGTGATATTATTTACATTTCAAACATGACGAACCACCAAAAGTGATTTATCATCAATATCATTCTGCTTGGGGTGAAACTGTGCATGGGGCTTATTGGGGGGTTGACAGGCGGGAGCCATTTTTCATTTCCTAGAAATATTTGTGAGCCATTTTAAATTTTACTTTAACCCTGATATCTTTCTGAATCCTTTCCACCCCCTCTCGTAAATCAAGTAATTTAATATTATTTTTGCCTCTTTTTCACCCCCTCTCATAAATCAAGTAATCTAATATTATTTTTGCAGTCCCATAGATTGTGGGTGATGTTAAGCCCTATGAATAGTTGCTGAAACTGTTATTGCAGGTGATTTGAATATTTAATTTTTAATCTGTGTTCAGTTGATCAGAGATGTGAGAGAACACAATATGTACTTACATGATATCCTACTTTCGGGTTTTTATTCAAGAAACGAATTCTCATTTATTTCAATACGATTCAGAAAGTTTAATTTCGAATTAGAGTACAAAAATCAAACTGGTGCATAATACCCAAAACAGCAAAAATCGAATTTTTGACACCCTGTAGCTCGAAAACTGGTCATAGGATTTTAAATTGATCGGGATGGGGAATTGCGGGATCATTTGTGTTTTGTGATTGGATATATATTACTTTTTTCTTGTGGGGTTTCTATGCAGATCATAAATACAGTGAGTTCCTAAAGCAACGGATAAATTCAATTTCTACGTTCCCAGCCATTTTCAAGAAAAACCCCAAAACACATCGATTTATGTTTTAAAAAGACACTCTGAGACATGAAAAAAATCAAGTGATACCTCATTACAAACGGTATTCAATTGTCTATACAGCCGTATGCGTCATAAAAAATAATTTTCACCGTGAGAGTCTTTTTATTACCATGAAAAAAATTTTTTTTCACTGCCAAAATAATTCACAAAATAAACATGAAATATTACTTTTTGAAGGATTTATTTTTAACGAGAGTCAATTGTTAATTGATTATTCATCATAAAACAATTTCATTTATTGGAATAATAATTGATTGTAAAGTTTGAACAATTACTTCCAATATAAATTCCCGAAGAGGTTTCATGTTGCTGCTGATCAGAAACGTTAGATTTTTCTTGAAGAGTTGATTCAACAATTTCAACATATTAGATACTATTGCATTTGTTCTCTCCGATATATCTGATGGGGTATCACTACCACTATCATAATGCGGCATGCAACAAACCGTTTCTATAGTAACGACACAGAAAGATCACTGGATGCTGTGAAATTATTAGAAGTATTGATAACATTAAGAATAATATGTATGGAAAAGAGAAGTACTATTTTGTTATTTTGGACTTATTTTTTTAAAACAGGAAACATTTTTGAATACGATTTTACTGAAAACATTGAGTAATATTTTCAAGACAACAGTCGTTTAAAAGTGATAACTTATCAGGACAAAAAACCATGTCAAGATGTATTAATATTTATTTTTAATATATTTCAGATGATATAAATTCACATTCACAGTTGTACAAAAAATGTTGTTTTTATTTCGTGTACGAACATGTTAGTTCTTTTTTTTGTACTCGCTCTTTCTTTGTTAGGTACTTAGTTTTTTTAATCTAACATGCTGTAGTTTTACCGCTTTGGTTCCGTTGTTAACCTCTTATCGATGATTTACATAAATTCCAGGCAAAATTTAATATTTCCCAAAATATTTTTTTTATGCAAAAATGTACTTTAATTTCGTTATTTTTTTTGTCTTCCATTACCCACTTCATTTATCGCTTTATTCAATATCGGAAACACCTTGTATATTCGGCAACTATAAGTTCACTCCTATTGAATGCAATAATGGATTTCTGAACTATTGGCACATATTCAATTTAATATCAAGTAGGTGATGTATAATCAACAAAGATCTGTCAGTGAACATGTCTCGCGAAGACTAATTGTTATTTAATTGGTTATAATAGTTCATAAGTAGTGATATAGTATTCCAAATGGCGTTGGTAAATAGAGCGGACTGTTACGTTTGTGATAGAAATTGTAGAAACCTGCAAATGACTAGGATATATGGAGAAGAAAATGTCGATAAACAAGAAATGGCTGTATTAAGAAGTCAAGCTGCGGAAAGACCTCCTCTCGATATTGCTGAGAGAACCAGAACTTGTTTCAATTGTTTCCAGGCAATAAGAAATAAGACATTTGGAAAATTATCCCAATTGTCTCCGTCTCAATGTTTTATCTCCAATAACAAGCCATACTTGCATGGTTTGTAACTCCCACATTAATATTCACAGAATGCCCATTGATTGTAGGGTGAAAATTTTCATTATTTCTAACATTTATGTTTCCGAAAATGTTAGAATTTGTGCATATCATCTTGACAACCGCGGATTCCTCTTGAACATTTTATATGCTGGTTTGCGTTTTGTCAACCAATCGTATATCATGAACCAATTGAACGAATTCTTGCAATGCCTCAGAACAGCTGCAACTGCCAATAACAATGCGAAGGACTATCAAAATATAAATAGTTTTTCCGATGATGAGTTCGAATATTTGACGTCACTTTCGAAACAGCAGTTTCAAGAATTATACGAATTTTGTGAATCTATTGAGCAACAGGCGATTTATATCAGTAAAACACCTTATGACTTTTCTTGTCAAATTGCGACATGGTGTCTCAGATGAATTCTTGAAAATAATCTTCCGATATCCGCCTCGGAAAAATACTAGCATGATAATTTCCAACGTAGGTCTATCTTTGATGAAGCACTTTGTACCAAACAATATCGGATTTGGGGCAATAGCTAGAGAAAATTATAGTGCAAGACCTGTTTCTCCATTTGCAAATAAGCTCTACAGTAACGAACCTGATATTCCAAAAGCCATTGTTTATATTGATTGTACATATAAAAAAATTGAAAAATGTAGTAATTTCCTAGTATGGTGCCAATCCTACCACAAAAATGGAACATTTAATCAAACCGGAAGTAATGGTTGCCTCAGATGGATATATTTTAGCAAAAAAAAGCACTATTTCTCATATGCTCACAATAATGATGAT
This sequence comes from Chrysolina haemoptera, assembly GCA_958298965.1. Taxonomy (NCBI): domain Eukaryota; kingdom Metazoa; phylum Arthropoda; class Insecta; order Coleoptera; family Chrysomelidae; genus Chrysolina; species Chrysolina haemoptera. The sequence goes on from OY282595.1 coordinate 23,063,453, forward strand.
TCGATTCTTAATCATGAACTTACATGATACCGATACTTACATGATATCGATGGAATGAGAGCTTGGTTTCAAGAAGGTGATATTAGCAGCTTTCCATTTAAGGGTTTGATGCACCAGGGCTTCTTATTCTAGTTCAATCATTGGCTGAAAATTACCAATAGTAAGTCTAGAATGAGAAGCCCCGGGGCTTAATACTCCTAAATGGAAAACGCCTATTGTTGTAGTAGATAGAGGCTATCGAGATTCAATTCCTTTATTTCAAGACCTTGGTATCAACTACCGCATGCCTCCTCTACTTGCTAGGGGCCAAAACCAGCTCACTACTGCGAATAAAGCCTGACTAATAACCGCACACGATGGATTGTTGAATCTCGAAATGGCCACTTGAAGTCAATTTTCATGAACATTGCTGGTGCATTTATCAATTGTTTCGTCCACTTATAAGTATGCCAGGAACAGTTGAAACTGTAACACGAATGCTAGAGAAATCACATGAGGTGAAACTAGTACAGGCACGTGTTGAAGCCGAAAATCTTTGTTTGAGAAATGGTCGAAGGGTTTTACTCAATCATCTCCATGTTCCTGAATTCCCCCGTTTGACATTGGAATACTTGGAAGATTTAACAGGTGGAATACTTGGAAGATTTAACAGGCATTTATCATATTCAATTATCAGCTGCATATATTCAGAATAAGCTTCAAAGAGAAGAAACAAATATACTAGAAGTCGACGAATTCTTTGCTGAGCCTAATCTTGTACGATTACGGATTTTCTCAAGATTCAGGAATGCTACCAAATATTTGCTGTGGGTGGTATACAATATCGAAGACTTCATAGAGTCTCCAATAACTGGATATTATTGTACTTGCAAGTCAGGGGCTAGAACATTAGGTACTTGTGCACATGTAACGAGTGTTTTGTGGTTCCTTGGATATGCAAGATATGTGGAAAATCATCGATATCCATCTACATCACTTTCGAACTGTATCATTGATGCTGCAAACAGATTAGCACCTGAAAATATCGATCATGCTCCTATAATAGTTGAAATCTAATCATTAAAGTATTATGTACCAAAGCCCCTTTCGATAACTGTTTTTATAACCAAAGTTCTGACCCCCTAAGTATGTCCTTTAATGTTACCTATATTTGTTGTTGTACAAAAGTTATCCGGTGCCTGTCAATGATCCAAGATTTAAAATAATCGCCAGTCCTTGGGATTACTCCTCAAATTTTTTTCTAATGAGACGTTTTAAAAAAGGTATCCGACAATATCTCTCCTTCATTTCTCATAAGGAGACTTTCACGGTATCAAGTCAAATAGACGTTAGTCTAAGGCCAAGGGCCTTGTTCAATCGGCATAACTAATGAACACCTACTCAAGTAAGATTAATCAAACACCACAAACGGGAATAGAGATTAATTCACCGCTCGAAATAATCTCAAACTCCCACCCCATTCATAATAACAGGAATAGTATCTATTTTATGCGATACAAATCTCTATGATTCCTCATACACAATTGGGCGAGTCAAACTATCCAAGCATTAAGAATTTTATCTGGCTCATGCTTGAGTTGGAGTTGTAAGTTGTGTCATATATTCAGTCAGTTCCTAAATGGTGGATGGAATTGGATGGACCGTTATTGGTCATCACCCTGCATATAATGTTACATTTATTTTGATCTGCACATTCTCACGTTTCACTATTTGTGAAAAATCTTGGCCACTAGTAGAATGTACGCGTGAACAAGTTCCTGCAGCTCGTCATGCAAATGGTGATAAGTTTCTCAATTAATTTTATATAAAAAATTACCCCTATTTTTCTGAGTTCAGCCATACCACACACGTCATAATATATGCAAGTTACAGTATACTGACTATAAAAGAAACCAGTGTTCATATTTCTTAACATTAATTTCATGATCTATTTTGCAATGGAAATATGATAATTCAGTAGTAAAAATAAACACTGAGCTTCTTGGGTCAGTTGCCAATATCCAATACATCTGATGAATTCTTGGGTTACATTTGACATCTCTGGTGTAATTCGTCTAATTTCATTTTGAATTATGTTTTTGAGGTCTTCCTAATCGGTATGTCAGTTTTTGTACTTTAATTTTTGAGTAACCCCAAGAAGAAAGTCCATGTGAGTTAAATCTGGGGACCTAGCAGATCATTCAATCTGACTGTGTCCTCCAATCCAGCGATTGTAACAGACTTCACTGAGAAAATCTCTAACCACTGGGGCATAATGTGCACCTGCTCCATCCTGATGGAACCAACTAGTAGAAACTATTCGACCAGGTTTATTTATGTCTGGAAATGTCTCAGTTGTACAATAGTATTACTAAGAATCCCAGCCCACACAGTGAATTTTATACATAGGCTTCCATTGTCCAATTAAGATTTTCTGTTGTCCAATAACGACAGTTTCGCGTATTCACAGTACCGTTTAACAAAAAGTTGATTCGTCGGAAAATAAAACATTAATTCAAAGCAATTATTTTGATTACTCACTAGGTGCATAATTTCTCAAAACTCCATGCGTCTATCGAAGTCGTCTTCATTGAGTGAAAGTTTATTTATTTATTTATTTATTTAAACGGCAAGCCAATTTACAATTACATAGAAAGATACAAAGTAAAAATACATGTGTACACACTAATGTAATCATGGGATGAATACAAAAAAAAATTACTGAGAAAAACAAAAATAATAATTACAACTTTCTAACAACTTTTCTAAAGGAAGCTAAGGATGAATCAAACAGTTCAAGTTTGTTGCTGTGAGTGTTTGCTGATCTCAATGTTTTACTGAGAGACTCGTTTTGACCATAATTTGTTCTGCAGAAGGGAATCTTGAAGATGTCACTATTTCTATTTCTTCTAACATTTACTGAGAGAGGGATAAGTTCAACAATTTGAGGACAATCGATACTGCCATTGATAATTTTATGGAGGAATATCAGACTGATTTCTAATCTCCTATGTGTTAAAGTGTTCAAGTTCAGAGTTTTTAATATTTGTGGGTAAAAAGATTCATCTGTATTCATTCTCAAGTTATAGCCACAGTATCTCAAGAATTTATTTTGGGTACTCTCTAAGAGTTCAATATCAACTTTATAAAGTGGTGACCAAATGATGGAGTTATATTCAAGTATGGACCTCACCTGCGCACAGTAGATTATCTTGAGAGAGTTGACAGACAGTTCTCTTGCCGAACGGAGAGAAATGCCTAACATTTTTCGTGCACGAGATGAGGTTTCAATTATGTGATTCTTAAAGGTCATTTTTGAGTCGAATATAACCCCCAAATCTTTGATTTTATTGCACACTGATAAGTTATTACCATTGATTTGGTAATTATAATCGATAGTCCCGAAATTACGTGAAAATGTTATTTTTTGGCATTTAGCCAAGTTCAGTTTCAGTAAGTTAATGTTACACCACCTTGAAAGGTTATTTAAATCAGACTGTAAACTCTCAGCATCAGATATGGATTGAACTGTTCTAAACATCTTCAAATCATCGGCAAATAATAGAAAAGAACTATTGGTAATAACATTTGGAAGGTCATTAACAAATACATTAAATAACACTGGTCCCATATGAGATCCCTGGGGAACCCCAGAGGGGACTTTGATAGGGTCTGATACCGAACTCCCGTATTTGACATATTGTACTCTATCACTAAGATAGGATTTAATCCACTCTAATATATTTCCTTCAAATCCCATGGATTCGAGCTTTGCAAGTAATAAACCGTGGTGTACCCTATCAAAAGCTTTGGAGAAATCCGTATATATAGAGTCTACCTGCATTTTATTCTCGAATGCGTTGATAATAAATTTTTGGTAGAGTAATAAATTTGTGGTTGTAGAACGACCTCTAAAGAAACCATGTTGTTCGCTTATTAGAATGTTTTTGAGGTCCCAAGATAATTTTTTGGAGATTAAACAGTCAAGCATTTTTGGTAAATCAGATTGATTACATATACCTCTATAGTTCGTGACATTATCGCGTGACCCACTCTTGTGGATGGGTTTTATGAAACTGTGTTTCCAAGAATTGGGAAATATTCCTTTTTGAAGAGATAGATTAAATAAAGAGTGAATTGGTTTTGCTAAAGTAAAGATGCAATTTTTGATCAAATGCAAAGGGATCTCATCAGGGCCATATGATAATTTATATGGAAGGGTGAGTACTAAATCGATAATTTCTTTAATGTCAACAGTGTAAGAGCAAATGTCAACAGTATTATCATGGGTATAATGTGGGATTTGATTAATTATCGTATCATCATATACTGTCGAAAAAAAGTCTGAGAAGAGATTAACGATTTTGTTAGAATTTGCACTAGAAATATTATTATAAGTCATACAAGACGGTAAATTATATGTCTTTTTTTTATCGTTGATGAACTTCCAAAAATAACGAGGATTGGTTGCAATGTTGTTTTCAGTCTGCAAAATGTATTTACGATAGCAGGCATCACGTAAAGTTTTGCATTGTTCCCTTAGATATTGAAACCGCTGATATGCTTCAAGATTGCCTCTTTTATATTCCCTATGAACTAATTTCTTCTCAAAAATCATTTGTTTTAATTCCTTGTTGAACCAAGTTGGAAAGGTAGAAGTTTTGAAATATTTTAGAGGAACAAATTTTTGAATAGCTTCATGTAATATTTCATAAAACTTACTTAAGGAAAGATTTATGTCATCGTTCAATATGGAATTCCATTGAATGCTTGCAAAGAAATCGTTCATGAGTATATAATTGCTATTCCTGAAGTCATAGAAGTATTCCACAATTTTCAGATCAGGTATTTTTCTAATATTTATATCAAAGGCAGGGGACCTAGCAGATCATTCAATCTGACTGTGTCCTCCAATCCAGCGATTGTAACAGACTTCACTGAGAAAATCTCTAACCACTGGGGCATAATGTGCACCTGCTCCATCCTGATGGAACCAACTAGTAGAAACTATTCGACCAGGTCGATTTATGTCTGGAAATGTCTCAGTTGTACAATAGTATTACTAAGAATCCCAGCCCACACAGTGAATTTTATACATAGGCTTCCATTGTCCAATTAAGATTTTCTGTTGTCCAATAACGACAGTTTCGCGTATTCACAGTACCGTTTAACAAAAAGTTGATTCGTCGGAAAATAAAACATTAATTCAAAGCAATTATTTTGATTACTCACTAGGTGCATAATTTCTCAAAACTCCATGCGTCTATCGAAGTCGTCTTCATTGAGTGAAAGTTCAACTTTGTATGGAACATGGAAGTAATTTGGCTTTTCATAGAATTTCATGCACATCACCACAGCACGCACTTTTTGGCGGACACTGTATATATTTCATACCCAAGACGGTATCATAATTTTTTTTTTGCTTTGTTCACGACTTCATGTCCTTCATACTAGGGCGCCATATTCAATTTAATTTGACGTCACATAGCCTATAACCAGCGGACGATCAAGACGCTTCCAACTATACCTCATTTGTCAAAATATGATAGGTAGTTATGAGGGAACAAATGAACATACATACATATCCACACCCACCCACATACATATCCACACCCACCCTCATACATATCCACACCCACCCACATACATATCCACACCCACCCATATACATATCCACACCCACCCACATACATACCCTTACAAATCCTAATACTCCTTTTTTCTTCGCCGTAGTCGGTTAAAAGATCATAATCCTCCTTTTTGCTTTGTCGTAGTCGAGTAAAACATTATGGTTTGAAAAACTTAAAATGAAAAACACGCTTTAAAAAGTAAAAAATAAGTTATGATAAATAAAATAAAATGCTGAATATTGTAAAGTAAGAATTACTATTTGAGGATATAAAAAAATCATGATCTCCGATTCAAAAAACCCTATTTACTATGTAACTATGAAATAAAATCTGTATATCTGTATATAATTGTTAGATTGTATCGTCAAGACATTCAGATATAGTAGAAATGAGTTCATTCATGTTTAAGATTATAGTGAAATCGCCCTCTTGCAGTCGGTAGCTGAATTAAGTACGCCATAAAATGGACTAAAACGCATTAAATCGCGTACCTACACACAGTTTTACTTTGTCATGAACATCTTGAAAATAAGATTGTAGGTAGAGGGGGAAACTGAAATGGCATTTAGCTTTGAATGATCGATTAATTACAGATTCACAATGTGTCTTCAAAGACAATTTTTAAAAACGTTACCATGACGACTCCGTCCTTTAAATACATCAGTATGGTTACTATTTGATTTCAGTCACATTTTAGTTGGTTTTTCAATTGGAACTGTCATGAGAATCTAAGAAAAATCAGCTTGAAAAAATACAATATTGTTGTTTTAATATGACTTCTTAGAAAAAGTAAGGTACGTTATGAAATACTCGCTCTGCTACGCTAGTGCTCAAAGTACTCGTTACTAAAATGATCGTTACATAATATACTATTTCCGTTTATGATGTATTTTAACGCACTCAAAATCGTTGATTAATGACCCCTGTTAATGAATGATTTTCTATTAATCAACGATTTGTTTATATGCAACCCAACATACATTGCTCTTATACATTTTATATTGGTTAGTACTGTCATTATTTATTTGTCAATTTTCAAATAAAATTTCAGAAAATGTTCATCACAACAGTTGTCACTCAAAACCATATATGGTCCCGTGGCGTAACGGTAAAGTTCACCTGGCTTGCAACACTATGGTCGAGAGTTCAAAACCCAACGAGGGTAATTTTTTTTTTTTATTTCGATTTGAAAATAAGTAATAAAAAATAAAATAAAACTACCACTGAGAAAAATTAAACTATCTTTAAGTAGAGTTAATATAAATAGGAAATAGTGATTTTTTTTTATCGTAACGTTAAATAAATAAACATTGAAAGTGAGATTCTATTTTCGAAAACTACTGTCGACGGAAAAGTTTTGTAACAAACTCGTGAATTAAAATGGCGATTAACAATCTCAAACATTAACGCGCTCGCTCCGCTCACGCGTTAAATTATCTCGATTGTTAATCGCCCTTATTAATACACTTGTTCGTTAAATAACCATTTCCGTCGACCGTTCATTTACGATGTATTTTAACGCACTCAAAATCGTTGATTATTGACCCCTGTTAATGACTGATTTTCTATTAATCAACGATTTACTTTCATGCAACCCAACGTACATTGCTCCAATACATAATATACTCATTAGTGGCCTGTGGCGTAGGCACTTACTCGCTACATTTATTTTGAAATCAAGTAGCTGTGTTAGTACTATCTATCATTATTCATTTCATTGTTGTATTTTCTTAAAATTCATTAAGTTTCAATGGTTGTACAATTTCTCATATCAATATTTATAATAATAAAACTGAAAATTGGAAGTAAGATATTTTTATTTTTGAAAAGTACGGTCGACGGAAAAGTTGTGTAAAAAAAAATATTCAGAAAACATTCAATATACCAGTTGTCAGTAACGTTAATAGGTAGTCACGCAGCCAACTGGTAAAATGCTCGTGTGAGACTTGAGGTGATTGCGATGTCGAGAGTTCAAGGCCCAAATGGCCGATTTTTTTTTTTTTTTTTTTTTTGGAAAATTACGGTCAACGGAAAAGTTTTGTAACGAACTCGTCAATTAAAATGGCGATTAACAATCTCGAACATTAACGCGCTCGCTCCGCTCACTCGTTAAATTATCTCGATTGTTAATCGCCCTTGTTAATACACTTGTTCGTTAAATAACCATAACCAATAAAGAAGGTACTGTAAACCAAGAAGGTTTCTTGAAAAAGAACGACAACACCTATACCACAACATTTGAAGAAAGTCTAAGGATGCTCACAGAAGCACACTTTCCGGCCTCAGAAATTCTCAATGGTCCGTTAACAGTAGACAGTACCAGAAGCAGGCCAAACAGGCCAACGGCTTCGGAATGGAGACTGGCTACGGAAATATCGAGACCAAATAGAATCAGGTGGGCTATCAGCAAATTCAAACCATACAAGTCCCCTGGAGTAGATGGAATATACCCCATATTTCTCCAAAAGGGACAGGAAATACTTATTCCACACCTGTGCCGTATATTCAAGGCTTGCATAGCATTACGGCAGATACCTACGATGTGGCATGAGGGGAGAGTCATATATCTCCCAAAAGTAGGGAGAATAGGCGACAAGAGACCCAAGGCATATCGTCCCATAAGTCTTAATGACCTTTCCACTTGAAACGTTGGAAAGGCTGATAGATAGATACATAAGAGACGAGGTATTACAAACAAACCCGCTCAACGAACGCCAGGCAAGTCAACGGACTTAGCACTGGACGACCTCAACAGGCTACTAACGAAGTCCTTGGAAGACAAAGAGATAGCCATGACAACATTTATAGACATCGAGGGTGCCTTCAATAATGCATCCACCGAGTCCATAGCAAATGTCCTAGCGAAAAAAGAGGTACATCCCCTACTGTGCCAGTGGATAAACGCCAATTTAAAGAACAGGGTCATTATATCAGAAATTGGCGGAACAACACTGACAGCTAGAGCAAACAAGGGATGTCCGCAGGGAGGGGTGCTATCGCCCCTACTTTGGGCCATCTTAATTGATGAATTAATTGAAAAGCTTCCAGAGGCTTTCATTGCCTAGGATATGCCGATGACCTTGCAATTATTGCAAAAGGCAAATTTGCAAGGATAGTATCGGAGCTTACACAGTCAGCCCTAGATATAGTCGACAGGTGGTCTAAAGAGGAGGAGCTGACAGTAAACCCTCATAAAACCACAATAGTCACATTCACACGAAAAAAAAGTACTGGAAGGACTTAGGCCACCGGTACTGAACGGGATTAGAAATTCCATTTGCCCAAGAGGCAAAATACTTAGGAGTCATCTTGGACCATAAGTTGACCTGGAATCAACACCTACAAAAAACCATAGAAAAAAGTACTGTAGCCTTCAATCTGTGCAGGAGAATGTGCGGAAAAAATTGGGGGCTACAACCAAAAATGACTACATGGCTTTACGCCAGAGTTATCAGACCCATGATAACGTATGGGTCGGTGGTATGGTGGCCAAAGACCAAGCAGGCAGGAGTGGTTCGACGGCTTGGAGGACTACAAAGACAAGCATGTCTGAGTGCCACCGGGGCCATGAGAACCACCCCAACAGCCGCCTTAGAGGTCTTGCTCAACCTACCTCCACTACACATATACATCCAAGCCGAAGCCAGGTCTGTCACGAGCAGGTTGCTTAGAGGACAAGCACCCATTAGCAATATGCACGGGAGAGACTACAACAAGCTATATGAAGAGTTGGATAACGACCCGGTTACCAGAATGCCATCAGATGGCATTCTTCCCAGATATAGCTTTGACAAAACTTTCAAGACAAGTATAACGGACAGGGATGCGTGGATGCCCATCAATGCGGAAATCGCTGTCTACACTGACGGCTCCAAAACGGATGAAGGTGCAGGAGCCGGCATTTACGGAACCAAGCCGAAGATGAAAATCTCACTGAGCGTGGGCAAACATGCAACGATATTTCAAGCGGAAATCGTTGCAATACACCATTGTGCACAAGAGCTGATAAGGAACGATTTTTCACGAAAAAACATTGCCATATACTCAGATAGCCACGCTGCGATAAAAGCAGTCAACTCAATGCAAGTTACCTCAAAACTTGTTTGGGACTGCATAGAAGCCCTAAAAGAGCTGGGCAGTCAGAACAGACTGATACTAGCCTGGGTACCAGCACACACAGGTTATAGAGGCAATGAAGAGGCCCATACACTAGCCCAAGAAGGAGTAAGTAAGGCCCTGAATGGCCCAGAACCGTATTGCGGTATAGCAAAAGCTGTACTAAAAACAAACACCAAATCATGGATTCAACAGAAGTCTCAAGAATGGTGGAACAATGCACCAGGGATGAGACAGGCCAAAGAGTTTATCAAACAACCGCAGCCAACATTCACAGACTATTTACTAAGCCAGAAGAGGAACACTACTAGAATAGTAGTAGGACTTCTCACAGGGCACTGTAGGCTCAACAAACATATGAGTGCAATAGGCCTGGCAGAAGAAATGCTATGCAGGTTCTGTCAGGAAGAAGAGGAAACATCAGAACACATACTATGCCACTGCGGAGCTTGTCAAGGCAAAGGTTTCTAACGCTGGGAGAAGAAAAACCAAGAGCTCCCAGATTCATGGGAGTTCTAAAAACTAGCCTGTGGAGTCTCGTAAAGAAGACAGGGCTAGACAAAGAACTCTAAATGATCTCGAGGACAAACACAATAGATCTGAAAAGGTCGCGGTGTAGAGGCTTGTAGCACGAAAGTCCCTAATATATAATCTATAATAATCTAAATAACCATTATTCTTTTTAGTCTGTTTTGAAAACGTAGTATATTGAAAAATTGGTCAACCATTCAATGTACTTATCTTTCTCATTCTGTCATTTTGGTTTATTGTTCAGTGCTATATGGTCTTTAACTTCAACTTGATGTTTGACTACTGCAGCAAATAACTTTGGTTTCATCAAGTGCATTATATTTTTTTTTCTGCCAAACAAATTCTATTATATGCTTTTCTGTACTTTAGGCACACTATTGTTGAAACTGTCTCTTATTTGTACCATTCAAACATTTTATCATACCTACTTTTAGTTTCAGAGTTCTTAACCAGATGTTGAAATTTCCAACATTATAATAATAATCGTCCGATTTGATAAAAACTGTGATTCTGATTGTTTAATTTTTTCAGGAATGGATGCAAATAACGAGAGAAGAATATTCGAGTTGATTGTTGAATCAACCTGTCAACAAACCTCATCCCAATATTTTTTGATAACTCCAAAACTAGTGCCTCATTTGAAGTATTCGCCGAATATGTTTATACATATTGTTCATAATGGCCCATTTGTTACTCAAGATAAGAAATGGGGATTTTCAAAACTCTGCAATTTCCACCGACTCAGTATTGGCTGATTGCTTGTGATAAAAGTGATATTTCAAGAAAATGTATTTTGTTATAAGTAGTAGTATAAGTAGGCATATTTTCAGTTGACGTTGATTATTTTACTAATAAATGACCAAACCAAACCTACTTGATTTTTAACATCATTTGATTGTCCCAGTTTTTTAACTTTTATCAACTGTTGTCGATAAATTATCAGTGCAGTAAAAGGTAACCTACAGATCATAAAGGTGACTGTCACACAGAACATCATTTTTGCTGCCTTCTTCTTATAGTTAATATGTTGATGCTGCAATTTTTTCATGATGATCTTCTCATATTTGCTCAACTGAAAAGTATAAGATCAATATTTTCTAGAATCCTATCAGTGTTGTTCAGTCAACTCACCTTTACGAATATTGAAATGTAACAAATAATTTGAATTGTCAAAGGTAACCACATCAAGATCGATATCAAAACATACCAATAAATGTTGGTTACCAACACATTTTCAGTGCAATACTTTTCTAGAAAATCCAACCATTGGCGTTCCTAAAACGTAATTGGAATTGGAGTAATTCTGCTATTTTAGTCAATGAATTCACATAAAGTACACGCACACGAATATAATATACGAGGGTGAACCAACCAAACAAACAATGAAAATAATGATAATTAAATTCCAGGAATAAAGTGCATTTTCAGCAAGTATCAATTAAGCATGACATTAGAGATACACAAGGTGATATAAAAAACAAATAAAGGGGTGAACCTACCAAACAATGAAAACACTAATATGTAATGGTGCATGCACAATTTCAGTGGGTATCAAGCTTGATAAACTGATACGAAAGATTGAGAAGATTCAACTGACCAAATCGATCTCAACTAAAATTAAAGGTCAGTAGTCAACCATTCCGGTTTTAGAGGTGTTACAAGCGGTTCGATTATTGAATCTGTCAGACACTAGTGCAAACGGCGTCTACAAGCCTACTTTCATCAGACCCTCACGCAAAAAGTTTTTTTTGCATGATATAACTGTTGAAATGTTACCAACTTATTTGGTCGTCTAATAATGAAATAGACCAATTTTCTGTATTTTCGTTTTATTTGACTTTTTCACTGACACATCAAATATTGTTATTTTTCACCTAGATATCTTTTCAGTTATTTCTTACCATATCTAATTCCTACAGTGTGTTCAGTTCCTGTTTATTTCCTTCGCCCAGTGAGTGTTCGATTTTCGAATGACATTTCACGTTTAAATTTTCAGCGAGAACAATGGCAGGTCTAGGTACGAGACCCAGTGACAAGCTGTCAGAGACGAGTATAAGCCATCACGAAAACGTCATATTGACGGAGAGTTACTCCTATACCCTAATAATCCCAAAAGAAACTCCGGCTAAAACCGAGGTGGGTCTCATATTTTTATGAGTACCATTTCAGGTCTGTCATTGCCGCTTTTTTTCTGTTCAGTTTATGATTGAATCTCTAATCACAATAAGTACGGTCCATTTCTTTCCATCTCGCCCATATTTATGGTTTTTCGAGCCAGATAATAAGTTATTTTATTCGAAAATCAATCATACGCTGAGTGATACTAATTCCTAAATCAGTTTTTCCATTGACAAACGTGCTCATTTAAACTGTTGATTTATTTCCTAGGCAACCATGGCAAAACTGAGTTTCAGAATACTATTTGCCATGAATAATCTGTAGTGTATATTTCGTTATTATAATAAGATCTTTAGGAGTATTCTAGGGTCTTCTCAGACCGAACAGGAGGGCTAATTTTTTTATTTTCGTGAATAAAGTCATGAGGAACGAAAGTGTTTAGAAGGAAGAAATAGAATTTTGAAGAGAACATTTTTTTTTGTCGGTTCGCAAAAATTTCAATCCTCCATATTTTCCGAACTCTTGAAGATATCGCTTCGAAATTTTAAGAACATCTATAATTCCGAGACGGCATTCTTAGATTTTTTTCCTACGAGCGTGCGGAAAAGTTACTTTTCCGCACGATTTTTCGTTTTGAAAGTTTTACTTTTCAGTACGATTTAAAATCGTTCGGAAAAGTTACTTTTCCGCACGATTTTTACTTTTCCGTACGATTTTTACTTTTCCGCACGATTTTGTATTTTTGAAAATGATGATATTTAGGACTAACTAAATGATCTATGTAACTATTCTGTCTTATTAGTCATTGTGTAGCATTATTATAAAAACTTGTTTATTAAAAACCTTGTTCATTAATAAGATGGACAAAAACACTCGTAGGAAAAATATTGTACAACTGCCGTCGCGTGCGGAAAAGTACTACTTTCCGCACTTGTTAGGTAAATAACTATTTTGTTTTGCGATCGGAAAACCCGGAAAAATTTTACGGTGATTTTAATTTTTTAATACTTTTTTCCATAGTGGGTCAAGTTTTAATTTTTTCCCTCTCATATTTCACGGAGGTACTCGTGATTTTTTTCTACAGAAGTAGAATTTTTTTGAAAAATATCAAAAAATAAAAATGCATGTCTGGGGTTCCGTCCGTCTGTAAGCACTGCGAATCTTTATATTTTCCGAACCCTTGAAGAACTCGAGAACAATATTGCAAAAATAATTTTTTTTCACGATCAGAAAACTCAGAAAAATATTACGGGGTTTTCCCTGTTTTTCGGTTTCACTGCGGTAGGGGTCGAAGAATTTTCGGAAAAAGCATAACGATTTTCCGGAAAAAGCATAACGATTTTCCGAAAAGACAAAAATTTGTTGAGCTCTTATTGTGGCTAAACCAATAAAGAAAATAAGGATATCAAATATGCAATAGAAAGAGCTCAAGTGAACGAACAAATCTTAGATGAACCGTTTTTCGAAAAAGGCTAGAAAATGGTGAAAAGAACATTTTTTCGAAAATTAATTTTCTCAATTTTTAAATATCAAATATTTCGAAAACGGCTGCGAATTTCCAAATTTTACATTCTTCCTATTTTGATCGCCTTCAGAAAACCTACAAAAAATGTTCTTACGTTCAGTCCATTATATCAATAGTGCAGGAAATATTTCGAAAAAAACGGAAACATCGATATATTTCCAGAACCAATAAAAAAATTAAATTTGAAAAGTACGGTCGACGGAAGAGTTGTGTAAACAAAAATATTCAGAAAACATTCAATATTCCAGTTGTCAGTAACGTTAATAGGTAGTCACGCAGCCGGCTGGTAAAATAAAAAAAATAATTTTTTTTTGCCAAAAATACCTCTCAACGAACCCTACCGACCCTACCAATTTGGTTTCTCCGAATTCATTAAAAGAGCGGGAAAAAATGAAATCCAAAAAAAAAGATTGAAATAAAAAAAAAATATCAAAATCTCAAGAACTATTCGAGATATGGAAAAGTGTGTACGAACAATTTCAGTGTACCTGGTACTACAAAAAGTTATTGATGATATTTTTTCCTATCCTGAAAATGAAAAAATTCGTCGGGACGTCGGGACTTGGCGAATATTTTCGTTTCGATGATTTTGAATAATTCTGTATATTTCCTTTGCCGGCTGCAGATTTTAAAATTTTACATGGTACCTTTTTTTGATCAGCTTTAAAAACTATACCAAAAATGTAAATGGGTTGTTTCTTCAAATCAATATATCTCCAGAAACAATGAAAAATTAGATTTTTTTTTTGTCAAAAATACCTCTCAACGAACTCTACCGATCCTTTCAATTTGGTTTCTCCGAATTCATTAACAGAGCGGGAAAAAAAATTGAGTCCAAAGAGTTGGTGGTGGACTTTTTCCTTTTCTGAAATTTTTTTTTTTCGGTACTCACAGAAAAATTTCGACAAATTCAATTATTCTTAGATATTTCCCAAATCTGGATGCATTTCATCTTCAAAATCAATGGTCCGGGAAATATATAAAAAAAACTATTGGGACTTAGCATCACTGTCGTATTATTCATATTATTGGTCGTGAAGCATCACAGTCGTATTATTCATATTATTGGTGAAGACCAATTATAGTTTTCAACGGATTCGCGCACTATAGTCGTATTATTCATATTATTGGTGGTGACTGTTTGTATCTATCTTTAAAGTCGTTTGCCTTTCTTGTAAAGGCGATCATTGGTTGAGCAACTGTGGAGGCTTTCTGAGACTGGATCCAGGTGCTAGGCTGGAAAGGGTGAAGGCCCTCAGACTATGCACAAACTGTTTGCGAAATAATCACAAATCTTCAGACTGCAAATCAACGGTGTGTAAAAAATGCAATCGGAGGCATCATACTTCATTGCACAGTGATACTTCAGCTGTGTCTCAAACTGATCAGGCAGGAAATAGTAATTCAAATAATGATAACTCTGATGATCGTTCCAATGCTCTTAAATTAAACTGTAAGTTTTCGCATTCCTGTAACATGCTTCTTTCAACAGCGCTGGTCAATATTTGCGACTCATCTCATGGCTTTACTGGACACGGGAAGTCAATCAAATCTCATCTCACAAGACCTGTGTGAGAAACTAAAATTGCCTATTACCAATGCAAATTTGGCGATAGCAAGAATTAGTCAAACTGTATCTACTGTCAAATACCGCTGCAAGGTAACCATTTCTTCCAGGTACAACCCCTATAGTCAATCTTTATCATGCCTAGTTTTACCAAGCATATATGATAAGATTCCAGGTGCGCACATTGACATGACATCTTTTCCGATACCCGATGATATCAAATTAGCAGACCCTGAATTCTTCCATCCACCGGAAATCAACCTCCTCATAGGTGTAGAAATTTTCTCTACACTACTTCGTAATGGTAACATACAACTTGGGCATATCTTTCCACATTTCAAAACTCTGTCTTAGGCTGGATAATATCCGGACCGCTTCCCCTTTCTATCAGAGCTTGAGTGGCCCAAATCAAATCCTGATATGCCTACAGCCCTACCTGAAACTAAGCCTGAACGGTTATGTTTGCTCATAACCCCGGTCCAAGTATCTATTGACTTCGATAGATTCTCCTTTTTCAATCGAATCAAACGAGCAATGGCATTCTGTCTGAGATTTATACAGAATTGCAAGACCCGTGCGAAGCTTAGCCGACTTACCGGCTTCCTAGCTGCGCAAGAGCTGGAGAATGCGCAAAAAATCTTCATCAAATTAGCGCAGGAGGAGTCATTTTATGAAAGCATTCATATGCTAAAGGTTGGTAAACCTCTTGGCAACAAATGCAGTCTCTTAAGCCTCCAACCATTTCTTGATAACGATGGTATACTTAGAGTGGGTGGCAGGTTACAAAACTCTGGTTTTCCTTATTCAAAAAAGCACCCTGTTATTTTGTCCTCAAAGCACTCCCTGACGAAGCTCATATTTCAGCATGAACACATAAGATTAATGCATGCCGGGCCCCAGCTATTGCTTTCCTCCATGGAACGCTATTGGCCTATTGGTGGAAAAAGTGCTGACAAAGAGATATGCCACAAGTGCATAAAATGTTTTCGCGGTAAACCAAGGGATGGAAATGCAATAATGGGTTCATTGCCATCATCTCATGCTACTCCACAACCACCGTTTTTCGTAACCGGCGTGGATTACGCTGGTCCCCTGCAGATCCGTGATAGAAAGGGCCTTGGATGCAAAACCACTCAATGTTACATTTGCCTTCTCATCTGCTTCACCACTAAGGCGTTCCGCTAAGGTGAAAGCCTAGTATGGTATATTCCGATAACGGTACCAATTTTGTCGGAGCTGATTCCATACTTAATGAGCTAGCCACATTTCTCAAATCAACGGCATTCGATATATCAGATAAGATACATAACGAAGGTGTAGAATGGCATTTCATACCCCCATCTTCCCCAAATTTCGGGGGCTTATGGTAGTCGGGCGTAAAGCGTAAAGTGCATGCTCGCAAATTCATTTCTCACTTTTGATGAACACTACACTATCCTCACTTAGATTGAGGCGATCCTCAATTCTCGTCCACTCTTCCCTTCTCCAGCGATCCCTCTGACCTGGACGCGCTCACTCAATCGCACTTTTCAATTGGTAGACAAGCGACGGCCTTGTCAGATCCAGATCTGGGCGATATATCAATGAATCGCTTACCAGTGTCTCCAGCATTTACAGCAGCAATTTTGGAAGAGTTGGCAGCGGGATTATATCAACCAATTGCAACCTCGTCAAAAGTGGAAAACTTCCACTACTAAGTTGCAATGCGATGCTTTAGTCCTCATCCGCGACGAAACCACCCCGCCGCTCAAGTGGCCCTTGGGTCGAATCACCTCTCTCCATCCGGGCCGCGATAGTATCGCAAGAGTAGCCACCATCAAAACCACTACTACGGTAGTGTCAAAATTATGCCCCCTACCACTGGAAATCCAAGAATGTGAAGAGAAGACGACAGCGGCTGATAGCATTCCCTTGAATGAGGCGAATGTTGCTTGAAAGTTGCCTTTCAACGTGGGGCCATGTTGGATCATCCCGAGACCTAGGCCGACCCTGTGTACCTCACCATCCACCCCGCCCAGAGGGCGACAGCTAACCGTTAAGACAGAACACCTACAGACGAATACCTACCGCGGTAGCATCCACAAAGACATTCATTTTATTCTTTGTTTTCAACGATTCTGACGATTGTATACTAAGTTAATATAACTTTAAATCACGTTTCAATCTTTCAATAACTACAGTCCGCTACCACATACTAATCAAATGCTAAAACAGTGACCAATTATAGTTTTCAACGGATTTGCGCACTAAGGTCGTATTATTCATATTATTGGTGGTCGACCAATTATAGTTTTAAATGGATTCGCGCACTAAGGTCGTATTAAGTATTCATATTATCGGTGATCACCAATTTTAGTTTTGATACATGTGCACACGGGGCACACACTTGTTTATTTTGCGCTCTATTGCAACTTTTCTTGTTCTGCACCGCACCGTATTCGTATCGGAATAGTCTCGATTCTGTTCAAGTCCATATTATTATATTCGTATTTAATTGAACATCTACGAATTTTTTCGGATTAAAGCGCTTACGGATTACGGATGATACCGTTCATCATAACTTCAAATGTCGATATAAATTCATAGACTGGATTAAAGAAACTTTTGATTAACTGCACAATACTATCGTGGGTATAGTTTCCAATCAGGGCAATGGTAATATCGCTGCTGAAAATGATATTCTTACTACATTTGAAAGCCATTATTTCACTATCAAGCTGTCTTCTCGCAGTTATTAGAGGAAGACCAAGATAAATCTCGCCCCTCGTTAGTTCTACCCTACCTTTCCAATCTCGACAACAAAATATCAAATTGCCCAAGTTGGAATGGACCAACCTGTCGACATGCTTTTGGGTGTCGATATCTTTTGGCTCTTTATTGAAACGAAGTATTATTAGGGGTTCGTGCGATGAGCCTACGCCGTAGACACCATATTCGATTGGGTCGTCATTGGCAAAGTAAATCATTCGTTTCTTTCTTCACAGTTAACAAATTCTTTTATGACGTCAACTGATTTTTCTTTAAAGAATTACATTAAACGTTTTTGAGAGTTGGAAATACCTACCCACTTCACATTGTAAATCTCCAGAAGATATCATAGCGGAGAAGCATTTTCTCGATACATTTTCGCGCACCGCATCTGGTCGTTTCAAATTGCAACTAGGTACCATTTAAAGTTCCGAATCCCACTTTCATTGGTTCACGTGATGTAGCTCTTAGGAGGTTTTTTACATTAGAACGTAGATTATTAAAGGACCCCGAGTTATATGCCCAGTATAAGAACTACATTGAAGATTATTTGGACTCCCAACATATGGAAATTGTCCCTTCATCACAACTCAATCAACCTTCATTTTATATACCCCATTTGTGTGTGGTTAAGCCTGAAAATAAGAGCACCAAACTTCGCGTGGTGTTTGATACTTCCACTCGTTGTTTGAATAATATATCTTTGAACTCTCCTAACCGGTACAAAATTGCAACAGAATATTGTCGCGATTTTGTTGAGCTTCAGGTTACACACCCTATTGCTTTCATGGCTGAATTGAAAAAAATGTTTAGGCAAATACTGATTTGTGAAGAACATCGGGATTACCAACGAGTATTACGGCGTTTTTCGAAGGACGACCCTGTACAAGACTAAAGACTTCGGATAGTCGTTTTCGAAGTGAATTGCTCTTCTTTCCAAGCCCTCATGGTGATTAAACAGCTCGCTACTGAATACAGATTTCAGTATCCAATGGCCGCTCAGGTTCTTGACAATGATATTTTTGTGGATGATATAGTTTCAAGTTGTGAGACCGTATCGGAAGCTCTTGACACTCAAAATGAATTAATTGCAATGTTTCAAGAGGCAGGTTTCGAACTACGGTGGGCCTGCAATAACCCTTCCGTGAAATCTCATTTACCTCCTGATCGATTGCAACATAATCCTCTCTTTTGACTCAGACTATGAAACTACAATAAAAATTTTAGGCCTACAGTGGATCTCTTCAGCCGACTTTTTACATATAAAGTAACCTCGATTGAAAAATCTTGCACGGAACGCAACTTATTGAGCCAATTAGCCCGCATTTATGATCTGAATGGATTTATTTCTCCGTTCACACTCCGACTGAAAGTCTGGATCCAAACTCTATGGACCCTAGGGATCTATTGGGACGATCCACCACCCCCGAATGTAGTTAAAATTTGGAATCAAATTTTGTCTGGGTTACCTGCCCTTGTAATCTTGAAAATTCCCCGATTTACAGTGACCGCCAAAAAGTATGTACCAAATGGGAAAAAAGTTTATTATTAGAGTATTGGAAAAAAGATTCTTGGGAAAAGTTTGTGCATGTCCGATAACGTAAAAATCGATTTTGACACATGTCACGTGATCGCTGGTATGGCGGCAAATTGAAAAAAATTACTATGAAAAGGCAAAAAGTGGGATAAAATGGCAATATATCAAAAAAAGTTATTTCAAAAAGTTGCTTAGAATTGAATTTTATACACATATACAAAGTTTGAAAAGATAATGAAAGAAAATTGAAAATAGCTATTTTTTTAATATTTTCCTAGCTGTATGAAAATATCAAATTATTATCTTATGAATAGATTGACCATACTGAAACATTCGTATTTCAATGAGAATGACAAAATTTTCTTATTTTCTACACACCAGTGAGCACTAAATTAAAAAAAAAATGGATTTTGTCAAAACCCTGGCTGTTACATTGGTTCGTATCTAACAGTTATATCAGAATTCCACGACCGTTGTGATGACATGACACTCCAGAAACATGGTGTTTTCCAGATTATAATCAAGTTTCGATGATAATCGTGCGTTTCACTTCGCACTATTTTTAGATTATGTGCGAAGTGAAACATTCGTGTACGATTATCATCAAAAATATATTATAATCGAAAAAACACGATATTTTTGGATTTCTCCATCATCGCAATAATCGTGGAAATCTGATATAACTGTTAGATACGAACCAATGTAACAGCAAGGGTTCTGACAAAATTAAATTTAGTGCTCTCTGGTGTGGAGAAAATGAGAAAGTTGTGTTATTATCATTGAAAAACAAATATTTCAGTATAGTCAAGCTGTTCATGAGAAAATAATTTGACATTTTTATAAAGCTAGAAAAATATAAAAAAAATAGCTATTTTCAATTTTCTCTCATTATTCTGTCAAACTTTGTACATGTGCATTAAATTGAATTCTAAGCAACTTTTTCAAATTACTTTTTTCGATATCTTGCCATTTTACTCGACTTTTTGCCTATTCATAGTAATTTTTTTCAATTTGCCGCCATACCAGCGATTACGTGACATGCGTCAAAATCGATTTTTAGGTTATTGGACATGCACACACTTTTCCCAAGAATCTTTTTTCGAATACTCTAATAATAAACTTTTATCCCATATGGTACATACTTTTTGGCGGTCACTGTATATTATTTAATAATTACGTTTCATGTGAGTTACACGGATTCTGTGATGCTTCGGAAAGTGGATACTCCGGAGTCACTTTTTTTCGAGTTGTGGTCTCCTTGAATAACGTTAAAATCAGTTTAGTTTGTGCTTAATCTGAAGTTGCTCCTTTGAAAAAAATTAGCATCCCCAAACTCGAGCTTTGTGGCGCCGTTTTGCTAGCTCGATTAATGAAGTATGTAATTGACGGATGCATGCTACATTCCATGATGGTTATTTCGTGGTTGAAATCGTCACCCCACAAGTAGAAAACATGTGTTTCAAATAGAGTCACCCTTATTTAGGATATAATTCCGCCGTCTAACTGGTTCCATGTCCGGAGTGAATGTATATAACACTGCCGATCCCGCGTCACGTGGACTGTTGCCCAAAGAGTTGCTCGAAAGTGAGTTATGGTGGGTGGGAGCTCCTTGGTTGAGTCTTCCTACGAGGGAGTCACCCTTCAATAATTCCGACTAACCTTCTGTACCCGAAACTACCTTAATTAAACTTACCCAAGCTCAAGCCTTTTCAAGAGAGATTTTTCTCCGGAAAAGTAAAAAATCTCTCCCAAAAACCTTACACAAGTTGACCCCTTTTCTTTCTCGATTCTGATGGTGTTCTCAGAGTGGGCGGACGTATTGGCCGATCCACTCTATCTTTCGAATCGAAGCACTCTGCTCTTTTGCTACACTCTCATCGCCTCATTATTGAATACACTCATAACTACTTTCTCCACCCTGGCTAACAAACTCTGCTGAATTTACTGATACAAAGATATTAGATTTTATCACCCAATCGTTACAGTTATTTCTGAATGTTTCCAATGTTTTCGGGTAAACCCCGTTTCGCAACAACCCTTGATGGGTAAGTTACCTGCAGCACGAATCTCTCAATTGAAACCATTTTCACATACTGGAATGGACATATGGCTGGTCCCTTTCTAACAATCTCAAGGAGAGCTAGAGGTGCAAAAAAGCTGTGAATCGTACTTGTGTCTGTTCGTCTGCATGGCTACAAAAGCGGTACATATCGAATTGGTATCCGATTTGACAACTGATGCGTTTCTTGCAGCTCTACGTCGTTTCATTGCACGGCGAGATAGATGCTCTCATTTACATTGCAATTCCGGAACCAATTTCATTGGGGCCTGCAATTATATCGCTTCCATTTCTAAAGCTGTTATTGCCAATTCCATATAAATTGCCCAAATGCTCCGAACTTTAGTGGAATCAGGTATAAAATCCGATAAGTCACATTTATACAGGGTGATAGGCTCTCAAAGGCGTATTACCTTCAAAGAACTCTACACTCTTCTGGTTCAGATCGAGGCAGTTTTAAATTCTAGGCCGTTATGTGAGTTGAGTTCTGATTCCAATGATCTGTAGGCTTTAACCTCCAGGCATTTCCTAACAATTGAATCGATGAATTCTCTTCCGATCCGGAAATTGGAGATATGAATATAGGGCGTTTACAAAGGTGGAAACTTTTACTACATATGCATGAGTCATTCTGGAGGCGCTGGATGCAGGAATACCTCCATACCCTCATTCAGCGCAGCAAGTGGACTAATCCGCCCATTCCTATTGTTCCAAATACTCTAGTCATCTTAAAAGACGAGCTCACACCCTCCTTAAAATGGCACCCGGTGCGGACGGTGTGGTCAGAGTGGTCACTGTCAGAACGCCAAAAGGTATTTATAAAAGGCCTACCAGTATGGTCTGCCCTTTACCCGTTAATTAAGTTTTTTGTTTTTTCTCTCTCCACCTCTAGTCCTTCTTTGTTTATTAGCTATATTTCATATAGCAATATAGTTTATAGACTTAACTGTTTGTAGTCAATTAGTAAGTGGGCGATATTCAGTTCTCGTTTATTTCCTTCGCCCAGTGTTTGATTTTCGAATGACATTACACGTCTAAATTTTCCTCGAGACCAATGGCAGGTCTAGATACAAGACCCAATGACAAGCCGTCAGGCCGTCAGAGACGGTTATAAGCCATCCATAGACTTATGATAGATAATGTAGGATAAACCATCACAAAAACGTCAACTTGAAGAAGAGTTACTTTTATACCCAAATAATCCCAAGCAAAGCAGTGCCTTCCCTATAGAAGAAATAGCCAGTTACATTCAGCTGTGAGAAGGAATGAAAAGAACTCCGGCTAAAACCGAGGTGGGTCTCATATTTTTATAAGTACCATTTCAGGTTTGCCATTGCCGCTTTTTTTCTGTTCAGTTTATAATCGAATCTCTAATCACTAAGTTTGCATATTTTTGTCACGGGTTATTTGTAGGAGCCGTTCTCAGTCGTAACTTAAACAACTCTAACTTTTCCATCGGGCCCGGGAAAAACTATTTCAATAATTCCAAGTTTCCAGAATTGCCTAGGCGTGTTGTCTTCCACTATGATAACTACATTATTCAGTTTAATAGGTCTGCCATCGTCCCTCCATTTTGTTCTTGTCAAAGTTGGTAAATATTCTCTGGCCCATTTTTTCCAAAAAGAGTCCTTCAGTCCTTGAGCTCGTCTCCATTGTCCAAGTAGATCTCCATTTTTGTTTTCAAATGGCTCCCTATAATTCATACTTCCCAAATTTACAAAATGAGTGGGAGTTGATGCCTCTAAGTCATTGAGATCGGTAGATAGTTTAATGATAGGCAGTGCCGTCGTTCACCTATTAGATGCCCTGTGCACATAAGGATGATAGGCGAGAGTAGAGCAGCTATCAGTTACCGTTTGGTAATGGAGTAGGGACTAGGGGGCCCCTATCCATCGCGGGGCCCTGCGTACGTCCCCAGTGTGCTCAATGGGGAAGAGGAGCCTGCATCATTCTTGAATTGACAATGTTTTCGTATTTTACGAATAAAGTGAGCAGAAGCTCATTCTTCCAATTTGCTTGTTCAGAACAACATGGAAAGTTTTTACTGAACGCACTACCATCTCCCATGCACCACCCATGTGGGGAGATGTGGATTGGATGAATTTCCATGCGATGTTCTTTTTTCTTTCGATTACATCTCGTCTAGGCCTTTGACGATTCTCTTCAGCTCTTCAGAAGCTCCACGAAAGTTTGTGCCGTTACAATTGCAAAGGTTGTTCTCGTCTTGCCATCATTCGTCTAACAGCCATCATTGCTGATTCCGTAGTCAACGAATGTGCTTCCTTAAGATGTATTGCTCTCACAGATCGATCGCTGCATATGTTGAGGGTAGAGATGGTTGAGTCAATCTAAACACAGGAATTTGAGAAATTTCTGGCTTCGCTTTAAAAATTCGGCATTTTCGATACTCCGCAAACGTATTTTCACAGCTGCTCTACTATCAATCATCCAAAACTTTTGTCTAGCATCATTAGGCACAGTCTCAATCAGTTTGGATGGTAATATTATGGGTTTTCTTGTCGCTATATCCATTTGTTCTGCTAGATCAGTCCGTCCACTCAGAATCAAAATACCGTTTTCGTCAATTGATGGTGAAACTTGTCTTAGTCGACTTTGATTTCTCAAAGGTTTGTTCTCCCTCAGAAGGTGTAATTCTTCAGGAGAACTTTCCAGTTGGAATTGTTTGATCAATCTTCTTGAAGGTCAGATAGAGTTATGTCTTTGGAGTTTTGGCAATTCTTATCACAAAGGTCTGAAAGTAAACGTTTACCAAATTTCAGTACATGTTCTGTGGCTCTAACCAGCTTTATCCATCTGAAAAAATGCTGCATATCAGGTTTTTTCCGTATAATCTCACTTTGATCATTCTTGGAAGGATATTTGCAGCTCCCTGTCCAACAGCGAGTTCATTTTCGTTTCTTGAATCATCGGTTTGAGTTGACTGTTTTGTTGTGGTTGATCCTTATGAAGGAGCTGCTGGTGAGAACGTCTACAGTTATTGATACCACACTGATGCTTGAACGAATTTTTGGACGATGTCTCGAAGCAATATTAGATTTTGAAGATGCTCTTTGTATCCTAAAGATTTGATCACCTTTCAAATATTTTTGAATTTTAATCATCATTTCTTCTGATGAATATTTACATAATGATGCAAGTTTCATGAATTGTGTGAACATTGGCCATTCTTCAGGGTTACCATCAAAGTAAGGAATGTCTTTTTCAACAACTTGACGAGTAATAAATCGTTCTTGTCGTGGTGCACTTGACACAGCTTTTATAGCATTAGTTATGGTTGTTGAATATCATCATTGTCTTTCAGGAATACTTTCGCGTTTTTCTTCATCGCCACATTTTGCTCTGGCAATTTCTATCATGGAAGTAATTTCTCGGGGGGTATTTATCTGGTACAATCTGTTTTCAATTCTCATGGAGAATGTTCCTCTTTTCAACATGAATACCCCCAAGAGGTTAACTTGAACGATGGAAAATAGCGACTAAAGTTTGTCTTTCAGTCGCAGATGATTCCACAGCAGATTTTATGAATGTCCTAGTCATATTTTCGAACAGTTTTTATTATTGAAACTATACGCGGATTTGACGTATCTGACAGAATGTCCTTCCACATCATCTGAAATTTGTGTCTCAAATACGCATTGTTCTAGTTCTAACAACTCTAATTCATTCTCTAGTTTCTTCATGTCTATGACTTGTCTTACTTTTACTATCTTCAAAGCGTATTGTTGTCTCTGTATTTCAACACTGCTTGCATTGGAATGCCTCGAATTCACTGATGGAATAGAAGCATTTTCTTATTTGTCGTCTACAGATGAAGGAACATTGTCGCGAGTTGAATATCTCTCAGGTCTCTTGTTATCTTTATCTACTTCAAGAGCTGCTCCTGTTTCTCCCAGCATACTTATTTTGGAATGACTTTCACCGCCTGACTTTTTTCTTCCATAGTCCTGTGGCCATACGTATGAATCATCAAGTCTAGTATTAATACCTTTGTTTGGTCTCTTAGTCTTATTTTATGATAGCTCTTCTGATTATTTTTGACTATTTTTCATCATTTTTGGACTTGTTTCTATCCAAGAACTTATTCAATCGGCTAGAAGGACCGATATTTCGTCGTCTAATAATGAAATCAACCAATTTTCTGTACTTTCGTTTTTATTTCACATTTTCAATTATTTCTTCCCATATCTAATTCATAAAGTGTGAGTAAATTAGTGATAAAATAAAAATCAAACTATAGTACACAACACAACCATTTAAAATTAGCGTTCTCTAGCTCAAAACCACTGTACTCAAAAAATTTAAATAATCAGGGGCTGTTCCAGAACGAGTTCAAAGGGGGGCAATTAGGTAGAGTCGTGTCCAGGCAATTAGGTAGAGTTGGAGTTTGAAGTGACCGAAAAAGAGGTGATGACTGGTCGGAGTAAGACCTGTCAATGTAGCTCCCAAGGGAAGGGGGCAATATCCCCCATTACCCTTGCCTCAGTTCCGCCACTCATTATTCAAGTAGTCAGTTAATCTTTAGTAAACGGTTGAAGATAACAGAGCGTTTTATTCATACTCAAATTACAATGCAAAAGCTGAGGCAAAAATTATTTTGATAATAGACTGTTGTACATGCAAATAAAACAGGCAAAAACCATTATGTAAACTTATGGAAAAAGTTAAGGAAGTCATTCGACAATCAGGCCGACTCAGTAGAGAATAGTTTGCTACAAAAACTCGATTCGTTTAGATGAAAATGATTCTATGGCTCAGATTTATGGCAAAAAGGCATATTGGTAAATTATTTTTTAGACAAAACATAAAAACTGATATATCACAGGTAGCTCATATATTTTATGTGAACTGTCAGAGTTTACCTATATAAAAAATCAAACAATGTAATTTTCAGTATTTATTGCAATGACATAGACGCTATGAAATTAAAATGAATAATTACAATTTATAACTTTGTAGACACACTGGGTTCATTTTCTTTCCCTGGCTCTCCTTCAGCTATTCCACTGAGCAGAGTGTTCTATTTCCATTTATGTATGTTTTTCACATGTGTTCCCTGCAGCACCTGTGAAATAAAATGCAATAATAATTAAAAATTAGGTTACAGTTACAGAAATACAAAGGATATGAAACAAATACAGATCGGAAACTTTTCATCTGGGGTGTAGACAGAAATCTACGCGAGCAACAAGGAAAGCAATGATATGATAATACCACATAAATAAGAGAGACGCACTACGCGAGCAACAAGCAACAAGGAAAGCAATGATATGATAATACCACATAAATAAGAGAGACGCACTACTGCGCGCCTCTCCTGTTACCTCGCTCGACGAATTAACAGCTCACGTTGATATCCCTTTCTCGAGCGAGTAGAGGAGAAATTGTAATGCTCTCTCAACATATAGCAAGCTATTCGTTACGCTCTCATGAAATCACCATACCCTAGATGCAAACTTTCCGATACATTCCTACATTTGGCATTTTTGCAGTTGTCAATATCTGCTTACTATACATATAATTCAACTCACTGATCAGTACATAAATATTATTTTATAGGCATGAAAGTCATCAATATGCTGCATACTTCTAATGTGAAATCAGAGAGCAAAAAATTATTATTTTTCAAAAAATTCACTAGTTTATAAAAGCAGTTTTTAAATCCATTGATTACAGTTGGATATACTTTTTGCGACCAGTCTTCAATAGCTATAGCGTTCTAGCTTATTCTGGTAATTCAGAAAAATGTGGTTGTAGAACTCACAATCATTGTCAGCGAATTGATGCTTGATCATCATCAGATTTGTCTAGGCCCTCCTCAAAACTATTGAAGTATTTGACCGATGAGAGGTTGGATTCCTGTGAATCAGAATGAGGTTGAGTTTCTACACACACATTTTGTTTGTGGAAAGAAACATTTGATTAGCAATGCTCTTTTATATTTGTTCAAAAGGTGTTTTCTAGAGCTCATGCTTTACCTTTTATTCGTTTCAAACAGGTGAAAGCCGGTAATGAGTATAAGTACTTACTTTATCGGCGGTTCTTCGTTGAAAATATACTGAAATCACCAAAACACAAAAGTTTTACCACTGCACAAACCACTATAATGTCCCCAATAAATTCAAATTATCAAAAACTAATTAGCAGACTTAAATTCTTCTATCTCATAGACGCCATAAAACAATCCCACAGAATACCTAACCTCACATTTTCTTCTTCTAAAACCACGTTCATGTGCATGAATTGGGACGTCCAGTGGATGTTTACTATTGGACGGCCAATGGATATTTACTATTGGACGTCCAATGGACATTTACTATTGAACGTCCAATGGATGTTTATTATCTATCATCTTATGAACATAAATCGGTTGAGTGTTTGTTGAAGTGAATTATACCTATGGATTACCTTTCCATTTTAGGATGAAAATATGTAAAATAATATATCAATACGCCTTTTTGTGTACGTACAATGGATGTACAAAAGTGGACATCCATCGTTCGCCCGTGTCCTGGACATACAATGGACGTACATTCATGCACATTTGGACTTTTGCTGGACATAAAACGGACATCCATTATATGTCCGGTGCTGTGTGGGTTATTTCAATAGTTCAATCAGCGTGTTTGTTAATATTGCCCAATAATTATTTCTATCAAGAACTGTATCCCTTCAAGTACCGGAACGGTGAGTAGAAACTTAGGAAGGTCAATTCAGTGATTTACAGAATTTGACATTTTCAGGATATTATAGTATACTGATTTCGCCTAGAAGAAAATGCTGTCCATCAGAGGATTGGAATTGAATTGTAGTTTATTCTACATTTCTATATATTATTTTTCCCATGATTTAGACAGTTCAAATAGTTTTTTTTCTGTAAAAAGTATATACTATGGAATCAACTAACGCATTTGTTTTCTAGCATTCCATTCAATATAATCCGCAATTTATTAGTAAGAATATAATTTATATTTATGTAGAAACATGGTGAGTTTTGTTTAATTCTTGAATATTCTATATTTCATATTCGTTCAAGTTGCCAATTAATTATTGTTCTAGCAGTGAATTCGCTTCGAAAAGAATTTGAGATACTCTCACATGCGAGTTTAATTATAACCTACAAAATCATTCATACATGTGAAAGCATCATCGACTTCCAAATTTGGAGTGTTTGAGACATATAGAAGAATCATTAAGTGAAGCGCATTTTTAAATAAGTACCAGTTTTAATGCGCATTCTATTCCGAAGTATAGATGGAATGTCACATTGGTTTGATTTCGAGTCATATTCTGCGTCACATTTTGAAGTCTCGAACTGACCAATGGGGTCTAATGGACGTACACATATGTATAATAAGTAACATTCGGTTTATTGGTCCATTATTATACATTCAATGTACATTCAAAATCATTCTCTTATTGATATTTCATGTTGGTCTAATATTGTACGTCCGTTGATCATCCATGAGACGTACAATACGAATTGTACAAAACACATCCAGGATTAGAACATCCATTGGACATCCATATCGAGTCCCTGGATGTTTGGATCAATCTTAGACCTAAACTGAACGTCCATTGGATGTCATGTGCTATATATGAGTAGTTCATCTATTGGATGTACATAGACGTACCAGTTCTTGACATCCTATCGACGTACCAAAATGTACAATTACTGATAATTCAGGTTAATCCAATAATGTTTCTGTTTTATTTGAGTTTCAATCAAAAGAACCATTTAATTATATTTTGTCTTTTTATTCAGAACCATATGAAGATACATCTAGTTACAATTGACAACTGACAACACTGACAATAGTGACAATCTTAATCCTACTTTGTTGGCTTTAGCCTTCAGCATCATCTAGACAAGGCTACTCTTAAACTAGAGTAGACAACATTTTCTGAATGTACGAATTGGATTCGATTCTGTACACCCTGTGGATGATTAGGAATGTACATTTATTTTCGTTCCAACATTTTACATCCAGTGTATATACAATAACGTTCAATTTCTGAAAGTACAAACTAGATCCAGTTGTGTAAATCCCAAAGACGTTCAATAACGTACATATATGGATGTTTAACATCCATGAGACGTCCAATTATGAAACGTACAGGGCATGTCCAAAATTGAACATCCACTGGACGTCTATATCAGGTCCATAGACGTTCGGAAATTCCGAGTTTGAAGTCTGAATTTTATTTTTCCGACTTTGAAGTCGGAAATTTCGACCTTAAACTCGGAAATTCCGACTCTGAAGTCCGAATTTTATTTTTCCGACTTCAAAGTCGGAAATTCCGACTTAAACTCAGAAACTTTGAAGTCGGAATTTTAGAGTTTTAACTCGATATTTCAGTTTTTTTGCTTCATACAATACAAGTTGCACATTGATAAGCTTCTTCAGTGTGACAAAAGCTATTTTTGTTTACTGAGTATTAACAATCTAATTGAACGATAGTCGTTTCCGACCGACGTATCACCCTTTTTACTCTTACTGCACCGACGTTGGCTTATTATGACAAATACAATTACTCCCCTGGCTAATACTACGAGTATTGCATTATATCTGGCAGGTTCTTATTCAATGTTCCTCATTGCAGAGGACATAATTACAAGTGCTCCCTGTAACAAACCAGCAGAATTTTGTTTTGATTCGGACAGGGACACCACCTGCAGATTAGTTTCGAGGTTTTGTCTCTCATCATTACAAGGGTAGGTCAACACAGACAGCTCTGAAGCCATCTGTTCCTTGTTCGAATCAACTCATTATTCCGACTATTTGGCCTTTGCCTCTCTGGTCTCGCGCGATGAAACTTGGTCTAGTCTGCTCCACCTTGCGAGCAGAGTAAGAAGCACTCCGAATCTCCGGGTTGAGAGATTTATATAAGGGCGCAAAGCTCCAGAGTTTTTGGGAGATCGTTTAGTAACGATGTTTCATCCGTTTCACTCAAATACACCGACGTGCGCTTGTTATGGCAAACACCTGTTAAAAAACGATTACTTCCCTGGCTAAAACCCTCTTAAAATATTGCCACCATGTGGTAAATATGTGGCAAATATCTGACAGAAAACAACTACTTACCTGGCTAATAACACGACGGACATTGAACTATGTATGACAGATATTTGTGCAAGGCAATTAAACAGTAGAGTATCCTTCATTTGGCTGAGGAAGACCACGTGCAGATGCCTTTCGAGGTTCTTGCCTCTCATCAGAGTTTGACCAATTTAAAATTCTTAATTTTTCAAAATAACTCCAAAAATCAGTGGAAAAATGATGGAGTATCGAATTGTAGCTTTTTTAATTCCGAACATTTTTCTTTAGGTAGATTTTCTGTAGGATGAATATTTGGCTAGATATGTCCGATTCAGACCTCTACTTACGAGCGAGCACCACCTTATTCGAGCCCTTTAAACTCACCCCATTTCGAAACCAAGGAATTTGATTCACATAACTTTGTAGCTCATGAAAAATCCTACAAAATACTTTTTGGATGAACTTTCTATCATCATAAAATATGAAGGAGCTATGTTTAAAAAACCACTCTCACATTTATTCCAAAACATCTGCTCATGTGTACGTATGTAAGTATATATCTCGTTGATTCCTTGCCCGTGTATTCTTAAATTCGAAAGAAATAGCACGTGTGGTGACAATTTTTTAAGAATTATTCAAACGTGTTTGTTATAGTTATAAATATAAATCGGTTAGTGCATAAAAAATGAATAACTACATTTTTTATTTTAATGCCCGAGTTTTATAATTCTTTTTTAAATTTGTCTATGAGTTAGGTTAGGTTAGGTTCGTACATCTTTTTAAGTTACAATAGGAGTTGATTTATGAAGGCTGAAAACAACAACAACAAAAACAAACAACAACATTCTTATATTAGAATACTGTGATAAATAATGAATTGTTTTTGAGAATAACTCTTTTGTTCATTTAAGCTAAAATAGGGGTTGACTAAAGAGGATTCAAAAGTTGCAAAATGAAATTATTAACAGCAACAGAAATTATCAGATTGAATCAATGTGTTCAATTGATCATTTTTTTTAGGGTAAATATTTTTTTACATTAAGCTTTAACAAGGGTTGATTTTTAAGGGTGGAAATATTTCGATATTTTGTTCCAAGGCATAAAATCATTATTCAACTAATCCAAAACAAATTTCGTTTTATAATTAGCCTACCGTGTGTCATTAGGAAGATCACGCGTAGGTCCAAATTTATTACCACCAGCCAATGTAGTATCGCTTCCTGTGCTTGTCTTACAAGTAGCATTTCGCATTATATATCAACGTTCGTTCATAATTCAGAGTGTGAAAATGCATGATTGCATGATTGCATGTGATGAAATTCCCGAAATTATTAGAAGCTTGGGGATTATCAATATTTTTTTTATATTTTCGAATGTGAGTACAAATTATTTTATTAGGAAAGTGTTTATCGAAGTTTGGGCTTAACTACTATATTATTTTTATGCATATAAAATATTTTTTATAGTATAACAATTAACAATTTGGTAGGTATGTTTTTTTATGGCATGGTAGTTCATTATTGTGTTTTATTGCTTAGTTACCAACTATCTAATGTTGTACTTTATGGCCCGCGCGGGCATAAAGAGAAATAATTTTTCGTATTCCATTTCGTTAAGCTTCTTCAGACTTTTTTGTCAACAGATTTTCAGTTGCTTCCTTTGCTTTTTCAATAATTTCGTCAGGAATTACAAAATCTTCGTTCATTTTGGCTTCTAACTTTGACACATATAAAAATTATTGTGATTTTATGACATTTAAGTTTGTCAACATTCACCTAGCAACGATAGTGTCTACTATGATAAAATGGCAATGTTATTAATTCAAACCGGATTTTTTTGTATTGAGATTGGATTGAAATAACGAACTAGTATGACATAAAAGTTTGTATGTACCGCGGGCATAAACAGATGTGGATACCCTCGGGTGACTTACAAACCCTCAGGCCAGAGGCCCTCGGGTACGTAAAACGTCGCCCTCAGGGCATAAACATCTATTTATACCCTTGGTACATAAATAACTATTATATGAAATATCTTAAGTATAACATTCTATTTTACATTTTAAGTGCGAATTTAAGTTTTCTTCCTAATCCAAGCGGTGTGATTCCGTGTACCTACACTAGAATTCCAATTTTCCATCGAATAAGAAAATTCAAATGCGCACTTATTCCATATAAAAATCTTATATACTATAAAAAACATTCTATATGCATGAAAGATGGTATCTTGTAATATAAAGTTAAACCAAAAATTTTTGATAATTTTGGAAATTTGATAGTCCCTCCGGTACGATTAGGTTTTAAGACAAGAATCGATTGTAGCACCACCAAACTTGGTATGCTAGTAGTTGGAACCATGATAAACACCAAAAAAAATTGTTACCAAAATTCCAGGTGTGGAACATTTTTTTTTCGTTTAAAAATAAATAGATTTTTTCTGTAATCTTGGAAAGTGTATGATTTATCGGGAAAAACATCTCAACAAAGTGAAAAACAATTTAATTTTTCACAAAATTTATTCCTAGTAATTCCTTATGAAATGCGCAGAAAACGTGATTGAACGCCGACATCAAATTTCAGGTTCACCCTCACCCGCCGCTGAAAGTTCTGGCAATTATGAAAGTTCTGGTAACGGCCACGTCAATCCAAAATTCATTTTTTATGTAGGATGTGTATGTATTATTTTCAACATTTACTGAAGAAATTGTCGGGATTATGGGTGAGTTGAAAACTGAGGCACAAGTAGAAGCCAGTTTTTCTTTGGCATGTATGTGAGACTTGTCTTATTAGCTTTAAATCGTTATTGCATATGGTCCAAAGAGGGTACTGATTCTTGCTCCAGTAAAATTATTTCGTATCAACTAAAATATCCATGACTTTCGGATCCTCCGTAAATATCGTAGAAGGGTTATGTGAAGTGGGACAAATCACATTTTAGGTACTCAGATACTCACATGTTATATGACAACCGTCCGGGAAGTACCCACTTCCTGGACGATTTTTCTTTGAGAAAGTATCACTTCCTGGAATAGTCCGGGAATAACCTACTTTCCGGACTAGTCCGGGAAATGCTCGAATTTTAATATAAATATTAATATAAATAAGAATCAGAATGTTTCTGTTAGTACCTATCTTCTGTTCGAATTTCAATATTTAATACAAATAAGAATTAAAATGTACAAAATTTTCTTCTACAAAGAAATATAATAAATAAATGTGTCTCGATTTGTTATTCTTGTCGAAAAAATTGTGTACGCAACACGCCCGAAAACAATTTTTTTGAACTCGTAGACATGATGTCGAGATGTCATGTGCAGAGTTTCAGAGTGCTACAATTCATTCCTACTTTTTGCTCGAGTTTGTCTGTCTTTACTGGATTATAATTCCTTCATATAGTTCGCGACACAATGATGATAAAGGTACCTACATTATCCTTATACCAAATAAAATCGACAACAACAATTGAATATATGTCATTATAATTAATACTTCATTTAATATTAAAAAAAAATGGAGACAGAACCTGTTTATATTTTTCGTAAATTTGTCATTCCGAATTTCCTAGGTTTTCGTAGAAAATCCCTCAAAAGCAGAGCTTGTCCGAGCAAGGGAGACCCGGGACACATATAAGCAGAACGTACCATCAGTCAGCGGCAGATATTCTGGCTCTCTGATTGGTTGTGACCAAACACAAGTGCATTTAGCCCATCCAGAATGAAACGTGGTGCATTTTGCACTAGCGTGAATTGGTTTTTTGCTCGCAATTGACACACAAACATAACCCGAGCAAGCTACCCTAGCTTGCGAGTCGAAAATGCGTGAATTAGTTTTTTGCTTGCGATTTACACACAAACCTAACCTGAGCAAGCTAACCTATCTTGCCTGTTTACCACAGGGAATTTTTTCGAAGAAATTTCCGGGCGACAAAGTGTACCACGTTTTAGTCTGGATGTCAAAGTGCACCTGCGTTTGGTCACAACCAATCAGAGAGCTAGAATATCTTCCATTGGCTGAAACGTAGTACGTTTTGCTTATATGCACCCGGGACCTCCAGTTTAAAAAGTGGATTTCGAACCATTTTAGCTCTGTGATGGCGGTGGGGATCGAACCCGGGCCGCCTAGGTGGGAGCAAACGCTTTAACAGTGGCAATTAAAGTGAGATACAATCCCAAATACAGGTGCTTTTCAAATATTACATTTTTAGTAATAGTTATTAAAGTTTTTCTTGGTGTAGTGCAAAACAATAATATATTGTATAGCTGTGCGGAAACTATCAGGATATTTCTTACGAGTGTGACAGGATTTTGAAGAGTGGTTTATCTATCATCTTGTCGCTTAAGTATGAAATTCAGTTTTCCGCAGAAATACTTTTCCGACAAGCTACTTGAAGGACAAAAAATATGTTGAATTTTAAAAATGTGTTTGGACGACTAATGATGCCAGTTTGTTTCACATAAAACTTTCCCAAGTAACATTTACTTTTTGCATGACTCTATTATACCTTCCTGCATGCTTTATACTGCTCCCCTATAATATCGAACGAATTTATTAAAGAAGCATTTTAGAAAGATGCATTACACAAAGAAAACAAGTTTTACTAATCTTTTCTGAATATTTAGGTACATTATGGTCTATTTCGCACTAGTACGAAATACGTATAATTTTGTGTACTAGTTTACAGTGCGAAATGATACTTATTTCAAGGAGGTCGTCAGAAAAATTATTATAAATACCTACCTTGTAAGTTCTCAGCAAGTAAATTGGTACTGATAACGAAATTCCCACTATCCATGTTATAAGCATTACAATTTTGGCCCCTTTTTTATTCAGCCTTGTTTCCTTAGGCAAAACTATAGCAGTGAGTCTATCATAGGTTATTGCTGACATACTTATCACGCTTGCAATCAAAATGGAACCTGAAAATATACAATTTAGTTTAACAAGGCGTTATTTTGATGTAATTAAAAAGTAAGTGGGTTCACATGAACCGGGACAGTTTGGCCTGATGCTCAAACTATAAACATAAGGAGTAGGTAACTGCAGAACAAAGATAAAAAAAAATGTATTTTAGTGCGCAATATCAGTGGCTATAAGCTGTTCTAGTTTATACAATTTTCGGACCAGAATCAAAGCGCCATTAAACATTGTGTTCTGTAACAAAACATACTAGTTACGATCTGGCATTCGTGATGCATTCGCGAGAAATACCTACACGACAAAACATATTCCCAGCAAGCACATAACATAACTGATGGGCATTTTGATTGTTGTTCGAAAATATGAATAATTCATAAAATCTATTGTGGAATCATCTGGGGCTGAAAGACAAACTTTAGTCGCTATTTTCCATCGTTCAAGATAACCTCTTGGGAGGTATTCATGTAGGAAAAGGGAGATATTCTCCATGAAAATTGAATCACATTTTTCATTTTTCAATTTTCATGAAGAATGTTTCCCTTTTTTCAACATAACTGGACCTTTCTGCGATATTCTATTTTGGCAACAAAGAAACATTCACAGAAATACCTACACAGACAAAATATATTCCCAGCTAGCACATAACATAACTGATGGGCATTTTGATTTTTGTTCGAAAATATGAATAATTCATAAAATCTGTTGTGGAATCATCTGGGGCTGAAAGACAAACTTTAGTCGCTATTTTCCATCGTTCAAGATAACCTCTTGGGAGGTATTCATGTTGAAAAAAGGGGGACATTCTCCATGAAAATTGAATCACATTTTTCATTTTTCAATTTTCATGTAGAATGTTCCCCTTTTTTCAGCATAACTGGGCATTTCTGCGATATTCTATTTTGGCAACAAAGAAACATTCATTTGTAAGGCGCCTTTGATATCACTTGCACGTCACTCTAGTACGTTGAATGTCACTTGTATGTTATTTTTTAACATTCATTTGTGATATAATTGTGACATACGGACAATGTAGGAACGTTATGTTTTATTGAACTTTCTAATATAATGTTCCCACAATGTATTTTTGTACAGTTTATGCAACAGAAACAAGAAATGTTCTATTAATTTGCTTATGATGCCTTTTTGTATGTTTGATACACAATTATGCAACTTAGATGTATCCACGAGATGTGCCCCGAACGTACCTTTAATATGTTCCAACTTCCTTCACACAAAAGACGCTAAGCTGAGTTCAAAGTTGATACCTACTTTTTATATGCAATTTTTTTTGTGAATAGACACCAGCACTAGTGGAAGAAAAGGTGGGAAGTGAAAGTGAATAACAAGGATTTTATTTTTAAGATATGTAAATACCAATAAAACCTAAAACCTAATTGGAACATGCTGACAGATTTTATATGACGATTTTCTCGTTTATGCATTTGAGAGGACTGAAAGATATAAAAGTGCTGATGAAAAATATGATAAAATTTAAATTTCATTTTTACAAAAAACCTAACCTCACTTTGACATTAGCAGAACTTATGCCAATTTTGTTGTGAACATTTCATGATGAAAACGTTTATATTTTCAATTGACATAAGGATTGCAAGTAGCAACAGGGTTGAAATGATGGAATGAAATTCTGACAAAAAATGGAAATTTTTGGTGATTTTCTCGTTGCTCCCAATTGAAAATATGAAAGTTTTCATCATGAAATGTGCATGAAAAAAATTGGCGTAAGGTCTGCGAATGCCGAAGTGAGGTTAGCCTTTTTATAAACATGAAAATTGAATTTTTTTATGAAAGCCACGCAGGAACCGCTCAAATTTTCCATTATTTTCATCAGCACTTTTACATGTTAAAGGCATAAACGAGAAAATCGTCTCCTGAAATATGTCATCATCTCCCAGTCTATAAACTCATGAATGAAATTGTGGGAAGTTTGTCTTCAAGAAAAAGCTCATTGGGCATTCAATTTTATCCCGTTGCGGGATTTTTATCACCATACAAAATTTTAATAGATAAGAAAAATATGTTTTCCAGAAAAATTATTCATTTGTTTCTGATGTTTAGGAGTAGTACATAAATCAAATTGCACCAGGAAACAGTTCGAGGTGTTGAGTAAGTGACTTCGTCACTCCAAGCAGATATACGGTCAAGAGAAGGAAACAAAAATACATAATATATGAATCACGTGTGGTGTTTTATTGGTATGTCGTTTAGCTGATAATTAAGATATATTTGAAAAATAGGAAATGGTGCATAGGACTGATTTTTGAGATATAATGTAATGAAATTTTCTGTTTTTTTGTAAGATCTGTTTTCCTGAAACATGATTTGTTTGAAAATCTAGAAACTAGTAAAATCGACTTCAAAAAAAAAAACAAACAAAAAACTTACTATAACTCAAAAATCAGTCTTATGCAGTCACTATTTTGTAAATGTTG
Organism: Chrysolina haemoptera; assembly: GCA_958298965.1. NCBI lineage: Eukaryota > Metazoa > Arthropoda > Insecta > Coleoptera > Chrysomelidae > Chrysolina > Chrysolina haemoptera. The sequence goes on from OY282595.1 coordinate 23,101,688, forward strand.
AATCGTAACGAAACAAAAATGTATTTTATAAATATTAAATCAATATTGAAAAGTAACATTTTATAGTTTGTAGATTGCACCGATCCATGAGAAATAACTAACTTCTCATGGTTACATTTTGCAACATCACACAGAAATTATATGGCGATATTACTGGTACGTAGTGTGAAAGTACTGTGTTGCGAAAATTTGGCGGTTGCAGGAAGCTCCCACGAACATTTGAAGGATTGAACTCGAACCTTTGAAAAGGATTTTTTTTTTCTAGGCGCTTTGTCTTACAACAAAACTCATTCTCTGAAGCAATATTTTCTAGTTCACGATCTACCGAAGCGAAATCAGAATACTTTTTTACATTTGAGTAATTATATTGTCAATTATTTTTTACTTTTTAGTCCATGTTGAAAGTGAAGCGTGTTCTTCAGATTTTCTTAAACTAATATTTTCACTGTAAGCCTTGTTAACCAGTGTTTTGTCGTTATTTACAATAAGATTACTATTTTCCTGGTGCTCTTCTTGGTAACAAACGTTAAAGTTACTTGTCAAATAGTTGCTCATTTCCTCTTTGTTAAATATTCCAGCAATATCCTGTGTTACATCGAAATCCATTAGATAGTAATCTTCTCTCCGGAGCTACTCCAATAAATTCGGTAATATTTCTATTAGACTATTCATTTAGACATCTGCTGATTCATCTTTGCAGGGAATGCATACTGGATCCGAATACTTGATAGTAATTCTCATTATATCTTCTGCGATCCATTCTCTACCTCCTTTTGCAAGTAAATTATTGCTTAGTAAGCGAAAAGGCAATTTAGCCTCAACTCCATGTGCAGCAGAAACCATTGTCTAAACTTTCCTCGTATGTAACTATTAAAAGATCCGTATATTTCTTTTTTAACGAGTGTAGATTTCCAATCGCAGTCTTCCGTGCCGCATAACTTTATAAGCATTATAGTGTCGCAAAAAGGTTGTGTAATGGGAGTAATAACATTACTGGTTGCAAGTAATTTCTCTCCTTCCGCATACTTAATATTGCCAGTATCGGATACCAGATTAATATTTTCCAACTAAAAAGACATATGTTGACACTTTCAACGATCATCAACTACTTAAAGCGCTAATAAATAATCAGTCATATATACCTTTCGTGGAAATTACTTCGGGTGTTTTCAGCTTTCTTCGGGAGTGAAGGGGGTTGTTTACCCTGAAGTAAAATACTTTAAATATTATAAACTGATTTTTTCTACACCCGTACTATAATAATACACTTATATGCCTATAATCCGTTTCATAATGAAATCCATAATGATACAGATATTTCATAACGAGACAGAATTTTAATCAATAGAAATCCATAATTTTTCAATCAAACATGCTGTGCATATGACGTTTGTCCTAGATTCCTATCTAATTGTTTTATTTTCAAAATCAGTAGGTATTAAATTTTCATAGAATATAGCTAAACTTCGATAATTATATTATCAAAAAGTCTGATATCAGCGATATAGAAGAATTACCATCAATTCCTCCACACACATATCGGAGAAAGCAGAAAATGCAGTACAAAATATTTTACCCCAAAAGTCCAAGAAAGTATACGAAAAACTATATCAACGGTTTATCTGACTGATCCGAAGTTATATTCAGGGCATTGTTTTCGAAGAACATCTGCAACCGTATTAGTTGAGGTCGGAGGTGATATTACTGCATTAAAACGTTATGGTGGCTGGATATCCAATTAAGTGGCGAAAGGCTACATTGAAAATTCGGTTCAAAATAAAATCAGCATTTCCAATTAACTATATTGAGACTAGCAATAATGAAATGTAAATATTCCTTCCACTTCCAGATCAGTGCGGGACCTGGAATAAACTTTTTAAACTGCACAATAAATAATCTTAATATTTTTAAGAAATAGGATTAATTACAATCATTATGTTCAATATAAATAGAATGTTAATAGTTTTCCTATATCCATGGTAATACCCGAGGTAATAACATTAAATACAATTTTGTAGAATTTTTCATAGAAATACGAGTAATTACTGTTATTGTGTTCAATATATATAAATAGCGTATGCAACTCTCATGTAATGTTTATTACATGATCGTTGCATTATATACTATTTTCGTCGACCGTTCATTTATGATGTATTTTAACGCACTAAAAATCGTTGATTAATGACCCCTGTTAATGAATTATTTTCTATTAATCAACGATTTGCTTATATGCAACCCAACACACATTGCTCTAATACATTTTATATTGGTTAGTACTACCTATCTGTCATTATTTATTTGTCAATTCGGAAAGAAAATTTCAGAGACTCTTCAATACACCAGTAGTTGTCACATAAAATCATTTTTTTGTTTTTTTTTATTTCAATTTGAAAAAATAAAATCAAACTACCCCGAAGGAAAATTAAACTATCTTTGAGTTGATATAAATAGGAAATAGTGATTCGCTCACGCGTTGAAATATCTCGATTGTTAATCGCCCTTATTAATACACGTGTTCGTTAAATAACTATTTCCGTCGACGTTTCCTTTATGATGTATTTTAACCTCAGAGTAATAAAATAGCATAGAGTTGCCTTTTCCATCCTTGGTTTGAAGGCAACATAACTTTGTTTGTTTACAATATAAATAGAATGCTAATAGTTTTCCTATATCCATGGTAATACCCGAGGTAATAACATTAAATACAAATTTGTAGAATTTTTTATAGAAATACGAGTAATTACTGTTATTGTGTTCAATATATATAAATAGCGTATGCAACTCTCATGTAATGTTTATTACATGATCGTTGCATTATAAACTATTTCCGTCGACCGTTCATTTATGATGTATTTTAACGCACTAAAAATCGTTGATTAATGACCCCTGTTAATGAATTATTTTCTATTAATCAACGATTTGATTATATGCAACCCAACATACATTGCTCTAATACATTTTATATTAGTTAGTACTATCTGTCATTATTTATTTGTCAATTCTCAAATTCTAAATTTTCAAAAAATTTCAGAAAATCTTCAATACACCAGTTGTCACTCAAAATCATATATAGCCTAACAGCCAAAGAGGTAACACTGAGGAGCTGACGGGAGACATCCGACGAATGAGGCGCCTGGGCCGGACGGCTTGGACGCTGTTCTACTCAGAAATCTGCCGCGTGAAGTCCTCGTCCAGTTTATACATCTGATCAACGCGATCATCAAATGGGGGTGATACCCAGATTGTCTTAAGAAGGCACTGGTGATACCTATTCTGAAGCCCGGTAAGGATGGCGACAACTCGATAGTTATCGACCTATCTCGCTATTGAGTGTGATTGCTAAGGTAGTACAGAAGATCCTTCTTAGACGGTTGTTGAGTCTCGAGGAGAAACTCAAAATGATCCTCGATGCTAAATTCGGCTTTCGAAAAGGTCAGTCTACGACCTCACAAGTCGTGAGAATTGTGCACGGGGTGAAAGAGGCCTCTCAGCGTGGACTCAACACGGTTCTGCTGGACATGAAAAAAGCTTTCGACTCGGTATGGGTTGAGGGTCTTATCTCTAAAATGCCCTTGACAGGCATGCCCTCATACATAAGGTTGGTAAATTCTTACCTTGTCCGCGGAGTTTCCGATTTTTATATTTCTACTGTAGTGAAATATAATAAATGTATGTAGTAAATAGGAAATAATTCTATATTTCCAAAAATATACAGAAATCAAGGTACAATAACAAAAGTTCAAGTACTATTATTTTTATCGTCATAACGACCTAAGTAAAAGGGTGAATCGAATCAACACATATACAGGAAGAACACAACAGTTTCCTCCCCTTCTCGTGAATGCCAAAACTTAGTTTGAAGAAAAACCAAATCTTGAAACAGGTTTTCTTATTCTCTGTGATCTTCGCAAAAGCATTCCGTCAGTCAGGTCTCCAGAATCAGGAGGTGAAAAACTTGATGCTGTCGGAAAACTCCGATGGTTCAGATTACTATCGTCTGAAATATTTGGTGAAACCAGAAGATTATCATTAGTTGGAAGATTGGGATTGTTATTATTAGTATTCGAATCTTCCGGATATGGGTAATAATATTCATTGGTTTCTGGAGTATTTTCTCCGATTGATCGAATTTGGTCTAAATGTCGTTTCCAAACTCTGGTATCATCTAACCTCACTAAATTTCGCATCACTTAAGTAATTACGTATTCAAAAGAACCTACAATCTACAAGGAAATTGACTTGGAAAACGATTCTTCAGCAATACATAATTTTGACAAGGTACGTCAATCAAAACTTTCAAAAATGCAAGATTCCGAAACTCCAGCCCTTACTACAACCCATGCAATTCATACAGTATTTTCAATTGAATCATACGATACTTCAAAACAATTCAGTCGTTGGCTCATGCGATTGGAAAGTGCCTTCAATGTTTTTGGAGTACCTCCTGATAAGAAGGCAGCCTATTTGTTACACTATATGGGGTCAGAGGCATATGATGTCCTTTGCGACAAGATTTCTCCAAAGACACCCGACAAGAAGAATTACGACGAATTAATACATACTATGAAAAGTCACTACAATCCAGAACCCCTGGAAATTGCAGAAATTTTCCATTTTCTACAAAGAAAACAGCTAGAGGGTGAATCTGCACAAGATTATCTAACGGCTTTGAGAAGATTAGCAATTACATGCAAATTTGGAGACTATTTAAGGAAAGCTTTGCGGAACCAGTTCGTTTTTGGTCTTAAGTCCCAAAGCATACAGAGCAGGTTACTTGAAATTAAGGATTTGACCATAGACAAAGCGATTGAAGTAGCTACCAGTATGGAAACTTCGGTTAGGGATGCTGCCCAACTTCATCGGTCAACTGCAAGTTCCAGTGTGAACCAAGTAAAGATATACAAGAAAAATGAGAGAATTCCTCCCAGAACAAATAGCAAGAAAACACCGAATCAATCATTCAATAAATCAAATACTAATAATTTGAATTGTTACAGGTGTGGGTCGAATCAACATTTGGCTAATTTGTGCAATAGGAAGAACTTGTTCTGTGGTTTTTGTAAGGCCAAAGGTCATCTCATACAGGTATGTCTCAAAGCTAAATCTAAGGCTATACACGCTAATCAGGTCGAGGAAATTTTGGTGGTGTCTGAGAACTCTGAATTCAGAGATAAATTCATGGTTTCTATACAGGTAAACGGTATTCATTTACAAATGGAAGTAGATAGCGGAGCGGCTGTAAGTATAATGAGTTTGGGAATGTTCAAAGATTTATTTCCACATTTAAATTTACAAGAAACAAACATAAACTTAGTTAGTTTTTGCAAAAATAATTTAGATGTGATAGGATTTTCTGAAGTTCAAGTGCAATATCTGGATAATATTAGGAACCTGAATATTTACATAGTTCGAATTGACAGAAGTCCAATTTTGGGGCGCGAATGGATAAGACAGTTAGGGATTGTTTTAAATGATGTTTCTCAAATTTCAATAAAAAATGAGAAAGAAGCATTACATAAAATACTAGATAAATATCCAGTAATATTTCAAGAAAACATCGGCAAAATAACAGGTTTGCAAGCTAAAATACAAATTCGAGAAAATGCTCAGCCAGTGTTTATTAAAGCTCGAAAAGTTCCCTTTTCTTTATTACCTAAAATTGAAAATGAACTTGACTTACTTGAAAGAGAAGGCGTTCTTGTGAAAGTTAATTACTCAGATTGGGCTACACCCATCGTACCGGTGGTAAAGGCAAATGGAAGGATCAGAATATGCGGAGATTTTCGTAGTACTTTAAATCCCATCCTCGTCGCCACTTTTATATTTCTACTGTAGTGAAATATAATAAATGTAGGTAGTAAATAGGAAATAATTCTATATTTCCAAAAATATACAGAAATCAAGGTACAATAACAAAAGTTCAAGTACTATTATTTTTATCGTCATAACGACCTAAGTAAAAGGGTGAATCGAATCAACACATATACAGGAAGAACACAACACCGATCGAAGCAGGTGTCCCGCAGGGTTCAAGTTTATCCCCGCACTTATACTCTCTATATACATATTACTTTCCTCAGTGCGAGAGAATGGATATGGGCACGGCAGTGTATGCCGATGACACATCTTTGCCATCTTTGCCCATTCCTTCTCAAGCGTCGCTGCCCAAACAAGGATCCAAATTCATTTGGATGGGAAGGTCATCCCGTATCATAAGATCGAGGTGAATCCGGCTAAATCGGAGACAATCAATTTCTCGAAAAAGTATACTTTTCCGGAAATTGAGAGTCAAAGACGAGGCCGTTGTGAACGTGAATCATGCGAGATACAAGAGCCAAGTAGCTCAGTGGTTGAGACTGAAGCGTTCAAAACCATTAACTGCTGGTCGGCTAGGTTCGAATCCTAGCGACTACAGATTTTTATCTGATGGCCCGAGAAAGTACTAGGAATCGCACGTTAAAAGGCAAGACCTCGTTAATCCTTGGCTCGCACAAGTTTCGACTTTTGAGGGCTGTCGTTCGTAAGGAGACGACAGCTGGTTAACGGAAAAAACAATTTTAAACAATTTTTTTAAACAACAATACCTGGGAGTACACGTGGACAAGCGTCTCAACTTCGGAAGGCATATAACCCTGGCTATTCAGAGGGGTGGAGTTGCGTTAAAGCGCACTTACCCCCTGGTAGCCAGAGGCTCGAAATTGTCTCAGGACAATAAGATCTTAATATACAGGGTGACCCAGGGTTAAACCGCCAAACGATCAGTACCGGTTTTTTAGGTGAGCATGTGTCCCAACTTGCTTCGTTTTCGAGATACAAGGTATACAAGTTTTAAGAAAAAATCAGTTTTTGATTCATCACTCAAAAACTTTGTGGCTGATTTTGATAAAAGTTGGCATGCTTATTTGCGGTAATAAAAGGCTTATTTGAATGTACTTATAAAAAATAATATAATAAAAAAATATATATTTTTTGTGAAAATTTTGACACCCTGTTGTTGAATATAAATGTTTTCGTTTTATTATTCACCCTATATCTTGTTTTTTTGAATATATATCGTGTATGTTACGAAATGTAATTTTTTTGAAATTTGAATATTGTCAAATAAAAAGATTTTGTTGAAAAGGGGAACATGAATACCTGCCAAGAGGTTATCTTGAACGATGAAAAATAGCGACTAAAGTTTGCCTTTCAGTCGCAGATGATTCCACAATAGATTTAATGAATTTCCTATTTTTCATTTTTCAATTTTCATGGAGAATGTTCCCCTTTTCAACATGAATACCTCCCAAGAGGTTATCTTGAACGATGGAAAATAGCGACTAAAGTTTGTCTTTCAGTCACAGATGATTCCACAATAGATTTTATGAATTTCCTATTCATATTTTCGACCTAAAAAGATTTTGAATACGTCAATAAGACTTTATTTGATAAAACACAATATATCCATCCGAATTATAATATTTTGGCGACCGTGACAGGACACATTAATCAAAGATGGATATAATAAAGAAAGAACGGCAGCAGCTGAGAAGTCATTTCAAGAAAACCAGCAGCGACCTAGACGTAGCCTTAAGATCCAAGGAAACAAGTAAGGAACAAATACTTACACTCTTGAGACAATTGGAGGACAAGAGTGATCGAGTGATCGACTATTTATTCTCGATGAGACGTTCAAAGAGCAGTTGTTCTCTGGTAATTTCGACGACACAAAAATTCAACAAGAATTTGATGATATCGAGTTCTATAGATCAGAAATGATAAAATTCAAATCTGAATATGAGTTCCGATTAGCAGAAAGAAATCGTAACCAAGGAGATTTTGAAAGCAGTTCTCAGACTTCATATGCTGAGAAAAATAAACGAAAATTCAGATTGCCAAAGCTGGAATTAAACAAATTCTATGGAAATGTGAAGAATTGGATCGGATTTTGGGGACAATTTCACTCACTATATGAAAGTCGCGTCTCCTGCGATATGAGGACCAATCAGAATGGGATTTCGCGAAAGTACACGCTTCCTTTCTTTCCGATCCGGAAAGACCACGTCGTCAAGTCAACCACAAATATAAACAGCAATGATACATCTTGTAATCTAATATGACATAAACGTCAGGTTGACAGACTTTATGTTTATTATTCATTTTAGTTGCAACTATTGAAGAATTCACTTTGTTTACTCGATCAAATTTCAAATAATAACTTGGTTGGTTCGTGAAATTATCTCAATAAATACGACTCGTGCTCACAATACAATCGATAATTCTGTCAGAAATCTTTAACTCGATCAAATTGCTTTGAGGTACGGGACTCGTGGTGTTACCAAGCAATTTGATCTTGTTGATTTCTGACAGAATTATCGATAGTATTGCGACCACTCGTGGTATTACCCCCGACAATTCAAAAAGATCGATCAAGATGAAGACATCGATTTGGAAGACAAGTTCCAGTATTTGTCGCAAGGGACTGTTCATGGATCACCGGCAAGAGAATTAGTGGAAAGTTTTCCTCCATCTGGGGAAAACTACAGGAAAGCCTTAGACCAGTTAAAAGTACGTTTCGCTAGAGATGAATTTCTGATTGAGGTTTACGTGAGAGAGTTGCTGAATATTGTACTCAGAGTAAGCAAAGATAAAACAGGTATGTCTTTATCAGGTTTGTACGATAAATTAAAAACCCAATTACGAGCATTAGAGTCTTTAGGTATCACTTCTGAGAAATATGCTGCAATGCTTTTCCCATTAGTTGAATCAGCTCTTCCGAGTGACTTACTTAAAATCTGGGATAGATATCGTAGTACCAAGATAATTGAAGAAGGTAAAAGTACAAAAGGTAATTCTACTTCTAATAACAATCTTACAATGTTACTAGATTTCCTGAGGACAGAGGTAGAATCAGAAGAACGTATCAATTTGGCGAAAATGAGTTTTGGAGTTGAAAAGGAGCAGCCGAAGATCAATAGTATAAGGGAAAACATCTACTTCAAGGTGAGCCAGAGTATATTGGGTCGACTATTATGGGACAATATACCAATAATACGAATAACATTCGAATTTTTTCTGGTTTTGCTGATTATTCTTTAGCGGATTTATGGGATTTAGATGTTTTGGGCATTAAAGAACCGGCTAATATTACACCAAAAGAAATTATTGATGCAGATACGGAAAAATATTTCATAGAAACAATATCTCGTAACAATGAGGGTGGATATCTTCCTTGGATTACCGGTCATCCAAAACTTTCCAGCAATATAGAAATAGCAGAAGCTAGATTATTCTCTACAACCAAAAAAGATAGTTAATTTAGGGAAATTTCAAGACATGCAGTCATAAAAGAAACAAGCACTACAACTAAAATAAGACCTGTCTTTAACGCATCTGCAAAAGACATGGTAACTCTTTGAATAAATGTTTGGAAAAAGGGCCGAATTTAATAGAATTGATTCCTTCATTATTGATAAAATTCAGGTTAGGAAAAATAGGAGTCATATCCGATATTGAGAAGGCTTTTTTACAAATTAGTATTAATCCTGTTGATAGGAACACTCTGAGATTTTTATGGTGGAAAGATTACTCTCAAACAGTTACGAAAACTTTTAGGCTTTGTCGAGTAGTGTTCGGTCTCAAACCTAGTCCCTTTTTATTGAGTGCAACTATTAATTACCATTTGAATAATGCACCAAATCATCTGAAAAATACTGCTAAAAAATTTTAAAAATCATTTCATGTGGACAACTGTATTACTAGTGTTGACAATATTGAAGAATTGGACAATTTCATAAGTCAGTCAAAAGATTTATTGTTGATGGGTAAATTATACCTCAGAGAATGGGCATACAGTGCGGCTTTTTATAGCCCCCCCCCCTGTTTACTTTTGAACGGTTCGACGTAGAAACATAAGTGAAAAACCGTTTCGAGGGTTTCACCAATACTACTTTTTGAAATAAAACATTTAGTGATTGCTCAATAAGGGGCGCGGGGGGGGGCATCGACTCAAAATTTTTAAATGGCATGGGGGGTCAAGTGGCACATCGTTGAAAAGATAATTCAATTCTCTTCACAACCATCTAAATATTTTTGAATTTTGTTCATAATTTTCTTCCTCATTTCGATTTTTATGCCTTTCGATTTTTTTTTAGTAAATGTTCCTCCAGCGCCATATGTCGAGTAATTGCAATGTTTTCTCTCTCAAAAAGTAGTATCGGTAATACCCTTCAAAAAAATTTTGGTTTCATTGTTCCACATCAAACCGTTCAAATTTATCGAGGTATGAGTAGTATTCAGTTCCACATTTATATTCGATATTTCCAATTAGAATTGCAAAAAAAATAATAACGAAATTCAAAAAAATTCAGAGGGTTGTAAAGAGGGTGGAATTTCCTTCTCGACGATGTGCCACTTGATCCCCCATGCCATTAAAAAAATTGAGTTGATGGGCCCCCCCGCGCCTCCTATTGGTAATCACCATATTTTTTATTTCAAAAAGTAGTATTGGTTAAACCCTCGAAACGGTTTTTTATTCATGTTCCTACGTCAAACCGTTCAAAAGTTAACAGGGGGGGGGACTATTGAAAGCCGCACTGTATAAAACAAACGTGTCAGTTTTAGGTTTACTTTGGAATATGGAAAAAGATTCAGCAGATATTCTGTGTGATTGGCAATACGTTTTAAACAGTTACATATTTAATGTTATTTTGTATTAATGTTAGCAGCCAGAGTTGAACAAACAATGCCTTCCTGAGAAAAACTCCATAATCAAAACTGATCCGCTTTGTTTTAAACCGTCTGCCTGCATAGAGCAAACTGTCTGTACTATGACCACACCTCGTGATAACATACGCGCTCACGGCTACTATGATTTTGGTTTTTATAATACAACTGTGGTTATAGAAACGTCAGTCAAAAATTATTTCTGACAATTACAGAATTGAAAGTTTTAAAATGAGTATTATTAATGAAAAATAGATGATAGTGATGTGTTCCAATGCAAATCGATAGTAATAATCAATTATTTAAGATGCGCTTTTCATTTTCCAACACCTAGTGCCGTACTTTAATAAATCATTTTTTGCTTTTTGCATGAACGTAGAAAAAATGTTGTATGCAACTCGTGCAAAAATTGTTTATTGCACTCAACGTGTTGTCCAACTCGGCTAAAGGCCTCGTTGGACAATTTCACGTCGAGTGCAATAAACACTTACTTTTTGCACTTGTTGCATAAATAACTATTTATTTTGTGATTTGTCAAGTTTGGACATGAACAATATTCCTAAGACAAAACGAGGTTTGTTATCAGTTGCCCAAAAGGTGTTCGATCCCATTGGTTTAACGTGTCCGGTAACCCTGATTCCGAAACTATTATTACAGTTATCATGGACACTGAAGATAGGTTGGGATAAAGAATTACCGAGTTTGGAATTTTGCTAAATTTCCAGGTCACTCAATATGTTAACTCATTTCATTCCTGCAAATTCAACAATTCATGTGTTCTGTGACGCTTGTAAAGTAGCCTTCGCAGCTTGTATATTCCTCAGAACAGAAACTGAAGGAAAAGTTCATTTACAACTCATCCACGCTAAATCTAGAATTGCACTTAAAAATATTACAATACCGCGACTTGAGTTGTTGAGCACAGTTATTGGCGTAAGATTATGTCAATTGGTCAAAAGGGGTGGAAGAAATGAAACAAATGAAAACTTTCTATTAGCTCTGACTTGGATCAAAACCAAAGGTTCGTGAAATACCTTCGTAGGGATTCGAGTTAAAGAAATAACTTCGTGCAGCGATATCAATGATTGGTATCGTGTACCGGGGGAGTTGAATCCAGCTGACGTGGCGTCTCGAGGATGCACTGCCAATGTTTTAATGGAATTAAAATGGTGGGACGGTCCTGAATGGCTGAAAGATCCCAGAAAATTGGCCGCATACAGAAATAATTTATTCATCAGATGTTATCGATTCTGAAGAAAAAGAAAAAGTATTTCAATTGTCTTACAAATTGAGCAATACTTTACTACTGAAAGTTTTGGTTATTTTTCTAAATATTCAAAAATTGTAAGGATGGTAGCATGGATGCTAAGATTTGGACACAATTCACAAAAGAAAAATCTGAAGATAACTGGAGAAATAACATTTGATGAACTGGAGGCAGGAGAATATCATATTTTGAAAATTATTCACCTTAGGAGCAGCATTGTTAATTATTAACGTAATAGTGAATCGTGGAGGATTATCCCCAGCCAACAACAAGGTTCAATCACTCAGATTTATATCTGAAGCCGAAAAATATCCTGCTCTGCCTGAGGATCGAGCCCGCGACCTTTCGATTAAATAAATAAATAAATAAATAAATAAATAAATGAATAAGATGTTTATTATAAATTTCCATAAGAAGACAATACATGCATAATTACAAGTCACAAACGTGATTAGCCGCTCTCCATAACCCAGGGGATCAGAGGAAGAACGGGATCACGGGCGCAATAGTAGCAACTCTCCCGCTCCCGATCAGGGGAGCAGAAGAGCGCCTACCTTTCGATTCCGAAGCCCCGGCGTTACCACTGCGCCAATCCCCGCCCCCAGCGAATTTTGTAAAAGTTTATCTTCCAGACTCAACAAATTTTGTTCATCTTTCAACGAATCAGTACAATGTACATTCAGAACAGGTTGAGCCAATATTCCACCAATATTATTAATGAAATAATGTTTTTCCAATATGTACCCATATTGGTTCAATATTTTTCATATTTACAATATATCCATATTGGCACAATATGAAAACGAGATTCAACCAATATGAGGTGCTACCTGGGACCACGAAAACATAAGAAAAAATACCTACATACACTCACACGGAACAGACTGGCGCGAATCCGAGGGTAAGCGCTGACAGGAAACCACCGGGGGAATGTGGCGGTACACCACCTATATCATATCCGAAAAGATAACAGGAATGATAAATCTGTCCTCAGAGTATATAAGTACCCTGCCAAATTCCGCAGCAGAGGAGCTCGCCCAGACGAGTTCCAAAGCTCCGGAATGGCGAGCTGACAGCGTTAATCCGGGTGTCATCATACATTCCTCGGGATACAGCGCTTAACACCTCAGAAAAGGAAAATAACCCTTCAAGGCGCTGTCGTCAGTAGAGAGCATGAAGGTGGATAAGCAAACCAATTGAGTGCCAAAAATCCCTCTAATCATCAGTGAGCTTGGGGCTAAGCTTAAGGCTGAGCAAATCCAAGATTTCGCAAGACGAAAAGAGCTGAAAAACAAAAAAAAAAGAAGGGTAATCTGAAGCTACTTACGGAGCGGAAGTCAATTTCCCCACATTCTTCCCCCACCACCACGAACAGTACCGCACCCCCCTTCACATCAGGAGTGAGGAATCCTCAAAAAGAATAGACCAACCACCAGGAAAACAGTGACAAGTTGGTATGCTCACAATTGAAAACTCAATAAAAAAGTCCCGACAACGAGATAAAACAGAAAGTGAACGAGAAAATACGAGAGAATAAGATTCTAGAGCAGGAAATCGAAGGAGTTAGAGACCAAATTCAAACAATGACTCGGAGAAAAACACTAGAAGGAATGAATCTCACTGAAAAGGACCCAAGCACTAAAAAGAACACTGCCTGAGAAAACGAGAAAACCAAAATGGAGGATATTGAACATCCAAAGTCTGGGCACTAGAAACTAGTAATTCTTTCGAGGAACTCGGTGAGGGGAAAGAAGATGCTCAAACCCCAAATTAGAATCCTAAACCACAGGAGAAGGCAACAAAAAACGGGGGAGAAAGCCAGTTCCTGCACCAACACCCTCAAAAAAAGACAGGAAATCATAGTCGAAGGCCCTGTAAAATACAAGGCGGAAGACAGACAAAACAAAGTATGGAGATATGCAAAAAGTATCAAGAGCAAGGCACTACCTTGAAGGAAAAAAAGGATTAGAAAGCAGACACCGAGCATTGAAATGGGAAATTTCATTGGTATAGATACTCCTGACGTAGTTACGCTGGTCATTGTGCGATCCGAAATGCTTGGGTTTTATTCGCATCGAATTACACCAAGATGTTGAATCCCCATTCTAGAATTTTTGGTGAGTCCGTATTTATTTCATTCACGATTCTTTCCCGTTCATTTCTACATTCACTGGCTCCTATCGGAGCTTTGGAAGATAAAGCGGTATGAAGGGTACTATCATTTGCAAAGCTGTGTACTGGACAAGAGGTAGCTCCCAACAAATCATTGATGTGCAGAAGGAACAGTGTTGGCGCTAGAATGGATCCTTGCGGAACACCAGCATTTATTAGTAGAGTATCGGATGATAGAGAAAGGTAGATAGCAAGGAATATAACTGGGGAGGCAAGCCATAAGATAGAAGTTTGGCTAGGGGTCCTTGATGCCAAACGCGATTAAAAGCCTTGGAGATATCTAGTGAAACTGCCAGAGTTTCACCATATTTTTCGATAGATTGATGCCAAATATGTGAGACATAAGCAGATCACCGATTGATCTCTGATACCGGAAACCATATTGTTGATCACTTATAATTTCTGAGCGTTCTAGATATTTCATTAGCTCGATGTTGATAGCTTTCTCCATGACTTTCGAGATAACAGATAGTAGTGCGATGGGTCTGTAGTTGATGGGTAGGGTCTTTTTCCCTTTTTTAGGGACTGGCTGTACTCTTGCAACTTTCCAGTTGGACGGAAATACCCCCAAATTATAAGAGATGTTGAATAATTTGTAAAGAACTGGTGTTAGTTCGGGAGCCCATTTTTTGAGAACAATCGGCGGAATTCCGTCAGATCCACTAGCTTTGTTGGTATCAAGACCCAGCAAAATGCGTCTGATGGTTCGCTGGCGAAAGATAATTTTAGGCATATGAATGTCAATGCGGAAATGATTTTCTGGGGTTGTTTTTCCAATGAATCTAGCGTAGAATTTGAAGCAAATATTTTCTCTCGAAAAATAACTAATGATATATTTGTTCATTTTTCAGTTGTTAGATATCTAACCTCGTTACATAAGATCGTCATCTTACCCGCCTTTACCCTACTTATATAAATGTAAGATTTCTCTTTCGATAAGTTGCTACAAATATATTCATTATGTAAAATTGCTAAAAAAATTATATTTTATTAAAATATACAATGTGTATTTCGCAAACATTTCAACTTACATTCTATTGGTGCCTCAGCTTTACATCCTAATTCACCAAGCTGGTAATTTTGGAAAAAATCATAAGTGAGTGTCACCCATGGATGAATCAGTAAAGAGAGTAAATCTGCTGCTGCCATATTACCAATCAGTAGGTTTGTAGGTGTGCGAATGTGGAGATTTTTCAGTAGAATAAAGATAACTACAACATTCCCCAAAATTCCAAAAACGACGACAGGAAGGAAAACTGAAGTTTTCTGAATGATTTCTGATATATCTTTAGAAATCCATATTGTATTGATGAAGGAGGTATTTGACGTATCAACCTGAAAAATGCAGGTTTCAAGTAATAACACAGTACATTGCAAATTGTATCTAATTCAGGGAGTAGAATTCACTCATTTATATTTTTCGATGGTACCAAAATTGTACACCTTGTTTCATATTTGTACATTTTTAGATAGGTATTCTTTGCACGTATGTCCGGCATATTGAATTCAATATCCCTCTAGATATCAATCAAGGAGCAGTTGACTGACAGATATTTGTCTGAGTTCTTCATTTTATGGAAATCACTTGCAAACTACGGCAGATTTTAGCAGTTGGAACGTCGTGAATTGGTAATCGTAGTGAACAGTCAGCAACAACCTTTAGTCAAAAGTTTGGTTATTCCTGAAGTATGGTTCGACTGTTTCAAAGTCGCTAGTTTAATTATATACCACTTCATATTTCTGAATGTCCTACTATGGAGTGATTTCCAATCCGTGGCCGATAAAGAAACAAACTTGTAGAACGTAAAAATCTCGATAAAAAAGGTAATCATGTTTTTTTGTAAAATTTTTTCTTTGAGAGTTAATGAGCTAAAACAGATATTTTCATACGCTAGACTAAAATATCTGTATCTCCCTTTTTTGGTCTAAAATTCATAAATAAATGGTATTTTAAAGAAAAAATCGGAATTATTTGATATTCGAAAGTGAAATAATGATCTTTGATAAATAATAGTTATTTATGGTACTAGTGTATTATGTTGAAAATAAGTCACGCGAGAAAGATTTAATAGGCTTTTAATAGCCCCCCCCTGTTAACTTTTGAACGGTTCGACGTCGAAACATGAAAAAAAAATGTTTCGAGGGTTTCACCAATACTACTTTTTGAAATGAAAAAATGGTGATTGCCCGTCGGGGGTGGCGGGGGGACACATCAATTCAAAATTTTTAAATGGCATGGGGGATCAAATTTGAAAGGTTTGATGTGGAACAATAAACCCAAACATTTTTTGAAAGGTATTACCGATACTACTTTTTGAAACATTGCAATTACTTGACAGATTAAAAATTTCAAAAGACATAAAAATCGAAAATGGGAACAAAATCCAAAAATATTCAGATGGTTGTAAAGAGAATTGAATTCCCTTTTCAACGATGTGCCACTTGTCTCCCCATGCCATTTAAAAATTTTGAGTTGATGCCCCCCCCGCGCCCCCTATTGAGCAATCACACTATTTTTTATTTCAAAAAGTAGTATTGGTGAAACTCTCGAAACGGTTATTCATTCATGTTTCTACGTCGAATCGTTCAAAAGTTAACAGAGGGGGGACTATTAAAAGCCACACTGTATGTATATATATATAAATTAAGATGGATATAGTGAGGGACAATATATGAAAATATAAATATAGATGGTGTTGGGTATAACCCTCAAATCGAAATGCAACCGAGTAAAATCAAGTGCAAAAGAAATGCACACTTTTTAATCCTTTTTTCCTTTTCAGTTCTTGAAAGTTTCATATCTGACCGTGGAAACCTATATATATATACAGTTCCCGTCTAAAGTCCGACCCTCCCGTTCTAATTTTTAAACCACCTGGGATATCGCAACAAAATTTGGAAGTCTAAAATAGGAGATGAAAATCTACATTTTCATGAAAAAGTCACACCTAAAAGTTTCAAAATGGCAGCTGAGCGTCATTTTCAATAATTTTTTTAAATAGAACACCCTGTATATCATTGCATGATCGGTTAGGGACGATCATAAGGAATCCAATAACACAAAGTTGAATGCTATTATCTCCAAAGACTATGGAGATATCGCCTATTATTTTCTCCATAAGTCGAATGAGTGGGAGAGAGAAACTTTTTCTGGCGGGTCAATAAATTCTCTCTTCCACTCATTCGGCTTATGTAGAAAATAATAGGCGATATCCCCATAGTCTTTGGAGATGATAGCATCAAACTTGGTGTTGTTGGATTCCTTATGATCGTCCCTAACCGATCATGCAATGATATACCGATTTTGAAACGTTTAGCTGAAACTTTTCTATGAAAAAGTAGGTTTTTATCTCCTCTTCTTCAGTCCTCTTACAAATTTCGTTGCGATATACCAGGTGGTTCAAAAATTAGTAGTGGGGGAACGGACTTTAGACTTCGACAATAATAATTTCAAATTAGGGAAGTACAATTCATTCAATAGTACAACGCACGATACAAAATAATTTATTTCTTAAGTAATTCACAAGGTCCTCCTTTTTTCAGAGTCAAGATTTGTTCAACCCTTCAGAATTTTTTACTGCCACAGTTAGAGATTGTGAGAGAAGAATAATCAATGATGTTCCACCATCTTTTTGTTTTCTTGAAGTACGTTTCAGGAGCTATAATGAAAATATGAATGCAAACATTTTCCCATAACATTAGAAAATTTGAAAATAAAACATTCTCAATTATTGTAAATTGGAAGAAATATTTTTTCGGAATAATCTACGATGAATAAAAATTGTTTGATCTAGGTTATTCTGTGAGTAACAAATTCAAAAGCTTCCGTGGATACAAAATAGGTAATCTTGTACAGGATTTTGAAGCTGATACCCACAGAATAACTTTTATCAAACAATGAAAAAATTATTACTTATTTCATTTTCAGAGCATTTGTATAAAAGCTTGTCTTTATATTTTTTTATAATTTATATTCATCTTAGATTTTTCTAATTCTTAAAAAATAATTCGTCCAACTTACAATAATTGAGAATGTTTTATTTTCAAATTTTCTTAATGTTATGGGACACTGTGAAATGTTTGTATTACTATTTTTATTTTAGTTCCTGAACCGTACAAGTAAATGAAAACTTCAAAAAAACAAAAAGAGTTTAAATGATTATTATTCTCTCACAATCTCTCAGTGGTAGCAGAAAAAAAATTCTGAAGGGTGGAACAATTCTTGACCAAAAAGTAGGAGCCTGTGAATTATTTTGTATCGTGTGTACTATTGAATGGATTGTCCTGAAACCTTTCAAAGAATCACTTCCTGAAGTTTGTCAAAGTACTTAATCAACACCCTGTATAATGCAAATTTCTAAACATTCCAAAACAAAAATTTACTTACATTGTCATAATCCATATCATCACTTCCGTTCATTTCAGTTCGGTAATAACAAAATACCATCAATATCAAAACAAAATTGGCGTAGGAAATATTTCGTTATGCATTAGAAAAAATCCATTAGGGTAAATTTCATTTTTGTTTATTCATCACTTTATCTGACAATAGATTACCATATGCTTTCAATTACATTTTTGCTTACACCTTTTTGTGTACAAAAAGAATATCCACTATATTTGTTTTATGAAAATGCATTTAGCAAAAATCACACCGCTAAAAATTATGCAGAGAGTACTTAGTAACAGCTCGTATATTTTTTATGTAAACCAAAAAATATCATTTGTTCGGGCGATTCTTTTTTTATGGAAATGTTTACATTCCTTCGAACTCAGAATGCACCATAAATCCTTCGATTATCTCCTTTTAGGCAAGGCTGTAAGTAATGGAGGCCGTTGAAAAATTTTGGCAAAGATTTTATTGTTTTAAACGGTTCATTCCTTTGCGATTATCAAAATCTAGGTTTTCCCCACACTCCTCAGGCTTGTGCCAGTCTCCGCGAGGCTGCAAAGGTACCTATACATTTTTTTCCGCTAAAATCTCGTTTTCTCTTTGTCGTATGTCAAAAGTGGTTGTATACTTGTATATGAAATTAAAAGTGATAAAATTATGTACAAAATACTTAATTAAAATTTTTCCAAAGAATTTAAAATTTCGAAGCACTACTGCTTCACACGCGAATTTGTAAGATTTTTGTTTCACAAATGTAGTACCTAAATATCGATTCTTGCTTACCAAATTCTACTCTTGTCTTGATCTGACAATATGAAGATGTGTAAAACTTTGATTGAAATTGTAATAAAATAATGAACTAAAAAGTAAAAAATACTGTTTTTATATGTGTGATGTAGGTTATTCTGTGAGTTACAAAAACTTGTCGCACATAGTTTTCAGTTCGAATAAGAAAGCGGTAAGCTTTTGAATGTGTCACTCACAGAATAACCTATATTACACATCTAAAGAAATTATATTTTAACTTTACTTTATCATTTATTCTGTGCATGGTTATTACAAGGCCTGTTTCTTGAGCTATCTAGCATCTAGCTCTTCAGTAAGGGGGGTTATCTGAATATTAAGTATTAACTCATCCGCGATTCTGGAGCCACCATCTTGAACTAATGAATTTTAACAAACATACCGATTTTGAAGAGAATCGTATTATAATAATTACAAAACTCATCCGCCATCTTGGATTCATGAATTTCGACAACAAATTCATAATCTTTGACTTCGAAAATCCCCACATACCAAATTCAAATAGTATATCGAACCAAACTTACAACGGTGAAACTATACAGTATCATAAATCGGCTGAAACATTTGCTGAATTTTTTGCATATTTTTATGACTCGAATGAAGCAACATATGACTTGAATAATTTATAAAACATTCTTAATGTGAATGATACGTGTATTATTCATTGTTTTACAACTGTCACTGAAAATGACATTTTTAATTCATTGGCATATGAACTAAAAACTGACGTTTTCACAAAATCACTTTTAACACTAGTGTTAAAAGTAAAATGACAGATAAGATGATGGATACTCTAATATAAATCTCTCTAATAGAAACACTTCAATCAGATATTATAATAATCTGTCAAAGTTAGTCGTAAAAGTTTACATGTATTTGGCATTTTGTGCAATTGGTAATATTAATTTCCTGTCAAGTTACTGACGAAGTAATATGCAGTCCAACTGTAGGTCTTTCATTACTAATGAATAATGATATTTAAAAAAAAGGTGAATTGGCGTGTTTTGTTGAAGCATCATCTGTTGGCTGAGTTCTAGTCTAATGATCGTGTGATCGAAAACAATGGATCTCATTATTTTTTTTGTTCATTTTTCTTTCTAGCACTAGCTCTTGTACAAAAAAAAATTGTATACATTTGTTAGAAGTGAATTTATTTTGCTCGTGGGGTTGCTCTACTCGCTAACGTTCGTTTCGCAATATTCCCCACACACAATATAAAAAGCCACTTTTAACACTTGTATCATAAATAACTATTATAATACCCTAGACACCAAAAAGCACGCTAAAATGACAATAATGTGACATAAGCAAAGTTGTTGATTTTATTTTTACATCATCGTTGTCAATGATACGATAAAGCTGCTTTGAATGATTATTATTGAATTTAAATAAATTCCGGAAGTTGCACAGGCGACATCCTTGATTATTATAACAGATTTACAATTCAATAATGCGGTAAAAAACTCAAACAAAAATAAACAGCTGGGATAGATGGAATGCCTCCATATATGTATACTAAATGTTATGAATGGCTAAGAAAACCACTTCTTCATATATTTAACTTGATTATATCAACGAATACATTTCCATCGGTATTTCCATGGTATATCATTTCACTTCAATTCACAAAGCTGGCAACAAAATGAGTACCGTAAGATGGGGTTAAATTGATAGTTTTTTTCAGTTTTCTCACATTTTATTGAAGTTTATCAAGATTCCCGTTGAAAGAAATATAGCAGATGATCCAGACTGTGATATGGAAGACAATTATATGATTATTTATCACTCAAATAGCCACAAAAAATTACAAAAAAATAATAAAAGCGTTATCAAAGAGATACTTACATGGGGGTGAATTTGATAGCGCCAATATTTTTGTTTGATGGTCCACGTATTGTCCGTAAGAGTTATCAAATTCAGCCATTCACTTATTGGTTCACAAATTTTTGGTATCAAATTTGTACGGCTTAGGGGTGACATTGATATTCCATGTTCGCTAAATGTATTATCAAAGTCACCCCATTCATATACATCTTTTTACTATATATAAAATGTTTTTTTGAACAAACTGTGATTCCCCAGCGGAATAAAACATAACTTCAGGAACAAACGTTTATTTGGTTTTAAGCATTACATAAAAAAACTGAAAGAAGGAATTTCCTATTCAAAACTGAAATACTTAAAAAATCTGAACAGGTAAAAAAGTACACAAAAGATGAATGGTTTTCAAAGGTAGCCTCTATCTTTCAAACACATCGACTGACTTGTCAAAAATATATCTTTTTATACGAGTGCCAGAACTTTCAATTTTTGGTTTCCCCAGCACTGCAACTATATCAGCAAAAGATACTGTGAATGTATCATTTTCGACCTCCTTGAAAACAGTTTTTTCTGAATCAGTAGACTTTAAGCCTAGGACAAGATATTCACTATATTCTAGTTCTTCTTGGACAATGCACACATACCGATAACCGATCGATTTTCTTTTTCCTGATAATACACGCACTAAAAGAAATGTCCCCACTTCAATATTATCGGGTTCAACGGAAATATATTCGACTTCTTCGTGCAGAGCATCATTTGTTGAAACCTCACCTGATGTATCCTCGGTAAGGTTTGGCATATCATCGACATCTTCAAGGTCTGATTCTTCTGGACAACAAACACTTTTTCCAGCTATAACATTCAACTTTGTCTTTTTTCGCGTCGGGCCTCGGACGGGGGTGCTATTGTACCGTTTTTCCTTCAAAAATGTGACCAAATTGCTTTCATAATTCTCAGAAAATTGTTCATTTTCTTTATTTTCATTTGGGATTTTTTTCAATATTCTTTCTGGATTGCATGGGTATACACCAGCCGCTTCGAAACCGCTTTTCAAATCGTGCTCTAAAGCGGCCCCTGCATGGTTGCCTGATTGATTCATTTTATCTAGAGTATTTTTCAACAACATTGGAAACATCTCCTTCTTCAGTGATGAAAATTTTGGATTTTCCATTTTCCACTTCAACAATATGGACCTCCAAGCGATTTTCAACGGCCGGAAAAATGCAACATCTAACGGTTGTGTCAAATGTGTAGAATTAGGCGGTAGACAAACGAAGGCTATATTGTTCTCATGGCAAAGTTGTAACACTTCGTTCGTGAAGTGGGAGGATAAGTTATCACCAATGAGCACTTTTTTACCCGACAACCTGATAGCATGCGGTAAGAAAGTGCTTTTGAACCAGTCTGTAAAACAACTTGCTTCTATCCATCCACTCTTAGTCCTGTTATATCGAGAACCAGAACTACAACATCGTTCGGTACAACAAGGGGCACCTTTGGGACCATTTTCTGTCCACCTATCCCACATGTGCTCTGATTTATAAATAACATAAGGTGGTAGTAAAGTACCCGAAGCAGAGCCACAAAACATAATTGAGATTGCTGATTTCGAATGATTAATTATATTTTCTGGGTATTTTTTTCCTCTTCGATATAACCAACGCTTTCTTCCCGGATCGTCTGCCATGTTAGTCTCATCATAGTTGAATATATTTGCTTGGGGTACATTTTCAATGCTACTTTTCAAATTTTTTAAATATTCCTTGATGATTTCTCCGGAGACATTTGCACGAGAACGTTTTATGTTCGACGCCAGGCGTTGGGTAAGTATATTATTATGCCTTTTCAAGAGGGAGTAAACCCAGTCTCGCCCAGGAGTGTTGTTCTTGAACTTTGTTATTTGTCGCCCTTGTCCATCCAAAAAGGATTTCGTTATCATTTGTACGTCTTCTATGCCTAAGGGAAATCCCCAGTCGCTACAAGTAATTACAGATCTGATAATAGCTCGTTCTTCTTCTTCACTGAAAGCAGTTTGACCACCAGGTTTATTACCATGCAAACCTTTATATTTATTGTATAAAGTTCCGAATGGAATATCAAATTGTTTCGATGCTTTATTTATGGGCCATCCTTGTTCTACAACTTTTTCTAGAGCCTTTTCAAGTATATCTTGTGTGTAATGTTTATATCGCCTTCCGCCTATTTTATGTTTGTATGTACGTCCCATTTTTGTTATTGCAATCAACTCTGTAATAGAAAAAAAAATAATATTCAAATAATGCTGGGTATATAAAATTGTCCTCAAAATATGGGGTGACTTTGATAGCAATCAAAGTCACCTCTAAAATGTTATCAAAGTGACCCCATTCAATAAAACTATTTGTGGTATCGGAATGGACACAAAATGAACGAAATGTTCGTAAACTAAGGTTAACCAACAGACAACAAATACTTATTCTACTTGAGGTAAATAATTTACTCAAAAACAAAAAAGTAGTACTTACATTTTTTCAGAGTCAATTGGCACTAAATGACAGTGTTCTATTCTTAATTACCCATAAAATATCACAGGGAACATGTAGAAGGAACCAACGTAAACACAATACTATTTGATGGTTTCTCTTTCCAATGACCGTTTGCCGGATGTTCGTAGATCACTTTTGGCGCCTAATTTGAATATTTCAAACAAGTTCCGTTGGATTATCAAATTCACCCCACAAAATCAATTTCACCCCATCTTACGGTATGGAAAATTATAGGCCTATATCGACAATATGTGCTACAGCTAAGTTATTCGAACAAATAATATATGAAGTTTTATATAAACATGTAGAGAAATATAGTGCATCTCAGCAGCATGGTTTTGTTAGTAACTAATCTGTGAACACAAATTCATTTTTATTCACAAATAAAGCTGATGAGTCATTGGAGGACAGGTAGGTCTCAACTTGACATGGTATATGCAGACTTTAAAAAAGCATTTGATAAAGTCAATCATGACATTCTCCTGAATAAACTGAATACATTTGGTGTATCTAAAAACTTGCTTTTATCAATCGTCAGTAATTTAAAAAATATGAATTTTATTGTAAGCCATAATGGTTACACGTCTAGGAAATAACAATGATAATAGTAATAATAATGTTTATTTATATAAACATATGATACAATAAATTTCAATAATTAATGCTACAAATAAACATGGATAAGTCACAGAAGCGTACACTACTTATAAAGCGATATACTGCTTGTGCGTGAATTCAGTTATTTGATAATCAAGGTAAAATCACATTATAATAGCTATTTAAAATTATTAGTAATTACAGTATATATACAATTTTTCAATATAGATAAAATTTAATGTTAAAATATAAATGATTCGATATGATACCAATAATAATTAATCAGTTAGAATACAAAGTTTACATTCAGAAGTAAAAAAATAAAATAAAATTCACAACTTCACAACTTCAACTTTTATTCAAAGAGTGTGTATAGTACATTGATGATCAATTTTATATTTTACCACCTAAAGACTGAAAGAAGGTACCTAAGCGCTTATGGCTTGATTTGTACCTTATTTCCATCTCGTGGCGGCATATTACAAATTTTAAGGTATTTTGTCGACAACAAATAGTTTTGTGATTCGTTTCGTAGAGTTTCAGAGAATTTCCAGAATAAGCCGGTATATGATCGTTGAAATAAGATTATCATTACATCACATACAACATACTTTATTCCCTTTCCTTTGTTAAATTAGTATGTATTATTTTGTAAAATGGTCATTATCAACAAATTGTTTTCAATTACGAACTGCTTTATTAATTCTTTATATTTTTTAAAATGTTTATTGTTTTTCAATACCAGAGGTAGAACATTATAAAGTTTAGGTCCAAAATAAAAAATGGTTCTTTGCGTATGACCCTTTTTAAACATTGGAACTTATACGTGAAGATTTTGCATACTCCTGGTGTTATTACTTTTAGTCATGTAAAATGAAGACTTATTAGTATACATCCAGAAAAGACAATTTGCGGCGTATAGATTCCTTACATTAAGTAGATTACTTTCAACATAAAGTTTTTGTGTATCAGACAGTCTAGATTTTTTGTAAATGATTTTTATGATTGTGTTCTGTATCACTTGAACGCTGTTTAGTACATTTTCAAACATGCCACCTCATATTGTGATGCAGTATCTAAGAACCGATTCAACCAGCGAATTATATACAAGTAACAAAGATTTCTTAGTTAGGACGTCTCTTAGGTTGTAAAATTTATATGCTAAGTGCCTAAGCCTAGTAACAATGTATGAAACATGAACATCCCATCTCACATGCTGATCCAGAAACACCCCTAGATATTTAATATTCGATATTTTTTCAATTGTTGGACAATTACACATGTCACCAGTACAATTTGGAGTATGAATATTTAGTTTTTTTTCATCTGGTTGGTCAGTATTTTATATGGTGAAGGTTATGAATTTTGTTTTATTCACATTGAGGTTGAGAAGATTATCATTCAGCCACAACTTTATATTTTTTAATCCATTTTCTGCATCTTTATAAACCTGTTGCCATGTGTTTCCTCTGTAGACTATTGCTGTGTCATCGGCATAAGATATGACGTGTCGTTTAAAATTGGTGATACTACTTATACTGTTAATATATATCAGGAAAAGTATTGGACCTAACACTGTGCCCTGAGGCACACCTAGGCATATTTCACGTGGTTCACTGATACAGTTGCCGACTTTTACTGATTGAACTGTGTGTGTCAGGTGATTTTTCAAAATTTTTAATGCTGGACCACGAATTCCGTATGTATAAAGCTTGTCAAAAAGTTTATTGTGTGAAACTGTCAAAAGCCTTGGCCAAATCGAGAAAGATAGCTAAGCATCTTTCTGAATTGTCCAAGGCCATTGTTGTTTTCTTGAATAAATCCAGTACAGCCAACTCTGTGTTACTGTTGTTGATGAATCCGTATTGCCTTTTAGTTATTACGTTATTTCTTTCAAAGAATTCAGTTGGGCGATTTTTCAGGCAATGCTCTAATATTTTTGCAAAGTTACAAATTACTGAAATTGGACGATAGTTACCGAGTTCATATTTATGACCTGACTTGTAAATAGGAGTTACTATGGATTCTGGTATGATACCAGTTTCGAAACTCAAATTCATTATGTGCATAAGTGGTTTCACTAGGAACCTATGAGTTTCTTTTATCAGTCTTGTGGTGATCCTGTCTGGGCCAGGAGAGCAGTTGTTCTTTAGCTTTCCGATATTTTCGATGATTTCGTTTTCAGTTATTGGTCTGAGGAAGATTGAAGATGGGACCAATTCATCCTTCAATAAGTTTGGTTGAGTACCATTGGATTTATCTATTTTTTCAGCCATTTCAATCCCAATGTTTATAAAATATTCATTGAAAGTTTCCGCTTTTTCTTTATTGTCTATTAGTAACTTATTACCTTTCTTTATATTGCCTATTTTTTATGCCCAGTTATTTTGTTGGTTATTTCATTAATTACTTCCCACATTTTTTTACAATTGCCACTATTTTCCTGTAGCTAAGATTATTACATACATGTATATGTAATATATATTAGGTCTCAATGTGTAAAATATGAAGTAAGAACAATAAATGAAATAAATAATGAAGTACTAATATGACTATAAATGGTTTGTGTTAATTTGACGAATAGTAATTTCGAAAAAAAAAAATATATATTTATTTGAAATATTGATGAAAATGGGAGAAAGGAATTTTAATTTTGTTTTATTTTTATTTATTTACTTTTTATGTTTTCATACTCAAGAACCAATGTTTTGATTCACAATATCATGAAAAAACGATCTATCAGTTTTTGTAATCCACTCTGTTTAATTTTCCTACTTGTACTTTTTAAAAATGATTTATTTACTGTTCTTAAATATTCTGAATATCTACGTTTTTAAGGTATGTATTCAAGAGAGTACTGTAATGTACTACGATTGGTATATCAAATGAAACACTGCTCTCGACTCGCTGATCATACACAGACTGATAAACCTCGATATCTCCGTGCTGGACAGGGAGTGACACACCATGATTCACCCGTGCTGTATCATCCGTTCATTTACGTAATCTGTATACTACATCTTATAATATAATATAATGTATTGAATACTTAGTATAGCTATGCATGCTACACAACGAGACTAACATGTGAACTAGAAGGTGGGTACATACTTCCACGTGAAATAATAATGATAATATATATATATATATATGTATATATTAATTTTGATTTAACGACTGGAAATTGGTATATAATCATACTGACAAATGTAAACTTTGTCTCTTGGTTCCAAATCGTATTGTTGTGCCCTCCTTCCTTGCTATCCTTTTCCTTTATCCCGGTCTCTCATTTCACGAACTGTCGACCGTTCTCAGCAGTAGTGGTTGACGGATATCCAATTCTCCAAAATTGCTCTCGATTTGTTGAATATAATAAGACTGTAAACTGAGCAGCTGTTACCACAATTTCACTACATTAACTTATTACTAGGCTTCCATATGCCAACTGCTTGTTGATATTTACTTGACTAACGTGATAAGCGACTGCTGATTTTTCGTTCTCCCATATTTCAAACCTTTCAGTTACTTACTCACTTTCCGAAATAGGTGGGCGAGGTTAGAATCCTCTTCATGTAGGTCTCTTCACCTTGGGTCCTTTGTGCACCCACATGTTTATGGTCTCCTTCTGAATCAATAGTGTGGAACCTTCCACGAGAGGTGCGATGATGTTTCATCATCTTCCAAACACCATCATTTCCTGTCCCAATGCGGTTCAGGTCAGGTTATTTTTCTGATCTTTCATTGGCCAGTTTGCCCTCCTCTTTTTTCCGTGGACACCTAAGTATCCAGGAGCTTCTGTCAATGTAAACTTGGAGTTGGGTCTTTGACCTGGTCCACTACGACCCTTGCAGTTCTATTGTGGAACTCCGTTAAGTGCACACTGTCTAGCTTGGTCTCCATAATGAGACTCCATAGCTTTGACAGTGGTCCTTCAAGTGACCATTGGCTTTTGGTTTTTCTTTCTGTACTGCATGCGTTTTGATCTTGTTAGACCTTCGCAATGGCATAATATGAGCAGTACTTGTGCTTCCTGACAGCACCTGTATAGGCAATGGTTTGTCCTGATACACTTAACTAATGAACCAAATCAACCTCGTGTATAGCTATAGGGTAATTTTTTGGATTGAACCCCGATCCACACATCCTTTTATAAATCCCAAGTGCCAATCTAGCCTTATGTGTTGTCTGGTCGATGTGGAGATTCTATATGAGCATTGCTTGTGGTCGAATAATACTCGTAGGTACTGACACCCGTAGCAAATGGGATCTCCACTCCATGGAATACTGATGGATTTATGCCTTCCAGCACTCTTTTCCTAGTGAAGTTTAAGACAGCGTTTCCTGGGCATTGATTGAGAGTGCTCTTGCTCGCACCACTGGCATACAGCTACACTTTCTTAGACTCTCCCAAACGTACGAAGGTTGTGATTTCTTCATGTGAAGCGAATTTCTTTCCAGCCATCCATTTATTCGACAAGGTCCCCGCGATAGATAAATCTCAAAGAGATAGATCCGGGCAATGAAATGGATGCGCGCAAATCGATCAGTTTTACTGTTGCACTTGATCTGTAGAAAATAAAATAATATTAGTCCCTAAATCAATACCAGTTTTGCCTCGGGCAAATTCGGAAATTTTAAAACAAATCTATAAAAGTTCCTTCAAACGTAAATTAATTAGTGGCAATCTGATATTGGAAGATTGAACATGTTTTTAGTCCTTTGCAAAAGTGATTTGGAATTTAAATGAAAATGAATCAATGTACAAGTTTTTGTTGGTAAAGGCTATGCGGCCTCACAAGTACTTCGACCTATTAGATATTTTTTGCATAATCTATAATTTTGAGGCTTTCTTATCCGACTCGAGAAGACGTTCAGCTTTTCTTGGTGATAAGCTCACTATTCGTCCTTGAACTGTATTTCAGTGAGATTTAATTTCATCAGTTACCCAGCGTCGAAACTCTTCAGTGAAATGGGTTTTAGAGAGTCCACAACAAAGTTCTGGGCCGTGAAATTGTGTGTTTACCTTTTCTTTGGCAAGGCAGTCTCAAGTCAGCTCAGACTCACAAGTGTGTTTTCCGAGCTTTCAGTGCTGCTCGACTATCTGACAGGATACAGATTTTTCCTCTGGATGCCCCTTCCGAGTCACTTCTGGACACATCTCGTTAGCATGTACTTCTGCTTGAAATATTGTTGGGATTTCAAGAGGATTTGAGAACCTTAACCGGACTCTGCAACCTTTATATCCATATCTGATTCATCACAATACCACACTGATGTATCCCTTTTCAATTGAGGTCCGATCTTTGTGCAAATTTGTTATGTAGTTATTTATGACCACTTCAACTGATTACCGAAGCCGACTTAATCGCATGTTATCTGTGTCCCAAGGTTAGGCATTACCTCTAACCCGGAGAAGGGTCCATAAATATTGCCCCTGCAATACCCAGACATGCTGGCTGCTGCACTTTCTGCATTTGACTTGTGTCGAAATGTGTTTTCTTTTTTGGCCACCATATCAGTGAAACATAGAGAATCATGGTTTGATGATACGACCAGTAGATCCAGATTTGGTTACCCTTGGCATTATTGAATAGGATTCTCACCTCAACTCTCAATGTGTCGAGGTGCTGGTCCTACCGTAAAAATTTACCAGTGTTTTTTCTTTTCGGGCAGTCATCGTGGCAGGCAAGTTTACGTGAGTCATCACCTCATCCATAATACCTATAGGAATTATATCTGGACCAAAGTGTCGCTCGTATTAAATTAATATTGTTGTTGCCAATGTTGGCATTTGTTGTTAAAATTGTTGAAATTGTTTTTCCGTTAACCTGCTGTCGTTCCCCCACGAATAACAGCCCTCAAAAGTCGAAACTTGTGCGAGCTACGGATTAACGATGAAAATAGATCTCGAAAGGAGGTTGTCCGTAAGTCACCATCCAAACCACAACCTTGTCTCGCGTTGCTTGGCTTCAGATACCGATGGCTCAGCGGCTCGCATTCTCTGAAATAAGAGTCTCTTTTCAGATATACCGCCTTTCGACTTTGTAGATATACTCTCATTTTAGATATACCGCCTTTTATTACGACTTTGCACATATGTATGCCTACAAACCAGTCAGTACTGCTTGCCACTAAGAACCATTCAATCAGTTATCTGTTCTCCTGCATATGCAGATATGATTGTACCACTGTATGAAGCAATTTAATGCTAGTCAGAGTAATAGTTCAATACGACACACTGCACTGTATGAAGCAATTTAATGCTGGTCCAAACACATAGAGTCATAACAAAATATCTTTATCTATCTTTAATTCGCATAACCTTTATTCGGTGTTTGACACCTCTGTTCTTTGGCTTTATTCTTCAGTGTTAGACACCTCTGCCCTTTGGCTCTATTCAGTGTTTGACATCTCTGCCTTTACGGTTTAATTTAGTGTTTGTTAGACACCTCTGCCCTTCGTCTTTATTCAGTGTTTGTTAGACACCTCTCCTTTGGCTTTATTCAGTGTTTGTTAGACACCTCTGCATTTTTTAAGTAGATACAGTTCACACTCCCCTGACCATTTGGTCTTCGGATGCCTTGATCTAGGTCTGTGACCTTCAGACGATTCGTCTATTTGGGTTTACACTCCCCGGCCTCTTGCCGTCCTGACCATTTGGTCTTCGGATCCTTTGATCTAGGTCTGTGACCTCTTTTTTTTTTCCATTGTCATTGTCCAGTCCAAATTTTATTGTGTTTCACTCATATATTGAATGTAGTTTTCCATGAGATTGAAATTCAGATGGTATTTCTGTACAACAATAGTTTCCTGAACTAAACTGTTATTGACAAGTATGTGTTGTACTCAATAACGGACACGGACACACCCGTGCTGTATCATCCGTTTATTTACGTAATCTGTATACCACAAGTACAAACAGTCAGGGACTGTGTTATGTTACAAAAGTATGTGAATAGTATAATCGAATGGAGTTTTGAAAACAAATTACATTTTAATATTTCTAAGTGTTTCACAATGACAATAACACGTGCTAAAGTGCCTATTGCATTTGATTATATGATGGATGTTAGTATACTTTAGAAATTCTTGCAAGTTAAAGAACTGGGTGTAACGTATACCAATCATTTGTCATTCTAGGAATACATGTAAATAGGCTAATGAAATGCTAGGGTTTTTAATAAGACAAAGTCAAATTTCACTAACTTGAATAACTTAAAAAATATGCCTCTATGAAGAAATTCAAACAACAATAAACGAAATTGAGAAAATTCAAAACAAATTTCTCAGATATTTATATTTCAAAAAAATTCATGCAAGGCCAGACTTCAGTATAATTAGATCAGCACAACTCAGAAATGATTTTGAAGTAATTTTACTGGATAATAGACACCAAATTAGCTTAATTATGTTTCTGTATGATATAGTCAACAATAATGTAAATGCATCTATATACTATCATTTTGTCGATTTAATGTTCCTCCCTGTAGAAGTCGTTCGTCTGCAATATTTAATGTTCCATTTTTGTCTACAACTACTAGAACTCCTCTTGTGGCCATGTTAAACTGGCAAATAATTTAAATCTGTTTGTGGGCGGAATCGTTCACCATATTGGAGCCGTCATCTTGAATTTATTAATTTGACAAATAAATCATAATATCTGAATATCAAAAATTCTCACTATCCAATACAAGGACTTTGAACAATATTTGTAGAGGATGTCCCAATGGACTGATTTTATGGGCCTGTCAAACGACGTCAGCGCGTCAAATATCTTGAAAACCCTCTATATTTGTGAAACGGAAATTATCCCTTTTTTTATGGGAAATATTGGGGATTAAGAAAAAGAAGACGAAATCGATATTAATCCAGTGGCGTGAAAGTTGGGGAGGAGTGATTACGAGCATCCACCTGCCGTACGCCCCTGTTTGAAGTTACAAACACATTATTTGCATTGAAATTTGAAACTGAATGCTGTCATGTGCCATACCAAATTTCATTAGGAAAAGTTGAGCCGTTATGGAGTTATTGTGGAAAACATATAATTTTTTGTCACTTCAAAAAGTCTTTGAGATAATTCATATTCAGCCATGACAAATAATTTCCGATTTTGTTGACAAAAAGAATATTTGACCCAAAGTTTGTATATACAGGGTGAGTCAGGCTGAACGCCTCGGACTCTCGTGGCCATATGGTATTTTTTTTCAGTAAACGGCCTGGGGGAGTACATGTATGGCGATCTGAAGCACATTTTAAAAATAATAACTTTCATACAAGGTGGAGTGTTAACTCATTCGGTGGAATCATAGGAGACACTATAATTGGTCCTTATTTCTTTGACGGGCATCTGGATGGAAGGAAATTTTTAAGATTCATGAAAAGAGATTTTTGGAATCTTCTGGAAAATATTCCTTTAAATGTGAGAGAGAAGATGAGGCTACAATTAGATGGTTCTCCGGCTCATTTCAAACGTGTAGTCAGGAACTATCTGGATAGAAAATCTCCAGATTAATGGATAGGGAGAGGTGGTCCTTATAACTGGCCAGCAAGATCCCCCGTTCTTACACCTTTGAACTTTTTTATGGGGATATATCGAGAATATTGTTTACAGTACACCACCTACTTCTCCTGATGATATAAAAGTCAGGATTAGAAATGCCTTCAAAAGAGTAACTCCAAATATGTTGACAATGTCAGAAGCTCATTCGAAAATAGAATTACATGCTGTATTGAAGTAGATGGTGGTCACGTCGAACTTACTTACTTACTTACTTACTTTACTACTTACCATATGTAGGTATAGGGACATATTATATGGTTCGAAAGGAAATGAAATGGTGAGTCTTTTCACGTGGAAAAATATAGGGTGTTCTATTTGGAATAACAAAGTTATTGGAGTTCAAATATGCGGTAAGTGTTCCTGATTATATAAAACACACTGTATAATATTGATCGTCGTCTGAAGCCGCAGTAACTAGCTGAAAGAGATTTGAGTGACCGGTAAAAATTTCGTACACCTGCCGTGGATAATTCCAATGATATTGAATTTTTTTTGACGTAACATTTTGAGAAAAAGTTGAATATCTCATAAATGGAGAGAGTTAGGTATAGGGAAACTTTAGCAAAGTCAGCTTATTTTTTCTCAAAGAATTAAAAAATGTAGAAAATACAGGGTGTTCCATAAAAAAATTACTTTTGTATGTCACATATGTCACGCTTATTTCAAACACCTTGTATAAAAATCATAATTTTTAAAATGTGCTTCAGATCGACATACATGTACTCCCCCAGGCCGTTTACTGAAAAAAATACGATATGGCCACAAGAGTCCGAAGCGTTCCACTTTTCCCATTCTCATTATCTATATGTCAAGTAATATTAATATTAATCTGTATATTTATGTGTATGTTTGCTAGGATATCTGTAGGTATATATGTATGTATGCATGTACGACGTCACATTCAACTGTCAATTTTTATTGTGAATTTTTACATTTGTACAACATCTACCTTATAGAAAATGAAAGTGAGAGCATATGTGTCCTTATATTTAATATTTTGTATTTTAGATAGATATAGTAGTCATTAGCTTTTTATATATTTCCGAAATTGTAAAGCATTCCTCGAAACAAGCGTGAAAACACTTATCGAGTATTCACTTTCAACTTTAAACTTATATTGTATTGTTTCTTTTGACGTGAATAATAATAATTATTATTATATATTGGAAATAAACAAACCGCGTCAGGTTATAAGGTTGCGGAAATTCTACACAGGCACCTACTTAGAATTTCCTTAAATTCATAACTTCGTAATGCTTTCATATCTGTGATTATTTGTTTACAATTACTGATACAATATGCGAAAAAATAGTATAAACAATAAACTTCGTAAAGTTGCTTTTCTAAACTTGTTCAATATACTTTTGTGCATACTTATTATATTAGAAAAACCATTTTGAAAATAACTCTTTGAATAAATGAATAAAAATTCATGATTTCACCTCCAAAAAACTTTCAAAACTGCTTGGAATCTGTATCCTGTTCAATGACTATGATTTGTTCTGAACTCTTAAAAATAGCGTTATATTTCAAGCTTGTTACTCGTTACTCGTTAAATGTTAAATCTCTCTGAATTTTCATATTAGTATACCTTAAGCAGCCAAACTAGGGGCGAGTTGACGAAAAGATAATAATAATAATAATAATAATAATTAACGTCTTTATTACTCACAAGATAGAACATTTACATCGGTTTATGAAGATACAATTGAAATGAGTAAAAGGCGAAGTTCAATTTAGGTGGAGATGATGAATCACCACTAAATTGTTCTTCCACTTAACCTTGTTAGTCTCTTTTTCCGCATTATTTCAAATATGGATGTCTGTATGATCGAGTTTGCTACCTGAGATTAAATTTAAAAATTCAATATGAAATTGAGAAGAGGGGGAAATACATGATACGTAATATGGAGCCGATATTCAAGATTTTCATGGTATCAGTTTGTTACACTGCAGCTGAAATAAATATTTTTTGTACGAGCTTTTAAATTTGTGAAGGCCTTTATTTTTTATTGATTGAGGTATAGAGTTGTAAACTTTACAGATTTGGTAAGAGAATGACCGCTTGAAGAATTCTGTTCTGAAGTGGGGGGGTGATAACGTACCTTTGAATCGTATATTCAAATTGTGGATGTCGGACCGGAATCTCAACCTTCTGTGAAGGTAAGGAGGTGTTTTGCTAATAATGATTTGGTGGAAAAGGCAAGCACTGTGTAGAATTCGTCTATGTTCCATATTTAACCAACCAGATTCACGAAGTTTATAAGTGATTCTTTGACATCTGCGTATACCATATATTAGTCTCAAACAAGAGTTTTGAACTTTTTGAATTTTCTTTTTAAACTGATTGGTTAAATTGGGACCATATAGAGTGTCAGCATAGTTGAATACTGATAATACCAGGGTTTCACATAGGGTAGATTTGATAGTTGATGAAAGGAGATGCCTACTGCCATAAATTAATTTGATTGCAGAATAAGCCCTTTGTATTGATTTGTTCACGTGTTTTTCGAACCTCAAATCAGTGTCAATCAGAACACCTAAATTTCTAGCTAAATTTACCTGTACAAGAGCCTCATCATTGATTAGGATATCAATATCAATGTTAATGTCCCTATTCATTCTCGGACCAAAGATCATCAAATTAGATTTTGAAGTATTTATTAGGAGACAGTGATCCGATGCGAGCTTGACGAATGCATTCAGGTCTTCATTGATCAGAGTGGATGCATCTTCAGATTTATCCAGTGGAAATTTGAAATAAATTTGCGTGTCATCCGCATATAGATGAACAGAACAATTATGAAGAGATTGAACTAGACCTGAGGTGTATATGGTGAAGAGTAATGGGCCCAAAATGGATCCTTGAGGTACACCTGAAAATAATTCAAGATATTGTGACTCATCATCTTCTATGCGTACTTTTTGATGTCTGTTTTTCAAATATTCTCCCATTAATGCAGTAGCTTTATCAGAGAGTCCGATGTAATGTAGAATTGCCAGAAGCAAATTGAAATTGATGGTGTCAAAAGCTCGACTGAAGTCTAGGAGAACTAAAGCAGTACATAGACCTTCTTCTTTAGCTCTAAATATTTCATCAGTTATGTGTAAAAGTGCAGTTGTGCAGCTGTACCCTTTTCTAAATCCTGACTGAACTTCTGGTAGAAGTGAGTGATTTGTAATATGATCCCTCAGTTGTGACTCGATAGCTCTTTCTAAGACTTTGGACAGGGTCGGAAGAATACTCAAAGCACGTAGATCTTTATATTCTGTGGGATCAGTTTTCTTGGGCAAAACCGTGACAACTGCTCTTTTCCACGAATCTGGTACCACATTATTGCATAAACAAAAGTTGACTATGTGCGTTATGTATGTGATTATAAATGGACAGCACATCTTGATGAGTCTTAAATTCAGTCCATCACAGCCCTGTGCATTGGTCTTAATGCTACATATAGCCTCATATATAAAAAAATCATTTACTTCCTGAAATTCAAAGGATGAGTCACAAAGGGTATTGGTGTTGTAGAAATGCAGAAGATCTGGTGGGGGTTCTTTGAGAGGAATTGAGCTTGTAAAATAATGATTCAGATCGTTCGAGTTCTTTAAATGTTCAGGTAGCTCATGCGACTTTTCAGATATAACTTTGTTTGATTTCAAGGTTCTCCATAAGTCTTTTTTGTTTTTCGTATTGAGTTGATTATTAAAATATGCCTTTTTTTCATTTTTTATAGCCCGATTTGTGTAGTTTCTCATATCTTTATAAAACTGAAAATGAGCATCTGCTTTAGTTCTCCTATATCGTTTTAATGCCTTCTCCCTGATGGAGATCATTTCTTTGATTGCCCCAGTTAACCATGGAGCTTTTGGTTTGGTTACCCTCGATGTAGTGATAGGAGCATGACGATCAAATAAATTCTGTAAACAATTCACTAAAAAAGATAACTTTTCATCAACATTATTTTGATCGAAAATCCTGAAAAAAGGGGTTGCATAGAGATCATTCTGAAATGCATCTTCATTGAAATACTTGAAGTTACGATAAGTGAACATTTTTGGAGTACTTCCTTCGCCGTGGACATTGATGGTGCAAAATACAATTTGATGATCTGATATGCCAACACTATCAATTACACCCTTGTCTGCTATATGGTTGTTGTTAGTTATTATTACATCCAATAATGTAGCCGTTGTATTTGAAATCCTTGTAGGACTATCCACGATTTGAATGAGATCAACTGATTCGAGAATATTAAAAAGTTTACCAACATTAAAATTTTCCAAGTCAAGAAGATTTATATTGAGATCACCCATACATACAATTTTATCAAAACTTGGACAGATCAAACTCAGTTTATCTTCAAATTCGTCAAGGAATGTGGCATTGTCTTGTTGTGGTGGTTTGTATACTACACCAACAGCAAAGGTTATCTTTTTGTATGTGATTTTCACCCAAAGCTGCTCAGAGAAGTTAGTGACGGTAACGTATATTTCGCTCTTCAGTGTATTTTTTATATATATGCATAATCCACCCCCTCTTTGATTTCTGTCAGCCCTGTATAGCTTATAATTATCTATTTCAACTACATCATCACGAATTTCCCTTTTCAGCCAAGTTTCACATATTGAAAATACATCAAAATCATGAACTAACAACAAGTTTTTTATCTCAGTTAAGCTAGATAACTTTCTAATCTTTCGATCGTAGATACTAGTGTAATAACTACAACCAACAAAAGTTATTCAATTCACTTGGACAATTTTCATAGGGTGTCCCTTTTTTAACTTACCCATAGTATCAACTGATTAAGGATGGCAATATGACGTGTTTGATCAATAAAACAGTTCAGTGTACATTTCTGGATTTTAGTGAATAACGCACACCCATGAAAATTACGAGTAAAACAGGATTGTCACCAAGTCCGGTGAAAAAAATTATTCGATGTGAACAAGTGAGTTACTTGATAGTTGACAAATTTTCTATACCACTAATTATGTTCGAAGGATAATTGATTTATTTTGTGGAAATTCATATTGAAGTACTGGATAAAACTTTACCTTTTGTCTAATTTCCACTGAGTTCTGATTTATTATTTTATCTTATAGTTGAAAAAAAAAATGAGTTTTACTCTATCGCCGGCATCGCCGGCATCAATTTTATATGAAATATTTTCGTCTATGAGCTGGAGTCCTTTTCGTATTCTTCGCATCATTTTCATTTTTACAAACTTTCATTTAGTTTCACCTGTCCCGGTGTCCTTCTGTAATGAAATCTTACACGTTATACTTCACCCACTTCTAGTCGTTCGACTAACTTTGTAAAAACTTGAAAATAACATTTTTAAAATATAACTCGCATTTCCCGGCATATTTATCAACATATTCCTATGAATTTTTCACCATTCGATGGTCTAATATCTGTAGATACTATTTAGGTTGAAACTTAGTCATTATTAAACTGAACAAAACCAAAAAAAATCCTATGAAAAAGTTTCCCCAATGTGTTTTACAACTATATCTATCTTCATTAATTCAGAAAGTCCGTCGATGCCGAACTACTAAATGCAGATTTTGCACACGTATTACTTAATTTTTTTGCTTCAGTTGGATATGATACTGACTCAATTTTAACAGTGAGGATGTCTATAGAGGTGAGGATTTCGAATGGTGAAGAATTTATCAAAATCGGTTTGATAAATGCCATGCCATGCCATACGCATAATTTTGAATTGCAAAAGACTAACGCCAATAAAAGATATGTTGAAGTAACTGGAACGGTTACCAATTATTTATTCTCTTCCCTACCAAACAAATCCTCATTTTCAAAATAAGAAATGTATTTACAAGAAAAAGTTATGTACAATATCCAAACCCATGGATATAATACACCATCCAGAATTATCTTTCATATTCAACAAGTCACATTAACACATACCCAAAATTCAGTTTTTTTCAAGGAAATTAATAATCTGCCAGAAGAGATCAAGCGTTTAACATATTTAACATTCTTCAAGGCAAAGTTAATAGTTATTTAACGAACAAGTGTATTAATAAGGGTGATTAACAATCGAGATATTTTAACGTTAATGTTTGAGATTGTTAATCGCCATTTTAATTCATGAGTTTGTTACAAAACTTTTCCGTCGACCGTAGTTTTCAAAAATAGATACATCTTACTTTCAATGTTTCAATTTATTCAACGATACGATAAAAAACAATCACTATTTCCTTTTTATATCAACTCAAAGATAGTTTCATTTTCCTTCGGGGTAGTTTTATTTTATTTTTCCAAATTGAAATAAAAAAAAAGAACAAAAAAAATGCCTTTGTGTGGGTTTACTATCGACCTCAGTATCTCCTCTCGGCTGTCTGATTGAATTTACCATCACGCCACGAGACTTCTTTGATTTTTAATGACAACTACTGTTGTATTGAAGAGTCTCTCAAATTTTATTTCAGTAATGACAAATAAATAATGACAGATAGTACTAACCAATATAAAATGTATTAGAGCAATGTATGTCGGGTTGCATATAAGCAAATCGTTGATTAATAGAAAATCATTCATTAACAGGGGTCATTAATCAACGATTTTTAGTGCGTTGAAATACATCATAAATGAACGGTCGACGGAAAAAACAGAAACCTAGTAGCCACTACCTCATTTTATTATTTTTTTAATTTTTAGCTATGTTTAAAGTATTTTAGTATTTATCAAATATTTTTAGTACCTCAAAAAAAGTTTTTTTTTCTATTTTTAGAGAATAGGTCCGTTTCTTCAGAGGCCTACGTGTATGCAAAAAAGTACAAATGCACGATGATCTCATGCGGTGTAGTATCGAACCTTGCGATAATCATTGGCCACGTTTATACCGTCTCTTGGTAAGCTGACTAATGACTTTATTTCTACCAAATAGCCTTGGTCATCTTTGTGTATACAGTACACTTGGTCAGGTAACCAGCTTGGTTTGGTACCGAAAATTGTTGCGTACCAGACCAAAATATTCAGATGACCAAGATGACCTTGACTTTCCATAAAGATGCAATATTTGGTTTGAATCCTTGGTAAGCCCTAAGACTAGTTTTGTATATACTGAGAGTGCCCTAATATCCATTTTTCTAGCAACACAACCTCTAATAATAACGTTTATAATTTTCACTTCAATATCTAATTGGAATTGCCATTAATGTTTTTATGTCATGAAATATGGGTTATGGGTTAGTAGAGTTGCGAACCTTTTTATAGGTTAGAGTTGTGCTGTCTAAATGATTCCCAAACAAACCAAATAAGTGCCAAACTGTTTACTGATTAAACATGGTGTAAATGAGTGAGATTGTCAAGCTGTGTGCACGTATCAATATAATTGAATGAAGCAAAATTTTTATTTCGTGCAGAAATATATTTATAAAATCATAGCAGAGCGCTTTCGACTAAAAAGTCATCATCAGTGCTTACTCGTCAGGTATACAATAGCCAAAACCATAAAAACATCATGTGTCCAGAGGACGATGGAAGTGATTTAAAATTAAGACATTTTATAACATTAACAGATTA
The DNA here is from genome assembly GCA_958298965.1 of Chrysolina haemoptera. NCBI lineage: Eukaryota > Metazoa > Arthropoda > Insecta > Coleoptera > Chrysomelidae > Chrysolina > Chrysolina haemoptera. Next base: position 23,142,089 of record OY282595.1, read on the forward strand.
AAGGTCTGAGCCAGGATTAACCTGGATAAAATAATTCCAATAGAAAAATGTTCATTTGAATGTCTATTCTGAAAAATTTTTCAGAATTTTTGTTTTAGATGAATTTTTTGTTTGAAATGTCACTGTCATATACAGTGTGACTCATTTAAGATGGAAAGTTATAAGGAAATGAAATTTGAAAAATATGCCGTTTAATCAACCCACCAATTCAATTTCAGAACTATTATCAAAATTCGGAATACACCACTGCATTGAGGAGGTCTATAGATATATCACTGGTCAAAATTTCATCGAAATCTGTTAATAAATAAAAAATCATAAGATAATAGAGTTTGTTTAATGGAATTTCAGGAAAATGGTATTTTATCTCATAATTTTCATTTATCAAACAGATTTCAATGAAATTTTAGTCAGTGATATTTCGAGACACCCTTAATCCCGTGGTGTAGTCAAAGTTTTGATTGAAGTTCTAAAATTGAATTGGTGGGTTAATTAAATAGCATATGTTTCAGATTTCATTCCCTCATAACTTTTTTATTGATTGACGCATTTCAACGTAATTCAAATATGAACCATTGGAAAGTAACGCGAATCCAGTGAAAAAAATGGCTAGTAATTTTTTCAAATATTTGACCTTGAAAAATAAAATTAGTTGGCCCTGGAGATTCATTCATGAAATTTGGTTAACTAGTAGACATTTTAACGAAAAAAAAAAAATCAATCCAATCGGTTGAAAAATGTAAGTTTTATAAGGGTGCTTTCATCTCAAATGGGTCACACTGTGTAGAATTGAAAGACATTTCGAATGAGGTATCAAAAAAAACTTAATTATGGGTGGTTAGTGATTACACTTGCTAAAACTAACTTAACAATGGCGAGTGATTCATTTTAGCAACCTCGTTTTACTTGTGGCAGGTTAGTTGTCATAATTAAATATTCGCTTGGACATAATGATTATTTTTCTCCGTGAGAGTATCAAATAAATGAAATTATAAAATCGACAATGTCGAAGTAGCCTTTTCTCCAAATATTTTCACGATATGGAAAATATGAGGCAAATATCTGATAGAAAACAACCACTTGGCTAATATCACGACGGACATTGACCTACATCTGACAGTTATTTTTTCAACCTTCTTCCAAGAAGACCCAATTGCGAATGCTTATTGTAATTAAACAGTAGATTATCTTTGATTTGGTTGGGCAAGACTACCTGCTGACGCGTTTTGAGGTTCTTGCCTCTCGTCAGTGACAGGGTAGGTCGGCCAACATTGAAGCCATCGTGCCCCAGCCCAATGAGTTATAATCCACTGTATAACTTATATTTAATAATAATAGATTTCATTGTTCAAGAGTGCCTTAACATACAGTAGTACAGTTTTTCATTGCTCTAGAACATTATTTCATCACAAATGAATGATCAGCGACTCACAGTAAATTCAATCGCAACGCCACCCGCGGAAAAAAAACAAAAAACATTCCTCGGTAGCAAAGACTCCAGGAAGTGAACAGCGTTCAAGGATTTTTGCTGGAGAGTATCAATAAATGAAATGTCGAAGTACCTTAGCTTCTCTCCAAATATTTCACCATACGGAATATATGAGGCAAACATCAGACATAAAACATCTACTCCCCTGGGTAATACCACGACGGACATTGAATTACATCTGACAGATGTTGTTGTTTTTTGTCAAATGTTTGACAAAAATCTTCCACAAATTTGAAAATATTTGGAGAGAAGGGTACCCACCATAGAAATTATAATATAAATACTTACTCTAGAATGCCAATCCCCTCTTCGTGGGACACTGAAAAGTGTTGTAAAATTCCAAATGTTTTCATCAATGAGCATGCCCATAACCGGTCTCCTAGCTCTGCAGCGTTGACAAATTTCAGAAAATTTTATCTTTGTAGTCGAGATTCTGTCGAAAATAATCTAACATTACTGTGAAGCCTACCCAAATTCCCGTTGACTTGTTGGGATCGTGCAACAGTGTTATCAGTTTTCAATTGTCGCAGAGGAAGGAAGGTAGTTTGCCAGAGCCGGTTTGGGTTAGTTTGGTGGTTTGTGTTCATTGTGAAATTAACCATTAACGTTATTGTGTTTATTTAGATGTGCTTTTCTTATTACTGTTGTTTACTTCAATTATTTATCGGTAGTGTGTATGTTATTGGTTTTCGGGTTTTTCTGTAGTGAAATTTTAATTTTGACAATGTTGACGTGCTTGGTTCTATGGTGTGGAAATAAAAGTTATTTATTCCTGGAATCCATTATTTTTAGTAAGTACCTACTTGAATATGAATTGTTGATGGCAAATCTGATAAATAACATAAATAGAGCAGAAATAACTCCCATCTTTGATAAAACTGAGAATATACAAATCAGTAAAACGCAAAGTCGTCTCCACAATTTAATTTCCATCTAGTTCAAAAGGATGGTGAAACGGTGAATGACCGCTATCAATCAGATAGCCGTCAAAAAGTAGAAGTAGTACATGTTTCGGCCCTATATAGAACCATCATCAGCTATTCAAGAAAATTCTACAATAAAAGAAAGACTTCTACCTCAGGTTAAAACTGAGAATATTAATCCTTTCTTTTCGTTTGGCTTATATAAATCATTTTAAGCTTGACGAGAGCAAAAGGCATGACATGGCATGGTGATCCAACAACTTCACTCACAAGCTAGCTCACTCCTCTGGAACATCGCAGAAAGGTAGGCGATCTGTCTGTGTTTTATAGATATTTCCATGAACGATGCTCTTCCGAAATATTATCAATCGTTCCACCGTTAGCGGTCCCTTCGAGACTGACCCGTCGAGCTCCAGTCCTCAGCACATCCATATGCCGTCACTTTGGAGACATGCCGAACATCTGTTTCCCAGAATATCAATTCCTACCTACCTTCCTTTGGTTCTCACGATGTTCTCTGAACAATACAGGATGTTTCTTTCCGTGGGAATCGGAACTTCAACAATAGTTACTTACTCTAGATATATTTTTTCATTGTTATTTTATTCGATGAATTTCTCGGATATAATCAGTTTCACAACATAGGTATGCCCACCAAAACTTTTCGTATCTCATAGACTGCCCTGACACCAACGTATTATTATATCGATTTTACTCAATATCATGAATCATTCAAAAATCGCACTGAAACCCACCCTGGTATGAATGGAAATGGTCCTGATCATGCGGACTAAATAATGCATCGAACTTTTTACAACACTTTCGTCCCATTGAATTGGCATTCTAGAGTAAGTATATATATTATAATTTCTATGGTACCCACTTCAAAATTGTCGATTTTATACTTTTTTATTTGAAGATCTCAGGAAAAAAACCTGCTAAGTGACTTTGGCAATAATTTTCAGGAGAGCGTTCTTTAGGTTTGGACTACTCACGTCGCTTGCCTGTATATGGTTTACGAAAGTATTAATATTTCCTGATCCGATACGTTCATACCCAGTACACATATGCCATGTGATAGCACAGCCCGGCAGCTAAAAGCTGACATGGAAATCGCGAAAATGTGACTTTTCTTGGGGTATTCATTTATTTGATACTCTCCGCCAAAAATTCTTAAACGCATTGCGACTGACTTAACTGTAAGTCGCTGATTATTCATTTGTAAGGAAATATTATTTATACAGTGGATTATAATTCATCAGACTGGGGCAGAACGAGTTTAATGTTGTTCGATCTACCCTGTCACTAACGAGAGGCAAGAACCTCGGAACAGTCGCAACGCGTCTGCGGTGGTCTTCTCCAGCCAAATGAAGGATAATCTACTATTAAAAACAATGAGCATTTACAATTGGGTCTTCTTGGAAGAATGTTGCACAAATATCTGTCAGGTGTAGTTCAATTTCCGTCGTGGTATTAGCCAGGCAAGTAGGTGTTTTCTGTCAGATGTTTATTGTTATTTCATTTATTTACTTAAACTCACCAGCAAACATTCTTGAACGCTGTTCACTTTTCGGAGATTTTGCTACCGAGGAATGTTTTTTTCTTTCTCGCGGGTGGCGTTGCGATTGAATTAACTGTGAGTCGCTGCTCATTCATTTATGATGAAATAATGTTCTAGAGCAATGAAAAACTGTACTACTGTATGTTATGTATGTTAAGGCACTCTTGAACAATGAAATCTATTATTATCAAATATAAGTCATACAGAATATTATAACTCATTGGGCTGGACAGGAAGACTTCAATGTTGTCCGACCCACCCTGTCATTGACGAGAGGCAAAAACCTCAAAACGCGTCAGCAGGTGGTCTTGCCCAACCAAATCAATGATAATCCACTGTTTGATAAGCATTTGCAATTGGATCTTCTTGGAAGAAGGTTGCACAAATATCTGTCAGATGTAGTTCAATGTCCATCGTGGTATTAGCCAAGGAAATAATTGTTTTCTATCAGATGTTTGCCTCATATTTTCCACATGGTGAAAATATTTGGAGAAAAGGCTACTTCGACATTGTCGATTTTACTATTTATTTGATACTCTCCGGCGAATATTATTGAACACCAATGCTCAATTGGTTCTATTTTCATAAGTCTAAGTCAGCCTTAATTTCGAGTTATAACTCGAAATCAACACTAATTAAGAAAAAAATATATCGCATATCTGCTCTACGCCTTCGTATATTTATGTATGTTTGAAACGGAATCTTTGAACGTGATTTTCATCCACTTCCACGATGAATGATTTGAAATTTTTCATATGATCATATCTCCAGTGACAATGCAATACGACATTTTTGTTATAGAAACAAAACAAATATATATAATAAAAAATGGCGGCTACATAGTAGCGAACGAGATTTGTGATGATGGTTCGATTCGATTAAAAATTGGTAACTATCTAAGGGTTTTTGGGGTCAGAGATTATGAATTTTTTGTGAAAATTCAAAAAATCAAGATGGCGGATGAGGTTTGTTAATATGGGCAGATTCGATTCAAAATTGGTATGTGGGTGTTTTTTAGGTCGTATATTAAGATATTTTTGTCAGAATTCATGAATTAACGATGGCGGCTCCAAGATGGCGGACAATATTTGTCATTATAGGGTCCGATTCGATTCAAAATTGGTATGTGGAGGTTTTTGGGGTCAGAAATTATGGTGGCGGCTCCAAGATGGCGGACAATATTTGTCATTATAGGGTCCGATTCGATTCAAAATTGGTATGTGGAGGTTTTTGGGGTCAGAAATTATGATTTTTTTGTTAAAATTAATAGATTCAAGATGGAGGCCTAAGATCGTGGACGAGTTTTGTGGTTATGGTAAGATTCGATCGAAAACACTGATGAGCACGCTTTACTTCCAACATAGACTAAAAAGTGAAAAAAATTGTTAATGAAATTACTTAAATTTAAAAAAAGCGTGGGGTGCTTGACATAAGTTCTCTTGAGCTCTTGAAAAATTAGTAATATCAGAATATAGGTCGAAAGCAACCACATTTTTTTTTACATTACATTGTGTTTTATTTGTTAGACCATGTTGGAAATAAAGCATGTTCATTATTTTTTTGAACTTTTTTTTGCAATTGTCAAATCGTAAAAAAACAATTCTCCAAATTCATCAAAATCAAAAATCAGTGAAGTTCCCGAATTCTCACAAACGAAATGAGTCATTTATACCAAAAAATGTTCGCAAAAAAATAAAACCGAATGCTCAAAACCGAATTCCGTTTCATCAAGGGGATTGTTTGCTCTTAACTGTGAATTTTCAAGAATGAACAAAACAACATAATGGGTGAAATAAAATGAATCACTGTCCCAAGACAGTTTGAATTGTTACCGATATCCATTTTCGACATTTTATATTATTATGAGGACGTTCCCAGTAAACACAAATCGATCTCAGAGATGCTGTACCTCACACCTGTGAGTCAAATTGCGACTCATATTGACATCACCAGAACTTCTATTTCGGGACCTTTTGGTGGTTTTTTGCTTCACATTTTGATGCTAAATGTTGCCCGAAGCTAGGTTACTGTGAGTTTTAATTTAAATATAAATTGAAATCAAATTGAGGTAATATGATAATCACAATGTGAAGTTCAGTGAACCATCCACTATTCCTCAATGTGAGGTACTTTTCGATTATTTTTCTGTGTCATGTTCCGGTTTGGGGGAATCCGTCCTAAGAGCACCATATTTTGAATTCCAAGAATGCTACATATTATACACCTTCGATTTGCATGTTAATAAATCAATTAAACTATCGAGTGCTGATAAAAAAAAACATGTTTAATCAACACGCTCATTTCTAAAAAGAGGATGGGTCACTGAAGAGGAAAGACGGCTTTGATGCCATTTGTTAGCTATTTACTTACTCTGATCTCGCGACTCCCGCGCATTCAAACGGGTTCTTTGCGACAGGAGGAAAAACCACTCGGAGTCATTCAGAGCTTTACTCACGTCTTGTAAAGGTGCGTATTCACTAGAACATTCGTTCCGCGTGAGCACATGTGCTGCTCGATTCAAGCTCAGGCTGCCTCATGCTGCTTAATGTAAACACGCATTCTGTTAGTGCTCAAATCAGCATCCACACTATCCGAGAATTTGCTCGTTCAGTGCTCATTCGGTGCTCATGCGGGACGAATGCTCTAGTGAATACGCACCTTAAAAGATCCATGCAGTTTATTCGGAAAGGAACGGAGGTTCATCAGCGAATAAATTTGACAGATGAGGGGAGTTATAATTAGATAAATTCATTCATCATGATGATAAAAAATATTTCGATCTTTCGCAATTGAAGTCGTTTTGAAATCTATCAATTATAGGGCTATTATTGAATATATTAATGATTGATTTGATGAATTGTGAAAATCATGCAAGTGCAAATAGATGTCGATTTTTATGAGTACGTATATCATTATTTGAAATAAAATAATAAAACAATTTTAAATTGTTTCAGTTAGTCACAGCTTTTACTGTTTTGAAATATTTCGTTTATTATTAATTGATAAGATTTTGGTATACACACATGTAAATTTTCATATACAGTGACCGCCAAAAAGTATGTACCATATGGGAAAAAAGTTTAATATTGGAGTATTAGAAAAAAGATTCTTGGGAAAAGTTTGTGCATCTCTGATAACCTAAAAATCGATTCTGACACATATCACGTGATCGCTGGTATGGCGGCAAATTGAAAAAAAATTACTATGAAAAGACAAAAAGTGGGGTAAAATGGCAAGATATCAAAAAAGGTATTTGAAAAAGTTGCTAAGAATTATATTTTATATATATATACAAAGTTTGAAGAGATAATGAGAGAAAATTTAATATAGCAATTGTTTTTAATATTTTCCTAGCTGTATAAAAATATCAAATTATTATCCTATGAATACCTTGACCATACTGACACATTTGTATTTCAATGATAATGACAAAACTTTCTCATTTTCCCTGCACCAGTGAGCGCCAAATTAAAAAAATTGGATTTTGTTAAAACCCTGGTTACATTGGTTCGTATCTAACAGTTATATCGCAGAATTGTGAAGACATGACACTACAGAAACATAGTGTTTTCTAGATTATAATCAAGTTTCGATGATAATCGTGCCAGAGCGTTTCACTTCGCATGCAATGTTGAAAACTCTAGCCTCTTTAATTTGTCGCACTATTTTTAAGATTATGTGCAAAGTGAAACGTTCGTGCATGATTATCGTCAAAAATTGATTATAATCGGAAAAACATGATATTTTTGGATTTGGGTCATCACAATAATAGTGGAATTGTGATATAACTGTAAGATACGAACCAATGTAACAGCAAGGGTTCTGACAAAATTCAATTTTTCTAATTTAGTGCTCTCTGGTGAGGAGAAAATGAGGAAGTTTTGTTGTTATCATCAGAATGCAAATATATCAGTATGGTCAAGCTATTCATAAGAAAATAATTTGCTATTTTTCTACAGATAGAAAAATATTTAAAAAAAAATTGTTATTGTCAATATTTTCACATTAATTTCTCAAAATTTGTATATGTATATGAAATTGAATTCTATGCAACTTTTTCAAATAACTGTTTTAGATATCTTGCCATTTCACCCGACTTTTTGCCTATTCATAGTAATTTTTTTCAATTTGCCGCGATCACATGACATGACATGTGTCAAAATCGATTTTTAGGTTATCGGACATGCACATACTCTTCCCAAGAATCTTTTTTCCAATACTCTAATAATAAACTTTTTTCCCATATGGTACATACTTTTTGGCGGTCACTGTATGTATCAATTCTTCTAAACATTTCTGAAATCGTGCAAAGTGGAACGTTTCTATTTTCCATAACCAGAGTTATTTTCAAATATCCACCACTCATTGTTCATTTGGAATGATTCCATAAAGGCCGATTCAACATTTCTGAAACGTTTATGAAGTCTTACTGAATATTAATAATTCGTTATTCTGAATTGTTTCAATCAGTTACAGTTTAGGTAAAACATGAAATGTTTATAAATATATCAAACTAAACTTCTTTAGTGATGTTTCATTTATGACAATTGAGATTTCGAAATGTTTCGAAATACAGTGATTTGAAACACAGTTTGATACGTTTTGATCGCTTTGAATCATTCTGAGACATTTGAGAAATCTTGCTACCTGAACCTTTCGATTATTCTCACTTGGAGGTATTTTGAAATGTATCAATTATTATTTAAATTTTATACTAATATCAATTTTTTTTGAATATATCATAATAGGCTGTCTTAAAATGTTCCAGAAATGTTTCTAATAAAGGTTTGGATTATCGACAACTACAGTTCTTTTAAAAATTTCCATAAAACTTTCATGTTAACTGAGAAGATGAAGTTTTTACTTTGTCTGCTGCTTGTATAAGTAGGCATGAGATTCAAAAATATGTTCATCTGGAATCTTTGTAGTAAACAAAGGGCTGATAATTTGAATGAATGACACTTTCTAGTGCTTTAAAATAGTTAAATTAAGCCTGAATATTAAAAATTTTCCACCCATCCTTATTCCGATCGTTATAACATTGTTGTGTTGATCCTTGCTTATATTTTAATGGATTTGAGATTGATTGGTAATCATTTCATTATTTATAATGTCAATATTTCCAGTACACTAAATACTCAAAAAAATGAAAATTTTTACTGCATCCGTAGATTTGCATCAATGCCCCAAAGCAAATCTTATTTGTCAAAACATTTCGCAAAAACTTTCATATAATCGCAGCTATCAGTGCTTGACGAAAACTCAAGGGATCTGTAAAAGGTTTACTGCGAGACATAAAGCTAAGGTTCTAGACGGTAGATGAGAAGCTCTCTCAATTATCTATCGATGTGTGGATTGAAATTTTTCATTCTGAAAAATATTAATTATGAAAAAAAACAGAAAATTACAGACTTCACGCGCGTGAATTATATAAAATTGTTAAAAAATAACAAGCCGTTTCTTCCTTATTCGTCTCATCAATCGGATATTATTTTCATATAAAAAAACTGCAAAAATTCTTGTAGATACATTGGTGTCAATTGATGATGGTTCTAATTTGAAAAGGTAATTCAGTATATAGGTTTTTATGAGCACACGTCAACTATTCCTGTTTAATGCCATAAACACAGTACGACAAAACATGTTCATTGATCTGATTTTGGACCCTAAAGGCTTCGGTGAAACCATTCATGAATATTTTCTTATCGATCGATTGATTCTATGACAGGAAAACTCATAAACAAATATTTACAACTAAATGCATACATTGAACATTTATGCAAGATTTTTTTCTGGCCAAACTATTCACTATACTGGAACTTATGACCAAGACGTTCGAATCAGATGTTGCGTCAAGCAAGGGCCTAATTTTTTTTCTTGGGTGGTAAAAGCTTTAATTTTTTTCTTGGGATGGGTAAAGGCTTGAATTTAATTTTAAAATTCTAAATATACTATAGTATATACCTATTCTTGGCGTCAAGAAATACAATCACTCAAGATATGAAGTTAGAGAGCTAGCTACAGCGGAAATTTCTTTCTGCATTGTTCTCCATTCAAATAATCTGGCGTGATAAAAGCTGAAGTTGTTTACAGGATGATCTGCATTTTTTTTGCCAGATACAAGCTGCTTTATGAAGGATTTGCCACTCTTTTTTTGTTGTTCCGCATTTCTCAAACCGACGGAACAAAATAAATTTGGTTTTCCCAACCTCGAAATGAATAGATACCCCCCCTGCATTTTTTTTGCCAGATACAAGCTGCTTTATGAAGGATTTGCCACTCTTTTTTTGTTGTTCCGCATTTCTCAAACCGACGGAACAAAATAAATTTGGTTTTCCCAACCTCGAAATGAATAGATACCCCCCCTCCGTAATAATTCTCATTTTTTTTACGCGGGTTATCTGTGAGTGCTATTTTTTCTGATTTGAATTCTTTACGAATAGCATTGTATTGAGTGCTTCAAAGAAATAATATCACCTTGTTCTATATATCACAAATCCGTATGAAATAATCAACCTCTCCTGGACTATATATAGTATCCCCACGTTCCGTTGCAGGTCCCAAAATTTTGGCCAGGTCTCACCCCCCTTACTTGTAGTTGTTTTTGCCAAACCCCTTTTTTATGATACCGCTATGTCCGCTACCACTACTACGTATTCTCACAACTTAAAAAACTTTTTTTTACAATTTTTTTTTATGCTTGAAGATATCTCATTCTTTTTCCTAGGAAAAAGAAAACGAAAAAAAAAATCGGAAAAACCCCCCGGAAAAACACCTCCGCGGAAAAAACGAAAAAAAAACATACCACCAATGATAAAGTTTCCACGTACCTACTGAACTATCTACGTAAGGTTAGTTCGCTTTGGTTAGATCAGACTAAATAATTACTCCTTGCCAAATTTATGTATTAAATTTCGACGACGCACCCAAATGTCTTCGTAAGGTTGGTTCGTTCTGGTTAGATCAGACTAAATAATTACTCCGTCTTATTATTTGTTTTTTTCCGATACATATAATATACATTAGGAAAAATATACCGCTAAAAATGCTTTTCAATAATACGAATATTAAACACTGACAAAAATGGCAGATGTCCTGCGAGGAGCGCTAGTGGTAAATGCATATAAATGGTTTTACCAAAATAACTGGGCATAATAGAACATGAAATCATTTTCATCTTCAGTAGATTTTGGTTTAAAAATTACTCCAGGCCGTATGAAGACGAAATTCCAATAACTGTGTAAAATCACGGTGTATTCCATTTTGAAAAACATACAGAGTTGATCAGTATGGAAAAGTGAATGATATGATGATTGCAAAAATGTGTGCCACGCCCTAGTCCGGAAGCTAGCATAAACAATTTGGATATTTTTATATTTTTCTCGATAACGATGGCGAGTTCCTTCTTAAAATTCATACGGGGTTGCCCAGTATAGAAAAATAAATGATGTTATGATTGCAAAAATGTGAACCAAGCCGTAGTCCGGAAGCTAGCATAAACAAAATTCAGATATTTTTATATTTTTCTCGATAACGACGACGTATTCCTTGTTAAAACTGATACAGGGTTGCCTAGTATAGAAAAAAATATTATATGATGATTGGAAAAATGTGTGCCAAGCCGTAGATATTTTTATATTTTTCTCGATAACGACGACGTGTTCCTTCTTAAAACTCATACAGGGTTGCCCAGTATAGAAAAATAAATGATATGATTGCAAAAATGTGTGCCGAGCCGTAAACCGGGAGCTAGCATAAACAAAATTCAGATATTTTTATATTTTTCTCGATAACGACGTCGTGTTCCTTCTTAAAACTCATACAAGGTTGCCCAGGATAGAAAAATAAATGATGTGATGATCACAACAATGTGTGCCAAGCTGTAGTCCGGGAGCTATAAACGATTAAGATATTTATACATTTTTCTCGATAACGACGACGTGTTCCTTCTTAAAACTTATACAGGGTTGCCCAGTATAGAAAAATAAATGATGTTATGATTTCAAAAATATGTGCCAAGCCGTAGTCTGGAAGCTAGCATAAACAATTCAGATATTTTTATATTTTTCTCGGTAACGACGGCGTGTTCCTTCCTAAAACTCATATAGGGTTGCCCAGTATAGAAAAATAAATGATATTACGATTGCAAAAATGTGTGCCAAGCCGTAGTACGGGAGCTATAAACGATTTAGATATTTTTACATTTTTCTCGATAACGACGACGTGTTCCTTGTTAAAACTGATACAGGGTTGCCCAGTATAGAAAAATAAATGATATGTCGATTGGAAAAATGTGTGCCAAGCCGTAGTCCGGGAGCTATAAACGATTTAGATATTTTTACGTTTTTCTCGATAACGACGACGTGTTCCTTCTTAAAACTCATACAGGGTTGCCCAGTATAGAAAAATAAATGATATCATGATTGCAAAAGTGTGTGCAAGCCGTAGTCCGGAAGCTAGCATGAACAATTCAGATATTTTTATATTTTTTCGATAACGACGTCGTGTTCCTTCTTAAAACTCATACAGGGTTGTCCAGTATAGAACAATAAATGATATGATGATTGCAAAAATACGTGCCAAGCTGTAGTCCGGGAGCTAGCATACACAATTCAGATATTTATATAGTAGAATGAGTAATAAGTTAAAGTATTAAGGGATATCATATGTTATTTCATGATCTGCTGCATGTTTGTTGCTGAAAGATTGCCAGAAAGTGTAGAAAAGCCCAAAAAATATTTCGATGGCTTGAAAGTTACGAAAACCTTTTGTAGTTTAGAAATAAAATACTCTCAAATATATATATATATATACATATATATATATATCCATTAAAATAAAAATAAAATATATTTTCTCATAATTCTGCAAGTACAATAACTAATAATCTTATTTCAAATAGTATTTTGAACAGCTGCATTGTTTCTCAATCGTTAAGTTTATACATTTCTATAAACAATAATTCAAAGATTCAGAAACATCAGAATATTAATGATTGTCTTCAAACGACTCGTTGGGGTTTCAGAAAAGGGTTCATGTACCCATCTGACATATCACATAATCCGAAAGAAACCTAAATAATTTGGAATTAGGTTCTTAGTTTGCTATTTGTAACTGGCATGTTTACAAAAAGATAGTAACCGAGGTCAAGGCGGTACTTCAGAATGGAAACATTCTAAATATCATATATCTTTTCAGAACAGTAAAAACAACACAGCATTCTCATGCCGACTCATAATAACTCAAAATTTAAAAAATTAATAAATAAATAAACAATCCCTTATTGAATATATGTATCAAGTACATTTGTTACAGGTACTTATTCACAGTGAAGTTCATATATAGCTGAATTTCTAATATATCACATGAATAGAGAGATCCCCTAAATTTTAAACATATTGCACAAATGATCAAGATTTGAATATTTGATGAAGAATGTGATCGATTTAACAGATTTAGAAATACTTACTAAATTAGCAAATTATTGAATTCAACTAGATGTAGCAATTAATGAAATAATACTCATTCATTATTTAGACATTATAAATGTATATACAGTATCGGAAACTTTTCATCTGGTGTATAGACAGAAATCTACGCGAGCAACAAGGAACACAATGATATGATAATACCACATAAATGAGAGGGACGCACTACTGTTACCTGTTACCCTGTTACCCCACCCGACGAACAGCTCACGTCGATATCCCATCTTCGAGCGAGTAGAGGAAAATTGTAATGCTCTCTCAACATATAGCAAGCTATTCTTCACGCTCTCATAAAACCACCATACCCAAGATGAAAACTTTCCGATACTGTATAGCCACTAAAGAATTTCGTGATGGATGGTATAAAACGTGTGTATTGAACAATTTTTATATTTTCTCTTTAAACTCGGTAGACTTTATCACTGAATAGGTAAATTTTGGATACAAATATCGCAATAATCGAATGGGAATTCGAATGTATCGTTGAGTTTTATATTAATACATTTTAATTGAAACAGCCTTTCGCAATAGAGACACTCAATTTTTTTTTACGGCTATCAGTACTTCCACATAGTACACATCGATTTCTCATGTTAGATGATTTTTTTAAGAGACATTTTTGGAGTTCTGATCTGAAACCATCAGGATTGAACGTCGAGTTTAGAGGTTCATTTTTCACGATTAACTAAAAGAAATATAGAGCATATATCCCACAATTGTAACCGTGTTTTTGTAGTGCATGGTCGGTTCGACGAATGTTCCATTCTGATCCAATGAATAATTCTGTAATTGAGCTATAAAATGCTGAAATCTTTTTAAATAAGTTTTTCTTTGGAGCTCAGTTTCACCTTGGGGATCAATGAAATCAAACTGTATTTTTGTCATATCGACCAATACTAAACACCAATGATTCCCATTAACGTGAACTGGAATCGCCAAATTTTGGTTTTCAAATTCTACGTCGGTAAAATTTTTAATATTTCATTTGAAAATATTGTTGATCGAATATAAATCAATTATCTGATAATGTTCGATGTTTTTTCATTAAGTACGAATGCGTAGAAGGGCCAACAACAAAATATTTTTCGAAACATTTGGAATTGCCACTTTGAACTGACAATTGTCACTTTGAACTGACAATTGCCACTTTGAACTGGCAATTGTCACCTCGAACTTGCAGTTGACACTTTGAACTGACAATTGTCACTTTGAACTGGCAATTGTCACTATGAACTGGCAATTGTCACTTTTAACTGGCAATTACCACTTTGAACTGGCAATTGCCACTTTGAACTGGCAATTGTCACCTCGAACTGGCAATTGACACTTTGAACTGACAATTGTCACTTTGAACTGGCAATTGTCACTATGAACTGGCAATTGTCACTTTGAACTGGCAATTGTCACTTTCAACTGTAAATTGTTACTCAAAAAAGATATTTATTGCCAACTGCATGCATAAATATTGTTTTTTTGCAATTAACAATTGCGAGTTCAAAGTGACAATTGCCAGTTCAAAGTGACAATTGTCAGTTCAAAGTGACAATTGTCAGTTCGTAGTGACAATTGCCAGTTCAAAGTGGCAATTGCCAGTTCAAAGTGAAAATTGTCAGTTCGAAGTGGCAATTGCCAGTTCAAAGTGACAATTGTCAGTTCAAAGTGACAATTGCCAGTTCAAAGTGACAATTGCCATTTCTAAGTGGCAATTGCCAGTTCAAAGTGACAATTTCAAGTTCAAAGTGACAATTGTCAGTTCAAAGTGGCAATTCCAAATGTTTCGAAAAATATTTTGTTGTTGGCCCTTCTACGCCTTCGTAACCAAGCGACCAACAGTCCAACAATACACGACCTAAAAATATTTGTTGTGTTCTTGGAAGGGGTAATTTCCTTTGGTATATCAGCAAAACATCGGATAATCATAGCAAGGCATAGAATAATGTTAAGCGGGTTCATCCAGTAATATTTTAGTGGCAGGTTGACAACTGTATTACAGTAAGTGGGTGAACTTCTATGCGATTGTCCTCTTATAGTAAGCAGAAACCTTACTGCCGCACAGGCATGTAACTCGCAAGTGATTATTCATTTATAATATTATAATTTTCTAATAAAAAAACTTACTGCCCCAGACTGACTGACTAAAGTGCCTAATAGCGACAGCATATACTTTTCTGTGGCAGAAACATCACTTTCAGCTAAATCGTTTCAAAGTTTCTGCAACTTTCTATTAGAAGAGACCTTGCCACAATATCGAAAATATTGCATACTATCAAACTTTTAGAGTAGTCTATTTCCTGGTTCACCACAATACCACAATGTCTCACGTAGAATCGATCATTGTGTATGATCCTGTAACATGTTAGTTGGACTTCTCAACAGCGCCCAATAAAAGCATACGTTAATTCTGACCATCTCCAATGATATCCGTGAGGAACGAATATCTGTAAGACATGTTCTTCGAGTTCGAGATATTAGACAGGAAGGTAGATGGCTTCGTATTTAAATTGGCGGGAATCACTGGAGATGAGTGTATTTCGACCATACCGAATTTACTCGTTTCAAATATAAATATTAAAGTTGTATAATAATAATGATAATTCAATATTGTTTTTTTTTACTTTCAGGTAGAAACTATTCAGATGAAAGCCATCACTCGACCAGCCCCCTTCGTTATGAAACCTTTTGCTGGATTATATAATCCTTTTTCAGCTGGGTGTTCATTATTATGTAATCATCCCACCGACAGTAATTCGAAAGAATTTTTAAGGAGAGCGAGGGACAGTTGGGTAAGATGCCAATAGAATTAAAATAAACCCGTGATTCCCGTGATTCTTAAATTTGAAATTTTTAATACATCATGCATCAGGGCAATTCGAATTCGACCACCTCCATGGGATCTCATAAACTACAGGAGATACGACGAAATTAGTGCGAAATTTCGTGTTTCGGTCCTAAACAAAATAACTACTGTTGTGGTACCAAACAAAAAACTTTTAAAAGCCACATAAATACTTCAAGGCGTTAGTCCTTTAAATGATGCCCAACAAATTGCAAAGTCTCGCAATTTTTTCGTCCTACATCCTACATCGATTTGCATAAAAATTTCACACCAGGCTCATTTTACCCTCTACTTCAAAATCTATACCGATGAGCGCTGTTTACTTTTTAGGGGTAAAAATTATCACATTGATTTAATTTAAGAATTCTATTGCTTACTAATTTCATTTTGTAACTTTTGAATCCTCATAAATCAATAGCTATTGAAGGTTATGTAATTTAAAAAAAGGGTTACCCCTAAAAATATTTCATTATTTATTACAGTGTTACAATTTAAGAATTTTGTTACTTAAAATATGTACTCATTTATTTTCAGCCCTCATAAATCAAGCCCTATTAAAAATTAAAAATATAATTATGAATTTTTTCATGCACTAGTAACGAATTTATTTTTATAGCTATAACAAACACATTTGGATAATTCTTCAAATATTGTCAGTGCACGTGCTATTTATTTCGAATTACGGGCGAGAATCAACGAGATGTACACTGTGTTTCCACCTGTGTTTTGGAATAAATATGAATATGTTTTTCAAACATAGCTCATTAATTTTTGATGAAAGAAAGTTCATCCAAGAACAATTTTGTAGGGTTTTTCAAGAGCTACAAGGATATGTGAATTAAATAGCTATGAATCGCTTAGTTTAAAAGGCTCGTATATGGTGGTGCTCGTAGGTAGAATGTCTGACTCGGCTATATCTCACCAAATATTCATCGGACAGAAAATCTACCTACAGAAAAATCTTTGCAATTGAAAAAGCTTCAATTCGATGCTCTAGCATTATTTTCGTATCTCCAGTATTTTTGGAGTTATTTTGAAGAAAAGGGCATTTTTTACGACATTGCAGAAAATTTTTAACTTTGAGTTCCAATTTTTTAATAATTAGGCATTTTAAATAAGACAAACTTCTAGAATCCATTAACAATAAATGAATGAAGAGAATTGCGACAGGGCGATGATCAATTTTAATTAGGGTGGTAATTAAGGGGTTGTTTTCACTGATTTTTTCGTAGAAAAATTTATAGACTGGCCTTATTTTCATCGTAACTCGCTCAATTTTGATGCTACCTATTTCTGTTTTTTGAAAAAGAAAGCTCTTTTCATGTACTTTGATAAAACTCTTTAAAGTTTTCCTCGTAAAATCCACAGTTTATCGCTATTTGACTCTGAATCTCTCAAATTTGGCTTTTGACGAACAAAAGCTAACAATTAACAAAAGCCGTAGCTCAATCCGTATTGGTCGAACAGGAATTATAAAATTCTCCACAGTTTTTTTGATAAAATCCATATTTTTCGAGTTATTCGTGAAAAACCGATTGAAAACTTTGGATTTTTGGTCGAAAAATTGTTACTTTCAATAGCGAATAACATCAAAAATATTGATTTTACAAAAAAAAATAAACATTTTTTACTTAGAATAAGTTTTTCTATTGATTCCTGTGTTTAAAATGTAATAAAACCACCCCCAAAATAAAAGCGCGCCTCGGCATAATATAAATTTTGATCCTTGGGCTATTCCTCATCTACTCTAAAAATTTCAAGTAAATCGATGTAGGACGAAAAAATTGCGAGCCGAAATGGTTCATTTTCTGGACTACACATAAGGGCGTCGGGCTCAGAAAACTCCGAGTAAATCTGGAAAATACTGAAAATCGGAATATATGTTTAAATTTTTTTCTCTTATTTGACTCGATAAAACAATTCGAAATCAGGATCGTGTAAAATTCACAGAAAATATTATGAGTGTTCGAAATGATGGCTATCCTCGAACGAACGGAGGGACGGACGGATGGACGGACGGACGAACGGCCGGACGGACGGACGGAAGACCGAACGAACGAACGAATGAATGAATTATTGAATAAATGAATTAATAAATCTTTTGTTCATATAAAATTACATATCTAAAACAATCTCATTCAAGTAAACACATTCCGCGCACCCCGCAATTTCTTCCGGGTGATTGAAGAGACAGGAGGGAAAACA
The DNA here is from genome assembly GCA_958298965.1 of Chrysolina haemoptera. Lineage (NCBI taxonomy): Eukaryota > Metazoa > Arthropoda > Insecta > Coleoptera > Chrysomelidae > Chrysolina > Chrysolina haemoptera. The sequence goes on from OY282595.1 coordinate 23,160,591, forward strand.
GCAAGCGTGCTCCGTAGCGTCCGGGCGTTGCCAGCCTAGGCGTCGGGCGTTTTGCATTAATTAGTCAGGAATCAGGAGGTTCGAAAAAGACTTTGGGTATGAACTCGCTGTTATCTAATAACGAAAATATGTATGTATGTAACATGCAGAACTGTATGCCGTATCTGAATTCTGTAGCCATTTCGGCTTCGCTGAAAACCTAAAAAAAATCGAAAAAAGGATATTGAATATCGCATTTTTTCAAATATAAATCTTAGTTTTAATGGCTGATCACTGTAGATACTATCATCGTTGAAATTGAGTCCTAAGAAGTAGAAAAATTGAAATACGTTTGAATCTGCATTTAGTATTTCGGGACTTTTAATTATTGAAGATATATAGAAATATACTTGTGCGGAAAAAAAGTTGTAAAAAACATTCGGGGAACTTTTTCATGAAGACAGTTTTTCCATTGATTTTTTTTGGAAATATTTATTATTTAAACATGCACGCATTCTGTCTGTATAGCGATTAGCCAATGCTTCCGATATTGGGTTTGTGATAGATATATTCCTATCCTATATTTGTTTCATGATCATATAACCAGGTGCGTAAATGAATAATGGAACTGTTGTTTTCGTGAAAGACACGTATCATTAACTTCGCTAATGTAATGTGGGTGTTGTTGTGGTTCTCCGTTTAGAAAAAGATAAAGTACGAAAAGGGATGTTGTTTTGAACAAATACAGCAATATGAACACAAATAGCTTTCCACGTGAGGGTTTGATCCACCAGGGCTTTATATTCTAGTTCAATCATTGGCTGAAAAAGTACATATGTCAAAATCTACCAATAGTAAGTCTAGGATAAGAAGCCCCAACACTCCTAACTGAAAATCGCCTAATGAAACCAATAAAAAAGAACACTCAAGCTTAAACGTTACACTTGAACTGCCAAATAAAAAAAGTCTATGGGGACCTATTTATTTCATATGCAGAACACTGGATCGCCTCACCCCACAGTTCCTTGGGTAAATTTGTTTCTGAAAATGTTGTTCTTACCTTATACAGTGCTAGTCTAAAAACCTACTTTTTCATGAAAAAATTCCAGCTGAAAGTTTCAAAATGGCAGCTGAATACCATCTTTGTGATGTATCCAACTGGGCGGTGAATTCTTATGATGATTCAGTATATTGATAAGTCATGTAATATATAACCGAATGACGAGACGGGAGGAACGACAACATTGTGTGGTCATTCAGATACGGAGAGTGAACGAGAATAGAAGTGTTAGAAAAGATAAAAGTGTTTCATTTAAATAAAATAGTGAACACCACAATTGGCGACGAGAATTAACTAATTGTAGAAATTACCAGTAAGTACAAAGAAGAAATTATATATGAATAGTATGACAATTTGCTTGTAGTATACCGAAAAAAGAAAAGAATAATGAGGGGAAAGATTTACGGTAAATTTTATCAGTACGCTGTCTATTTCATTCAGTTACTATCTAGTAGGACTTATCACACAGTTACGATAAGTAGGAGAAAGATAAACGATAATATTAGTGTTTTGAATTATTTGTTTATAACAATAGAGAGAAATACTGTATCAAGAAATACAAGATGAAGCAAAGACAGGTATAATGATATACCTAGCTGAGAAAGAGGCTGTATTAAGAAATACAAGATGAAGCAAAGACAGGTATAAAGATATACCTAGCTGAGAAAGAGACTGTATTAAGAAATACTGGATGAAGCAAAGACAGGTATAAAGATATACCTAGCTGAGAAAGAGACTGTATTAAGAAATACAGGATGAAGCAAAGACAGGTATAAAGATATACCTAGAAATAAGAAATAGAGGATGAAGCAAAGACAGGTATAAAGATATACCTAGCTGAGAAAGGTATAAAGAAATACCTTATTCGAAAAAATACTGTATCAAAAAATACAGGATGAAGTAAGGTATAAAGAAATACCTAATTCCGAAAAACACTGTATCAAGAAATACAGAATGAAGAAATACCTAATTCGAAAAAAAAAACTGTATCAAGAAATACAGGATGTTGTAAAGACAGGCAAAACCACGAAACCACAAAGATTTGCCTGCATTCCAAGAGGGAAAAGGCTACGGAAAAAATACTATAATGGATTGTAATATACATGTAGGCATACGGTGGCACAACCAAATGTGCATAGTCATGAAAATGTGCTATAGAGTATAACAAGGAACTGAATGAATGGTTCCTAGTGACAAGAGGTACAACTGGTTTGTAAGCATGTATATGTACAAATGAATCCAAATGAATAACTTGCAAGTCTTAAGTGTTAATTTCAAATATGTGATGCCCTTGAATAGTATACACAAACTACCAAAGGAACTGGGTGTCGATAACTCGCACATTTGGAAAAAAAACACCAAAGGTACTGAGGGGTCAAAAACTCGCACTAAATGGGAAAGAAGAAATATTTCCGCCATTTCCATCCTTGATGTGTATAATTGCCTCCGAAGAGTTTATCGAGAATGTTCCCCTTTTCAGCTTAAGTGACTTTGAGTCATAAATGAACATATGGTATTACGTTGTTGATCTAGTGGGACTAAAAGTCTCGAGCCGAACAAGAAAGACTTAAAGTTATAGAACATGGGCCTGGCACAAAAGATCTAATACGTCAAAGTGTTTGTGAGGCCTCATAGCCTTTACGACTCACTGCCTCCTGCATGTACATTATTTTAATTGAAAATTCAAATCACTTTTCAACGGATCAAAAAAAACCATGTTCATTACCTGTAATTTTTCAATATTAGATTGCAACTAATTGATTTTACGTTTTGAAGTAACTTTTATAGATTTGTTTTGAAAATTGAAAATATGCAAAACTCGAAAAAAAAGTATTGATTTAGGGAGTAATATTATTTTATCATCCACAGATTAAGTTGCAACAGTAAAACTCACCGATTTGCTCCGCATCCATCCCATTGTCCGAATCTGGCTCTCTGCGATTTATCTATCGCGAGAACTTTGTCGAATAAATGAATAACTGAAAAGAATGTAGCTGCTCTCAATCAATGCCCAGAAAATCGCTGTCATAACCTTTACCAGTATTTCCACTTGCTACGGGACTCATTAACTACGAGTATTGTTGGACCACAAGCTCAATGCTCACGTGGAATCTCCACATACGGCTAGATCGGCCCATAAGGCTTGATTGGCCCTCGGGATTTGTGAAAGGATGTACCGATTTGGGTCGGATAAAAAAAAATCACCCCATAGCTATACACGAGCTTGACAAGGCTCAGTAGTGTAGTGTATCAAGATACCGGAATGTTGACTATACATGACTGTCAGGTAGCAGAAGCACAGAAAGCTGTGGAGTCTCACTATGAAGACAAAGCTAGAGAGTGCGCTCTGAAGCCACAATAGAACTGCAAGTGTCGTAGTGGACTGGGTCAAAGAGCCAACTACAAGGAGCTCCCTTACACTCAGGTTTCCACGAGAAATGGCAGGCAGATAAACTAACCAAGGAACCAAGGAAGGATCAGGAAGATTACCAGTCTGGCAAGAATATCGTGGTGCTTACGATACATCATCACACCCCCTCATGAAACGTACTGCACTGGTGAATCAGAAGGAGTCCATGAACATGTGGGTGCACAAAGGTCTCAAGGTAAGAGACCTACATGCAGGGGCTTCAATTCCTGCTCACCTATTTCAGAAAGTGAATAAGTAACTAGGAAAGTTTGGAATATGGAAGAACGAAAAATCACATTAGTCAAGTAAGTGACAACAAGCAGTTAAAGCTCATGAAAGCCTAGAAATAAGTTTATATAATAAAATTGTTGTAACAGCTGCTTACTTTACAGCCAATATGGTATTCAACGAATCAAGAGAATTGGATATCCGACAACCACTACTGCTGAAAACGGTCGACGTTCGTGAAGTGAGAGACCGGGATAAAACGAACAAAGGAAAAGGATAGAGGAAGTGAGGGCACAACAATACAATTCAGAACCATGAGATTAGTTTAGTTTTAGCCCAAAGGACAAAACAATACGTACCTCTTCTAACAGTTGATGGGAGATTATCATAATGAAAGCATTAATTGAATTAGGTTTTCACATGTATCTATTTACCATTGTCAAATTTATTTAATGAAAGTTTGTTAATTATATATTATACTTAGTTTAGGAGTTAGATCTTATGTTTACCTATGTACTATTATAGCACTGTCGAATGTATTGATGTTTGTTAATTATTTCGATTTAATTTAGTTTATTCGTAATTTAGGTTTAAAACAAAGGAAGAGATGTGATGTATCGAACTGGGCGGTGAATTGTTATGATGATTCAGTATATTGATAAGTCATGTAATATATATGTAATATATATTATATGTAATATATATATATGACGAGGCGGGAGGAACGACAACATTGTGTGGTCATTCAGATACGGAGAGTGAACGAGAACGTACATGTAGACTGTGGATAATAGAAGTGTTAGAAAAGATAAAAGTGTTTTATTCAAATAAAATAGTGAACACCACAATCTTCAATAATTTTTTTAAATAGAACACCCGGTATATCATTGCATGATCAGTTAGGGACGATCATACGGAATCCAACAATACCAAGTTTGATGCTATCATCTCCAAAGACAATGAAGATATCGCTTATTATTTTCTCCATAAGCCGAATGAGTGGAAGAGGAAAGCTTTTTCAAGCGGGTCAATAAATTCTCTCTCACACTCATTGAGTCTTCAGAGAAAACAGTATCAAACTTGGTATGAGCATCTCTAACCGCGATCATGCTAGAATATACCGGCAGTTCTATTTAAAAAAATTATTGAAAAATGTAGATTTGCATCTCCTATTTCGGGCTTCCAAATTTCGTTGCGATATACCAGGTGGTTTGAAAATTAGTAGGGGGGAACGGACTTTTAGACGGGCACTGTATATTTTTATTATTGATTCAATTGAATTTCATTGAGTTTTCACATTTTCTTATAGTTTATTTATTTTACATTTAGTTACTGATATGACTCTTTTTTTACTTTCTGTTTCCTCGTCCTCATTTATAGAACTCTACTTGTGATTGGCTGTGTGACAAGTTTCATATACAAGGTGTATTTAATTCAATTTCTTCAAATTCTAGTTTTTGGTGATATTTTTCCTACTTTTTTCTGTCCTTTTGTACTTGTTTTGAATTTTTAATAACTTAGTTCATGTTTTTGTGTTAAGAAAGTTAATTTCTTTCAAGAAATACCAGTGTTCTTGGAAGAGTTCAGTATATTACGTTTGCTGGCCTCGTACTCCTATAATTTGTCAATAAATTTCGATTTGCAAGGTTTCTAATTATTTTTAATTGAAATTGTGATATCGATTAGATAAATTAATATAAAAAAGATTATAATGTTTCTGCTAGTACCTATCTTCTGTTTGAATTTGAATATTCAATACAAATAAAACTGAAATGTTCGAAATTTTGTTCTACAAAGAAATATAATGAATCAATCAGTCTGAGAAACGGAATAGAATTCGACCTTCACCCATCTGTTAAGAGGCAACATCAGCGCGTCATCACGAAAGTCAAATTTTATCATTGCGCCGCACATGTTGGGTGTATGGGAATATATTTTTCAAGAACGATAGTGGAGCTAACAAAGCACTTGTCCTTAAAAAAAACTACGTAGCTGGGAGCGCCAATACCAAACCATAAAAATAATGTTTTCTTCAAAATCATCAAAACCAAAAATCAGTTAGATTCCCGAATTCTCACAAATGAATTGAATAATATGTTCCAATAAAATTTCGCAAAAAAATAAAACTGAACGCTCAAAACCGATTCCCGTTTCATCAAGGGTATTGTTTGCTCTTAACGCAGTGGAGCTTGCAACAAGGAAGCCCCAAAATATACCAATTTACATAAACTTAATTGGAAAGTTCATAACAAACATGTGTCAAAATGACAATTTGGCACATGGGCGTTATACGTCCGGATAGTCTGAGGCCGACCCAAATTCGAGGACGAGTTGTGCGATGAGAAAACACGTGTTGTAAATTTTGGTTGTTGCTGGACGGTCGTGGATGGTCGGTCCTGGTTGCTCTTGCCTTGGCGATTATTTAAAATAAAATTACTTATGACAAAGCACCATTAAACGCCCAAGTCAAATATCATATTTATTTATTATTAAAAGTTTTTCTTTGAAGGACACTGTATATGTGAAATCCTAAAACTGCAAAAACAATTTGTGTTACGAACTGTATGTAAATGACATTCAAAACAAAAATCTTTATCCCACTTTATGACACAATTCAAAATGGAAAATATCAACGCATCAAAATAAAACAATTCTGGACAAAACCAGTAATTGAATGACCCGCCACCTTCTCCAACGACTGATGTGATTTTGATCTATTTTATTATTCTAGGTTATCGAAGGAAAAAATTTGGCTACAGGAGAAAGGCAAGAAAATATATTTCCTCTTCGAATTGATGAACAAGTGGTACAAAATAACGTAAATGTACACATTCCACAGGTTGAAAGTGTGCCTGAGGAATTATTCAAAAGGTATGAATAATATACGATCTTACAAATAACTTATGTGTCTATATTAACTTTGAATGGTTTATGGACTATATCAGACAATAGCTTTGAATTTTATTGACATGGTTTTTTGGCTGATTTTACCTTCCACAACCTGAAAATGAAAAAACACAAATTCAAGTGTATAATGGCAGATTAATCAAATTGTCCCAATGAGTTACTGCGTTTACAATAATGTTGTCTTGAATGAAATTGTAGGATTTTGTCAGTATTCTGAATTTGTCTATCTGAAAAAAAATAACAAAAAAACTTTCTTATTTCAAAAAACGTTGACGTTTCGGAAACTGTATCTTCCTCCGTTATCAAAACTTGCTAAAAAACTCTATTTTTATCATGTTTGGAGAATATAACAACGTTATTGTCCAATAAAATGAAAAATGTTCGGGTTCATTTTGCATTGTGAACCCCTTTTTTGTTTGAATATAAAAAGGTTTGGAATTCTGTTTCAGTTGAGATAAACTCTCCACCTTATACTCAGTTGTGTCAATATGATAACTCTGTCAAATCATGTAAATACCTTAACCTAACTTCTGTTAGAACGCGAAGCCGTAACCATATTTCTTCTAATGTATTGTGCAAGCCAGCCTAATTCTCCAACTAGTGTCTAGCGACAGCCCGGATAATTTTGCCGGCGAGCTTCTTGACAGTATAATAACCTCCAAATTGGCAGCTTGCTTGGTCTGATTTCTCAAAAACCCATGAAAAAGTAATTTTCCACATAATGTAAAAAATTAGATAAGAACTGAAACTGAAATACTTTTATTCAATACAGTAGTCATTAGTTGATCATACTCACTTCCATCTCTCATTCTCTTTAGACCAGAACCAAGGATGGTCAAATTCGGCCTTTTTAAATAATAAGGGTGTAATTTTCAATATATTGACTGCAGCTCGAACAATAACAAAACGTAAAGCAAAAAGGAGTTGATCCTTTTTTGCTAAAGTTACAAGGAACAAAATATGAGACCTGTATTTACAAAAATTATAATTTATTGACGTCACAAACATGGCGGATGCGACGACCGTGTCTCTATTATTCGTGGGTAAGGACTCCGAATCTCCGAATCGTTCGTAATAGTTATTTACCTAACAAGTGCGGAAAGTAGTATTTTTCCGCACGCGACGGCAGTTGCAAGCCGTTAAGGGCGGAAAAGACATTTTCCGTAAGAGTTAGGTACAATATTTTTCCTACGAGTATTTTTGTCCATCTTATTTATGAAAACACAAGTTTTTAATAAACAAGTTTTTATAATAATGCTATAAAATGACTAATAAGACAGAATAGTCACATAGGTCATTTAGTTAGTCCTATATATCCTCATTTTTAACAATACAAGAATCGTGCGGAAAAGTAAAAATCGTACGGAAAAGTAAAGTAACTTTTCCGCACGATTTTAAATCGTACGGAAAAGTACAACTTTCAAAACGAAAAATCGTGCGGAAAAGTTACTGTTCCGCACGCTCGTAGGAAAAAGTACTTTGGCTTTATGGATTATGCATTGACAATCGTTCAGATACTTACTTAGAGTAAACTCTGACAGTAATGAATGACGATGACAGGGAACTCATTTGATAGTTTGTATTTGTTGTTGTTTGTATGTTCACATTTCCACTTGCCTTCAAAGTGAAAATTTTGAAAAATACGGAAGTTTCGACAATTTATATATTTTAGTAGGAATTATCTCACTTAACATTATTTAGTTTACTCACATTCATGAGATATGTGGGGGATTTCGGGGTCGGGATTAATATATTTGGTTAAAATTCATAAATTGAAGATGGCTTCAGGATAGCTGACGAGTAAATATTTAGATGGCCTCCTCATTCAAGACCTAGATAGCTCAAAAAAAATTCAAAATTGTCTTTATTTTGTTTTTGACTCAACATATCTATATGAAAAAATACATAAATATGTTCGATATAGGATGCGTCAGACTAGTTATAAAACACTATTTTATATATAAATATAAAAACGGTCACAGATACAATATAACAAGATTACATCAATACATATTAAAAAATTGGTCGTGAATACTCTAGGCAACAGATCATTTTTCAATTTTCAAGTTTGAGCTTAACCCAGTAAACATGAAACGTTTATGAAACATTTCAAAAGTACTGTAGTTGTGAATAATCGAAACATTTATTAGAAACATTTCTGAAATGTTTCAAAATTATCGAAACATTTTTGAAACATTTCAAGACAGGTAATTCTGATATATTCAGAAACATTCCATATTTACATAAATTTTGGATAATTTAGACATTTCAAAATAACATCAATTGAGAATGATCGAAACGTTCAGGTAATAAGATTTCTGAAATGTTTCAAAATGATTCATGAAGTTCCAAACATATCATGATGCCTTAAAACAATGCAATTTGAAATCTGAATTCTGATTCAATGAAACATCACAAAGAACATCAGTTCGATACACAGAAACATATTTTACTAAGTATTTCATAAATGTTTCAGATGTGTTGAATTAACCTCTTTGGAAACATTTCAAATGCTCAATGACTCTTGGACATTTGAAACATTCCAAATCAATTCTGAGTGTGGATAATCAACTCGTTTCATTTTGTACCGTTTCAGAAATGTTTCAATAGTATCATATAATATTTCTGAAACATTCCAAGATGGTTTATTTTGATATACTCGGCAAAATTTCATATTTCAATCAATTTTTGGTACTTGAAATATTTCAAAATAACTTCAACTGAGAATAATCGAAACGTTCAGAGAGCAAAACTTGAAACTGAAATGTTTCAAATGATTCATAAAAGTTCAAAATATATAAGCATGCTTCAAATCAATGATTTTGAAACATTTCAAAATAAAACGTCACGAAATAACATCAATCAGTTTGATATACTTAGAAACAATTCATATTTTACCTAAACTGTAACTGATTGAAACCATCTAATATAACAAAATTTTAAATAATTTGATACATTATATTCGCAGTGAGTAACATAGAAACGTTTAAAAAATTTTGAGTTGATCTCTTCGGAATCATTTCAAATGAACATTAAATGGTGTATATTTGAAACATTTCAAAATAACTTTAAGTGTGAATAACTGAAACCTTCAATTTTGCATCATTTCAGAAATGTTACAGAAAAATTAATTAGTACCTGTATCATGTGTATGCCAAAATATCCTCAATTATGAATCATGTGTTTACCAAAATATCCTCAGTTACGAATTAAAGAAATATTTCCAAAGAGCTAAAATTGACTAACTGAAATAATTTAAGTCTTTTTATTTTGAATATTGATGTAGGTACGTAAAAAATCGAAACTTTCACCTGCTAGGTACCTAATTACCGAAACATTTCATTTGAGCATCTTAACAAAAAACAAAAACAAATTATTGGTATATTGAATATGTGTTTCATTCACAGTAACATTTCGAAATCAGTAAAATTTTGATAGAACCCCCTCCCTCAATAATTGAAATATTTCAAAAGGACTCCAATTGCGAATGATCGTAACATTTTTTACCATCATCGTGAATGATTATATCTACTTATTTCCTTCATCTGTCAAAATGTATTCGATGAAAAACCGCTCTTTCCTTCGCGTATTGACCTTTTAAAAGTCGTGGGCACAAAGCTCTGAATGTATCTCTAAACCTCGAAAACTTCATCTTCTGGTCACAAGATGGAGCAGCCTAAACTCCGTTATATCGTGTGAAATCAGAGTAAACAAATATAACTGGAGATATGTAATTTGTAACGATTCCGAGTATTCGGACAAGGAACTGATGGCATCAAAGCTATCTAGATTGACCCAACCTCTTTTTGTTTCTGTTAGAAATGAGTATGTTAACTGTTAGCAGTTTTGTTTGAATCACAGTTTTTCTTCTGTATTCAACTATTTCTGAAATATTTCCAGAATATTTCTATAATTGTGTTTGAAACATTCCCTGGATGTTTGTTTCTATGTATGTTTTTCAAATATTTAGTAATGTTTCACATACATGCAATGCAGAATTACTTCAGAAATATATCTGAAACATTCAAATGGCTGTTATGTTTTGAAAAATGTATATTATGAAACAAACCTAGAATATGCCAAGAAAGTTCCAAAATATGAACTCATGCAAAGTTTTCTTCGGAACCTCTCTGAGGTCAGGCATTTTTAGATTTAGAAATGTCTCTGAAACATCAAAGCAATATTCAGTGGAATGTTTCAAATTGTACAGAAGTAAAGTAGGATCCTGACACCTTTCAATAACAATAAAATATTTGAAATATTTATTGTCACATCATCAACTAACTTGAAATGTCTTTCGAATGTTTCTGAAATAGTTACGAAATATTACTAATGAAAGGTTTCCTTGAAATGTCTCTGAGGGCGGACATCTTTATTTTTCAATATATACCTGAAACAATATGGCAACATAAATTGGAATGTTTCAAGCTTACAGATTATGTTTCAGAAATATTTCTGAAATCGAAAAATGTTTACTGGAAGCATGTTGGTGATATTTTTTATTTCCGACGGTAGGTTATTGAATATTCTTACCGACGTGGTATGGGGACCATCCACTGCGCTGTAAAGGCGATACTGTGGGGTACATAGTTTGTTCTTTCCACGAGTATTGTAGTTATGAACGTTCTCATGGGTTTTGTAGTTGTTGATCCTGCTTTTCACATTTACCTCTTAGGCTGAGATGTATAATGATATCACTGTTGAAATATCATATTTAATACATAGCATTTTGCTTGAGTGCCTTCGGGGTATCCTTGCAATTTAGCGTTTTATATATTTGTTTGTGTTGTCAGTACCGATTCGATATTTTGTGAGTTTCCCCAACGTATAACACCGTATGATAATTTTGAATAACATTTCCTATAGTAAACAATAAGCAGTGGGGAATCACTAACACGTAGTAAAAACAAAGATCCTGAATCAATTAAATACATACTGTTAGATGAAGGAAAGATTCCATCTCTTGAGAAATACAAAGAGATTGTAACATTGTAAAACTTCTAGATCTAGACAATATAAAATTTACAAAGATTCATCAACTTTTCTACATGGAATTCAGTATATGCGAAATGTATTTGATTAGGACTCGAAGAATGAACCTGCTTCAAGATAATCCAATTTCTTCCCGTGTGTCTTTTTGAAGTTCTTCTAGAAGATCTCTGCGGTAAAAAACCCAAACCCACGCAACATTAGAAGTTTGCATCCCCCTAGCTGTAATTATAAATCATAAATGAACTTGCTACATTAATATATAAATACATGGGATACATTTTCTGAGTAAATTGGATCATATTTTATTTTTATTATACTAATTTCATTGAAACGCATGTTAATAATGACAAATCATCAAACGTTCTATCTCAAGGAGTGAAAGATATAACCTCTTTTAAATTTGATTTGGAAATGTTTCTACCCCATTGACTGAGCTTTCTACGAGAGCATTATGGAAGCTCTCGTAGAAAGCCTGAGTTGAAAATATATTTGTTTACTGAGACACCCGCGGCTGCCTCCTTGCGAGCAACCTAGAGAAAATCGGTATCCCGATATGCAGATACGAACTTGTGACTTCTCTAACTCAGTAAGTTAGAGTAGAGACTAGCAATCTCAAGGTCGCAGGTTCGATCCCTTCTCGAGAAGAATATTTTTTCTGGAATTTAATTTGTCTGAAGGCTATGACTCATTTTATATCTATATTCAGGTGCTATTAACTTCACTTTAATTCTCAAGTTTAACTTCATATTGTTTAATGATCAGAGATCCACATACCTGAATCTTGCTGAAATCACGTATATGCCGATAACGCTAGATGAAAGAAGAATTGGATTCAGGATAATAATCCTGAATCCAATTCATTATCAATAGATAATGATTGAGTTTCTTTGAATATCATTGCATGAAAGACATTTCATACAATTATCAATTGTGATGATGCACCATACGATTTTCAATTATAAGATAAGAAATTTCATAATTATTTATTTAAAGATATACAGAGACAGATTCCAGACCGCAGACACCTGCACCGACGCTTGCCAGTGCTGCAACCAGGGCATCGAACTCTAGACGTTGCGTAACTCCCACTCCTTATTCCAAGCAAAAGAAAGAAAAAACTTTGCTGGTACTGGATTTAAGAAGAAGTCACAGTCAAGTAAGAAGTATAGTTATATCAAATTATTCATTAATTCACCAGATTTTGTGTTGTAGGAAACTATCCCTTTTCGTGAAAACAGCTCATTATTCCCAGAACCACCACTTATCTGTATTCAGCGAGTTTCTATGGAACCATCGAGTTTGGAAAATAAAAAAAAGGAGCAATTAAAAAATCCGGATACGTCTGTGAATCAACGAACACCTACAAAAAACATCCTCATCGACAAAAATTCAGATAATGTAAATGAACGTCGAATATTTTGTTCCTATACTCAACCTATATTCATCATCATAATAGTTTTTCACTGAACTTAATGCCTTATGGAAATCCCTGCATGATTTCGAATACAATCAATATAGTTTTCATCTGGAGTATGGTGGTTTTATGAGAGCGTGAAGAATAGCTTGCTATAATGTTGAGAGGGCATTACAATTTCTCCTCTACTCGCTCGAGGAAGGAATATCAACTGAGCTGTTAATTCGTCGGGCGACGCAACAGGAGAGGCGCACAGTAGTGCGTCTCTCTTATTTATGTGGTATTATCATATCATTGCGTTCCTTGGTGCTCGCGTAGATTTCTGTCTATACGCCAGATGAAAAGTTTCCGATACTGTGCACACTTAATAATCATGTATAGTTTTTCAAATACCATGTGGATAGCCTATTTCAGCACAAGGAGCAATACGAAAAGTTCATTAATTTTAGTGTTTGCGAGTTAGTATAAGGGCTATGACAGTATGGGGACGAACGGCAGGAGTAAAAGTGCGTCCGTCAGCCTCGCCATCGAGTTCTCGAGGATAGGGGCGATGCTACGACCATGGGACGTCGGCGAAGAATGCCCTTGCAGAAGAAGCGGGTCACCAGACATTTTGGATTTGTTTGCCCTTGCTCTCGAGTTTTCAGCATCGGGGGTGGTGCTTCAGGCAGAAGACGTCAGCTCAGAAAGCCCTTGCAGAAGAATCAGAGTCACCAGATATGTTGTTTACTCCAGCCGTTTGATCGCGATTTGTATTTTTTACTTTTGTCATCGAGTTTTCAGCGTCGGGGGTGGTGCTGCAGGCATAAAAACACGCCAGCGAAGAATGTCTTCGCAGAGGAATCGGGGTCACCAGATCGGGTATTTACTCCCTACGTTTGGTGACGCTTTGGGTATTTCACTCTTGCCAACACGTTTTTCGGCGTCAGGGTAGTGCTGCAGGCCGTGCGGTTGCGCTTTGGATTTCTTACCCTCGCCATCAACTTCTTGGCGTCGGCTAGATATTTAATCTCGCCATTTGTCACTGTACCCGCATAGAATTGGGTGTCTCTAATCGGTTGGGGGATGGTGCTAATGGTAGGGAGCGTCGATGCGAAACATCACCGGAAAATGTGGAACGTGTCCGAGCTTTGAGTGCTGAGATATTTTGGATTTTCCGCCGTTTATCGGTTCTCCAATAGCTTGGAGTATGACATTACTGGCAGGAGGCGTTGACGAGGAATGCCCTTGCGGAAGAAGTGGAAATGCTCGAGTCTCGAGATCTGCATTTTTTATTTGTAAGTAAAATACTTGTGTCCGAATTTTTCACCAAAATTTTCCAGCCTATTGATTGATTGTAATTGAATTATATGTAAGGTTCATGTTTGTCGGAGAAGTCTGAGTGACCGAGCTAAATCAGTTGCTAGTGATTTTTCAAGCCAATACAGTTGGAAGGCATTCGTCTCAATTGAATAATTTTACCAAAAAATACTGGCATTGAAGAGACTGGATTCTTTCTAGACTACAAGCCCGCATAACAATTTGGGGGGTCATTTGACCTAGCATGAAACATGTACAGAACGATGCAGCTATATATGAGAAAATAACTTTGCCGTCAATTTTGGGTGGTGAATTTGACTATAATAATAATTTTTCATCTGAAATATGTGCTTTTCGATATTCTTGTACAGCATCCTCACGATGGGTAGATTATGAAAAAATAATCTCCAAGAAACGATTGCCAATTTTCCAAATAAAAAAAATCCTGGATTCCGGTCTCATAATTTTTGTACGGCAGTAGGTTCTAGAAGATACCCAACGTGTGGAATGCCGTACAAGAATATTTTTATTTATCCACGAATTATATAAAAAAAAAACACACAAGTTCCAAGTTCTTTTTAAGGGCTGCGATGGCTCGATTCGTTAGGAACACAATCTACTTTTTCGACAATAGCAACTTCCCCCAAATCTCGTTTTGATGGAGGGAGATTTTGTCTGTAACAAATACAACTGCGTTAATTTCGCTTGGATCAACCAACCGGTAACTCCTCATGAAAAAATAATTGTAAAAACTGACAGTATGGTCTAATTTCTGTAACATGACACACAGTTGAAATTTCATTACTTTTTGTGTCCGGATAGATCAAAACGCAATTGAAAAATGTCTTCGTTTTTTAAATGGAAACCCACACATTCAATTTCATTAATGGAAAGAACATAAAATTACCTGTCCCATTTGAATTCTTTTTTTCAAATTGGAAATTAGTAGTAGGGCAAAGTTCATGCGACAATCAAACTTTGACAATTAATTGCCGTAGGAACGTGCATTCTACAATCAAGGGACCGTAATTGAGCAATGACGTGTGAACCGTGTTTACATTGCGTGAATGAGCGTGTGCGGAAATCACTAGATCTAGTGACAAATCTGGTGACATTCGTTGATTGTTAAAATTGTTAAAATTGTTTTTTCCGTTAACCAGCTGTCGTCCCCTTACGAACGGCAGCCCTCAAAAGTCGAAACTTGTGCGAGCCAAGGATTAACGAAATCTTACCTTTTAACGTGCGATTCCTAGCACTTTCTCGGGCTATCAGATAAAAATCTGAAGTCGCTGAGGATTCGAACCCAGCCGACCAGCAGTCAATGGTTTTGAACGCTTCAGTCTCAACCACTGAGCTACTTGACCCTTGATTGTCTCATAAACCTAGCATTGGGTGTCTCCAATTGGCTTGGGGATGGCGCGGGTGGTGGGGGGCGTTGACGAGGAACACCCCTGCGAAAGATGGGGTTCGTAGGAGCATGGACGGCTGAGAAATTTTTTACTCCCGCCGAATGGCCGCGCTTGGTTGCGCACCAGGGGTGATGCTACAGGCCGGAGGCCTCACCAAGGAACGTTCCCACAGAAAAGGGGGCTTGCTAGAGATTTTGTCAAATAAAATTTATAAGGCGAAAAGAACGTAGAATTGGGTAACTGGAATCGGTTGGGGGAAAGTGCGGGGGGCTGGGGGTGTTGACGAGGAACGTCCCCAGAGAAAATAGGGTGCGCTAGAGCCTCGGGGCCGAGATATTTCGATTTTAATTCTTCGTCAATTTTAGTGTTGTTGACGCTGGCACTGGTGAACCGCCGCCACTGGTTATTGTTTACGTTTAGAGGCAGCTCGCTGGGTTTGTTGGCATAAGCATTACGTCAGACGGAGTGCACGTGTGTTTGAAACGAATTCCTTGGGAAAAATGCGTGTTCAATAGTGTGAGAACCATAACGGAAACGAATATGTGTTGAAACCCAGACTATAGCGCCCTTTGGACAGATACAAGTCTTTAGCTATGACCAAACATCTGAATTTTTCCTTCCAACAGGTGAAGCACATTCGACAAAATTCATCAAAGGTGTAATCCGGGGAGACATGCTCGTCGAAGGCGTGCTACAGATTCACATCATCTTGCCGAAATAGCACTATAATGTTGCAATTGTCTCTGATCAACTGTTTGGGTATTTTCGAGTGGGTTTGACATAAATATGCAACGTTCACGGATTTATGGCGTCCCATGGCATAATACTCTCTGATTTTGTCTCGTCGAATATGAAAGTTGAGTGTTCCTTTGCCATTGACGGCTCGATAATCTCGCCATTGTCCTTGTGTGGAAAGTAGCCTAATCCATCGACTTGTTTCGGCACATCGTGCAACAGCTGAGATTTCGGTTGGTAGGTACAGCAACATTGAATAGATTTTAGTCTTTGCATCGCTCTATATTTACTTTTTGGTAGTTGTATATCTATATTCCTCCACAAAAGTCCTATCTCGTATCTATCTCCAACATATTTTACAGTTTCGTTCATCAGTTTAGTGGCAACAGAATTTTCTTGACTAAGTTCATCATGTGAATGATTAGTACGCCAAATGACAAGCTGTTGTAAATTTTCGTCTGTGTTGCCTGTTTCACAAATATGTAAAATATGAGCTTTCAAATGTTGGTCATATTTTGGATGATTGACATCTCTTAAAGTATTACATAGCATCTGGATATCAAGGTTTTGAGAATTACCCTTGTTGAGATTTTCAGCTTGTATGGGTTCGGGTATCTCCTCAGGAATACTATCAACAATGTCTGGTATATTATTCACCCACAAAGAAACTGGATTTTCTCGTCACCTTTTTCTGTTTCATTTGTCATTTTCGACGGCGCATAGCTGGTTCTTGTGTAATGTTAGGATTCAAGTCCACGTTCTGGAGATCTTCTTCCATTTCCAAGAGGCGCATTGAATTCTGGAGTGCTTTAAGTTCAATTTGCTGTCATTTCATCTCCAATGCCTGTCGCTTCTTCTCGTTCTGAAGTACTAATCTTTCTTTCTAAGGATATGGAGCTATGTCTTGATCCTGATCGCACTGTGTGAATTCGTGAACTGTGCCTTGATTCTGCTTTCTCAACGTTTGATACTAGTGGTGTCGTATTTTCTCCTGTTTCTTCGTGTACGGATGGTTTTCGGAGTGAATCCACGGATTCTGCAGGCAGTGATGTGCTTCTGTCATGCTCTAGAATACTTGTCTGATTTCCAAAGTTTTTGGGCCACACAAAATCTGCCGATAAATGTCTGTTGAATCCAGCACCGAATCGTCTAGGTCTTTCGTTCTCCATATAGCGTATCACGTCGGGGTCACCAAATGTTCCGATTCTAACTCTGAACGGTCAAAATATTAAGTGTGTTTGTAGCAAAATTATATTCAAAATCGTCTTGACATTCATGTTCAAATTATGACAATACAAAAAAATTGACAAATCTCCAATCTTGGAATCATCTATACAGAGATGTGCCACATTCATCTATAGTTCATCTATACAGAGATGTGCAACAGCGTCCCATGGCATTATACTGAATATGAAAAATTGAGTGCTCCTTTGCCAATGACAGCTCGATTGTCCCTGTATGGAAAGTAGCCCAATCCATTGACTTGTTTCAGCACATCGTGCAACAGCTGATATTTTGGTTGGTAACGCGAATCGCGTCATTGTCATGCTAACCGTCGAACACGAAGGTTGTGGAGTGGTGAACTCTGTGATAAATCGTCTGCCGTTCGAACTACACCTACCCGAATACCGATACTGCGGACCTGGTACCGAATTGCAGAAGAGGTTGGCGAGACGCTGGTGTGAATCCCCTAGACGCTCTCTAGCAACTCTCTGGACGATAGACACAAAACTGACTGGGTGCTGGAAAATCGAGCTTGGGACGTGTCAAGTCCAAAGACGCGAAAGTCGGCGAGAATGCTGCAGATTGGCTAGTCTCCACAACTATGAAGGCGAAGCGTAATTCGGGCCTAGGCATGAATAAGTTAATACTTCTGGTGCAAAACGGCCAAGGAAAAAGAGGTCGTTCAAGAAGGATATTTTCTCGAAAATCGCCAATCATCTGCGGAAGACGCTGAAACTTGACCAACTGAAAGATATGAGTGCAAAGGCTCTGCGAAAATCGTCGTTGGTAGCACTGCGTGCAGCCTGAGCTCAAGTCAAAGAATTGGGCGCTCGCAAAAACATCAAAGTACCCCGAATAATACCTTTCGAAGCAAAGATTGGAGGTTTGCTGCTTTGCTTCCCATCTTCACAGCTTTGGGAGCACTGGGATCGTTGGCTGGTGATGCCAGCATCATAGCCAGGACCATCATCTCACAATACTACGACGGAGAACATCGGAAAGCAGGGATCTGGCTTGTTTGGGCGCAAAACAAGTCGCGGAGGCTATGGTCTTTTTCTCAAGAAGTTTGCAAAAAACTCCCAGTGAAGCTGCTCAATAGAAAGCAACCTATGTACGATGTGGACTTGGCCAAGTATGCAAAACGCCTGAAAATTTCTATTGGGATTGGTATTGGCGAGTATAGATGTATCACCCTCATTATTGGGAGGAATGAAAAAATACACTTATAATCGTCCAAATGAAAGTGACGAAAAAAATCTATTAGTTTATTACCACTAGCTTTCAACAGCGGAGACGGGAGTGGGTCTTTGTTTCTGGGTGGAAGGTGGTTTCCAGGATCTGAATAATTTTCACAAGTTCAGCTGAATACAGTTTAATGGGTCGTTCGTTATCGTTTACATATCGGGCGCAAGGGTGGCGGTGGATAAAATGACCAAATGCCAGTACCCCAAAAGAAGAGGATTTTATATGCAAAAGTTGTTTTTGCTTTATGCTTCTATGTTGGACTCGAATTTTGAAATTCACGTTGATGGATATAGAAAAGGTTATGATATTGCCAATTATTAATAATTGTAAACTAATGAATGAATTATTTCAATATGCTGTTCAAAAATACCTTACTCACCGTATACACATATGATAAACTCATATGACCAGCTTTACCGTTATGAGCCCTAAATACCTGAAGTATGCATACCAGAGGTTCACAGAATGGAGGCTGACTTTGTTGGGTGTTCTAAACAAGAAGGTAAGCAAATAAATCTCTGAGTACAAGCAAGCAAAGCTTAAAGCAAGGATATATGAGTGACTATCTTTCTTTTGTTAGTTGTAGACTGGCCCTCTGATGAGACTGGATTCCAGCTACTCCGTAGCGTATGTGGAAGCTATAAGCTGTTATTGGAAGCGCATAGAGAAATGATACAAATGTTACCTTGGTTCTGGATATGGTTACCCGTCTAGTGTCTTCAACTTCCCGTTACTGAGTGGCTATGTCCTACCGTAGGATGTATCTTGAGAAATCTAGCTACTTATATACTGGATGATTACCCTCAAACCTCCCTACAAATGGCCATGCAAAAGCGTGCGGGTTCTACGTATATTCAAGCCAAAAGCTACTACGTTGAAAACTACCATACACACCGTTCGTTCAGGTGTATCAGCGGGATGGATTTCACAAGTGGTGAACCAAGAAGGCCTAAAATAATAGGACAAATTTAAATATGGTTTGACATACCTTAGTTGGCATGTGGACTTGTGAGATTTCTGAGACAGTCTTGAAATCATGTGGAGAATTTTTCCTAATTGAAATTTCGGATCCAACTACTGTTGTTGCTAGTTCATTGCCTCGAATAAAACTAGTTCAAATTTCCTCAAATCGAAAATTCTCCTATTAAATCTGCCTAAAGCACGAGCTACCTCTTCATGTGCTCACTGATCAGGAAAGAAAGAAAAAGGAAGCCCTTTTTTTTAATCCCAATACTACTCTGAAATTAGTTACTTATATGTCACCTATCGTTTGCCAATACAGACATCTGTCAACTAATGACATTTGATAGAGTAAAAATTTAATATTTTTTCATTAAAATATTCACAAAAAATGCTTGACAATCATTATTTCTCTCCCAGAGCATCCCGGTATTTGCTACACTATTCATATAGAATTTTTGATAATTGTTCAATCCTAATATTTTTAATACATACTTTTAGGTTATGTTGTTTGTTTATATTTTTCAGCGATATTCTTGGATTCAAATTGAGTTTCACACGATGCCAAAAAGCAGATATTGGATCATTTTGCCACCAAAAGTACTGCATGTAATAGCTGGGAGTATTTTGCTTGAAGCAAGAGAGTGAAAATGATGAATTTGTCCCGAACGCTAGACGAATAGCAAATACCACCCGATGGAGTTCGACTAAGAAAAACCTCACTACTGCTTCATGGGGAAGAAATAACCAACATTCCAAGTTATTTCCAAATATTTTAAACGAAGTTTTGTTTTGTTTTAGATTCCAACATACTTCCTAGAAGATACGATTATGAGACTTCAAGTGGAAAATATTGTGTATTGTGAATGATTTTGAGTGGAATGAATTAAATAATACTTTCATTGCATTATGGTAGTGTATAATATGAATCAAATGAAGTGGGTGAAAATCAACCCGTAACAGATGGTGACTGATGCGCTGCGACCTGATTAGATCTATTGTGCCCCATCTTCTTCTGCTATCACAATGTGTTCTTGTTTTGCCCTATTAGCGATTTTTTCTACGTGTCTGTTCCAGAGTAGTTTTGAGTCTAGGGTAAGCCCTAGATACTTCACCTCTTGCTGCCTTTCTGCTCCGTCAAGGCGAACAGTCCTTAGGTGCTGAATCTTTGTTCTTCTAGTGAATGGTACTACTGTGGTTTTTGAGAGTTAATTCTCAACCCCACCGAGAGGCCCAGCTTCTGGCTCTCTTTCTATGAGATCGCAGAGGGTTCCTTCGAATTTGCCTTTGGCCATAATGACTATGTCGTCCGCATATCCAAGGTAAGTGACTCCGTTCCCAGTCAGTGTTCCGAGTATTTCGTCCACCACGAGACTCCACATCAGATGTGTTAGTACCCCTCCTTGTGGGCACCTCCTGTTTGTGCTGATCCGAAAGCTGCTCTTGCCCACTTTCGTTTCAGCAGTTCTTGTGGTTCTGTCCACTCCCTTATTCATTAGGGTCCTATTTATTGCTTCATGAGAGGTGTTGTCGAATGCCCCCTCTATGTCTAAGAAGGCGCATATGGTCATTTCTTTATTATTTAATGATCTCTGGATGCTTTCGGTAAGCACGTACAGAGCGGTTTCCGTTGATCTGCCCGCCCTGTATGCATGCTGCCCGGAGTGCAATGGCACCCTCTCCAGTATCTCGGTTCTGATATAATTATCTACCGTCTTCTCCAGTGTCTTCAGTAAGAAGGAAGAGAGACAGATTGGTCTGAATAACTTCGGGTGGGTAGGGTCCTTCTTTCCCACTTTGGGAATGAAGGTTACCCGTGCTCTCCTCCAGTTGCTCGGTATGCACCCGAGCGCCAGACTGAATCTGGCTGCTTTAATAAGGGATGGCAGTAGTTCCGTTTGCCTTTTTTGTCCGTCAATTCCTGGTGACTTAAATGGTTGGAAGGATTCAATTGCCCATTTCACTCTTTGGGGAGTGCATATAGCTTTTGCTACTTCCCAGTTTTGTCGTTTGGGTCTGCCTGGTTCTTCCAGTGATCTGTCGGGTTCAAATGGTATGCTGCCTGGAAAGTGCGTCTTCAGTAAGAGGATTGCTCGTTGCTCTTCATCCTCTGTGTGGCTACCATCTGTTCTTCTGAGTGACATTGGTCCTTGCTTTCTGCCCCTCGCCATAGTTTTGTGTAATCTGGCTGCTGCAGGGCTTGATGAGATTGTCTCACAAAAGCTCCTGAAGCTGTTCCTCTTGGCTTTCCTTATTTCTTTATTATGTTTTGTCAGCCTTTCGGTGTATCCCTGCCAATCTCCCTCCCGCTTGGCTTTGTTGAATAGCCCGCGGACTTCGGATCTCAGATTTGACAGGTGTTCGTTCCACCAAATGGTTCCACTGTGTGATTTCTTTTCTTTTATGTACTGGATTCGTATGCATCCATAATTGCCCCGTTTACCGCCTCTAGGGTCTGCTCAAATTTGACGTGACTCATGCCGTTGAACTTGATCTAGGTTGCATTTTAGATTGGTGGTGTATTTTCCCCAATTTGTGTTTCTAGGATTTCTGGTGAAGGTTGTTTCTTTCACAAATCCTTCCACGTTGAACATAATGATTCTATGGTCTGAGACCCTCCAGTTTCTTACCATTCTACTAATGCTTGGGCTGCCGAGCGTTAAATCTAATATTTCTTGCCTAGCCTCAAAAATTTCTAATTCCATTGGGGTTTTCATGCGCGACAACCTACCTCATTTTGCGTCCATGTCAATCCGGACTCGATAAAAAATCGTAGAACGCACAGGAGGCAAGTGTGGAAGTCTTCAAATAAAAGTGCATAACCCCCAATGTGTCAGTCATGTCTTTGCTATTCACACTGACAGGTCACACTTCTACACTCCACCAATTCAATTGGACGAAGACAGCACTTACGGCTTGGCTTTGATTAGTTTTTATTCGTACAACAGCATACCGAACATAACCAAAAGAAAATTCTATCACTTTGTCAACGGAGCACCATCTCTCAGCACCATCAACGTACCCACTTGCTGTTACGAAATAAGCGATATTGCCAAGTTTATTTAAAAACACATCGACAAACCGAGAGAGGTGAAGAAGAAAAAAATAAGTGGAAATTGAGAGAGACAACAACTAAGGCAGCAGTGTTCTCTCAAAACCCAGTACCAATACGCTACAGTGCGAAATTTACAGCAATTACCACAGCAAGACGGAAATACACAACATAACATCAAATATTCTCGATCGTAGTGTGAATTTCCGTGGCAGGATAAAAGTGCTGAGAGCGCAGGCATCAGTTCAGTCGCGCAGACGCAGTCAACGAGAGCACACACCAATCATACGCTCTCTCTCTTTCTCTCGAGCATACAATTCCTCATATCTTAAGGACATCATGTTAAAACAAGTGTTCGACGTGTAGAATCATCCAAAATTCGACGAATCCATCCAGAGAGTGGAGACTCGAACGTATCACCCGTACGTCAAATCCTTCCAAAATAATGATATTGTCGAAATCGTCATTCAGCAAAGTGACACATGGATTCTGATAAACGACCCTATCGTTGGTATAGAGGGCACTCTAGTCAAAACCGCAGGAGATGGCAATGTGCGATTCGACAATAATGCAAGAGCATTTTTCTTCGAATCAATGTACTATGAAATCAACGGCAACGGCGGTGGACTCTGTTTGCTTGCCCTACGAAGTTACACTTGTTACGCAGACACCGATTCTCGACACTTGGCCACTGCTGGATGGACGTATCCAGATGGAGCTATTCGCAACACCAACGACGGCTCGTTCGCCATGTGGATTCTGCTTAAGCATCTGTTTGGCATATTCCACGACTACCAGATATGCCACAATCGGACGACAGTGCATTCATTTGGTAAAAAGCTGACAACAACTGTATGGTTGAAGAAGAGATTGGCAATCCGCAAGTCGCAACCACAGCCGCCCTGACGATCAATAGCATCGTGCTTAGAGTAAAAACCGTCATTGCCAATGATGACATTCGCTTGCTGCTGCTGCAATCCATTAAGACTGACGAACCTGTAGTCATCTCATTCCGCAAGTGGGATATGCACGACCTGCCTGCACTCACGTCTGGTTCAACTAAAGAAATATGGTCTGTCAAAACTGGTACGGCATTGGAAAGTCCTCGATTCGTCATTATCGCCTTCCAAGCAAATCGAATGGATAACATTGAACGAGATTCCAACTACGTTGACCACGTTGACATCAGAGACATACGTCAAACGTTGAACAGTGACAATTACCCACATGAACGCATTCGCTTGCAATTTGACAGGAACAACTTTGTGGAAGCTCATCGCGCCTATACGGAATCCTACCCAAGCTATGCAAATTGTTCCCAGAAACGCCCTCTGCTGAATTATGATGCATTCAAGTATCGAGCCGCCATCTTTGTAAACGATTGCTCACGGAGAGCGGAATTCATGAAATCGTCCACCATCAATGTCAAACTTGACAAGGAAGCCAACGTTGGGTTTCTAGCGAATACTCGTGCATTTTGTGTGATAGTGCACGATTTCATCATAGAACACCTGCCTTTAAGTGATATCGTACGTCGTCTGTCATAGGACAAAACACTTGCCCTCAAGTGACATCATACGTCATCTCTGTCATACTTGCGCGCCAAAACAGCTGAAATTGCGGTAGTGGGGTGGTGGGGAAATCCTCTCTCCGCACAAGCATAGACAGGTTTGCCACCGCCGCCAGCTCAGTTCACAGTCAGACTTCCACGATGAAACTTGTAGCGTGCGATATTCAAGGTTTCTTCGTAACCGGTGAGTTCCAGCAAAAAGAACTCGCAATCTCCGACGGTCAGTGCACGAATCACTGCGTTTTCAAACCAGGGGTGCTGTTGCGAACAGCAAGTGCGATTCCTCGAAAGGAATCATGACGGAATGCCATATTCCGCCGGGTGTATCGACTTGGCAGAGTCCTTGGTCTAAGTCAAAGACAGCTCAAAATATGATTTTTTTCATGAGGTATGTGGATACATTAACCTCCAAAAAAAACCTCATGTAGTCGATATTGGGGCCACCACCAACTGCACGGTGTCCGTTCCAGTATTTGAGAAAGTGTATCGACTGTGCTTCCAGCATACCACCGCAGTATCCAACAAAGTTCACTACGCCCTAAGACATTGCTTAACGGTATGGTCATGGGTTTCGAATCAATTGATATATCCCCAGAGACTCTATATAGCGTCACCTAGACAATATAAGAATGTTGAAGTGTCAAGTGGCCGAATACGAGCGCTTTCAAGCGCTTCCAAAACGTACACATCACACAAAAAGTAACGAAATTTCAACTGTGTGTCATGTTACAGAAACTAGACCAGATTGGAGTCATTTCGCATCCCATCAAATTTTTGAATAATTTTTAGACGCGGAGTTACAGAGTGTTGAATAACTCATGTTTTTTGAAGTAATATCGAGAAAAATGTTTTTTTTTTCTACAAACGTCCAAAATTGACAAGGTTCGCACATTGATAACAATATGCGAAGTGACCCTTTTTTTAATTTTTCTTGGTCCCACAACACCGTGCGCAAAGTAGTGTGCGGAATACAGTGAAGCCAATTAAATTATGTATTTTCCTTATTTTAATTTGCGCGGTACGCTCATGTTGAGTGTCTTATCACTGGATATATTACGGACTATAATCCGTTGTCATACAAGTGCGCAGCAAGTAATTCCGTCTAAAGGTAGGTTGGTTTTGCTGTACATATTCCGCACACTGCATGTAAACTATATTGGATTTTTATATTTTAACCTTTATGGTCCTCAATCAAGCAAAAATCCAATAAATCATTCATTCCTCAATGTTAAACAATAATTAAGACTATTTAACACTTTTCAAATTGTGACAAAATTTTACACTACCTAATTTAATTTTTTTTTATATCAAGCTTAGCATATTACTTATTTTAGAACAATATTTTTTGATACCTGTAAAAAAAAATTTGTTTACATCTCGGGCGCGAAATACTTTGGTGATCTTTAATATGCATTAATCAGTACTCGATCACAAAAGTAGCATTTCACGTACTAGATACAAAAATAACTTTTGTTCTGCACTGTTTATATACAATTGTACAAGAAACTATTTTCATTGATCACTCTGTATAATGAACAATTATTAAAACACTTTTTGATATTTGCCGGTAATTAAATGAAAATATATTCTTTGCAAATGCTGTGATTCCTTCAAGTAAGAACACAAGCGTCGGCAGGCGTCACTCAGACTTAGAGAGCAATAAAAATACATCTGTCTTTCGCGAGAGCTAGATTCACAATGACGTTGCAGACGTGTTCTCTCCGACATCTAGCTCGAGCATTCTATTTCCCCTTACCAGCCCCTCACTCCGCTCGCCGACAAGCTATATGTATCTTGAAACGAGCATCAAGTTCTATTTCTCATATCAAATTTCTGAGAAATCTTCGCGTTCTTCGCTGAGGTCGCCTGCCTGCAGCACCACCCACGACACTGAGAACTTGATGGCGAGGTCAAAAAAATCCAAAGCGCAGTCGAACGCTTGGAGTAAACCACAAGTTTAGTGACCCGTTTCTTCTGCAAGGTCGTTCTTCGCCAACATCCTCTGGCCGTAGTACCACCCCCAA
The DNA here is from genome assembly GCA_958298965.1 of Chrysolina haemoptera. Lineage (NCBI taxonomy): Eukaryota > Metazoa > Arthropoda > Insecta > Coleoptera > Chrysomelidae > Chrysolina > Chrysolina haemoptera. Next base: position 23,187,099 of record OY282595.1, read on the forward strand.
CCTCGAGAACTCGATGGCAAGGCTTGTGGACGCACTTTTACTCCCGCCGTTTGTCCCCATACTGTCATAGACCTTCTACTGGAGTTTGTGTTGTATAGAAAAACTTCGAACTTAAATAACGGCGGTTGAATAAAATGCTGGTAACATATACTCTATAGCAGATATTCATGTTTTCACCTAGGTATCGCACTAGCTCCACAGATTCTTTGAATTTGGCAGAACTGTTGAATTAATAATATATAAGTCCAAATTTAGCATAAACAGCCAAATTTATTTAGGAATTTTCAAGCTTTCAATATATTTTACCAATTCTACATCGTAAAGCGATCTCTTGGGAAGCTTTTCGTTTCTTAAAAAAAATCAGTAGCCACCTTGAAAAGACAAACAAGCTGGATTCCTGCTAGTGATACTTTTCATTCCCGTGTTGAGACGATGGTTTTCGTCGAATTTCTCTCTGGCTTCTTTCTATGGAAGAATGGTGTTGGCTACAGCGCTTCCGTCGGTCGCAAATGAGCCGATCTCACTAAAAAGGGCGAATATTGGGAGTAGCATAGATCTTTTTCTTTGTGAAACGCAACAGAGTACTCTGACATTTATACGACAGTCAATTTTCTGATTAGGGCACGCACGACATGCAATACACCCAACGATGCCACCTGAATATGCGTCTCTTGACTAGAATTTCTTCATGCTCGCTTGTTTAGTGCCCAGTCATCCTTAACGGAAAAGAGTTAATTAGCGATTTACCTACAGCAGAAAAAGCCATCGGTTTGGATGTCGTTTTTTATGCATTATCTGAACATTCATTGTTCGTATTGATCGTTCAATCAATTTTTGTTTTTTGAAGGTGCTTTGCTTCTATTTTTAGATTTTTTTGTAACCGTTTCGTCTCTGCAAATTCGCATACTTTGATAACATTTCGGCATCAAGGTCAGAAAGTATTGTCAAGCTGAGTTTCTTCATATAAGTGTTTGATTCTGAGATGCAGAATAATGAAATTACTCAGATGAAATTGAAAAAGATATTATTTTTCAATAGCCTCTCTATGAAAAATTTTGAATTTAACAGAAGTAAAATACATAAGTGGAAAAAAAGCGAAATTTGTAAATTTGGACCAAAAATCTTACCTCCTGTATCAGTAGGAAACCGCCGTCTCTGGATTTGAAAACGTGCACAGCCAGTCATCTGACTGAAGTACTGAGGTTTTAAACTTATTTTTGTAGAACATAATACAACTCAACATGAAACTTCATTGAAGAATCTTGTCCAATTAGGTGTCCGAGTACGTGAACACGATATTCTTTTGAGCAGAAATTTTTTCGAGCTATTGTTAACACATAAGTATTTGACCGATCAATAACCGAAAATACCTCGAAATAAAGTTTCAGTGAACACTCTTATAAACAAACCGCGGGCATAATTATACTGTGCTTTGAACAACTGACTGGAGTCACGAGCAATCATAAACATTATTGAACATATCGACGGAGCGTAGATAAAACATAGATTGAATTCAGTGGCGCAATTTTGTAGGTTGGCGAGTAAAAAAAAATATAAAAATCATCACAGAATGGTCTTAAATTTTACAGGTGGATATCCACATGCTAAACTACTACAAAATTTGTTTGAATTTAGATTTTACACATCTATTCCAAATGTGAAGGTTTTGTTGCAACTCTTAGTTTTTGCCATTTTTTGAAAACCAAATTTTTCTCTAAGAAAATGAGAAAAATATTTAAAATTTCGTTTTGTTTGATGCAAAATTGATGTATCTTCAAGCATATACGAAAGAAATTTATTTTGTCGATTTTTCTCGGTACCAAAATGATACCAAACTCATTAACCAACAAATTATCCAACTAATTTACGTATCTAACCAAATTTAAAGACATTTCACAAAACAAACTTTAAGCATTTATTCAAAATAAAAATTTGTTGTGTTAGATACGGAAAGAAGTTCGATGATTTTTTTGGTTAATGAGTTTGGTATCATTTCAGTATCGAGAAAAATCGATAAATAAAGTTCTATCATATATGCTTGAAGATACATTAAGTTTTTTTTAAACAAAATAGAAACAGTTTTCTCATTTCTCATTATTTCATCGATATTCAGTAAATGAAAAACAAATGATGAAGCTAGTGGTATAAAACAGTTTTGTGAAAGTTTTCTTGATATATCAGAAATTTCGTACATATTAAAAAAATAGCAAAAACTAAAAGTTGCAACAGAACCTTCAAATTTGGCACAGATGTGTAAAATTCAAATAGAAACAACTTTTCTTCTTGAAATTTCTCAAAATTCTAACGAATAAGCCTATTTTTAGAGATTTTTTTCAACTTTTGACAGATATCGAAAGTCACGTGACACCGACCGAGTAGGCCATTTTTAACGTTTTCAAAGCACTATTAATAAAAAAAAATTCCATATGATGTCGACCAACTTTTTGAAGGACACTGCATAATAAATATACTGCACCTAAAATGAAATGTTCTGAATTGAGAATCTGTGTGGTACCCAACACACAAAAGTTCTCACAAACTATAAAACATCATATTGAAATTGTTTTTAAAGGACGCATATGACGAAAAGCAATTTTTTAAAATAATTCGCGAGACAACGCGACTGTGAAGGTTTCACAAAAAAATGTTATGACTTTCATACGAATGTTTATAAATCATCAATATTTTTATATTTCAAGATTGAGCTCACAGAAGCAAACCAGGAACAGGATAAAGTCTCCATTGATGGAGATAGCGATGAAGAATTCGTAAAAAGACGTGGAAAAAGAAAAAGAAAGAAAGGTATTGATATGTCGAGAGTACCGCCCGCCTTTCAAGCTTCATTGGACCCAGAAACGCAGGTACTAGCAATCAATCAATAACTACATTTATGCATTTATTTATTCATATTCATTAATTTATTCATTCATTCATCATCCATTCGCCCTTCCGTCCGTCCGCCTGTCCTTCCATCCATCCACGCCCCAGAGCGCCACGGCAAATAATAATAATAGCCGTCCTCTACCCGCACAGGCTATGCCTTTGGGTACACTCTACGAGTGTTTATGAGGGAGTATTATTATTATATTATTATTATCCATCTTCAAAAACGATCTTTAGATCTCTTGTGCCCGTGAGATACAGAGCTAGTTGGCAATGTCAATATTTTTTTAAATATTGCTGTTATTTTAGTTTGCTTGAATTATGAATACCTAATGAATATATCAAGGAAAATATATAACATGGAACATCGTCAGAACCCTACGATCTTTTGAGTTTTAATTTTTGAAATGCCAGTTATTCTGCCAAAGTGGATATTTTGATGAAAATTAACTGAAAAATCTTCTACATTACTGCTGATCTCTATCAAGTTATAATCATAGTCATTCTCGTCTGTTGAGCTAAAGTAATCGTGTCATAACACGGACGACGATACATGAAGATTCACACACCTGACGTCATAGACCGTCAGATAATGATAAATTTTAATGACTCATTTTCTTTTTTCTGGGATTTTAACCATTAAAATGTGGTGCAGTAATGTGCGAAGCGTTCAAATCGTTCGTTTGAGCCCAACTGATTTGGTGTCTGTGCTGATTTTTCTTTCATTGTTCTTACTCTAATAGGGGGCGTGACTTCATTAAGCCTTCATTCCTCTTGTTCACTGAATTCAGATACCAGTTTTTGTTTTTGATTATTATTGTTTGTACCGGAGAAGGGTTTTATTTTGGTCTTCAAGTTTTACCCAAATTGAGGCCTTCTTCCTTTCGGTTAAAATTATTACTTAGGGCGTTTTTGAATTTCAATTACCTCTCTGAATATTCGAGGGTCAGAGAACCTATTCAATACCCGAGTTTCATTGAACATAATTATATGGTTGTCTGAATAACGTGTAATTGTACCTTGTATATTTTTAATAAGATTGCGTTGGGGAATAAGGCCCGGCGGTTAATAAGGCCCACCGTCCTTTTCCTTGGAGACTGGTAACTTTTTATAAATCTGGCAACATGGTCAACTTCGCATAGGAAATTTTTTAGTGGGCCTAGGGATTTATCCCGTGAAATGCCCAGACCATTCTGTCTACCACGAGCGACGGGGCCCGCTGATTTTTTAGTGGAGAACTCCTGGAAAAAAAACGGGAGATAGGGAAATGAGTGTTAAGAAACCACCTCTGACATTCGGAGGATTCCCACATAAGGAACCTTTGTCTTCTTGAGAGAATGCGAAGAGCATTTGGGGGAGTATCATCCCTGTGTATAGGTATCAATTGCATGGCAATGGGTTACCGGCGATGCACAGCGATTATACGTCACTTACAAACATGGAAGTTTAAATTGGACTATTTTTTCAAATCGTCTCCGGGAGAGATTTGGTAATGATCTCGTGATTTCCTGTTAAGAGTCCGATTTTTTCGGCCCTGATCAAAGCGAAAATGAGAAAATAACTTCGTTGATACTTGATAAGCAGACTGTCGCACTGAGGCTGTATCTTGATACGAGAGAAACGCGATTAGTCATATTGTTGATGAATAGGATGAGTCCTGAGTTGCGAAAGTGCCTTGAGCTCCATACTTTCGTAACGGTAGAGGCGTTAACGCAGAAGGCGGTGGTATGGAATCTTCGATCCATAACACCCGTCGCGGCGCACTATCTCGCCAAAAGTCGGCGCAGGTTCCCGATCGACGGGGGCATTAATGTCGAGAGGGGTACTTCTAGAAAGAGCCTATGCCGGCCAAGGCAAAAAATAGTAACAACAGTAACAAGTGAAATTAGAGAGATCGTCAAATTCATCTGGAGTTGGTGAATATAAAGGAAATAGTAAAGATAATAACTGTTTCCAATGTGGTGGTCCTTACTGGGTGAAGGAATGCCCTCAGCAAAAGCAAAAATATTCAGGTCAAAAGTTTAATAGATAATTTCGAGAAACCCAAAGTTCCTAAAAAGGAACCGGATGTAAAACTGTATGGAAGGCACCGGACAGTCGCCATAAGACGTCGAATACCGATGCGGATAAGAGTAGTAATAATAGCGGCAAAGCCAATACTATGGCCAAATGTTATGCACTGTATATAGAAAGGTGGATTATTGTCAATGTCATTGTAACTGGGAGAGAAACACAATAAAGTTGTTTGGAGTTACTATTTCTTCCTTATATTAACATGGCGCACTCGATACATTGAGAACCACGTAATCAAGTGATAATAAAATGTCGAAAGCAAAGAAATCAAGAAGGAGATGCCGAGTCGACAACATCTTGGAGCCCTTGGTTGGATCAATGAGTAATCACAATACTGAAGGAATGACTAATAATTCAATGGAGTCAAGACAAGTAATCCATTCCAATGGTAACGAGATATTACAGGACGTTTCACAATAAAAAAAAATTGATAGAAATATTCGTATATCAAGTGGAATACCTGGCCCAGAAAAATTGTGTGAACATTTAACACTGGGATAATTCAAAGATTGGCGACAGAAATTTGAAAACTATCTGCTACTCCAGGGTCTGAATGCTGAAAACATCGGTCAGTCAACAGCCCTTTTGGTATCCTATTTCAACCAAGATATATCAGACGTAGTCGGACTTGTTCTAAATATTCATGACTCGAATACTACTTTGAAGGTATGCGACATTTTGAATAAACTGGAAATACTTCAAGAAAAAAGAAAATGGACGGATACGAAGAAGCCAATTCATGAACAGAAAACAAGAAGAAGGAGAAACGTTCTTGAATTTCTATAGGGAAAAACTGAAACTTTTTCAACTTACTGATCCTTGTTGCCACTGCTATAATAAGTGTTTATCAGATCACATTAACGAATCGCTTTACGACTCAGATATGAGAAAAAAGTGTCAAATTCTTCCAGATTCTGCTGGTATAGATGAAATCATAAAACTATGCGGATCCGAAGAAACAGCAAATAAAGAAAAAAATCACTAACAAAGATATCCTGAAAATCAAAAGGAAATATTTCTCAGAAGACATGTCCAGAAAACTTTTGGCATAACACTCTCAGCGAATGTCTAGCAAAAAATTATTATTACAAAAAGTGGAAAATCAAAGGACATTTCACACAATTTTGCCGAACGAAAAATATTCAGCAGGTGGAATATCTCGACATAGATCAAGATTCACCCAATCTTCGAAAATAGGATTTTTGACAATAAATACATTGGAAGAAAAACCATATTCAAGATATTCTCGTCATATTTGGATTGGTGTCAAGTTGCCAGACGACAATAATTCTCATGTTACCACCTACAAAGCTATTCCAGATACAGGAACAGAGGTGACAGTTGCTGGTGAAGAAGTTGTCTATCCCGAAAACAAAATTACTTCAGAGTCATCTAAATTTGTTGTCGGCAAATTCATCTCGTTTACACCTACTTGGCTTCATAAATTGAGAACTATCTTATGGTGGACTCTCTACTACGACAAAGATATACATCTGTGAAGGAGTGAATGAGTTATTGATCGACAGAAATTCAATGATGAATTCGGGCAGCGTATACCAACAGTTTCCAAAACCTCTACCAAGATATTTAACGGCAAATATATCTAAAACATATGAAATTCCAGACGAACCGACTGAAGAACAGTGTGCGAAAATTCGTAATAATCTTATTGAAGAATATAAAGATGTCTTTGATGACCAAATCTTGAAACCAATGAATGGTCCACCTATACATATTCATTTGAAAAGTGACGCTGTTCCTTTTGCAATCACATGCCCGAAAAAAATTCCATTTGCGTGGAGACAGCAAGTGAAAGATGAATTGGATGAAATGACTCAAAAAGGCATTATAAAACCCACTGATAATGTCAGTCCCCTAGCAGTTGTACAAAAATCCAACGGAAAAATAATAATTTGTGTAGATTTCACAAAGCTCAATCAATATGTTTCAAGACCCATTCACCCCTTCAATTCTCCATGGGAGGCAGTGACCAACGTACCCAAAAATTCCAAATATTTTTCTACCTTAGATGCAACAAGTGGATATTGGCAGTTGGAGCTGGATGATGAGAGCAAAAAACTCACAACATTTCTCACACCATGGAGAAGATATCTCTTCTTGAGAGCTCCAATGGGATTGGTGAGCTCTGGAGATGAATTGTGTAGACGTGGGGACCAAGCTTTACAAAATATTGGAAATCTGGAAAAAGTTGTCGATGATATCCTAATATATGATGAAACTTTTAGCAAATACTACGAACGAATCATTGTATTATTGAAACGTTGTAGAGAAAACTCTATTATATTCAATCCAAATAAATGTTTCTTTGCTAAAAAAGAAGTTTCTTATGTTGGCTACATCGTTGCACGAGATGGTATAGAAGCTGATCCAAAGAAGGTGAAAGCAATACAAAACTTTTCTTCACCCAGTACTTCAACCGAGCTCAGATCATTTTTAGGTTTGGTTAACCAATTGAGTTCGTTTTCGGCTGACATAAGTAAAGAGGCCGGATCACGTTTCATATCAGAAACTGAAACGCGATATGCTACGATAGAACTTGAACTTCTGGCTATTACCTGGGCAGTTATGAAATGTCGTTTATATTTATTGGGAATCGATAGCATCACTATAATGACGGATCATCGGCCCCTCATTCCTATTTTAAATGAGCAAACACTTGATAGTTTGGAAGAAAAATTAGCTGGGTATCGTTTAGTCGCCAAATGGAGAAAAGGTAAAGAATATTTGTTTCCTGATGCATTGTCAAGGGCACCCACTGAAGTACCGGCAAAGGAGGATTTATTAGGAGAGGATGCAACACTTCACATTGAATCGTTTATTGTTCATCAAATATCTATGGCAGACAACACCGAAGAAGCAGCCCGAATGTCCCATTTGCAAGATCCACTTCTAACTCGAATAAAGGATATAGCTGAACAAGATCCTGAATATCAATTACTCATAACATAAATTAAAGCAGGCTTTACGATTCGGAAAATTTGAGTTATGACAATGGATTGATAATAAAAGGATGTCAAATTGTGATTCCAAAAAATGCTAGGAAATTGATCTTACAACGTCTTCATGATGCACATCATGAAATAGAAAGGACGAGAGCATGAGCCCGGCAGACTGTTTTTTGGCCTGGAAAGAACAGCGACATAAAAAACACTGTCAAAGCATGTCACCTATGTCAAAAATAAAGATCTTCACTTCCATAAGAAACAATGGACAGTGATCCACTTTCTATACGTCCATTTCAAGACGTTTCAGCAGATTTATTTTTTTATTCCGGGAAGCAGTTCATGGTGTATGTGGATCGTCTTTCTGGATGGCCCATAGTGTGCCAATTCGAAAATGATACTCCAAATAGTAGTAAAGTTATAAATTGTTTGAGAAAAATATTGTCTGATACAGGTGTTCCTGTCAGATTTGGTTCAGATTGTGGCCCTCAGATCAACGTGAAAAGAAAGATTTTTTTAAATTGGAACGTGATGTATTCACCGTCAAATCCTTATTACCCTCAAAGTAATGGACACGCCGAAGCAGGAGTTAAGGCGATGAAGAGTCTTATTCTGAAATGTATGATAGACGGAAGTTTAGATGAAAATAAATATCACATTGGTTTATTAGAATAGAGAAATACACCAAAAGCTGATGGCTTCTCACCTGCACAAATATTATACGGTCGTCCTCTCAGATCATTGATTCCCGCACATTAAAATTCATTCACAAGAAAATGGCAAAGCGAGGCCAATATATTTGATAAAAGGGGGCTTCATCAGATCAAGAGAAGAAACATATATAAGCAAAATGCTAAAAATCTGAGACCGAATTAGTAAACGTTGGGATCAAATCGGAGAAATCGTTGAGGCTGGTCCATACAGGAAGTATACGGTCAAAATGCCAAGTGGAAAAGTATACGTGAGAAATAGGAGATTCATCCGTCAATTCTGAATGAAGTGATAGGGGGACAGTGGGGATAACAAGGATTGAGAAACTAGAAAGGGGAGTTGTGATGCACTGTATATAGAAAGTGGATTTTTGTCAATGTCATTGTGACTGGGAGAGAAATACAATAAAGTTGTTTGGAGTTACTATTTCTTCCTTATCATAACACCAAGCAGGCCAGAATGTCAAAAAACTCCTATCGGAGCCTTCAGGCCTCCATCTGATGAGGTAGGTCTCGTGGCAGTGACATAATTGTGACGTTGAAAATAGTAATGTTGGTAATAATGTTAATAATGCTTATGTATCAATTTTGAAGGAAGCGCAGCGTCGTTACTCATCGGTCGCAGACCGGTCAGCGAATGAATTTGATCTTCATTGCGGTGTGGTAAACGAGTGCGTGGCTTTAGCCACTGGTAGTAGGCGTACAAAAGTTCACTCGCCGACGGGCGTTAAACGCAAAGGGGAGAATATTATCATACCGTATAATGGTATAAAGGAGTCACTTACGAAAGTAGGTGACCTACGTACTTCTTCTGGGTCTTGCAGAAGTCACCTAGGGTAGTCGTTGCCGGGGTCGCAGACTCGGAACAACGTGTTGTTAGTGCCGCGCTGAAGGCGGGCCTACACAAGGAAGTGTTGGTGGCTGAGGAGGTTGTACAGACAGGTCCTGCCAGCTGTGCCCTTAAGAAGAGTACCAGTCAGGAGGATTGGGATATGATACAGATAAAAAGTCAAACAGGGGAAACTGAGGTACTAGTCGAGGGTGGCCAGCCTCGCAGTTCCGGGAAGTGGTGAGAAACTCGTCCGGCGAGGCGAACACCAAGATACTTCCGGAAGTCAGTATGGACTTGTCGCTAGAGGGTTAGGCCGTCTACAAAATAGGAAGGACGATCAAGGAAGCTGAAGTCTGAAAGTTGCACGAGTAGGATGTAGTGATCGAGCACCCTTAATAGGGGATAACCAAGGCAAGGGCCAGAAAACTTCGTCGAGGCGTAGAGATGTAAATGCCGAGAGTGGCCCATATCAAGTCTCACCAGGTGGCAATGCTTACGCCAAATCTGTACTTGTACCCAGAGAGGTTGAACCCGTGTGCTCGCATTAGGCAGACATGGGATCCCAGGCGAGCCAAGAAGAGGAACTGTGGTAGAAGGAAAACTGCCAAGGTAACAAAACCAGCGGAACCTCTGCGGGAGCGAGAATTTCGTTAGGAGAAATTTCAGAAGTATTCTATCAGAGCTAGCCGCAGCCGATTACAGGGGCAATGGGACAGGTCAGCTACCTCACAGATGCGGATAGTACCGAGGAATTGGTAGTATGCGGAGAAGACATCAGGTCTTACATCGAAAGAGTACTCCCGGTGTGTGACTCGGAAGAGCACTACCGATTCGGATCCAGTACACGAAACTTCTGATTAGGTGCTGATAAATCGTGAAGGATAATACTAATGGAAGCTTCTGCCGGCATGTAACTAAGGCAATGGTACCCGTTAGCCCGGAGAAGTTTGGTCAGGACGAACCTCACAGGTAGTTTAGTCAACTGAATGTTTGAAGAAGGTCTGTTCACAAGCGCCTGGAGTTCCTAAACCAAGTGTTAGATGGAGGTGAGGATGTTGTATCGTGTCATTGGGATCTGGGGTTCTACTCTTCTTTTCATTTTTCGTATTAAACGTATGCAATAATCCTATGCGATGGGAGTAATTGGGTGGAAAATCCATCAGAAAACAACTTTCCTGGGTAATACCACAACGAACGCTGAATTACATCTACAGAGTTCCTGCAAGGCTTTCTCTGCAATTGCTAGTTGCATGCTAATGTTCATTGAAACATTTGGACCACCTATAGATCGATTTCGGGGGTTTGTCCCACATCAGTATAGGACAGGTCAATAAAGACAACAATTTATGTCTGCACCAAATATTTCAATCACATATCTCCATTTCAAAGCATCAAATAAAACCGCGCCCGCAGTGTTCAAAAAACGAGAAACGACTAGACCCATTTACAGCCATTTACAGTCGGGCCGCCGAACCGTGAAAGGTGACAAGAATTACGAGTGTTCGAGAAGACCTCTGCAGCTATATATTGAAGAGTGCCAACTTGACCGGGGATAGTGAAAACAGAATGAAATATACAGAGTCGATCTTGCAGTCTACATAAATGTTATTTATTATGATGAATTGATTAGTTATTTACCGTGACGAATAAATTTGACAGAGTTGAGTGCATAGAAGTGAGATTTTTTAAATAAATAGGAGTCTCTATATTGCGAAAAAATAAAACTGATGTACATTTTTTCGCGCGAAACAGATCAATGATCTGTTAGAATAAATAAGTGTTCACAAAGTGGATAGATAGCCTACGTATTTCGAAAAAATAAACTGATATAAGTACTTTTCATCACGCAAAATTGACTGGTGAGCCGAAACGAGTGAAGATTTTTTAGGTTTCGGATAAATAAACTCTCGAGATATCAACTTTTTGTCGTGGTATTAATAAGTGATATATTGGTGAACAAATAACTATTAACTGTTCACTGAAAATCAAAATCCTCTTGAGAACAGTGGATCTTGTGGACGTCAATGTCAACGAATTGAAACAGGAGCTGGAAGGAAGAGATATTGAAACAAGTGGTTAGGAGTCCGAACTCAAGGAAAGACTCTCAGAAAAGACTCAAACAGGAGAAGACCCCGGAACTTTGTCATTCGAAGTTTTTGAAATAGATTTGAGTTCGATTATAAATTGCCATATGCGAGTGATTTTATTTTAAGTATTACATCACGAACAGTATCTTCAGATACTTGTGTGAAACTGAACTCGTTTCCAATTCCATTTTTAATATTATTACTGTAATAGTTTATTAATACATTATTTGAGGGAGAAGAACTTTTCGTGGACTCAATGAAGTACTTATTTACTTTCTGAACATCGTTCAGAGAATCTGGAATGCTGTGGTTTTTACTTTTTGTTATATTTAACTTTTTGAGTTCACTCCATTTCTCCTTAGCAGTACAGTTGCTCAATTTATGATTCAAATATGCTTTTTTTCAGCTTTGATTGCATTTGTTGTATAATTTCTCATTTGATTGTGATATGACCAATGATGTGTCGATTGACTCGGAATTTCTGTAGGGCTCTATCCCTAATTTTTTGCATTGTTTTTATAGTATCGGTTATCCATGGTGCATATTTTTTCCCTTTTGGTGTAAATGTTTTTTTTGAAGCAAAATGATCAATTAGATCTACAATATTATTATTAAATATATCCACTATATGCTGATCGGGATTCAGTTGAATACAACTTTCCAAACCAATCCAACGGTATTCTCAAACCTAAAACTAAACAAATTTTTTCTTCTTTTTGACAGAAAAAATATTCACAGTGAGCTATGAAAAACAAAAATTAGCCCTCTAATCAAAATAAATCAAATTGAATCGAATTTTGAAAGATTAAAATATACCTAATCATACTATTATTACTTTTTGTCATTTATGATGATTCTAAGTTAAGCGCAGCACGCTGGATTCAAAACAAAGCTATTGTAAAACTCAGTAATATGGTTCCAAAGTATTCAGAATTTTTCGAGGAATCTGAAAATGTAAAGATATTTGAAACTCAAGAATAAGTGTCCCTTCCACCTGAACCGAAAGTCCGAAAAAATCTCAAATTGGTTGGTCAAAATCGAGTTTCATTTTGATATCGCTGTCAATTGGAATAATTTGTAATTTATTTGATGGGTTCTGCTTTGATAATATGATTACCCAGTAATTTTCAATTTTTCAGTTGGTTTATGACCTTAAATAACCTTCTTTCTGAAGTAATGTTTTTTCTTTCTTGACATTGTTTTCTGGTTGTTTTGCCTTTTAGAGTCTCGTATGATTTTAGCACCATCCCATTTTGTCTGCTAATTCCTTTCCCATATACATCAATCAATAGAGCATAAAATAAGCGATTTTTCAACAATACGTATGGCTCCAATCGATAACATCTGTGTTATACTAGCTTATATAGTTTCGGGTTTTGACTTGTGCAAATTTTCTTTGAGTTGGAACCTTCTTCTGATGTGGCCTACTCGAGAACAATATTGAGTAACCCCGAACCCATTGTAAGACAATGCGGTCATTTGTTATTACAGACCACTCGTTATAAAAATGTCGAATTCTATCTGCATATTTAGTATAACTCATCTTCACCTCTAGTTCCTGCGGTATTGCCTCCTCGGTATATTCTGGCGTCACGATGTTCCTGCCTTCTGTGGCTGGTGATCTTGATGATGATGTTCAATGAGAGTGTATTTCATATTGAAAAACATATTAAAATCATCTGATACAAAAGCAGTCGCTTATGAATGAAAGGACATCCCATTCATAAATTAGTATTTGACCTTGGGAGCACATCCCTATGACACGATTATATTTTAATATTGTCGTGTTTGTCAAGGATTAGGCAGTAGGTGGCTAAACCTCCGAGTCGATGAAAACTGAAAACCCAACTAAATTTTCACTAACGTGAAGAATTCAAAGATGAAGTTGGTTCTAACATTCTTTCTATCTTCCTTAACTTTTCCTTAATTCGTTTGTAATCACAACTCCGTCGTTTTGGCATGGTCAAGGCAAAATGAAAAACACAACACAATAACTCACGTGACTTGCTCGCGCGCTGAAAACGTAATGGGGATTGCGCACTGAAAACGTAATGAGGATTCATACATTCAGATAGCAGGTCTATAATGTGTCAGGGTGTTTTTTGTTGTTGAAGATGAACAGTGACTAGTTCGACACAGAGGCGTTACTACAAGTTGGTCTATAAGGACGTGGTTTGAAGTTTAATTATTCCCATCCAATTTTAGATATGATCTGTTTCATGTATTCGTGTAACATGCGCTAAGGTAGAAAGGTGATCTGTAATTTCTGTACAGAGAACGAGTGGTATGATATGGAGCTCATGTTCTCAGGCTTGTCATTTACGAATATTGGCCTATATAAGATTTCGCTATAGGTTAGCTTGGACCTACCCTAGCTTTAATAAGATTTTTTTCGAGTGTAAGACACGACTTACCAGACGAGTAAATACTTAAATCAGAGTCATCCAGTTTTATAGGGTACTTCAATATCCATATATTTTTTAGGTTGCAACTATTGGTCCGGAATCTCACAATCCAAGTGCACGACATTCACTAGCCCCAGAAAGTTTTCTTGGGCAAGAAAACGTTGATGAATTCAAGAAATCAAACATAGACAATCAAGCGTCTTCAAACTTGAACGTGAATTCATATTTGGATGCTAATATGTTGAAACAACTCAGAAGGGAACTGACGGAAAATATTGTGGCTACCGAACTGAATTACAAAGTATTTGTATTTAAATTGAAGTAAATATTTTAGAAATGTACTAACTATTAAATTTCAGAGAAGAGGGGCTCTGGAAGAGGCCCTGAAAGTAAATAAAAAGGAGAAACCTGTATGTGCCGAACTGATTAGTTTACAGAAAGAGTTGAAAGTGCCAGCAGTCAACTCAAAACTTTGGATTAATTTGCCTAGATCTTTCACTAGATCAAGTGCAATTTTTGAATTGCCCATGGATAATCGAACTCTAAAAAGTAATATTCATAAGCCCATATAAATTGACATTCATAGACATACAGGGTGTTAATTAAGTACGTTGACAAACTTCAGGAGGTGATTCTTTGAAAGGTTTCAGGACGAAAAGTTCATATAAACATATGTCCCAAACGGCTTAGTTTTCGAGATACAGGGTGATACATTTTTTTTTTTCAAGATTTTTTGGAAATAAGTTCGACATTTTCGACAATAATCAGTTCAAATCAGGCAAATACAATATTAATACCAACATTTTCCAGTATCGCATAACATAAAGAAATTTGAGAAGCAAATAGTCTCAAAAACTTCGGAAGGTGATTATTTGAAAGTTTTCAGGACGAAAAGTTCATATAAACATATGTCCCAAACAAATTGGTTTTCGAGATACAGGGTGATAAAAATAATTTGTTTTTCAAGATTTCATCAGTTCAAATTGGGCAAGAACAATCCATTCAAAATAATTCACAGTGACCTACTTTTTTCAGAGTCAAGATTTGTTCAACCCTTCAGAATTTTTATCTGCCACCACTGGAGAATGTTCCCCTTTTCAACATGAATACCTCCCAAGAGGTTATCTTGAACGATGGAAAATAGCGACTAAAGTTTGTCTTTCAGTCGCAGATGATTCCACAATAGATTTTATGAATTTCCTATTCATATTTTCGAACTAAAATCAAAATGCTCATGACAGGTCTATGTCAAAAAATAATTTTCAAAGTGTCACCGCAGAAGAAATGTTTCTCTCATATCCATCCCTGATGTGTATGCTTCTGAAGAACCTGTTTTATTCCAATCCTATATCAATCCTCCTGAAGAGCTTGGCAAAGCGAAATAGATTTTTGTCGACCAAAATGTATTGGGGATTAAATGCTAGAGAAGCGGACCTTGCTTCAATGAAATGAACGATTTCTGTGAGTGATATTTTTTTTAATAACATTCTCCTTATCTAATTTATTTAATGATTTTTTCAAGGAAAAATAGAAAGAATTAAAAAAATCAGCTATCTGAATGAAAATGCAAATTTTCACTTTCAGATTTTTTCTTTCCTTTTCAGTTAGAGTCTTTTCACAATATCTATCAGATGTAGTTCAATGTCCAGCGTGGCTTGTGCCGGGGAAGTAGTTGTTTTCTGTTAGATATTACAAATAAATCACATTTTTCATTTTTCAATTTTCATGGAGAATGTTCCCCTTTTCAACATGAATACCTCCCAAGAGGTTATCTTGAACGATGGAAAATAGCGACTAAAGTTTGTCTTTCAGTCGCAGATGATTCCACAATAGATTTTATGAATTTCCTATTCATATTTTCGAACTAAAATCATTGGTGTTTCATTCAACATGTTTTTGTTTTCTTGAAATTTTCATTTACTTGTACGGTTAAGGAGCTAAAATAAAAATATTAATACAAATATTTTCAGTACCCATTAGGAAAATTTGAATATAAAACATTCTCAATTATTGCAAATTTTAAGAAATATTTTTTAAGAATTAGAAAAATCTAAGATGAAAAAAAAATTGTAAAATAAAAAATATAAAGACAAGCTTTTATACAAATGCACTGAAAATGAAATACTATTTTTTTTCATTGTTTGATACAGGTTATTCTGTGGTTATTAGATTCAATATCTTCCTGTACAAGATTACCTATTTTGTATCCACGAAAGCTTTTGAATTTGTTACTCACAGAATAACCTAGATCAAACAATTTTTATTCATCGTAGATTATTCCAATTCTGAAAAAATATTTCTTCCAATTTACAATAATTGAGAACGTTTTATTTTCAAATTTTCTAATGTTATGGGACACTGGAAAATGTTTGCATTAATATTTTCATCATAACTCTTGAACCGAAGAACCGAGAAAACAAATAGATGATGGAACATCATTGATTATTCCTCTCTCACAATATCTCACTGTGACAAACAGAAGCAGGACGAGCATAGAGGAAAACGCTAATTGTCACTCCTCATGAGATATGGCTTGGGAAAAAACTCAGCAGGGAGTACCAACACCAGGGACGCTTATGCTCTAGAAAAAGGAGTTAGAGTTAAAGGACTTCAGAAGCCTGAGACCTTTAAAAATCCAACAAATTCGGTTAGGAAGCAGAGAAGTAGAATATTCTACTTTGACTAAACAAATCGATTGAAATTGAGACAATGAGGGCTGTGCTCCCAAACAAAGACCAGTTCTGGTCCAGAATATTTTAGCCCCAAAACCAGATAGTTCCTTTTATTTTATACGGAAAATATTAAAACTCTCAACAGTTTTACCGATACGGAATACATTTCAAGCTAGACGACAAAAATATAGCAATGAAACAATTTCAAAAACATGAATGT
Source organism: Chrysolina haemoptera (assembly GCA_958298965.1). Lineage (NCBI taxonomy): Eukaryota > Metazoa > Arthropoda > Insecta > Coleoptera > Chrysomelidae > Chrysolina > Chrysolina haemoptera. The sequence continues at coordinate 23,203,944 of OY282595.1, forward strand.
TTATAATTATATGATGCACATTTCCTTATACCTGTTCATAGGAAAGACATAAGATATCTGAGTTTTTCCTGTGATAGTACTGTTTCGAGCTCATATATATACATTATAAGGTTTTCCACAACACATTGACTTTTTACTAAAATCATGATATCTGTGATATCCTAGTTGACAGGAAATGGTTTTCTTTCGTAAGTGGAGGATAGGTTTCTAATAGAAAATACATATAATTATTTCAGAAGGTATAGCTTTCACAGTTAACTGAATATCTTCAGAGTTATGATCAGATTTGCAGGCGTCCTAACTATACTTTACTGAAGAAGTGATAGGTTGTGATTCTTCACCATCAAGGCATTTAGAAATATGGATTGAATTATTCTCCTATTTACGAAGAGTACTCATCAGGTATCCTAAAAATTCGGAACTGTCTTGTCGTCCTGACGAAAAACTAGTTGAACCCACATACTGCATGAAAGACGACACCCTTTCGGAGAATTGAAGTTGTTTGAACAAACGTTTCAGTTGGTTACTATACCGTCCCTGAAAGACTCTGTCATAAATAGTGCTTTCTCAAATAAATTAGTAGGTAGACAACAGGAGTTTATCAGTTATGATATTGTGGAGAGGATGATCCCAAACTTTCTATGAGCTAGCATATCCTGTGTGTAGATCCATCAGTCAGTGAGTGATTCACCTTCAGCATAATAGCAGTTGTCCTTTATGCCGACAAATATCGGAAGGCAGGTAAAGATAAGGAAGATGCCGAGCGTAGTCCTAAGGTTTACAGGAAGGGTAGCTTGAAGCCAAGATCCATCGTTGAAACAAACAAACTCCATCGTGTTGCGAAGTGAATTATCAAACTTCGAACTAAAATTTATTAAGTTCTGACAGACTAGTCCAAGAGTGAGGGAACATCTGAGGGTGTACATAAGCTTGGGAATTGCCAGACCATTTCATAAAAGAAAAAATGAAACGTGTTTGGGAAGTTTTTCCAGTCGAGAAGTGAACAATTGGAAGAATCTCGTTTAGCTTGAAGGTGTTGGTGTTTAGACAGTGCATTCTTGGAGAGAAGCGCAGCCAGAAGACTACATTTTGTCTTATCTAAGATTTTTACATTAGGTGCCAACTTCAAGATTCCAGAATTCGCAACTTTTACAGTACCTGAAAAAGTAATCAACTCGCATTTCTTGTGTTTTTCTTTTATTCTGCTCAATTTTTTTTTTGTACTTGTTAGAATTTCAACGTCGTATTGTTTTCTTTGCTTCGAGCTTCGAGCTATTGCCTGCAGTAGTGGGGAAACAATATCATGAATCTAAAAAAAAATAGGTTTTTGTCTTTAAGTTCATTTTATGATTTTTTGGTTATTCATGCACAAAAATGAAAGAAAAATACCCTTATTCCATGTAAAGTTTGCTTTTGTTATAGTTATGGTATCAATATTATTTTTTAAGATTTTATCAGAATTTTAATACATTCAAAAATACCGCGCGATAAAAGTGGCGTTTTATATTTATCCAGAGGGCACTCGAGTGATGAATAACAATCAGGTGATTTGTACAAGTCTAGAAAAAGTTAAAATGTCGTCACGGAAGTGGAAATGTCAGGAGTATCCATACCAATGAAATCTCCCATTCCAATGCTCGGTATTACCTTGAGCAGAACCCTTTCATGGAAGAACCATGTGAGGTTCATTACCAAGATTGCCTCTCAAAAGTATTCCACTTCGCGTCAACTGATTTATAAGCAACAAATTCGACCTGTTCTGGAATACTGTCATTGGTGATACTTCGCTCACAAGCTCGCTTACTTTTCTGAACATTGCAGAAAGGTTCGCGGTCTGCCTCTGTTTTATAGATATTTTCATGGACGATGCTCTTCCGAAATATTATCAATCGTTCCACCGCTAGCAGTCCCATCGAGATTGACCGATCGATTCTCCACCGAAACGGCGAAGCTTTGGAGCTCGCTGCCTCTGGAGTTTTTCTATGAGCCTTCAGAAATTCAAGAAGAACACCAATTCCTACCTACTTTCCCTCGGCTCTCACGATTTTCTTTGAACAATACAGGATTTTTCTTTTTGTGGAAAACAGAACTTAAAAAAGATAAATATGATGCTGATGCATTTTGTTATATATGCGCATGTTCTCCTGGATACAAACGCAAACTTTTCCATGCCATATAATATTTTTTCGTTCAAATATGATTTACCAAAATTTCATACTTAAATATCAATGTTAAATTTTGTGTTGACCCGTGCAACGACTCTTCAAAACTTTGTGTTGGTGCAGGTAGAACGCTATCATGCGTTGGGGTTGGTGCAGCATTGCCCCCAGATTTTTCTTCTTCTGAAGCAGCAAAATGGTGATCTTTGAAAACATCCCAATTGATAGGCCAGATTCCAGAAGGCATTTTCAGCAATGCCGACGGTCGCTGCTCTACCGTAAAACAAATACGCCGTATTGAGTTATTGTTGGTTTGTTTGTATGTTTTCCTGCATGTTGCCTCAAATATGTTTTTTTGCCTGGAAGTAGTAAATTCTAAGAGGCCGAAAAAAGGCAACATCAAGAGGTTGCATACTGTGTGTTGTATTTCTAGGCAATTGCAACATAATAATACAATTCCCCCTTGCAAATAACAATGCATCTAAATTTTGGTCGTGGGTGAAGTGACCATCTAAGAGTAAAATTACTGACGCTTCTCTTGAATATGCTACATTTTTTTTTAATGGCGAAGCCATTGTGCGAACAGTACACTCGTGTCCCGTATCAGAAATAGTCACTCCGCTTTCTTTTGGAGCTCCCTTCATCAATTCTGGAGCAAATCGTTTCCACTTCAAAATAAAAGTGGATGGGATTAACGAGCCCGAAGCGCTCACACAACATACCATAGTGGTATTTACTCCCCGCTCACTTTTTTTTGCTGCTCGACTGATGTTTGCCTTTAAGGCCATATTTCTTTTGTGGTTTTTTCTGGACAGTAGTGAAGCGACTTTCGTCTACATTATAAATTCTTGTTCAAGTGATTTTGTGCTTATCTGCTAAGTTCTTGTTACATCTTAAAGAATGCTTCCACCCTCTCTTTACTGAAACCTCATATTCTGGCAAAAGATGTGGCTTCCGGCTGCCTCTAATTTGAAGTTTATTTTCATGAACCCCTAGAACCAATTATTTTTACTTATCCATTTTCAACATTGAAACAATGTGGAATACCGTAGATTATTGCAATATCAAAGACGAGTTTTCTAACATTTTTTATGGTAAGGCCGAAAAATCTTTTTTCAAAATGAAGTATAGGTGCCACTAACACTCTTTCCATTTTTTCGATAAAAAGGAGTCAGTATATAAAGTCTTTTCCTAAATGCTGTATAACAAATGGAATAAAATAATTTTTGATGTCGAAGTTTTATGTCATTCAATAGAGTGGTGAATAGCAAAAACGAAGTTAAACCAAATGGACGCACGAACAATTAATAGTTTTTATTTTCAAACCTTTCATTTTTCTTCATAGGTCCATTTCCATTGTTCTTGAATATGAATCAGCTCTGCTGTAGTAGAAAATACCGACGTTTGACTGACGTTTGAACTGGTCTCATCTTTCCTTCAGAAGATAGTCACTTGGTGATTGAAACAAGTGTCGAAGTGTTGAAAATAGCGTTTTGGTTTTGGAATCAAATTCCAGTTTATTCATCACTACACTAAAGGTTCCAAACAGTGCAGTACAAATATATGTGGGGTATTTCAAAATCCCTCATAGTTTTTGAGACTGTAAATTCTACATCAAAATTTTGTTGTCACTTTATGTTTCAAATTACATACTCATTGAATAATATAGCTTCATGATCAGATATGCAAATTTTTTTCATTGACATCTGAACAGATATACAGGGTGTGAATTAAGTACGTTGACAAACTATAATTTTGATAACCCAAATACAAAAATCCCGCAATGCACCAATTTTTATGAAGAATAAAATTTTCTGAAAAATGGATAATGAAAATTTCCCAAATTGTGCAAACTTTTTGAAACTCACTGTATATGAACGCAACATATCATTGGGGTAGACTTTCATTTTTTTCACTTGTTATATCGAAACAACAAACTAGCTTTGTAGGAATAAGGTTAAATTTTCTGTCGCTGCCTCCCGGGCTATACATATACAGGGTGTTAATTAATTACGTTGACAAACTTCAGGGGGTGATTCTTTGAAAGATTTCAGGACGAAAAAATTATATAAAAATATGTCCCAAACGGCTTGGTTTTCGAGATACAGGGTGATAAAAATACATTTTTTTCAAGATTTTTTGGACTTAACTTCTACATTTTCGACAACAATCAGTTCAAATCAGGCAAGTACAATCCATTCAATAGTACGCATTCATTCCTCAAATAATTCACAGGGTCAAGTCATGTTCAACCCTTCAGAATTTTTTTTTCCGCTGTTACTGACATATTATGAGACAAGAATAATCGATGTTGTTTCATTTAACATCTTTTTGTTCTCTTGTAGTTTTTTATTTACTTGTACGGTTCAGGAGCTACAATGCGAACATTTTCCAGTATCACATAACATAAAGAAATTTGAGAAACAAATATTCTCACAAATATTCTCACAAACTTCGAAAGGTGATTATTTGAAAGTTTTCAGGACGAAAAGTTCAAATAAACATGTCCCAAACGCCTTGGTTTTCGATATACAGGGTGATAAAAATAAATGATTTTACAAGGCTTGACCCTCTGAATTATTTGAGGAATGAATTTTTTTGTATCATGCGTACTATTGAATGGATTGTACTTGCCTGATTTGAACTGATTATTGTCGAGAATGTCGAAGTTAACTCCAAAAATCTTGAAAAAAATATATTTTCATCACCCTCTATCTCGAAAACCAAGCCGTTTGGGACATATGTTTATATGATTTTTTCGTCCTGAAACCTTTCAAAGAATCACCCCCTGAAGTTTGTCAACGTAATTAATTAACACCCTGTATATGTATAGCCCGGGAGGCAGCGACAGAAAATTTAACCTTATTCCTACAAAGCTAGTTTGTTGTTTCGATATAACAAGTGAACAAAATGAAAGTCTACCCCAATGATATGTTGCGTTCATATACAGTGAGTTTCAAAAAGTTTGCACCATTCGGGAAATTTTCATTATCCATTTTCCAGAAAATTTTATTCTTAATAAAAATTGGTGCATTGCAGGATATTTGCATTTGGGTTATCAAAATTATAAAAAATAGAAAAAAAAATAGAATTTTGATCAAGTCTATTTTTTGTTCTACCCTGTACACCGTTTATAAATTTAGAATATTGATAACTCAAATAGAAATATCCCGCAATGCACCAATTTTTATGACGAATAAAATTTTCTGACAAATTGATAATAAAAATTTCCTGAATGATCCAAAAAAAACTCACTGTATATGAACGTAACATCATTGGGGTGGTACATCCTCTTTTTGTTCACTTGTTAAATCGAAACAATAAACTGACAAAAAACTAGCTTTGTAGGAATATGTGCAAATTTTCTGTCGCTTTTTATACCCTGCGGGTTATCAATTTTGAAATCTCCTGCGAACACAATAATTTTGAACAATAATTTTGAACAATAATTCTGCGAACCATTGAACAGCCCATTCCTCTAGCCACGTAAAAATTGATTTTGAATTTTGATTTATTTTTTCAGCTTTAACCCCGTTAGAATATCTGGAAGATAATGTTCACATAACGTCAACGAGAAAGCTTCTATATAATTGTATTTTTGACAAATTCAAAATTGAAACAAATGATGAAACTCACTACGAGAGTCGAATTTCAGGAAAGGTGAGTAATATTATTTCAAGTGAGATCAATTAGTTAAATATGTTCTATATTTCTTTCAGTCGTTGAGCTTTTCTTTGGACTTATTGATGGGTAAACCCCTCACCCCAGAACAGTTGAAATATTTCAGAGAATTAGTTGATTGGAATGAAACCGATACATTAGGATTCAAAACTTGCTGTGGAATTTTTGCTCTGTGTGAAAGGATATTGGCCTCACAATTCTGTCCTCAATTACCCGACAGAAAAGTCGATCCCTGTCATGAGGTGGGTTTCATCAAGTATATCGTAGCTTCATTATGACTTGTACGAATGCGTAGAATGGCCAACAACAAAATATTTTTCAAAACATTTGGAATTGCCAGTTCAAAGTGACAATTGCCAGTTCAAAGTGACAATTGCCAGTTCAAAGTGACAATTGCCAGTTCAACATGATAATTGCCAGTTCAAAGTGACAATTGTCAGTTCAAAGTGACAATTTCCAGTTCAAAGTGGCAATTGCCAGTTCAAAGTGACAATTGTCATTTAAAAGTGATAATTGTCAATTTAAAGTGACAATTGTCAGTTCAAAGTGGCAATTGTCAATTTAAAGTGACAATTGTCAGTTCAAAGTGGCAATTGTCAGTTCAAAGTGACCATTGTCAGTTCAAAGTGGCAATTGTCACTTCGAAGTGGCAATTCCAAATGTTTTGAAAAATATTTTGTTGTTGGCCCTTCTACGCCTTCGCAGACTTGGTAGTTGAAATAAATAATTTACATGAAACTGACTGAAAGTCAAAAACCCCCCTACAAAGAGTACAAAAAGACCAATTTTATGAAAGCGATAATCATAACAACAGCAGGAAGGTAATAAACTCCTGAGTTCATAGTTTTCACATATAAATCATAGTATTAAAAAACTAGAGACCCGCTGTTATAGTAATATGCACCGAAAAGTAAAAAATAACCTTTAAATTAGTATATTAAAAACACGCGCAATTTTTCGCAAATGTTTGAAGGATTAGTTATCCGCGAATACATTAGTTTATTTTTCCAATTGGTGTACTTTGAAATCATAAGTACTGGTTTTATTATTACAAATAATGGAAATGAGAACTTAATATAATGTAAAATGGTTGAATTTGTGATGTGACATCAGTATACCTTTCGTTAACGTTTGAATGAAAGTTTTGCATTAGTTTGTAATATTTTATTTGACGTTACAAGGTACTTCTGTCAGATCAATAATCATAAAATTGTCATTTCTACTTCACAGTTCTCTTGTTGTTATAGCCATGGTAACTTTCAAAAACGCGCGTTCTTGAAAGTTCGATTTGCACACGCTGAGTGTGCTTTAAATAGGTAAAAAAGGGCACGACGATTTTCTAGGCATGCTATCATTAATGATCTCATTAAACGTGCTTTATCAACAGCGGACATTTTTTCTGTCCTGGGACCACTGGGAATTCGCTGCGATGATGGAAAATGACCTAACGAATGACACTCATTCCTTGGAGTCATGGAAAACCTTTCATGTAGGATTTTACCTTCGTTGAAACCGTTGCATTTTCACACATCATGGCGTCGTCCAAAGTGTCAGGTAGTGCTGCAGGTTCAGCAGAAGAAGTCTAGTTCAAAAAATATTCGACTTTGAAGGACCACTACTTGTTTTATCCAGTAGCTATCGAAATTTTACGGAGTTTTTGGTTATTACACTTCAGAGCTGATAAATCATATTGGAAAAAAAATATCGAGAATATCAGACGATTCCAGAGCAACAAAATTTCTGATCTAGAGAGTTAGTATTGCGTTACAAACGGGAAATGATGAAAGGGGGGAAGATGAAATATTCATATATCCCCAATATTTATATTCACCTGCTTCAAAAATCACTGATTCTCTTACATCTACAAAAATTTTATGCAACAGCCCTATTTTTCATTCATTTGCAGTAAGTTCCACCGACAAAGACCATCATAACGATAACAAATCTTGGATTATGGCCAATGATACTTCAGGACTAGATCCGTCCTCAACAAAAGAAGTTGGTTTGGCTACTCCAAAACTCACAAGTTATGCACAACTCATGTCCAGTAACCTCAACTCAGGTTCTTTATCACGCTACAGTAACAGAGACAACCACTTTATTACGGATCACTCAAAAGAAGTTAACAGCGGCGACAGCAGCGAGGATAGCTTATTCAGCATCAACAGGCCTGTAGTACATAGTTCTGTCAAAACACTTGGTCTTAATGGGTTGGAAAATATTGGCAACACTTGCTTATTTATGAACAGCGTTATTCAGTGTTTGTAGAATACTAGATGGTTGCTGGAGTATTGGTATTGGTAAGAATGTATGGTTACTGATGCGCTGCGACCTGATCAAATCAATTGTGCCCTATCTTCTTCTGCTATCACAAGGTGTTCTTGTTTACAGCAGCCTTTCAAGCCTCAATTCCTTCAGGAATTTTAGGATTTTGAGGGGCTCTATTCGTGGTATTTCTCCCACAGCCAGCTGTTATGATCCCAGTATGTTCAATCTTTTATGATTCTATCAATATATGATGGGGTGTTTCTAGATGTTCCCCACATAATCTGCAGGTGCTGTCCTCCTCTAAGCCTAGCTTCCATGGGTGTTCTTTGAGTCTACAATGCCCCGTTAGAAATCCCATTATTGTCTTTAGACTAGTTTTGCTGAGGTTAATCAGTGTCTTCGATCTTGCTCGGTTGAAATTGCCGAGGAGATCTTGCTGGAGTATATAAAGAAGGATGCTTGCACCAGTGATATCAACACCATCTCTAACATGAAGGTAGCTCTGATTAAAACATTTGCGGAAGTTATCAAGGAACTGTGGTCAGAAGATTCATGGGATGGAGTGATTAATACAGTTCCTTGAAGAGTCGAATCCAAATATTTGCAACACGTTTCATCAATTATGCCCAGCAAGATAGAGTTTTTACGATACCTGCTGGAGGGACTACACGAAGACGTGAATTAGAGTAACTGATAAACCCAATCTCATGATGACCGAGATTGTAGATATATTAAGCAACAGTGACAAGGCAAGAGAGTCATGGTCGAGATACTTGGGAATAGACAACTTCAAGATAGTAGATAACTTTATTGGACAGCTGAAATCAACATTGAAATGTACATTTTGTTCTCGCTGTTCAGTCACATTTGATAAATTCTGGGACATTTCTATTTTCATTGTAGCTCCTGAACCGAACAAGTAAATGAAAAACTACACGAGAACAAAAATGTGTTGAATGAAACAATATTGATTATTCCTGTCTCATAATATGTCAGTGACGGCGGAAAAAAAAATCTGAAGGGTTCAACAAGGCTCGACTCTGAAAAAAGAGGGGACCCTGTAAATTATTCAAGGAATGAATTATTTTGTATTATGCGTACTATTGAATGGATTGTACTTGCCTGATTTGAACTGATTATTGTCGAAAATGTCGAAGTTAACTCCAAAAAATCTTGAAAAAAATGTATTTTTATCACCCTGTATCTCGAAAACCGTTAGGGACATATGTTTATATGAACTCCCTGAAACATTTCAAAGGTGTATGAGCGATTATTTTCAACATTTACTGAAGAAATTACGGGGATTATGGGTGAGTTGAAAACTGAGGCAGGAGTAAAACCAAGATTTTTCTTTGGCATATCTAAGTGAGAGTGTCTCACTAGTCTAAAATCGTCCAAAATGGTCCAAGGAGGGTACTGATTCCTGCTTCAGTAAAACTATTTCATATCAACTAAAATATCCATGACTTTCGGATCCTCCGTAAATATGGTAGAAGGGTTATGTGAAGTGGGACAAAACACATTTTGGGTACTCAAATACTCACATGTTATATTGGCATGAGGAAGTACAAGTCTTCAGGAACGCTATACACTTTTTCTTTTCCTTCTACTATAATTTTCAGCAAAGTTATGACAAATCTAATTTCCGGCAGGGACGAAATTTTATATCCGAATTCAGTCAGGTTTTCTAAGAAAACGAGTGCATTTTGTGAGAAATTACCAAGTATATTTCTTGTGGAGAATCGAATTATCTTTCGCCTTGTTGGAATTGTTTCTTGATAAAAATCTTATACTTTCCGAAACAACAGCAAAAAAATATATAATTTTTTTAAATAATTTTTTTTGGGATCTACTCCTAATATTTCGGTAAACAATTTTTTTCTAACAATGTATGATGTCAAGAAGTCATGTGCCGAGTTTCAAAGTCATATGATTCATTTTTCAGTTGTGGCTTACATTTGTCTGTGGTGACTGTACTACTAATAAACAAGTTATTCCAGAATCCCACAGATGTGTACCCTTTATAAAACCAATATCTGAGTTCGCTGTGCCGGTGTGGTCTCCGTTGCTAATCCCTGTGTCCGAGACATCAAACTAATTGAAAGTGTCCAACGTCGAGCTTCCAAAGTTGTCATTGGCTCAAACAATATGCCCTATATTACCCGCCTCCAACGCTTGAACTTCTGTGCTTGAACATTCCTTCTCACTACTGGACCACAGAATATTATTCTGTGACTGGACTTACTGGAGTTGAATTCGTGGAGATATGATTGAACTGTTCAAAATAATCACAGGCCGGTATATTTGTACGAAACTCGTACGGATGATCGCCTTCGTGGACACCGATTCACACTCAAAAAGGAAGCGTTCCGCAAATGCTTCAGACAATATACACTTTTCAATACGTCTTTTGAACTATGGAACAAACTACCCGAACATGTGGTTGATTCTCCGTAAGTGAATGCATTCAAGAACGGTCTAGATTAATTTTATTCTACCAACCCTACTATTGTTTCAGATAGATTTGTACTAATGTAAATTATTAACATGATTGTGGAAGGTCATAAACCCAAAAAATCATGTCAAGAATCGGATTTCCTCCACAAAATCAAACTTTCAAGTAAATTATTACTTATTTTACAACCACCACACTATGTACTTCTTCAAAAAAGAGTTAACAAGATATGCTCCTACTCTTGTTTTGCAATAAATAAATAAATATGTTTGTTACCCCAAAAATCAAACATGTATCAAAATGTATCGAAAATGTCAACGGTTTGCTAAATAAGTGCGTTCATATGTGATATGGATATTCATTATTGATTATTTTGTTAGTTGCTATGAAATTTGTTAGTTAAAAATCAATTATAACATGGTGAGAGGCGTAGAAATAACATCCCATATTTTTATATTACGAATCGAACCAATATATATTACCACTGAAATTATATATTTCTGTTTCAGATTGAAAAAGCAGATTTTGATAAGTTACATAAGAAGATAGATGGTTGTAAAGTAGATGAAAGGCTGAAACGCATTTTGCTGTGTATAAAGGAGTCGTGAAAATGTCTCATATTGATAAAGGTGTACATTTTTTCTATTCAATTACATTGTTTTTTATAAAATACTGTTTCAACGATTTTTTCTTAAAGATACAATAATGTCAACCAGACACGATTTTTTTCTACGCTTTTCGCATTGAAAAGTCTGAGTAGGAAAAAATCCTTTCAACTGTAGTGTAGTCCTCCGAACTATGTGGAATATCTGTCCTAACTAACATCTTCCATGAAGAATCATTCCTTTTCCATTTTCTGAACTAAATAACGCAGACTGTGAGACTCATACAGGCTTTTTATGTGGAAGTGTCAACAGAAAATAGGTACATAGGTATAGACACTATAGACTGATTTTGAATGCTTACTCATATCATTTGTTGAATATTAACATCAAACAAAATCCGAAAAGTGTATCGGAGAGTTTCAAATGAATGAAACGAAAATTTTCGACAAAGTCGAATTCAACCAAACTATCCCACAAAGTGAAAAAATTAGGACAAATATCTGTCAGAAAACAACTTCTTCCCCCTACGAACGTTGAATTACATCTGACATCAATTTGTGCAATGTTCCTTCAATGGATACTTCATGAAAACGTTGAAATTGGAAAAATATACAAAGCGCTTGAAGTCTTTTCAACTTCAAAACCCTAAATAGAGAAGTGCCGTCAGCAACTCCTTAGTCGATAATAGTTGTACCTTAGGTTGCAGCACCTTCGGAGTTGCGAAAGAGGCGAATTTTATACAATACATATAAAAAAATACTAGGATCCGAACAACAGCAGATGAGTTTATGTTGGTATTGCTAGGATGGTGACTGATGCGCTGCGACCGGATTAGATCTATTGTGCCCCATCTTCTTCTGCTATCACAAGGTGTGCTTGTTTACAGCAGCCCTCCAAGCCTCACTTCCTTCAGGAATTTTAGGGTTTTGAGGAGGTCTACTCGTGGTATTTATCCCACAGTCAGCTGGTATGATCCCAGTATATTCAATATTTTATGATGTACAGCGTAACACTCCATCAATATATGGTGGGGTGTTTCTGGATGTTCCCCACAGAATCTTCAGGTGCTGTTCTCCTCTAAGCCTAGCTTCCTTAGGTGTTATTCGAGTCTGCAATGCCCCGTTAGAAATCCCGTGATTGTCTTTAGACTAGTTTTGCTGAGGTTAATCAGTGTCTTCGATCTTGCTCGGTTGAAATTGTCGAAGAGATCTTTGGCCTGCCTCAGCCCTGGCAGTCTTAGCCAGTATGTTGATCTCATTGCTTCATCAGCTTTTTTGAGTTCTTCTCGAGAGTAATATTTTCCAAGTCCGCAGAATGGTTCTGGCCCGATAAATGGCGTTGATGCGCCTTTTCGTGCCAGGGTGTCTGCTTGTTCATTGCCCTCCACTCCGATGTGCCTCGGCACCCAGAGGAGGTTCACCTTGTTGTTCCTGCCTAGATCATTAAGTTTGTCTAGGCATTCCCAAACCATCTTCGAGTTGATGTTAGAAGAGCTCAACGCTTTGATGGCTGCTTGACTATCGGATAGGATCACGATTTCCTTGTTCCGGTATTTCCTGTTGAGATTGAACTGAATGCACCTTTTTATGGCGTAAATTTCCGCTTGAAAAATGCTGGGGAACTGGCCCATGGGTTCCGAGTATTTGGTGTGAGGCCCAAAGACTCCTGCTCCAGTTCCCCCAAGAGTTTTGGACCCGTCTGTGTACCAAGTTATGATATGTTTATGTTACTTTGACCAGGCTTCTCTCATTCATTCCACTATTGCTAAAAGCTTCGACCAATTAGAGCACAAGCAATCCAATATGACACTCAACTTGGCTGAATGTACAGCCACACAGTTCCAAAATGAGGTAGCGTAACTTTTGCAACAGGATCGAGCAACCTTGGATCGGCCGCATCGGACGCAAAGAAATGAAACTGCCGGTACTACTTTAGGGTCAGTTCTATAGGTTCCAGTTGAATTATAGATGAATAACTAATAGCATAGAATGTAAATGAAGATTATTAAGGTTCGGTTCATCAATATCCCGTTGGCATAGTTTGACTCTCGGCTTAATTTGTGACTAGTGGTTAGGTGAAATTCGTTCAAATAAAGGAATAAACCCACAGTCTAACCAACAGTCACGTATTAGCAAAGACATCTGACTGACCATTATTGAGTCATCTGATGAATCTATAACACTGGCCTTCATTCAGTTAGGGAATACTCTACTGCAGCATATCATGTGTAAAGGAATTATGAAAACTCATTTTGAATTGTATCTGATATTTTGGTTATTTAATTCATAAAGCGCGAGTTGGTCCCTTGAACTGCGATTATTATTATTATTATTATTATTATTATTATTTGTACCAGACTTTGGTCTTTGGTTAAAGTGTAGTATTGATCAGAATCAACTCCAGAACCATAGTTGTTCAATTGTTGTACCTTTGTACCATCTTTGAATGGTTTTTAAAAGTTGAATTTATCTGTTTCTTATTTAAAACTAAAAAATACCTAAAATCACTGATTGACCTAGCATTTTTTGTGATAGGTAACTACCATTCTTGTTTCAAAAAAACATGGAAAATATCAGACTTTTTTCAATTTTACTTGTCTAGTGCCTACTACTAAAACCTTCAATTCTTGGGTTACTTAATTGTTTCCAGATTCTCCTCATTTTTTCTTTTCCATAACAGGGCCTTTGGCCTAGCCCGAATATTTCTCCATGACATCCTCCTAGAGATGGCTAATTTTAAATTTCCACCAAGTGACAACCCCGTATTTCAATTAAAATATAAAATTCAAGTTATTTTATATACCAGTCTCTAATAATGCACTCCTACTAGTGAAAACCGAATTTATTCCATTTTGGAGTTTTTTCGGATAGTTCAAATTTAAAATTCTTCGAAAAGTGAAAATTTTTAGGTCAATAACGGAATGTAAACAAATAATACAAAAGCACATGGCCACTTGAAATAATAAAGAACACATATATCAGACCAAGATGGATATACAACAATCGTTTCGACAGACGACAAGGGAGTACTTGTCGTCTACTAATGGTGAAAAAGTTGGCTATTTGCAATACACACACAATTGCAGTATAACTTTACCAAAATCCTATATATAAGCGAATTAAAGTCCGATTGTGCCTTCGGAATCGTCAGAATGTAGGCAATTTGCAACACATATACAATTGTTCAATAGGTTTGGAATCACCAAAATCGTCTAAACGACACGATTGAGGTCCAATCGGTACTTCGGAATCCCAGGGCTGATATATTTCCTCTTATATTTGACAGTGATCGGCCCCTGGAAGCCTAGCTCTAACTCATTGAATTCATTACATTGTTCGTGTGATCCCTTTGGACCTTTAGACAACTCCTTTAAACGCTTCTGGGAGATTGAAAAGATGCCCAGAATATGTGAAACCATTTCTGAAGATGATCTATGTGAAAAATTATTCACCTCAACTGTTTCTCGCACTCCGTTAGGCAGGTTTATTGTTTCACTTCTTCTCATTCATTCGAACCCCAATTCACTTGAAATTGCCCTCCGTCGTTTTTTTCTCGCTGGAATGCCGGTTGAAGAAAGATAACAGTATTGTGATTTCATGCTAGATTACCTCGCTCAACAACACATGTCACTCATCGAAAAACCTGAGGACACTTCCAATAGTTTTTTCATTCCTCACCATTGTATAATTCGTCCGGAAAGTGCAAGTACTCAGTATTTGATGCTTCTTGTAAAAATTCGGATGGCACATCTCTCAATGACACTTTATTTGTCAGTCCCAAATTAAAGAGTGATATAGTGACACTCTTGCTCAATTTCAGAATGCATCCTATCTCGTTGATCATTGGAATTCGCCAAATTCTAGTGTCGTGGAACCACCGGAAATATCTGGAGATTTTGAGACGATCCGCATCAGATCAACCGGTTCAAGACTTCATCCTAAACACGGTAACTTATGGCGTTAGTTTGTCTCTTTTTCTTGCCATCAGAACTCTCCTTTGTCTAGTTGAGGAAGAGGAAAAAACTTTCCGTTAGCTGCCACAGCCATACAAACTTTATTCTATGTGGACGATATTGTTACTAGTTGCAAAAATCCTTCGAAGAAGCCCAAGCCCTGAAGTCACAAATGATTTCACACCTTTCCAGAGGAAGATTCAAGCTTCATAAATGGAACAGTAATTATTCAGCCTTGCATTCTCTAGAGAAACCCACGAAGTCCACTTCACTCGATTTTGATAACAGTTCTCCCATTCGAGTCTTGGGTTTACAATGGAATTCTTCCCTTGATGTTTTCACATTTATCATCTCTTCCCAGAAGCTACTTTGTACCAAAAGAAACATTCTCTCTGAACTCGCTCGTACTTTCGACTTGGGTTCCTCACTCCCCTCACATTATTCGCTAAAAAACTCATTCAACATCTCTAGACTCTTGGAATTGGCTGGGACGACTATCCTCCAGCCGATGTTGTGGCTACTTGGACCCGATTCAAGTCTGAACTTCCCTTTTTCTCCAACACTGAGATCTCTCGACATGTATTCCATCATTTTCAAGTATATAACATCCTGCACCCTTCATGGGTTAGCTGATGTCAATGAATAGGGTTACTCGGCTGATGATTTATGGGTGTCGAGGGCATCCGTGTTCAACTAATCTGTGCAAAATCGAAGGTGTCACCCTTGGATACTATGCTCTTCTTTCATTTATTTTCCCCATATTCCGTGCGAACATGTTAGTTGATGACATGTTTGCTTGGTCGGACTCCTCCACAACTCTTTTTGGATTCGCTCATCTCCCCATAAATGGAAGACTTTTGTGAGCAATCGCGTGAGTCATATTCAAGAAAACTTTGCTCCCAACCTTTGGCACTATGTCCCTTCCGAACAGAACCCTGCAGATTTCGCATCTCGAGGCGCTTATCTCGGCTCGTAAACTATTCCCAATGGTGGGTGGGGCCATCTTGGCTTCTAGGCCCCCTCCTCAACCTGGCCTTCCTATGACAATCCCGTCGAAATCTGCTTTCCTGAAGAGAAAAGAATGGACCTTGTCACGCAAGTAGAGGTTTATTTCCTAGATGCACTTTTGTGCAAATAAACTAGCAACATAGCTAACTTACCAACTAATGTTGAAATGAAAGATAAAGTATTCAAAATGATTTATTCAAAGTATAGTGGCTCGCCTCTATAGCTTTTTTGGTTTTGCAGATATTGAAATGAAATTTGGAGGATCTCTATGAGACTCAAAACTGAATTTTTTGACAAGTGACTCAGATTCGTACAACTTTTGGTGTCACCGGAATTGATATGAAGTTTTGATTTTTAAATGAGACACCCGGTATATTTTCACCATTTTTGTCTTCATATGACATTCTGGATACAACTATGTATCACTTATTACTTTTTGTGACCATATTTTTTTTAATTTCAATATTCAATTTTTAATCTAGAGGGCTATGGATACGTTCAAATTATTAATTTTAGTCCTAAAGTAGGTACTGGGAAAAATATAACTTTGCGGTTTTCGGTTGAAATGCATCTGCTGTGTAAAATTTAGTTTTTAATTTGTTCCCACTATTTTATTTTCAAAGGACAATATAGTGGCTAGTCGGGTCAAAAAAAATATTGGAGGATTTGTATACGACTTAAAACTGCATTTTTTGACATGGAACTCAGCTTCAGCAAGTTCTAACGTTTTTGTGGAATATTGTTTTCAGTCAAAATATTTCTGCTTTGTACATAACATTCAATTTCAAAATTTGTATTACTAATTTTTTCAAATGGATATTTTGTGAATTTCATTACGATTATGTTGATACCGCTACACGGTTCAATCAAACGTTCGTTAAAAAAACTTGAAAAGATTACTTAAGATCTTTCTTAAAATTAAACATCAAGTCAGATTAAAATGATATTGAGATACATTGGGTAACCTGTGACCACAGAACTCAAAGAACCCTGTGACCTACGTAACTGATAAAACAAGGTAATCGAGGTAATCAACTCCCCTACTATGACAAAGAATTGAACAACAAATCAAAAGAAAAAGATATAGCCTATAGGCACTTTACAAATAGTGTTGAACACTTAAAAATGAAGCTTGGGAAAATTTCAAAAATATCAGGAATCAATATGTAAATTTACTTAAACAAAAGAAAATTAATTATTATGAACAACAAATAGATGCTTTTAAAAATGAACCTAAACAAATGTGGAAACACTTAAAGATGTTAGTTGGCACAAAATCTGATTTTCATTTCAATAAAATAATTTTTGAAAACGAAAATGATTCAAATTATTTATGTTCAGATAGTAAAGAGATTGCAAATAGATTCAATAATTATTTTATAAACAGTGTCAAAGATATTGCAGATAGTATCAGTTGTAATCAAACATGGTCAAGTCATGGCTATCCAGTAATCAATAATTCGTTAAAAACTTTTAAATTAATAACAATGGTGCAATTACGGAAAATTATATTTTCTTTAATCAATAAGGTCAGTAACCTTGAAATAGTAAATGTGCAGTTTCTAAAAGAAACATTTGACGTTTTCGGACATGTTTTGTTAAATTTTATTAATACTTCTCTAGAAAAGGGTACATTTCCTGAACAGTTTAAAATAAGTACTGTAACACCAATTCCGAAGGTAAAAAATTCAATAGACTCGGTTAATTTCAGGCCAATAAACACTCTACCAACACTTGAAAAAATTCTTGAGATTGCTGTGTATGAACAAATTGAGGAATATTTCAATGCCAACAATTTTTTTCTTGGTCTTCAGGCAGGCTTCCGTAAAGGTTATTCTTGTGAAACATCACTGCAACATACAGTTACAAGCTGGAAAAAAGCATTAGATGAAAACAAGATTACTGTTGCAGTGTTTCTTGATCTAAAGAGAGCTTTTGAGACTATCGACCGGGAAATATTGTTGGATAAGTTGAGATATTATGGTATAAATGGCACTGTTCTCAATAGGTTTGAGAGTTACTTGAGTAATCGTCTACAGACTACTAAAATCAATTATACTCTATCTGAAAAAATGTCAAATGATATAGGAGTCCCTCAAGGGAGCGTGTTAGGACCGCTCCTATTTATTATATATTTAAATGACATGTATCATGTTCCTGGTGCACACTCACTCAGTTTATTTGCAGATGATACTCTATTATTCTATTCTGACAGTAGTTTAGAAGATTCCATTAACAACGTAAATAACTCTCTGGCGCGCATTCAAGACTTTTTAAAAGTTAATAAATTAAAACTGAACGTAAATAAAACCAAAGCGATGGTCATCGCATCCAGATACAAACTATTTAATATTGACTTGAATTTAATCAATATTCACATTAATGGTGAACCGATTGAATATCAAATATTTGGGATTTATTATTGACAACTCTCTATCTTTAAATAAACATGCTGATTATATAATCAAAAAAATATCTAAGAAACTTTTTTTCTTCTCAAGGATTTCCAGGTGTATGAGTATTTATGTCAAAATTACTACATATAACTGTATAATTCGACCACATTTTGATTATTGTGCTACTTTGCTGTATTTATTTAATCAAAACAAAACATCACAATTGGAAAAACTACAAAATGGTGGTATGCGAGAGTAGGAGATTTGAGCCGGTTCTGGGCCTCCCCCCACCACTATGACGTCATCAGTGACCTTGACCTATGACCTATGACCTCGACCTATGACCTTGACCCATGACCTTGACCTTGACCTATGACCTTGACCTATGACCTCGACCTATGACCTCGACCTAGGACTTGACCTAGGACTTGGGCTTGCCCTTAGCCTTGACCATGATGTATATTGTTGGGAGATTATAATGACTTGGATTTTTTTTTCATACACGGACAAGTACTTTTTCCAAGTACTTAATTTATTTTTCTTACCTCAATGTCTTCCATGTCCTTCATGTATACTTACTCTGCCATTGTGTATGACCCTTATGTGTGGAGTACACATACAAATCTATACCGAAGTATAGAGAGGGTACAACACGTCTGCACACCACGGAGATCCAGTCAGATATGTGAACTCTGATTACTCTCCAGTGATGTATACCTTGAGATGGTGGTGGGAGGAGGGGTCGCGTGACGCTATGCGCATCCACCCTCGCTCTCGATAGGGTGGGTTGGATCCGCGCTGACGTCACACACCCATACGCTGCGGTGACTCATCGACTACTATTTACTCTCCGCCCTCTATCGATGCGATGCAAACTCGCGCATGGTGGGGGCTTTGTATCATACATGTTTCATAAGTCTGTGGTGGGGGGTGGTTCACTATCTATTATAAAAGAAGTTGGTATGGTGATATGAAATCAGAAGTTGTATACCTAGCAGTCGAGCAGTCAGCAAGAGTAGTGAAGTTATTCAGTGCCTACACAGTGAGAGAGATCAGTGAGTGTGTTTTTCTATTGAAAATTATTTATATTTTCCATATATATTATCATCATGTCAGTTCCAAAAGTAGATTTACAAAAAATCAATTCTATAATTAAACAAGAGATGGAAGTGTTAGAGCAAAAAGTAATATCATCTTTGCCACTGAATGAAGCTTACCCAATTAAGACGATGTCAGTTTGTTCTACCCGGTTTGGTAAATCCATTTTATTTATACTACTTGATGTAAGCAATGATACATTATTCAAAACATGGCTGCCAAAACGCGTTTCAGAACAATTTACCGATGATGATGTAGCATGCATCAATTCATCAGGTGGTAAATATACAGTAGCATATTTGGGTCAGAGTCCACAAAGCTTTGCCGGCATGAAAACGAGATCGTTGGTCAAATTTGATCTCACTGAATAATTGTAATATATAATTTCCACTTGTCATATCTTCTAATTCTGATTCTTTTATATTATAGGTGATAATTGTAAGGAAAATATAAAAACTTTTCATACATTGTTAAACACACTCTTCGGTGGAGACATCATCAAAAGTCTAATGTGAGTAGTACTGATTATTTTTGTAGCATTCTTATTTCAATAATTTCTCATTGATCATATCTTCATTTTTGAAAAATGTGGATGATGTATGCAAGTCAACACTGGACCGAAGCCATAGACATCTCTTCCGCCGTTGAAAGGTTAACTTCTGAGTTGCGTGCTTTGAGCGAGGATGCTCACCACGCCACCATTTATGACCTGAGCGTATGCTATGATGAAGAAAGGATCCAACACTGTATGCGTGATTACGAGAACTACAAAAAGGGTGTGGATCTCTGCGAGAAATATACAGATGGTTCTTTCGATCTACATCACCTCTGCGACGCAATGATTGAATGTGAGCTGAAAAGATTTCTCCACCGCCTCCTACCATACCTACCTGAAGACATCATCAAAAAGTACCAACTGGATGATGATGATAGTGAAATCGAAGAAGGAGAAAATTATGATGAAGATGAAGAAGAAGTTATATTAGATTGTTTGTACATACCTAAGACTATTTGAATTCTAAGCTAATGATATTTGAATAAAAAAACATAAAAATTTTTTACACATGTTTTATTTACCTATTTCTCTTTTACATGAATAAAGAAAGAAAAATGAAAAAAATGTGTGTGTGTGTGTCTTCATCAATATCTGCAGTGAACTGAACCATCCAATGCATTGTATGTCAAAAATGTATCATGCAGAATGAGTGCATATACTTTGGTGTTGGCTGGGAAGTTGACTTTCCTAGTTTCAAACTCGAGCTTAATATCAATAGTTGATGATTTTGTGACATTCGGCTGATGTGAACAATCAATGATGAATAGTGGATTTTGTCGAAATTGACCAATGTCCATGAGAGGTTCACTCATATCTTTATCATAATAACTTCGTTGAAAGTTCTCATAGGCATAATAAGCCGAAGTATCGAGTTTTTTATCGAAATCCAAATTCCAACGTTCATATGGGTATACTTCAGAGTTCAAGTACACACGAATGTTATTGATATCAGCAGTTGTGAATTTAGTGATGTCCTTTGTCCTGTCTTCAGAAGTGGTAGTGCTTTGGAATCCAATGATGATGTAACGAGGTGTTTCAAGGGCGTTGGTTGTCTTGATAGCCCATATGTCTGAAGACGTGCCACGTAGTGATGGAAGTTCATAGAGATCCCACATGCGATAAGCCAACTTGATTTTAGCATTCAGACCGCTTTTGTTGATTCTATTTAAAAGTTTGAGCTTGTGCTTATCTTCTGGCACTATGTGTCTTATTTTCCACTCAATTTTATTGATTTCCAAATCAGCATCAACCTCACCAATATATGAGTTCTTGAAGGATCGAGCGATTATTAAAATCATTTCTTGTTTGGCATTCAAGATACTTTTGTTGTAATCTTCAGCGAAACCCATCAAATATTTCAGTGGTAATTTACCACTGAATACGTGACTAGTTGTATCCAAGATATCCTGTTTAGTTTCCGAAAGTCCCCATCCAGTTGTCAATAAAGTGTTAGCATGCGATTGTCCAAATGATATCATATTCTTCATTGTAGATGTTATCCCCGGCTTCCTGACCACAGCAACTTGTTCACCACCCATTTCGTAGCGAATTTCATCAAAAAGGAAGGCGATTGCATTATTCGAGAGATAACATAATTTTGTTTCATCTTTAGGTGTGAATTTACCCTCTATATAAATGAAACTCTCAGCAATGTCAAGTATAACGTCTTGATTATTGATTGCAATTCGAATTTCATCTGAATTCCTAAACAATGGTGATCCATATGGTTTATATGTATGCTCATGTAAACTTGTGAGGGAATGATCGAGCATCGGCTCGTCAAATATATTCAACTTTTCACTATTTGTTTCGAGCACCATTGTTCCTTACTTTCAGTCCAATTGATTTCAAAAATTTGAGATCTCTCAGCGAGAGAGCAGTGTGGTGTGCTAACTGTTTAGCGTACACTTTTGGAATGAGCCTTTTTCTATTCGAACCTTCCTTTTTAGCTATTTGTGGAATGTTTTCAAATCCTTGTCGATTCTGTCTATTATAACAAAAACCCATAATAGTTATTAGATTTTTTTCAATTCCAAAATTATAACAATCTCTTCTGCACTTCCAAAATCAATGAGATTATTATTATGATCCAAAATACGCACTGTGATGTTGTGAATCAACTGACGACCTTCTGGACTGATGGGCATATATATAATCTTGTGTGGTTCTTTTGTGAGATTGAATCCAGGCTCCACATCGATATCGAATGAAAAAAGAATGTGGGATTCTTCATTGTTTATGTATGAACCAGATATAATGTTGCAATCTAAGCGGATTAGTCTCACAGTTGTTATATTTATCGGATGTGAGGATTCGTGTATCTGATTCGGTTGAAATCTATCAAAATTAAAACCCATCATCTTTGCTATGGAATTCGGATGAGTTAGATCAATTTCATATTTTGATCGCATCTCACATTTGAAAGTATTATTATTGGCATGTAGGTAGAATATATCATCTGCATTGGTATCGTTTTGATTTTTCCCATGAAACAATCGAAACATGATATGTTTCTGAATAACTGCATTGATCTCATCTATTTCATAGGCACCACATGGAATTTCAATTGTGTACTTCTGAAGTATTGGTGAACTTATATCACTGATTCTAAAACTGATCACATTGTTTTTTTCAGTTATATTATTTACTGTGTTGCATCCATAGAATCCTAAAAGTCCCAATCCATAACGACTGTTTCTATCCAATTCAACGGGTGGGAAAAAGTCTGCACTCAAGACACTCGTCCCGACAGCTTGTAGTTCGAACTTCCGTGACATGACTGATACATTTTATGGATTTCACTTCAATTTATTGTTGTCTACAACACACTCGGGACAACCTACGCTTTTTCGGAGATGGTTCATCAATATCCATTTCATTTTTATTAGCACCAATATTCATATCCTTTATATTGCAATAACAGCAGAATATTTTTCGAGGTATAGGACCATCATTCACATCAGAATCTGAAACGCTTTCGCCGTCAAGATTGTGGTGGTCATTGCAATATCTATATTTCATTATATCAACATCATCTTGTAGACTTTTAGGTAACTTTTCCCAAACAGAAGCAATCTCATGTGCAGCGCATGCGAGTATCACTTCCTTCGGCATATTTGCAAGCATCACTCGATCCATTCTTGTCAAGGTCCGATATTTTGAATACATTTTGAGTGATAATCCCATCGTCCTAATAGCCTCTCGAGTCATTGCTGGAGTTTTATCCATTCTATAATAATTCAGAGAGAAACTTCAGGCACAAGTGACCGCAGAAAACTGTGTTGAACTTCTGCTGGCGATCATAGTTATATAGAATTTTCACTTTCGAACATTTCTGGAAGTATTGAATCAACTCTATTGGTGGGGGTAGATTTCCAAAACTATCAAAGTATGTAATGTCTTTCCCACATTTGCTGTATGCCACCCAATGTGTTCCCGATCCTCTTATTCCATCTAAATTGACAATGGCGGTCTCGCGGTGTCGTGGACCTCTAGTGGGTAATGTATCACGCATGAAAATACCGCGAAAGTATGGAATTTTCATTTTCTTGGCATAATAAGTGAGATCGATGTCGGTGAGAGGTTTTCGAGGTAGGGAATCAACTAGTTTTTTGGATTGTATGGTTTCAAATAGAGTCCGAGTCCTTTACGGTAAGGTTTAAGGTATATACCACTACCACTTTTACCCAATGCCACACTTTCCATTTTCCTATTATGACGATTCGCTTCGATCAGGGCGGTTCTGCTTGCTTTTGCTGAATTCACAGCTCTGGTGATGCCTGCAACAGCACCAGCTAAACTTCCGAGCGCAGACAATCCAGCAAAAATTGGTATCAATGGTAGAATCCCTCCGACTTTAGGTATTGGAATTATGCGAGGCGTGCGGATCGTTTTCTTTCCACCGGCAGCTTTGAGGTATTTACGTGCTGCATGCAATGCCACTACGGTGGCTTTTTTCAAATTATTCGTCACAAATTGCTCACCCCCAGCTTTTTTCAGTACATTCCGCACTTTATGAACCACCCCAGAACCAAAGGCGATTTTTATGAGATTATTTTTCTTCTTCTTCGGTTGATTTCTCTTCTTTTTCTTCGGTTGATTCCTCTTCTTTGTCTTCACAGTAGTACTACTACAACCCATACCGAAACGTCTCTTTGATTTCATAATGTTGGTAACGAGTAGGGCAGCTATTCTTTCCCTAATACCAGCGTCCTTCGATTTAACCCTGTTCCAAGCTGCGTATTCGAGTTCTTTGTCTGCTCTATGTCTCGCTGTGAGATCAGTTAGATGATTCAAATATTGAATATCGTGTTGTTTGCATGCAATATCCAATTTATTGATTCCAGGATCTTTGCGGGCTAAACGTTTTTCCAATTTTGTACCGGGTCCACAATACTGATATCCTCCGGGTAAATGTAATTCGAACGGCAATTTGTTTATTAAATTATTAACGAATCCACGACCGCTTTTTCTGCATCCACTACGAACACATCCGTATCGTTTGATGGTACTCATTTAAATGAAATGTTCACAGCATATCATCGCTTACATAGTCTCCAACCACGGTACGATGCGCATTGTGAAGCAGAAAGAAAAGTTTGCTGTAGATAATCTAGATGAAAAATTCGGTTGTGGATTGAATGGACAGAAAGTGTTGCGGCATGGTCCACTACTTCCATCATCTGTTCGAGGACTCATTATCGGACCATCGAATTGTGGAAAGACGAATGCCATGATCTCTCTTTTAACACATCCACAAGGACTGCGATTCACAAATGTTTATCTCTATTCGAAATCACTCAATCAACCCAAATATCAATTCCTACGAAATGTATTGGAACCCATCAAGGGGTTGGGATTTTATACATTCAGTAAGATCATATTTCTGTATGGGACGTCATAAAGATGTTGACTGTTTTTATCTTGCTCAAACATATTCACGAGTGCCCAAACAGTTAGTGCGAGATAATACCAACTTTATCGTAATGTTCAAGCAAGATGAAACGAATCTACACCATATTTATTCGGATCACGTGTCACCCGATGTAACATTTAAGCAATTCCAATTGATGTGTGTTAAATGTTGGGAGGATCAATATGGATTTTTG
This sequence comes from Chrysolina haemoptera, assembly GCA_958298965.1. Taxonomy (NCBI): domain Eukaryota; kingdom Metazoa; phylum Arthropoda; class Insecta; order Coleoptera; family Chrysomelidae; genus Chrysolina; species Chrysolina haemoptera. The sequence continues at coordinate 23,229,230 of OY282595.1, forward strand.
GTCATTGATAAGGATAGAAAAATGCATGAAGGTAGATATCGCATGGGGTTCGATAGTTTTATATATCCATGATAATACAATACGCATTCAATCGATCGCTGAATTGCATAGAGGTTACTTCAGTGTATTCTCTCTCTTGTGAAGCAAAATGAAGACAAAAAATGATAAAGTAGTTGAAGATAAAAACAATGAATTGAATTTGAAACGCCAACTTGTTGAGACAACAGAAGCTGTACGGCAGAAATTTAACTCTATCAAGAGTGGACTTATTGAAAATCGAATGGCGCTTGAAAAACTCTATGATCCCATAATGAAGCCATTAAATGTTCTTTCTTCAGCTGCTGCTACCACGAAACCACAGCCACCACAGCCGACGTTTTCGATGAAGCAAGTGAATTCTCAGTCTACTCCAATAAAAGTTAGGAGTACTTCAGTGGGAAATAATTCATCATATAGTAGTGAATTATCATCTGTTGACAGTGAGACAGATACCATCAAAGAATTCGGAAAAGATGAAAAGTCCGTATTTGATAATTTTGAAGACAATACTGGAGATGTTTTGAAAAGACATTTGGAAAATGTCAAAACTAAGAATGCAGCTTATGACAGAATATTTGGCATACGGTTAGATCCTACTACACAAAAACTGAAAATGGGGAGTCACAATGTACGTTTCAGTGATGGAAATATATTATTTTGGAACAAAAATAAAACACGAACACATGAATTCCCAAGTAGTCTGGAGTTATACAACATGATTTTTTTGAAAAACCCACCTGAAGTTGATGATGATGATGAAGTTCGTCATACATATGCTAAAATATTGAGGCTAACAAATGCACCTTACAAACAACATCTACTGCGAAATGGTTTCAAACACCCGAAATCTAAAAAATTCCGTGAAGTTATTAAACCTATACTAAACTTATCACATTATCAGACGACCAGAAGTAGGACAAAAAAGGTGAAGGGTTCCATCGAATGAAAATGCAGAAAATGTATGATCCCAAACCTGCGAATTATGTTTACTGGAATTCACCCAAGGAGTTAGTCGCTCGTTTGCGGCTATTGATATCTTCAAAGTCAGCTGGACACACTGGACATGATAATGAAATAATTTCCATAATTGAAGAATTACGTGAGGAAGGTATAATAATCTAATACATCAGCAAAAATGATCAGTTTGTTCTCATTATATGATGCCGTAACATTGTCAAATTGTTTGTCTGAATGAAAACAAATAAGTGATTGCGAGGAGATGGATAATGAAATAAGTGATGTCAAACGACAAGTTGTCAATGAGTTACATAAGCCGGCAAGACGTAATTTCATCAGAAGAACCACCACCGTCAAAGGTTTTGCAGATCTGTGGCAAATAGATCTTGCCGAATTACAACCTTATGCTAAACATAACAAAGGATATCGATATGTTCTTGTGGTCATTGATTGCTACTCGAAATATCTATGGACGAAGCCGATTAAAAATAAAACAGGTAGTGCTGTAACCAATGCAATGGAAGATGTGCTGAAAGAAGCCAACTATTCCCCGAAACATCTACAAAGCGATCAAGGATCAGAATTTTTCAATAGTTCTTTTTCATTTTTGATGCGAAAATATAAGATCAACCATTATTCAACATTCAGCACCATGAAGGCGGCCATAGCTGAAAGAGTAATTCGAACAATAAAGACGTGGCTTTATAGAGAATTTTCAGCGATGGGACACAACAAATGGTTGAATATTCTTCCAATCATAACAAGCAAATATAACAATAAGGTGCATCGTACAATTGGTATGAAACCAATCGATGTTATGCCAGCAACAAAACTGAAATTCAAAAGTTCCAAAGTAATCCCTCGAAGAAAACAAAGTATTTCCAAATTTCGAATGAATGATATTGTACGTATAAGCAAGTACAAGAATATTTTCGAAAAGGGTTACACTGCCAATTACACAACAGAACTATTCAAAATTGTTAAAATTAACCAAACATACCCCATAACTTATATTCTTGAAGACATGGATGGGAGCCCGATTAGAGGATGTTTTTATGGAGAAGAATTATTGAAAACGCAAAATCCTGACGTATACCTAGTTGAAAAAGTGTTGAGGAGTAAAGGAAATAAACTATACATTAAGTGGTTAGGCCTTCCAAGCGGAAAGAATTCATGGTTACACAAAAGTGCTATGGTTTAATATTTGAATGAAATTGTATTACTTATTATTCTCACTAAGCTGTAAGATTATTAATAAACTATAGAAAATATAGAACTATTTTTGAGTTTTTTTTCAAAATGAATAAATCATGAAGTGGTGAACGTTGCCCCAACCAAACGCAACGCCCAGTGTATGCCAAAACCGAAATAATCTGCATACTCCTCCCCACTTCATAGATTTTTGAAAAAGTCTTTCATTTCAACTCACAACATTGATAACATTTCATAATCCTCAGAGCTAATCACTATCAGATTGGAATGCGTGATCAAACTCTTTTCGCCACTTATCACGTACAGATGCTACCATATCAAAAAGTTTAGTGGACTCCTGAAGCTCAATCTCAGCTTGCATTTTCAAACAAAGGGCGGACTGATTCTTCTGTGTGATTTTGAAACGGAGTTTATCTGCATCTTCACACATTTTGATCAGTTCAGCCTTCGATGATACAATCTTTGCATCGAGCTTCTGAAGAACCACCTCGTCGTCCATGCTACCTCTTCGAACATCGTCATCGCATTTGACGATGATAGCTCTCGATTTTACGATGCTGCATTTCGCTTTCTTAAGCATGTCTCCACAACGCTGCAGTGGACCAAAAGAATGAAGCGATACATCTTCCAAATCACCTATCACATTCTTGAAGGTGTCATCTACTTTCTTCTTACGGGGTTTCCGTACACCCTTACTTGTTTTCTTGGGATTTGAAGCAGTAGATGCACACTTTCTCCTAGATGGTTTCGCTTTCGTATCGACACTAAGAGGAGAGAGAAGTGACGGGCATTTTGGTAGTGACAATTGTGAAAGGGTTGGATCAACACTTTCTGAAGGTTCCGGTATATCTCCCATCTTCAGATAATCATCAATGTTATATTCATCGATGAAACCTTCTTGGGATGACAAGTGATATACCGGAATATCTTCAAAACCAAAGTCATCATTTGTTGCAATACATGGCATTGCTTCTTCTTCAGCAGACAAATTTGGTAATGAGTTCATATTTAGCTCGTAGGAATGTGTGATATCAATGGGATGTGGACAGAAATGGTGCTGATGTTAATGCGACTCTAAGTTTTATTCAAACAAGTCGACTGGTACATGCGCACAATGAACATGACAACAAACCACCATAGAAGGAGAGGGAGTAGATATCCCTCCCTCCCAGGAGTTACCTTCACAAACTTCATAGGAAAAAGAAGTGTTGGACATCAAGAAAGTGAAAAATTCAAAATAATAGACCTACGGACGAATCCGCGGATTCGAGACCTTGACCGCTGTTTTGATTCGCGAGCGCGAATCAAAACGCGATTAAATTCGCGGCCGCGAATCGAACTGCGATTAAATTCGCGGCCGCGAATCGAACCGCGAAATAATTTGCTGGTTGAAAGTTATGATGGTGGGGGTAGGTCCAGAACCGGCTCAGATCTCCTACTCCTACTTATTTTTGAAAATTATATCTCACTCATGAATGATAATAAAGAAAAAGTTTGTTGGTCAAAAACATTAAAAATGATCATATCTTCCAAGAAAAAATATAAAATTGTAGGTTATACTTGAAATAAATTTTACAACAAAATCTCGATATCAATATTTAAAAAAATCATATCTCACTCATAAGTGGGAATTTCAAAAAAGTTCTATGATGAAAAACTTTCGCAATGATCATATATTTCCAAAAAAATATATAAAAAAAATCGCAGCAAAATATCTGAAAAGCGGTTCAATGCATTGCCCCTAATCAAAACATTCTGCACTTCAATGGCTGGTGGATACGCCAAGATTCAGATACATGGGTGCCCACCCAGGGTTTTTGACCCTTCATGTTAAATTCCTCCAGTATTAACAAAGTTAATACTTCTGAACTAAAGAAAATATCTCTTTTGAATAGGAACGTATGTGAACTGTTAGCAGTTTATAAACACAAGCAAGGGTCAAAAATATATGCTTGTAAATTGCCCATGCAGAGTTTTTGAAGCATGTACAATTTACAAGCCTGTAAACTGCAAGATATTTCACATACGTTCCTTTTACTTGCACTTCTATCACAAAAAGTCATATTTTCTTTGGGGGAATTTATCATGAGGGGTTAAATAAAGGTCTTTAGAGGTAGCTATAACGAATTCCTTCGGAGATCGCATTAGCTCAGTTGGTATAGTTTATATGTGTTGTGCTATTTGGCACTAGATGGACCAACTCTTCAGTTTTACGGAATTGTAGGAGCATGTATATTTAGTCGCATACATTTCAGGGGTTTGATTTAAAACATTCATATAGAAGAAATTTGACTAATTCTTTCGGAGGCTGCGTAGCTCAGTGGTGAGTTTGCAGTGTGCCCCGAGAAAGAAATCTCTCTATATCACCTAGGAGGTGGGTGGAGGGTGATATTAAGAGATTTATTTCTCGGGCTTTTTTTGGTTTTGTGACCTTGAACTCGCCCATCAAAAAAAAAACCTATCTTTTCTGTTCGATTATATTTTTTTTGCATAATTCCATTTTTATTTTTCATATCTAGAATTTTGCGCTGTACAGGTTCGAATCCCAGCCTAAAATAGTTTTTTTTATTTATCGTTTTTTAATCAATGAACCTCTCTTTTCTATTCGATTATAATTTTTTTTTGCATTTCGGATCCCAGCTTAAATTAGATTTTTTATTTCAAATAATTAATCAATGAATATTTCCATTTTTATTTTTCATTTCTAGAATTTTGTTCCGATCCCAGCTTAAAATAGATTTTTTATTTCAAATAATTAATCAATGAAAGTCCGTGAAGGGCCCCTCTACATCGCCCTTCACTGTGTACATCGACCAATTAATATATATGCACTCCTTTCAGAACTTTCATCAACTAATCATTTCCTGAAAAAAAATTGCATATTAATCATTTCCTGAAAAAAAAATTGCATAGTTTTCCATCATCTGCTTCCTGAATTCTATTGCTTCTTCACGCTTTCCTATCTTATTTTTCAGTTGGTCACGTTGTATCTGAGCTTCCCGAAATTTCTTTTCATACCTATCACATGTACTGTTCAGTTTTTTCAAATTTTCATTGTCTGTATCAGTCGATAAATCAAGTTTCTCCAGTAAAGCAAACATACGCTTGCTTTCCTTGACAAAATTCTCCGTTTCTGTAGACCTTTGTTGTTTGTTGTCTGTCTGTTTTGTGTCTGTATCTGTAGATGAAGTATCTGTAATAATCTCTAAGATTTTTTTATCCACGTTATAATGGATTTTATCGAAATATGTCATACTTGATAAAAGATTTGAATGGGTGGATTCTACTAGAAAAAAAATTGAAGATATATTTTTGTCATGTTTCTGTGGTTTAATTCGAAAATCAAATATTTTTTCCTAAATATCTTCAGTATTTTTGTATCCTCGTTGTTTGCATTTGCGTCACTAATTAGATGACGAGGAAATCTAGGTTAATGGAGGAATTGCTATTCTCAGGAGATGAAGTGTGGGTTTAGTGGAGGTGGTAACCCCCACTCACGATTGTAACATATAAAATTGGTCCAAAATCCTAACATTTCATTCGACTTTTGTATTTTCTGTTAGAAACTGTGTTTGTATAGCAATTATGGTTGATCAAGTTGGTTTTGCATTGGAAGCCCTCTCCCAATTAGATGCCAACAATCAAGTTGATGTGTTGGCAGGTGACGAGTTTGTTTGGGAACAAGAAGATGAAGTTGTAGTGGGTGAGAATGGTGACAATGGCGAATTCCATGACCTGGTAGATTTTGAAGATGGCCGCCAAGACATACCCGCTGGGGATGACTTCGTCGAAGAAGAGTTCCTAGAAGATGACGGAGAAGAACCAGAAGTAGACGATGGAATTGTACCAGACTGTGAGGATGTCCCCGAAACGATCGTGAGCAATGCCCATCAGATAAATATGACAGAGGTGTTAGAAGACGTTGCAACAAATTTGTACTGTTGCAGCTTTTCATTTGTTACTATCAAAACTTGTGATAATGAAAAACGCTTCCTATGTGATATTTGTTTTGTACGGTATTGCGGCATGAATAATAATGGTGAGTGGTATCAGCATGTTAATTCACATGATACACTCGAGTAGCAGACGGCAAGGTGGGTTCATTAACGGAGTTGCTTCCAAGAGATCCCGTGACGCAGGAGCAAATTCGTCGATGGAAGGTTTGCCTATAATCCAAATTGCTGACAGCGATGATGATTTCCTGCCTCCAAAACCACCGAAGAAATCATCATCGAGGAAGCACGCACACAACAGCAGAAGAAGGGTGTCCAAGAAGACATCCTCAACTGTTGTGACACCGGTTATAGACGCACCTTTACCACCTGTCGTTGAACAACCCACTGCTGAAGAAGTCCACCCTCCAGCACCTATCGTACCTGAGCTGGAGATGAGTGTGCAACGGGCAAAGCGTGGGATAGAGGAGGCCCAGCGGGACTATGATGACAGTCAGCTGGCGCGGGCAGAACTCAACCGCCAGCTGGAAGAGCTTGAGCGCCAGCAGGCAGAGCTGATGGCCCGCGATCGGCAGCAAAGTCTCCGGGAGGTCCAGCTAGTCACCAGGCTGGAAGACGCCAAGGCGCAGGGGGTGGCTTTGGTGGCACGGCTCCGAAGCAACCTGGAGCAATTTGCTAATTTTAATTTTTAGATATGTTAAGGTTAAGGTTAAGTTATTTGTAAGTAGATATAAGTTTTGTATATGTAGATTTAGAATAAAAATAGAAAAAAAGATGAAGTGAAATAGGAGTGCACATTTAATGGTCTGGTGCACATTGAACAATGCGGAGGATGGGGCATTTTTCTTCAATTCATCTGAATTATGTTTTTACATATTTTATTTATATTTTATTTATATACATATTTTATTTATATTTTATTTACATATTTTATAAAATAATATGATGTGTATTTCTCCCATCTCCTGATTTCTCTCAGCCTTCAAACCCCCACTCTCTTCTCCCACCCTACACTGCCACCCCCGAACTAGTATAAATTCAATGCCAGCTCAGATTATAGTATCAGTCTTCCAAGATGCCTCTTCCAGACTCCACCTCGTCTCCGAGACATTGTGCCGAATTCGAAGATGATTTGGAACGGGAAGCGATGATAGCAAGATATCAGATCGTCTCTGCCGTACAGGTCCAGCAGGTATACCAGGGTGAGAGGCAGGATCCATTTTACCATCGAGATCCACGGGGTCCGATTCAGGTGAATGAGGTGTCGGACTCCACAGATGTGTGGAACTATCCATCTCCGTCGACTTCGGACGACGAAGATATGGATCAACGCGTCGACGACTTCGATAGCTCCTCGGAGGATGAGTTCGAGGATGATGGCCAAGTGGTCCATATCCGTGTCGAGGACATAAATATGGACCTCGACCCGGACGAGTTCCCCGTAGAGGACGACTCCGATGATGACACCATCATCTTGGTGTCATCGGATGACGAGGATGACGATGTCATCTAAGTCCTCACCCTGCCCCCCCCCCCCGTGGTCGTCCCGCATATATATGCGGGATGGCACCCAGCTCTTCGGAGCACCCAATAGGCCCTTTTCAGGGCCACACAAAGAACATAAACACACGCATCTGCGCCACTCAATGGCAAAAATGTACAAAGTTTCCATAACTTGAATTGATACTTTTCAAAAAGAACTCACCCACTACCAAATTCTATAATATATTTGGTGAGTAAGAAATGAAAAATTTCAACATTGATTTAGAACATTTTATTTGTAATATTTTCATAATACAAATTTATTTTTCAAACAGCGGGTTCTGGATCACTACCTGGAGCCCACAGTTTTGGTCTATGTGTGAGCCAAACATCAGGATGTTTATTCTCCAATTCAGCTAACCTTCTTTCCAAATCATTATATTTCAGCATCACTGCAGATGTGACATTCAATGCATTGGCATCCAAATCATTTTTCAGATTTTTGCTGTTGTAATCGAGTTCAGTTGTCAACTCTGATATTTTTCGTGTCATTGTGGCTGTAGCATCCCATACTTTGATATCCACATCACTTTTTAGATTTTTGTATTTGCGATCTAGATCATCAGTCACCTCCTCTACTTTTTCATTGAATGCTTGACGGGCTTCAGGTACAATCTTAGCCATTGTGGCATGTATGGCAGCCTGCAAGGCTTTAAGGACAAGTGCCTTCGTCTCCGTAATTTGTTCATTGAGATATAATTGAGTTACACAATCACTCTCGTCTATCGGTTCACCAGCATTTTTCAGTCTTTTACCTTGCATATCATATTGGTCGTCAGGCGAAAGCTTGAATCCCATACCTTGAGGACCTTGGGAACCTTGAAGAACTCGAACTTTGACAGTACCCCATTTTCGTCTACGGCCGAATTTATCAATAGCTTTGGACATCTTTCTTCCACCTTGATATCTTTCATACTGATGATTTCAAGACAATTAAAATCTGTATATCTCTGTGTAGATATTTATTCTCTTAAATGAAACAATAGGAAATCAGAATAACGTGTATATTTATATATTTTTATATATTTGGTAACTGGACAAGACATTAACTAAAATTGACTAGTATAATTTGACTTTTATATAATAAGCGTAATTACATCTCAAATACAAATAAATAAGTATGGTGGTGAATTTTCCATTTGAAATGATATTTCATTTGTTCAATTCAGCTGTTAATAAATGAAGTAATTGATCCAAAGGACTCTCTTGGGAAAAAGATTGAATAATATTGGAAACCCAACGAATATTCTCTACTGGATCATTCTGGTAGAATTCTATATCGCTATGACCCCAAGGAAGAGTGTGTGTCGTATTGGGAATGATGAACCGTTTATCATCATGGTATGACAATGCAACTTTGTTCTTCAATTCAGTATACATATCATGCAATATGCTTCTGAACGAGTTCATCTTCCTGAATATTAGACCACCCTGTTCGACAATTTTCTTATAATCTTCACATGTCAATTCATTCTTTATGACGGATCTTTTGACACCTTTTGCTTTTTTGAATTCACTACCTACAGACTGAACATAATATGCTTTGGCACCGGTACCATAAAAGCTAATTATGGGATCATTCGGAAATTCATCTTTGAAATTACCCAGAATTGACTTTGTAATAGGAATATTGAATTGGTTTCCTACGTTGTAATTGGAAGTATCAAACTCGCATATATTGTTGGTCATGAAATCATAAAAATTATCGGTATTTACTTTCAAAATTAAAGAATCCGTGTCAGTGTAGAGTAAGGTGGCATTTTCTGCATAATGACGTTTAATACATCCATAGAAAAAGTTGTACATGACTGTTTTGGATAATTCTAGAATACAAAATCCCAAATATAGCGGTTTATCGTACAATACATTAACTTTGCCCAATTGAATAGCAACAAAATTTTCTGAAAAAATTGAACAGCTTTTGAAATTTGGACGTGATATTAGGGCGCTAGCACCAATTTTCCTCTTGATACTTTCCCAATGCGTAACCAGTCTAACATCAATTCTGTTATCAACGTTTTCCATTGTTTTCCCATAAACTGCATTATTCATGAGTTTATAGAAATCTTTTTCAGCTTTGTTGTTAGATCGATTTCGCATTTCAGTGTTCAAATCAATATAAGGTTTCATCCAACATGACTGCTTGAATCTCAACACTCTATGTGTGTTCATAATAATAAGACCATTGGCCACAACCTGCTGTAAGTTTTTATAATGTACAATTTATTTTCTTTTGTCATTTAAATTTGGAATTGATTTAGGAATTTTTGATTTCGAGTGTGGTGGTATTAAACTTTCAACGAGAAAGGGAAGATCAGCATGTTTGTCATGTAACTCTTGGGGATAATGAACATCTACTTCAAGAACATAACCGTATGGACTATCAGATGCCACTCCCATTACATCCAAATTGATTATTTCATCGGGTGTTAGCCATGCAAAATCGTTGGTGGGTAATGGTTGTGACATACTGTGACCATATAGGTTAGTTGCATCTAAATATGATATGTATGATGAAGGTTCATCTGGGTTATAATCGGGTAAAAATTTATTATTAGCTATATGCTTCCTTTCACTACACTGACTTATTCCGCCCCGTATTCCTTTTTTGAAAAAATTAATCATGTCAATGTCTGTCAATAATTCCAATTCAATATTCGTATACTTCAGCATTGCATCCCATGATATTCCGGGCGCTGTATAATACTGTGCCGGATCTAATTTATATTTATCTAAGCATATATTTCGAAAATTCTCAAATATGTCGCATAATAGAAGAACATCGGACTTCAAATATAAATCCGAGTATTCCCCTAAACTCTTACACTCGAATAAATGCCAAACAAGTTTCGCTCTCATATAATCCTTATCTGATATATGCTCTCCGTTAAGATTGTCATAAAACTGATTTTTAGTGGGTAGAGTTGGATAATTCAACTTGTCAATATGATCAACAAAGTTATATGGAAAAACACCTTTCTGTCTCATCAAATTGAATTTGTCAATTTGTGGAAAATGTTTATGCATCTCAATACACTGATCGGATGTTAAGTTAGCACCTAAGTTCTGCAAAGAATTCGACATGAATTTGAAACTATCTATAAATCTCATTTTCAAAAAATTCTTTTTTTCTTTTCCGTCTTTGTCAGTGTATGTGTGAGTGAATAGATGCTTAGTGAAAGAAATGTATTTTTCCTTAGTTTGTGGAATAACATCCACTTTGTCTTTGTTTCTATACAGTTCTTTTATGAACAAATGACAATCATACCCACTCAGATTATGGAAAATGATTGGAACAAAATTTGGCAATTTGAAATTTAAGTTACATTCGGAATGTGCGGCAGGTGATCTTTTTTTTCCAGTGAGGTGGCAATGGTCTCTCACTTTCACATCACCACCCGTGAATGGTTTATCACATATTCCACAAAATTGTGTAGAAGAAAACTCTGCTTCTTCCGCGGGGGTTTGTGCAGCCATAGGAATTGGATACCTCAAATAATTGTGATAAATATTTCTCAAATCATCTTCAAGTTTTGTAACAAATTTCTCGGCTGCATCCTCACCCCTATATGTAACAAATTTCGATAATTTATCATTGTATGAACATTTTATCGAATAAGCAAATGAATAAGGTTCGTGTTTGTATGTTTTATTCGAGAATGAGTGTTTAGGGTTGGGTTGACTAGTTTGAATGGGTTTGAGAACTGATTCAAAATCAGCATAAACTACAAATGGCACCTTCATTTGTTTCTCAAAATTTTCAAACATAAGTGCATTACCCGGTAACATTTTACCATATTTGTTGATTCTGAAATTGACTGATGGTGTTGTAGTACTCAAGTGATTACAGTCATGCAACTGATGACGTAACAGTAATCGCTCGTGAGAGAAATACAATAAACATCCATCACAAAAATATTTTTTATGCTCATGCGCAGATAGTTGACTTGAAACTAACCTAGAAAGGTCTTTAATCCAACAATAATGACTATTGCCAGAATCATCTGTTATAAGTAACAAATTAACATGTCTTCTAAGTCTTCTCTGTGAGTAACGCAACCGACCAACCACTTCATAGTTCATTTTACCCTTATCAAGTTTTGACTCTAACCCATACACATTAATTGAAATATCATTCATGTCCTCAAACTTTTTTATAGCTTGAAGTTTAACTGGAAAATCCATACCTGTTACATTCAAGACATTGGCGTAGTGGGGGTATGAGGAAACTTCTGACACTCTACCATTCGCAGGAAACAATGCAGATGTGATGGCCCATGCAAAACAATGTTGATCTTCATTACGAATATTCACAACGCCTTTTCTTGTCTCAATGAACTCGGGCAGCTTCACATACGAACATCCGCTGAGTGGACTATACTTGTTGATGTTCACTTCGAGGAACTTAATTTTTTCACAACTCCATCCTGAAACATAACAATAATTTATTATTCATATAAATAGAAATGAAACTTTAAATAAATACCTGAATCACGTTCTTCAAATTCCGTAGTCTGAGCAATAATGACATCACGGAATCCATCGAATAATGCACCCAAATCCGTAGACTGATCCACAATTTTATTCTGTGAATTGAATGACTTCGTGTCACTCAAATCCCGTGTTTGAACAATGTAGCTGCCAAATACTTCCATATTCACTTTAAAGATCTTGTGAACCTTTATTGCCTCTTCAAGTAATCCAATAACCTTCTCCCTGATCTCATTGAAGAATGGCATATATTCAGTGTAAACATTGGTACTTTCCACTCTATAACTCACAATTCTACACTTGAAAGCATTCCTTATAATCTGTATGCCATCACTCACTTGCACACATGCATTGTTCCTGTGTTGGAGAGTTCTTTTGTGAGAATTAACTTGGGATGTAGGAATTGTCACATTACAACAATTGCATGTGTACATTGGTGTCGATGCAGCCACATCTAACTTAATCCTTTTCACAGAAGGGCCACCTTGGCAACTTTGAAGTTGATGCCGACGGAGATTATCACTACGAGTGAACGATTTACCACAACCACAGGAATACATTTTATCGATGTCGTCTTCTCAGCACAAAACTCAACAAAATACTGATTTCACAATCATTCCCACCTCCTTTATATGTAATATCGATGAGTGGGAGAGAGGGTGAACAAATTCTATCCGCTTCGACTATTCATACAACGTCACAGCAGAACCATCCCCACCATATCAATGAAGAGAGGACGGAGAGTAGTCGATGAGTCACCGCAGTGTATGGGTGTGTGACGCCAGTTCACATATCTGACTGGATATCCGTGGCGTGCAGACGTCTCTATACTTCGGTTTAGATTTTTATGCGTACTCCACACATTAGATCATACACAATGGCAGAGTAAGTATACATGAAAGACATTGAGGTAAGAAAAATATATTAAGTACTTGGCAAAAGGTACTTGTCCGTGTATGAAAAAAAATCAAGTCATCACAATCTCTAGGACAAACACAAACCCTGAACACCTCCCAACAATATACATCATGGTCAAGGCTAAGGGCAAGCCCAAGTCCTAGGTCAAGTCCTAGGTCGAGGTCATAGGTCGAGGTCATAGGTCAAGGTCATAGGTCATAGGTCAAGGTCATGGGTCAAGGTCATAGGTCGAGGTCATAGGTCATAGGTCAAGGTCACTGATGACGTCATAGTGGTGGGGGGAGGCCCAGAACCGGCTCAAATCTCCTACTTGCGAGTTATTTTAAAATGTAACCGATATATCCCTATTTTAAATATGCTGAATACATTAAACTGGCTTTCAGTTTCCAAACGCTTATTCTACTTTGCTGTGATTTTCATTTATAAGCTGGATAAGGAATTACTACCTCCATATTTTAGAGATTTTGTTACAATGAATTTTGACATTCATGACCATGATACTCGTAATAGAAACAACTTCCATATAGGAAGAACAAATCTAGCATTGGGCATGAATAGTCTATTCTTTAAAGGATTAAATGAATACAACAAATTGCCAATTTGTATAAGAAATGCTAATACCATTCTAAATTTCAAACAGAATCTTTTGGGACACTTAAGGAATTTATTGTTGGGGTTTTATAATAAATGTTGAGGTTTCATAAATAAATAATTATAAGTACTTGATTTTTAGCAGTATAAATGGAGTATTTAATACTAACTATGAATTTTAAGTAACGTAATATTTACATATCGATTTTTAATTTCTTTTTAATCACTTTACATCATTCTATATGTCATTTTATATTCTACTCATCTTATCTTTTATTACTTGTATGTATATTGTATGTGTGAATTTCTATTATTGTGTAAGTAATTATGTTTGTAAATTAGGTTTCTCTACTGAAATAAAGATCTATCTATCTAACATATTCTGCAAATACTCCACATATTAACTTTGACAAATGGTTCAGTGGACCTGACTTTCTCGAAGAAATTGATTCAAATAAATGGCCTAAAAGACTATTTGTTGAACATGATGATGAGGAAATCATGAAGAGTGCTTCTGTGAATCTAATTTCGAAACTGAATAAATTTGAAATTCTACCTGATATAAACAGGTTCTCAAAATGGTTTCGGCTGATTCGTACTACCGTTTGGATTTTGAGGATATGCAAAATTTGGATCGATAGAATTAGAAAACGAAACACTGATTTTCCAGAATATTTGACTGCAGGTGAGATGGCAGAAGCTGAATTGAAATGGATTGAGAAGAGCCAGTACGACAGTTTTTCTGAAGATATCATTCTACTTAAGGATGGAAAGAGTCCGAATAAAAGAAGCCGATTGAAGAAGTTATTCCCGGAAGTCAACTGCTGATTCTCAGAGGTAGACTAGACTTAGGGAAAGACCTAGACGTGACAGTTAAACAAGCATATATAATAGATCCGAAGAATGCCTACACAAAACTATTATTACAACACTATCATGAAAAGTGTGGACATCAGGGGATCGAACTCGTTCTGAGTGAGTTGGGACAACGATTTTGGGTTACAGATGGAAGATCAGCGGTAAGAACAACTTTTTCGAAATGTCTGAAATGTAGGACACGTAATGCACAACCCAGGATTCCGATAATGGGACAATTACCTTCACTAAGACTGACTTCCAACATGATTCTTTTCACATATACAGGACTTGATTATTTCGGACCTATGAGTGTTTCAGTTGGAAGAAGGAAATAAAAACGATGAGGAGTCATTTTCACTTGTTTAACTGTTAGAGCCATACACCTAGAAGTATCTAACTCTTTGACAACGGATTCAACCATTATGGCACTAAGGCGAATGATTTCTCGAAGAGAATGATTTTGTCGGATAATGCCAGTAATCTTAGAGGGGCTTCGGAAGAATTAAGCAAGTTTCTCGGCGAATTTGATTCTACAAAAATTGGAGAATAGGATTGAGAGGAATTGAATGGAAATTCATAGCACCTGGAGGACCACACATGGGGGGTACCTGGGAGAGACTGATACAATCCGGCTCGAAGGGCCAAATGTGATGAAGTCTTCGTCAAGAATGAATTCGTCGTCCCAGAATGGTTTCTACTCAGTTTTTATTGAATATAAATAAACGTTTTGACAAAGTATTTCAGAATTTTTTTTGTTATCATGAAATCCTAGCAACTTATAAAATGACAAATACATATAATTTAAGTACAATGTGTTCAAATATGTCGAATCCGCTACAGAGCTAACGTACGACGTTATACCTTAAAAATGTTTGTTTAGTGCTGCGCATGTCATTCTAAGGCACACCGTATAGCCCAAATGATGTGCAATAACTATCTACGAATTTATCACAGAACGGTAAATTTGGTAGAAGAAACGCAAAGTTACCACCATTTTCATTACTTACTTACTTATAGAAATCCTGCATCATTCGTAATATTCCTGTCCCCTTCTTATGATAATTTCAATATTTTTATCCATTTTAAAGAAGTATATCAACAAAATCACCACAAACCAAAACTCATAGGTTATGTTTTAGTTTCTTTACGGATTTCAAGTGTATCGGAGAGTTTCAAATGAATGAAACAAAAATTTTCGACAAAGTCGAATTCAACTTCTCACCAAACTATCCCACAAAGTGAAGAAATTGGGACAAATATCTGTCAGAAAACAACTTCTTCCCCTACGAATCGTTATAAGGGAGTTTTTAAGCAACTTAAAATAAGGTTGGAAAATACAGCTTTTGAGGTTATTTTCAATAACGATAAGGATAACGACTGGTTGATTTTATAGGTATTTACCTAACAAGTGCGGAAAGTAGTACTTTTCCGCACGCGACGGCAGTTGCACGAACGACGCGGAGCGGAGTTCGGGCAAGCCGTTAAGGGCGGAAAAGGCATTTTCCGTAAGAGTTAGGTACAATATCTTTCCTGAAAAACAAGGTTTTTAATAATAATAATGCTCACTATCACTATTTTGAAAATTTTGAAAATCTTTAGTGAAAATTTCGGCCGCGAAAGCCTTAGCCAATTTAACAATAATAATGCTACAAAATGACTAATAAGACAGAATAGTTACATAGATCATTTAGTTAGTCCTAAATATCCTTATTTTCAACAATACAAAAATCGTGCAGAAAAGTAAAAATCGTACGGAAAAGTACAACTTTCAAAACGAAAAGTAACTTTTCCGCACGCTCGTAGGAAAAAGAGTTTTTGGAACGTAGAGGAAGATAACGTCAAAATCCGTTAAAAACTAAACATAACATACGAGTTTTGACGTTAGCAAAAGGTCATTTTGTTGATATACTTCTTTAAAATGGATGAACTTATTGAAATTATCATAAGAAGAGGGCACTAAAATTACGAATAATGCAAGATTTGTATGAATACAAATGTAAGTAACTAAGGGAAAATGGTGGTAACTTTGCATTTCGTGAACCGAAATTTCCGTTCTGTGATAACGATAACCACAAACCTTGTTATTCTAATCCGTCGTTAATAACGTTGGGCGTTATCGCTATTTGTTTTGCCTCCCCTCATTTCCCTTACTGTGCAGTCGCAGAAATAACGATAACAATAAAAGTTGTTATTTTAAGTGACCTATAAAAACTCCCTATTGTGAATAACTACAAAAGCTGTTATTTGTCAACGTTATTTTAAATGGCCTAAAAACTCGATCCCTATTATTACAACAATATAATTATTACATAACAAATAATTTACATATCATGGAATTGTTCTGTCTTTCGGCGGTTGGTGATTATAGAACAATTCCAGTGTAGGAAATCGAAATCACTACACCACAGCAGCATACGATAATTATCGTTTTGTACGATAATTCGGCCTTCTGTCATATCATACCTAGTACATAGTACGTAGCCATCCCAATGGGCACACGTACGTTTTTCAAACGTGATATAAACGTGGCATTGGTTAAATAAACCTTTTTGGTTGAAAAATTTAACGACAATAATTTAGTGTAATATTCAACGATAAAAGAATACGTTATAAAGATGTATTTCCAACGTTACTTCCCATAGAAATATATTATATATCTGAGTAAGATATATATAATATATTTCTATGTTACTTCCTCAACAAGTCGTTGAATATATGTTTAACAATCGTTATGTTAATTCAAAAAGCATTTTTAATCAAACTCGCTTTCTGCGATTCATTTATCAATTACTTATGATACGTTCCTTAACCTTTTATTTGGTCAAAACAATGTTGTTTTATTCAGTATCTTCGACGTACAAAAAACCTGATTGAAAACGGCAATAAAGCGATAATTAGAAAGCAATTAGTTTAATATTTTTGTTACACGCGACATTTTTTCGTTGAAAAAAACGTTCGGTTTTCAGCCATTTCACGTTATTTCAACGTCCTTGTGCCCATTGGGATATATCTTAGTACTAACGTACTACGTACGAAAATACACATTTGGCATGAAAAAGCCAGTTTCAAAATTGGAAAATGCACAGCACATGACGCTGATAGATAGAAAATTAGAAAACCGTCAAGTTTTTAAATTCATCGATGGATCATCCATCAATGATCATTGCATCCGTATTCAACTAATGGAAAATGACAATGACAGCACGAATGCGCATTATCCATCCATGAATTTAAAAACTCGTCCAACGATGAGTCTCCGCAGCGACTTCAGCTGACTTAAATTATATATTACCAGTTTCGCCAATTGACCATATTCACCATCGCCATATTCGCGATCACCATTGGCACCAGGTGGCGCTCCTAAACTCCGGGAAAACAAAGCAAATGTCATTTATCTGTATGGAAATTTTTTGAATTATTGATCTTTAACTTCTATCTTTCAACTTTTGAGTTCCTCTTTAGAAATGCCTGTTGTAAAGATTCATTTAGACGACACATTTCAGTATATAAGTGGAAAAAGTTTCAATAAACTAATTTCGGTAATTTTTTGAGATGGAATGACCTCTTATTTGACCTTTCATCAATGCCACCTTTTTTGTATCTAGAAATAAGTTGGATAGATTTACACCATTTATAAACAGACATTCTCTTTCTCAGACGTATAACTAATTGGCTTCCAGATTTTTAATATAATTTCACATGTTTTAGATAGTTTCTGAAAGAGGAGTGCATAGACACATTTGAAGATGAATAATTCCTGCACTGCGGGACTGAACAATTTTTTTTTAATTCTCTCGTCACATCAAAGATATGCTTTCCCCATTATATCAAAAAAATCGAACCAAATATAGTTCAAAAAAGAAATAATCAACAATTTATTAACATGAGATCTTATAGCAGAATGTTTGTTTTCCCGGAGTTTTCTGTACGAATTTTAAAATGTAGATGTCGCCCACTCCGTGGTGATCGCGAATTGTCATGCGACAATACCAATTTACCCAGGGTTCTCAACTAAGAATAACCAAATTTACCAATAACATACGTCAGTGAAATTTCAAAATGATATTTATTTAGGCAGAGTACATTTATCAAAAAATGTTTAGTAGAGTGGGAGTAAGTTTATTATCAAGTTGATTTCATTTTTAGATGAAAACTAAGGGTCCGTGCACAAAAATGTGTTGGAATTGTCAAAAACATCAAAACAAAATGATATTTTGAAATAGAGAAATTTACAGAAGGCAGTGTCAAAAATTGTACCTTTTTGTTTACCGCATGTATAAAAGGCAAGTATATAAAGTTCAAAATGTTTTACTGAGATGGTATATCTATCCATTTATCCTAGATTTTCTCTTCAACTTCATTTTTTTGAAACCCACAAAATACGCACAGGAAATAATAACCAAATTAAACATTCTTGATTTTCGCGGTTTTGTTAGACATTATATTTTTAACCGTTGGTGACAATGGATAGTTGGTGTTGTCGTATGACAATATGGCGACGGTGAATATGGTCAATTCTGCAACTTACAAAACACCAGTTTTGCCAACTCTGTAACTCATAAACACCAGTTTTACATGAATGATCAACGCACACGTATAGCTCAAGCCGTAGAAAAATCATATTCAGTATAGACGAAACAACACGTATTATATTGGCAGCCAAAAACTGATAATTTAGAAGTTGTACCACAGAACACAAAGATTGTACCAAAGAGTACCTTAATCTTTGGTTGTACGTCGGACGTAATATTGAAACGCACCTCAGGTACGATTACTCTGATGGTACGATAGTTAGCTCGAAGGGTTGGCAACCCACAGATTGGGGATTGGATTGGACAGATGTGAAGTTAGGCAAGTAACAGGCTAACAAGTAACACAGAGTAATAAAAGACATAGAGATGCCCTACCTATACCTATACAAATACCTGTTTTGAAGTGAACATGAACTATCCTTTTCTATACATTTTGTGGGCGAGGGGGGAGACGGGTGGTGAAATGTTATCGACAGTTTGTTTACATTTAGAGTAAGAAGGACCTTAATACAAATGAAGAATGACAACTTTATCCGAACGAAATGAGCAGCCATACTTAAAACTACCCGAATGAATACGGGTTTAACATGTTTAAGGCCCTCGCTTGTAAACAAACAAAGTTATGTTGACTTCAAGACAAGGATGGAGAAGTCATCTCTACGGTCATTACAAGCAGTGTTACCAGAACTAGTACATTCGTACTAAATTTAGTACTTCCAACTCGTTTTTAGTACGCTAGTGTTGCAATGCCATTTTTAGTACATATTCAGAAATTTTACTCAATTTGGTATAGTTTTTAGTACATTAATATTTATAACGTCTAAAATGGCCAAGACCTTAAGAAGTGGAAATGAAATATATAAAAAGAAAGAGAGGTTAGTTAATAGCCGCTTTCCATCTGTCCAAATGAATAGCACCGAGTAACTCGGGGTAGCTCCTAAGTTAATCCGAGTTACCCCGAGTTAATCCGAGTTACCCGGAATTAATCCGAGCTACTCATTCGCACAATTGGAAAGCGGCTAATATCAATATAATATTGCCATTAAATAAGTACTAGAAAAACAAAAAGTGAAACATTTTTACGTGATTTTCAAAATTACCGCCAATTTTTTTGTAATTTTCGTTTAAAAGCTAGTACATCTCAGTGAAATCTAGTACAAGTTCAATGTCAAAAATTTAGTACCATCTGTCAAGATTTAGTACGTTCTACGGTAGAATATGGTACAATATTTGTTTTTCATTCGGGCAGCCCTGATTACAAGTAACAGCTGAGGAGCCGAGTCAGCTGACTGCTGCATTCTGCATTGGTTATGGGATGTTAACCAAATTTCATATCAACTTTAATCAAAAATTAGTCGATAATGGCAGGGAATTCGCTCAGAAATAAGATGAGTCGTCTCCCGTGAAAGATGTACATTTTACAAACTCCCCAATATATTGGGTTTTTTATATAAGGTAAGCTCAAAATTATGGAAATAAAATTCAGTTCCTAACGACTTTTGTTATTTATTTTCATTAATGAAACAAATCAAATATAAACAATTCACTTCTCATAAATTCACAAAAGAAACAATTAACTGAATAACAGGAAAGAGTTGAAAAGTAATAAATGACTCTCAAGGAAGGATTATCTAACCATTTAATTAATTTACGAAAATATTCTTCAGCCATGATTTAATGAAGCATGGTTGCTAATATGTAACAGTATATATTGGATTATACCTTAAAATGAATAGCAAAGTCCTTACTCATGAATCATTTGCTTATTGTACAAAAATAATCGAATTCAAAATTTATTATGGCCATTATAATAATAAAAATAAACAACATTTCTCACCTATACAGTTTTTTACTTAATCTTTTTTTGAGGATCTAGAAATTGATCAAAATATTAAAGAAAAATCTCCCTCTGTAACAAACTCAAACTGCAAAAAAACAGGCATAATATGGTGATTCAAATTTGTATCTGATTTTCTGAAAGATGCAAGAATACCTACAAATTTTGATATAAACAGTGCCTGGTTAAACATAAGAACTCACTTAATTGTACCAAAAGTTTCAATTTATTTTATCAAGATGAACTTATAAGTGCTAAATGATTCTCTGGAGCCATACCCAAATAAAAATAATTCACTTAAATCACTTAAATAAACCTGATTTTCAGAAACAATTGGCAGCAACAAAATTTCTAACTTCCATCAATTAAAAACAATTTCTGAAAATTCATTTCGATCACAAAATATGTTCATAATTAAATCACAAAATATTTTTATATTGCATTTTTCCAAAATTGACGTTGATATTGAATATGCTGAGAAAATTAAAAAAAAAAGTGAACTTAAAAAATGGGGCAATGAAAAACGCTAAACACAATCCGGAAAAATGTTTGATGTCCAGATATCTCAAGAGTGTTTAAGTGTACAGTACGGCAAACAGCTGAAATCTATTTTAATAAACCGTAAAAAGTAGTGTCCCTTGCAGTACCAACAACTACAGAATCAGAAACCTCAGGATTTACACTCAAGATTTTTCTGTATAAGCTATAGTTTACGAGAAAATCTATGTCGAAATTAAATCAAGATTCCCAATAGGGATTTGCAAGCGAATTTGTTAATTAAAATTTCTTCGCGCGGCCTATCGATAAAAACTAATTGCTCGAAAACCACGCAATATCGGATGGAAAATCAAATTGGGTTTTGAAGTTAATTAAAAATACTTGCAGTCTCTGCCATTCTTAATGGTCATAGGTACGTATAAGTATATAATAAATCATAATATGTCTAATTATCCACTGATATCTCGTGATCATAACTGCATACAAGTTTACCAAAAACAAAGGGCTTCAATATAATTTATAAATGTGTTCAGTCATAGTTGAATGGTATTAGTTTTATGCAAAAAAGGTAAAAAATGAAAATATTAGCTTTTGAAAAATTTACCAGCACCTTGAAATGTATTTATTTTTTAATAAAACATTGAAAAAAACACGAAAATAGGAAAAAATTAATTCGGTATTTCGGTACTTAGAAAGAAATACTGAATTAATTTTCCTTATTTTCGTGTTTTCTCAACATTTTAGTAAAATATAAATAATCAGCGAGAATTTAGCAAATTTAGAATATTTTTATTTTTTTACCTTTTGCGTATCAACTGAATACATTTATGAATTATATTGAAGCCCTTTTTTTTACGAACACAAAATATCAGAGGATAATTATTACACTTATTATGTTTTATTATATACTTACTAGCGGTCCCAGCAGACGTTATCCTACTCGCTGACTAACCCATTGTCGATTTTATGGCGCTTTACTCATATTATGGCGAAGTCAGTGGGAAAGGCGCTGGCAGCAGTTTTCAACTTCCCGAATCCACTTGAACACACACAAAACATTTCATGAAAATCGGTCCAGACGTTCTACACGAATTTCTTATTTCTTTTCCTTCCAGCTGCCAGTTTTATCCAGTAATTAAATACCTATTCATTTTCAAATAGGTACCTATATCAAACAGCATTTTCAATTTATTCTGATCAACATATTTTCCTAGGCAATTTAGTTCTTTTCAGAAAAAAATATCCAAAATATAAAATCATCTGTTTGAGGATCTTTACAAATTCATTTTCAAATGCACCCAAAATAAAAAGTTGAATCATTCTCTCTTCCTAATTTGAAAGTTTTATAAACACCGGGACGGTTTTTTGTTTTTTCAATAACATATTCGATATTTTAGAAAATCTTAGAACTGTTACAAATTTGTATGTGCCGCTCATAGTCATGCAAATAGACCTCGTTATAACAAATATCACAGACAAGTTTTGTAAATTTATAGCTACAGTAATAGATATCAGACCGTTCACTCAAAAAGCAAATAATGCTATTAATACTACTATGGTAATTTTTATTTACAAAGTTACATCTGTAAAGTTTGTACTCTTCCTCCATATCTAGAACTGTTTCAAAAGTATGGTCTTCTATATGACAATCAAAATGTTTGAGGAGCATTTCCCTGAAGGGAAATTCTGTGAAACAGATATGACAAATGAAAATTCTAAAGATGTGTAGCTGCATGTGTTGTTTAAAATTGAATTCACATTGAAAAGATATATTACATAAGCGGCAAAAAGATTCATGAACATACATATGATCTTTCAGTTCTAGTTCAGTTTTGTACCCACTACCACATTTACTGCAGAATATTTTAGAATCAATAATGGGCGTGAATGAATTTTTGCTGGTGTCTGAACAAGATTCTGTGTCTGATGTTATTATTCTTAAATCAGTTTGCTGCATAACGTTGTGTTGTTTATAGAGCTTTTCCCTGCAGTAGCATGTATAGAAATATCCATTTTTATCGTCTAAAGACTGGAAGTCTTGTAGTTTCGTGATATCAATGCAATAATGACCTGTTTTTCTCTTCATACCTTTTTTGCGTTTCATTTTTCTTTTGAAGATTTTTGAACTTGCAGCACTACCTTCCGAAGAGGCTGAAGGAGAACACAGTTTGTTATACTCTTCACTAGAGGGAATCTCTACAGCACAATTACCACTTGAAATATTTTGATCATCATTCAGAGGAATACAATTTTCTTTACTATCATATGAAGAATCTTCAAATGAAAACTCCATATCAATGTTACTCTTAGTATCTCCAATAATTATTTCATTTTGACCACATAGAATACGAATATTGTCATTTAAATAAAGTGTTTCTGTCCGAAGAGACTTTGAATTGAATTGAATCTTCTTACAGAGTTTTTTTGCTTTGTTTCTCAATTTACCTTTGTTTCGATGCTTAAGTGATATTGGAGACATTCTGGAAATAGTCAGCTCCAAAATTTGTTTCACTATTTTCAGCTTGGAATGGCCTTTGAGATAATGAGTAATAAGTGATTTCAAAGTTCGCATTTGTTGACGGCAGATTGAACATCGGACAGTATTCATATTGCCTGAAAATTATATTAGGAAAAATCCGAACTTTTAATGAATGATTAGTTCCTACCACACTTTAATGGAAAACTAGCTTTCAACCACATGAAAAAATTGAAAAAAGTATATACTCCAACGATTGTAACGGATGATTTGAACTGTTCCAAAGAAATTGAGAGAAAGATGAAAGTTTCATTTGAACGACGAAAATTTGAACTACTATTAGCGCAAACCACAAAAGTGGCGACTTCTAGCTCCGACCACAATAAACAGAAAACCAATGATAGTATTTCGATGAACAGTAATTTTAAGAACAGAGTTGAGAAATACAAGAAATAAAAAAAAATTATCTTTTTGTAGGTATATATTCAAAATGCAAATGCTTCAACGCCTACAACGATCAACACGGAGCAATCGGAGACAGCTGTCGCCCCCTTACGAACGGCAGCCCTCAAAAGTCGAAACTTGTGCGAGTCAAGGATTAACGAGGTCTTATCTTTTAACGTGCGATTCCTAGCACTTTCTCGGGTCATCAGATAAAAATCTGTAGTCGCTAGGATTCGAACCTAGCCGACCAGCAGTCAATGATTTCGAACGCAACAGTCTCAACCACAGAGCTACTTGGCCGTTCAATATAGATAGACCGCATATTTTGGCTGGCGAGCTTCTTGACAGTATCATATATAACCTCCAAATAGGCAGCTTGCCGCGTGATCACCGAATGAGCACCAAACGAGCGAATTAATGCTCGGACAGTGTAAAAGCTGATTGCTGATTTGAGCATATATATATATATATATATATATTGAATTTAATTTGTATATTGATGAGTATGAATATTTGTACGCGACTGACTGCGGATCGGTACTCATGTGCCAGGAAACACTACACAGCGATGCAGATTGAACCGAGCATCTCATCTGTTCATTCTGTGCTCATGCGGAACGAATGCTCTAGTGAATACGCACTTTAACGCAATTTTTCACACTTCTTTTAAAAAAGGCTGAATGGTTAAACCCCGCGTCTAATCATTTCAGCCTTCTTTTAAAATGTAAAAAATTGCGTTTTACTGGTTTTTAAGAAGGCAGGAATTGTTTGAAAACTACGAAGGCGTAGAGTAGAAGCGCCAGATGTAGTGATTTTTTCAAATTCCCAGATAAATCTGTTTATTAGACAGTTATTATAATTGACAGATATAAGTGTCTAATAGACAGATTTATCTGGGACTTAGTATAATTGACTTTGAAACTAAATTTTTTAGTGTAGTTCATTTGACTCATGTCGACCTACTGGAAAATAGCAACGTCGCCCTACACACTCATATCACTCGCCCCTTTTGAGTCTTTTGTCATTTGACTCATTTGTCACATTGTCTGCCTGTCATCTGTTAAAAAGGTTCAAATAAGAAAAAAGTTTCCTATTTTGTATATTAAGTATATTGTATTTTCCCACATTCACATCAGTTCCCTCTCTAACTCTATTTATTTAGGAAATATTAACCGCATGCTATTCGAATGTGAGAATAAGGAAAATATAGCGTTCAACCCTAGTCTTATGCGAATAGAAATTTCTACGCCTATTTGTTATCAAATGGTGTTAAGCGATTTATCTCAAGAAAAAATCAAAATATTAATCAAATTTTTTGAAGTTAGCGAAATCAAGCAGATCTTACTTAGTATATTGGTCAAGCTCTAGCTCTACCTACAGTCTCCTTTCCCTACCTATCCTGGATATCTTATTGATTACAATAGATTCACCTGATCTGGAGAAAGTGATACCAAGAGGAGTTAGAAATCCAAGAAATTACTAGAAGAAATAAGTTTTTTTGAATAATAAGACTTTATTGAAATAAATAACTTTCTTCCTATTGGGCCGGTTTTTCAATATACTGTTATTCCTGTTAGCGAACTTTTGGCTTCCAGTTCAATTTGATTGGTGGTTATGGTGGTTAGAATAAATATGACGTTTGCTAATTGAAGGAATAAACTCCCATTCTAACCACTAGTCAAATTCAGCTGGAAGTCAAATTATGCTAACAGGATATTGAAAAACCGGCCCTTAGAATTAATCTGTGTGTAACGTAGGTCTACTGATTTGGATATCATGGTTGAATTCCAAGCAATCAGGAATTTCTAACTGATGAAAACCTAAAGAAAAATAGGTTTCAATCACTTAAATACGATTAAATTTTCAAGAGAATATACTCTGCATTTTGGTGTTGTAACATTTGTTCTAATGTACACAACTTTTGATTAAATAGAACTTTTTTTAGGTTATGAATCTTACTTAACACGTTCTCATTATTGAGACAAATGAACTACAACGGGAGATTATCATACTAATACTGGTATTATCTGTCTATTAGACACATAATATCAGTCTTTTAGACAGATCATATATGTCTATTAGACACTAATATTTGGGAATTCTACTAATTCCCAGATAATGGGACGAGTAATGCTAAATAGGATTAGAGGTAAAAACACGGCAAATAAAGATAATGTTTGAATTGTTACAACACGAATATTCAGATGATTTATTGCAGTAATTATCATCATGCTTTACAGTTGTAAAATAGGTTTTTGCTCAAATACAAACAGTAATACACGCATCTTGACTTATTCTATTCTTTTTTGCTATAGTGCTGTCCACTATACATTCCAATATTCCAATTATGAGTGCACCGCAACACAATCGTATAGGGCGAGTTTTTAAATTCATCGATGGATAATGCGCATTCGTGCTGTCATTGCCATTTTCCATTAGTTAAATAAGGATGCAATGCTCATCGATGGATCCATCGATGAATTTAAAAACTTGCCCATATCAGTTTCCACCTCGCTATTTGACGACGAAGTCTCCTCCTTTCAAAAAAATGTAAAAGCAGATTCCATTCTATTCACAAAAATGCAAACAATTCGAGTACACAGAAAAATTCTTTAGGTCACAATGTTATGACGTAAACAAACGGGGCCAAATCGTGAACGAGGATCATTTACCGTGCGTCAACAATATGGTTGAGGTAGACAGTGAAATTCTCATTTCCTTATTAAAAGTAAGACCACAATGGAAAATGGGAAACAGTTGAACAGTCCGTGTACCGGACATACAGAAGGGTCTAGTGCAACGGGATTCCGGCAGTAAGCGCTGCGGGCCACGCCCAATATAAAGCCTGCTCATCAGTCATCGTTCCCTTGTTCACCAATTGTGTACCAGACTTGACGAAGTGAGGTACCGTTTTTCGCAGTGAAAGTAAAAATTTTCTGCCAACGGATTTTCGCCTCCAGATAAATTTCCGAACGACTTTCGCATTTCCACTGCTTCACGTTCATGGTGGAGAGTAGGGGAAACTAAAATGGCGTGGTTGTGGTTCCTTGAAACAGATGAGTTAGGGACACAATGAATCAAAGCCGCAGTTAATGATAAAAGACATAGAGATGCTACTGGAAAATCCTTCTGTGGTTCAGGGCACTAGAAGACAAAATGATTTCATCTCATTCATGTTTGAGTTTGGCAATTTGAACATTGGCAAAATATATAAGGATTTCGTGATTGCGCCTTAATAAGATCAATATTGAACTCATTTTACATTCCAGATACCGCTTTTTATCTATATGTATTTTCTCGACATTTTTAATTCAAAGAATAAGGTTTATTGTGAATTTTGACGTGTTTTTTCAGCTATTTTCAGGTACCTCTGGCATGTGGCACAATGACACAAAATTAATATTTTGAGAGATTGCCCTCACAGTCATGATTTCTATAATAACGGTCGATTATGAATCCGTACCTTTCGACTGCGGTGTAATAGCCACATCGCAATAATCTTGCGTTTGCAATCCGTTCAGCATAATGTCATCTACTTCACTCCACGACGATCAAAGGAAATCTAACTTGACGTTCGATAAGAAAACGTAACGTGTGCAAGCAATCATGAGTTTGACGGATTGTTAACGTATACGCAGTGCAAAAAATCAACTACAGAATGTATGTACTCCTGTTTATAAATTTACATAAAGGCATGACGTAACATTTATAAACAAGACTACATACATTCTGTAGTTGATCTTTTTGCAGTGCGTCTACGTTTATAGTGCGTCAAACTATAAATCCAGCTTTACGGGCAACAGTCGTTCGAATATTTTCCGTACGTCCAAATCCGTAGCGTCGTAGCGTGGGCAACGAGCGAAAGAAGTGCCCTTTTTATCGAGGTTATGTCGATGAGTTTTGTTAACCGTTTACTTTTTTATCTTTGGTAGACGGGTGACGCACTGATTCTTCTTCTTCTTCTTCTTAGCATCTGATTTTTGGCGGTCCAAGCATTTCAAATTAGTTCAGATATTTAAGTAAAGTAGGTACGTTAGGTACGTTGATGTTTTTTTTTATTTCGTTAGATAAACATACCAAAGAATATTTATACCTAGTTGGCTTGGAAATGTTCGTCATATTTTATTGAAATCAATGCTTGTTTTTGTATTAAACTAATTAAACTGACTATCTGCAACACAAAAATGAATTTGAATGAATTCGTTATGAACCGCAAAATTAAACCTAAAGTAACTGCAGGTGAGGAGTACACGAAAAATTCTTGAATTGTTTGAGATAATTATAACCGTTTTGTTTTCTAGGCGATCAAAAGATAATTAGGAAACCTCTAAGTGGTCCTGGAAAAAAGCATTCAACAACATTTTCTTCAGATACAAATTGGGGAAGGAGTCATATTAGGTGAAATTGATCAAAATTCTATTGACTATTATTTCGATAAAAATTTTTAACTGACAAAAAGTTTCATAAAACTTGAGACCTGTAAAAGAAAATGTGAGTTCAAATAGAAATAATTATTACATAAACCTTTATGTAGGCATGTCAGAAAATATGTTTTTTTCAGAACAGACTGAGGTACTGACTGAATTACCCAAAATAAATGAATAAATGGTGTCTGAAGCCTTCATTAAGCATAATAGCAATCGTGTTTTCAATAATTGTTCTTTCAAAAAATCGTTTCAATGAATGTGATTATTATTGTAGTGCATTCATATACCTATGGTCGTTGATTTATCTTGCCAAAAAACGCTCAAACGTTTTTATTGAATACATTTCTTTCAGCTAAAAAATTTTCCATCAGTAATTCCACTTGAAAAACTGACATAACTGACATTAGACAAAGTTCCTCGACTTGAGCCTACTTCATGTAAACATAAGGTGTAAGGTAAAGCAAGAACGGAAGAAATTCAATCTATTGGAATCGTGTAGACATGTTCATGATAAAAAGCAAGGTAACGTAAACAGTTTCAATAGTTTATATTTTTTCTGTTCTTGTGTTACCTCAACTTACCTTTACATGAACTACGCTTCACATTTTCGCAATTTTTTCATGTATGTTTTTCTCGTGAAATATTACTGATTAGCATAATTATGCAATAAAAAAGCTCTTATGATCTCACTGTTGATGAAAAAAAAATCACTTGATTCCATTTAATTTCTGTATTTTGTGAAACATGGCTATTGGGGAGTAATACAGGGTGTTTCTGAATTCAATACAAATATTTCAGGAATGAAGCTGTTGCGGACACATGCTTATGGGAAAAAAAGTTTCATTTTGACCCCAGGAATACGCCTTTAGCCCAGATAGCACAGAATATTCATAAAATATTATCTCAAAGGTATGATAAGAGAACATCTACTAAGAATAGGAAATGAATATTCCAGGAATATTTGTATCCTCAAAGATTATTATATGAATATCATAGGGTCCACCAAATGGAATATTCTAGAAAATATTTCTAGGAATATTACTAAAATATTCGAATAGATCATAATTATTATATTAAGATAGAATACTTTAAAAATATTTCAGAAGGATCATCGTAGATTATCATGAGATCAACTGAATGGAATATTCCAGAAAATCCTTTAGAAAATAATACTGAAATATTCTAATATATTATTATCATCATATTACTCCAGAATGTGTTTCAAATATATGGGAAGGACCAAATTTAAAATTAGGTGATGATTAGAATATTTTTTACACTTTTTTATGGAACAACATTCCTATTTCATCAGCATATTGACATTTTGGAAGTAAGCACCATCTATCTTAATTGTTTCGTGTGAGAAAAACTAGGAAGGAGGAATAAACCCGTCGAAGTTGAGTATCATACGTATTATAATAATCCGTTATATGAGGTTATAATGTGAATTATGTCTTTGGTATGGACTACACACTACAATGAATATCCATTAGTCCTATCTGTAAAATAAACAAATTCTGTATAAAATCTGAGTAAAAATCAAAAGGATTTCAGCCTGGTACGCTGGCAGACTGTCTAAACCAGTGCGAACATTTAAGATGACATTTAAGAACGTATCGTGATGGGGTCCGTCATTTTTAACATGCGATACCCAGTATGTGCCAGTTTGACTCCGTTTCTTTTTCGCTGATAGGAGATAGGAGACAGACAGATTGACAGACAAGCAGAGTGACAGATATTCAGTTTGATCGAACTAAAACGAACTAATGAACTATTTTTATGAACGTCCATTTCGGTCTCATTTTTTTTTTGCATGTTTTGACGTTTCAAATTTGAGCTGTTTTTCGAACGCGAAAAATGCTTATTGTGGTCAAATTTTTGCATGTTTCAACGTTTCAAATTTTAGCTGTTTTTTCGAACGCGAAAACGAGTATTTTGAACAATTTTGAAATGCCTATTGTCCATAAGGAATACATGTAAATATACAGTTTTTACGGTTTAATTTTAGCTTGTTTTTTTTAGAACGCGAAAAAACGCTATTTGTGGCCGCATTTTTGCGTGTTCAGCGTTTCAAATTTTAGCTGTTTGAAACGCGAAAAACGTCTATTTTCATCACATTTTTGCGGGGGGACTGCCGCCGCAGTGGAGTCACCCCAACGTATTAGAACGATTGACGATTGAATACTGACAGATTGACAGGTAGGCAGACTGACAGATATTCAGTTTGATCGAACCAGAACGAACTAACCTTATGCTTGTTAATTAATTTCGTCTGATCATTCGAATGAATTTTGTATGATCTAACCAGAACGAACTACCCTTACATAGTACCACAATAACTCAATAAATTTTGTATGATCTAACCAGAACGAACTAACCGTCAACTGTCAAAGTCGCAACAGTCACCTGTCAACTGTCAGAGTCGCTTCAGTCACCTGTCATTTGTAACCTTATGTAAATTTCGTCTGATCTAACCAAAACAATCTAACCTCATGTTGGTAGATATATTTGGTCTGATCTAACCAGAACGAAGTAACCTCACGTCGGCATATGCAGAGCCCATAGAAATTATAATATATATACTTACTCTAGAATGCCAATTCAATGGGACGAAAGTGTTGTAAAAAGTTCGATGCATTATTTAGTGCGCATGATCAGGACCAGTTTCATTCATACCAGAGTGGGTTTCAGTGAGATTTTTAAATGATTTATGATATTGAGTAAAATCGATTTGATAATACGTTGGTGTCAGGGCAGTCTATGAGACACGAAAAGTTTTGGTGGGCATATACCTATGTTGTGAAACTGTTTAAATCCGAGAAATTCATCGAATAAAATAACAATGAAAAAATATATCTTGAGTATAGGTAACTATTGGTGACGTTTCTGAAATATACATATTTTATGATTTTTTTTTAAGTTCTAATTCCCACGGAAAGAAACATCCTGTATTGTTCAGAGAACATCGTGAGAACCAAAGGAAGGTAGGTAGGAATTGATATTCTGCGAAACAGATTTTCGGCATGTCTCCGGCATATGGATGTGCTGAGGACTGGAGCTCGACGGGTCATTCTCGAAGGGACCGCTAACGGTGGAACGATTGATAATATTTCGGAAGAGCATCGTCCATGGAAATATCTATAAAACACAGACAGATCGCCAACCTTTCTGCGATGTTCCAGAGGAGTGAGCTAGCTTGTGAGTGAAGTTGTTGGATCACCATTCTGAAATTATTGCCAAGTGCGTATTTATTTCATTCACGATTTTTCCCCACTGGCTGATATCGGAGCTTTGGAAGAAAAAGAGGTATGAAGAGTACTATCATCTGCAAAGCTAATTACTGGATATGAGGTAGCTCCCAACAAATCATTGATGTGAAGAAGGAAGTGTTGGTGCTAGAACTTATCCAGCGGAACACAACTGGAGAGGCAAGCCATAAGATGAATGATTCATCCAGAAATATCCCAGTCCTATTTTCAAAATATCAAATTGGAATCTGAACTGAAAATAGGATACAACATTCAATATAATTATATTAATTAAACTAAAGGTTTAGTTAAGCAATATGCACATCTTTGCACTTGGCTACACCATACTGATGATGACCAACAGTCTGAGGCACGTGTCGACTGTTGGTCTACATTTTAAGGGTTATACCCAATACATTCGTTTTTGGTGAGTTAATACAGCAAGTGAAATAAAATGAGAAATAAAACAAAATGAAGAGTAATAATAAATGGATTGTTTATAGAGCTGAGTGACTCAATATAAGAAATAAGAAACTGCCAATCAAAATTTTGAACTTTGCCATTTTTAATGTTTATAAATATTATATGAATACTTTTTGATAATAAAGGTAGTATTCTGCGTTTATTTTTCAAATGTGTACTTTTTTCTGATGGCCAATAGAACTACAAAAATAATCTACAAAAATATATAAATGGTTGGGTAATAAGGGCATAATATTGTTTACTGAACATACTAAGTTCGAATAATGGATTCCAGGAATATTTCCTTTATTTCCACATCATAGAACCAAGCACGTCAACATTGTCAAAATTAAAATTTCACTACAGAAAATCCCGAAAACCAATAACATACACACTACCGATGAATAATTGAAGTAAACAACAGTAATAAATAAACACAATAACGTTAATGGTTAATTTCACAATGAACACAAATCGCCTAAACCACCAAACTAACCCAAACCGGCTCTGGCAAACTACCAGCATTCCTCTGCGGCAATTGAAAACTGTTAACACTGTTGCACGATCCCAACAATTCAACGGGAATTTGGGTAGGCTTCACAGTAATGCTAGGTTATTTTCGACAGAATCTGGACTACAAAGATAAAATTTTCCGAAATTTTTCAACGCTGCAGAGCTAGGAGACTGGTTATGGGCATGCGCATTGATGAAAACATTTGGAATTTTACAACACTTTTCAGTGTCCCACGAAGAGGGGATTGGCATTCTAGAGAAAGTATATATATTATAATTTCTATGGCAGAGCCTCCCAAAAACGGAATAATGTGACTATTGTCTTCAGTAACGTAGACCTAATATTTTAGCGTGTGGTGCATTCAGTCATGAGTGATGTAGCAGTCACATGCTAACGTGTGATATCATGCATTTAGTCAACTACTATAGGAGTCGTAGTCTTCTCATTTGAAAATACCATACTTTCAGTCAGCTGTCGGAAGATATGTTGACCTAACATTTCAACGTGCGATACCATGCATTCGGTCAACTATCCTAAGAGAGGTTGCAATCTTAAATTCGGTTGTTTGAAGCACAAGTGACGAGGGGCCTTAGCGTTCAACGTGCGATTCCATACATTCAGTCTAATTTCGAAAGTGATAGAGTTTTCAGAGTTCTCAGAATTCAAAGTCTAATACTATACACTCAGGCAATTGTCAGAATTGACGTAGGACATTGAACGACTCACATATTATATTTGTATTAAAGTAGACATCATTTAAGCTTATTACAGAGAGGTTGATTTATATACCGTTGACAGGTATGCCTTTCCAAGTAGTTTTACAAAAAGGACGCATTATAGACCAACGTTGATTTCAGCTGCGATGAGACAAAAATATTCATTTGCACAAGTCTGCAGAGAGAAAATTGAATTAACGATTGAGAAAAAAACGTTATTTGAGATATTGTCTTCTCATTTGTATACACAAAGCGAGGAGAACGTGGGGGCCCCATAAAACGAGTTGTGTGGCACACCTCGCACACCACAATGAAATGTTGTACATTTCATCATAATAAAAGAATTGTTTTGTGAACAAACACTTCGGAAAATATAAATTTTTTTATTTAAAAACACACCAAGGTACTCACATAAAATCAAAAAATACGTGGCACAAAACACTTCACATATTTCCATGGTACACATTGTAGAAAAACTATTAAATTTCGCGTTTCACTCAAGCACGTTAAATCAAAGCATAAAGTATCCAGGTTGAAAATTTAGTGTTTTCAAGAAATTGTTTGAGTAAAAAACAGAACAATTCCAAAAAAACATATAAATCAACTACCTTGAATTATATTAAGAACAATTCAATAATAAAATGAGTGCCCAACAAAGTCGTGTAGTTTGCAAAGTTCACAAGTACTCAATACACAATATTAATTCATTTAGATATGATTTCGCTTTGGTTTTGTTATCAATCGGAGGATGTGATGTTATATCCAAGGCTATTTCTCAGCGATAAAGTAGAAAGAATATTTTATTCGCAGAAAACAAGCAATATTGTATGTTTTACGCTCAAAATAGATGGACTTATTAATTTTCCAATAATATGTCTCTTGAAATATTCTCAAAATGTAGTTGTATTGATTTTCCGAAGGTAATAATATCTAACGAAATAATTTCACAGAAATTTGACGAAAAACAAGTTTTAATCAACTACGACAGGAATTTTATGCACATTTTTGATACATTGTTAAATAGAACAAATCATTTGCGTCCCCGAAAACAAATTATAACATAGGATAACTTATATATTTTGCGAGGAATCGGGTCATTTGCAAAAATTTTTGAGGATTTGTCATACACAACCCCCACAAAATGAATCATGACATAATAATAACGTATACAAGGAGGTTTAAAATACCACCTTAAAGAAAAATCATTTATTGCATGTTTCTGAAATGAAACGACACAAAAAAATAAATATAGGGTGTTTAAAAATATGTCATTGAACATAAAAAATTCAGTCACGTATTTTCTACGTTACTACGCTGATAAAATGAGGGATTTTTCGCATTAAATCCAAATAATATTCGAAATGGTATACTGATGTTGGAAAATTGTATTCGAAACGTTTTTCAGCTGTAATAATAATTATAATGAAATGTTGAATGTCACTAACACGAATCTTAGCAGAAAAAGCATACAGGGTAGTCCAGGAAGGTTTAAAAATCAATTGTTGAAGAAACGAACAGTTGCGAGGTGTATATAAAAATAATTAATGAATTAAAATCGTGAAAGATATTCCCCAAACGTTATTCAACAAATTGAGTATATGGCAACTAATGGGAGACATCTATCATTCAGCTGGAGACTGTAGGAGTAAGGTGTATACTGGGTGCCCCATAAAGTGTAATAGTAATAAAAATATATAAAGAGTGTTACATTAATTGCGATAGTAATAAAAATATGCCAAAAGGGTCACATTTCACATCCTTCACCAAATAAATTGGAGGAAAAGTAATCATATATTTATGTACCAATAAAATAACGTGGTTTGATTTTGAAGGAGTGGACATTATCGATTCGTTTGAATATCAGGACACACACGGTTCAAGAATTTTTGTCGGAGAGTATCAAATACATGTTATAGTAAAATCAACGAATGTCGAAGTACCCTTCTCCCCAAATGTTTCCACCAGGTGAGAAATATCAGGCAAACGTCTGACATCAAACAATTACTTCCCTGGCTAATACTACGACGGACTTTGAATTACATCTGACAGATATTTGTGCAACGTTCTTCCGAAATGACCCACTTGCAGATGATTATTGTAATTATACAGCAGAATATCATTCAGTTGGCTGGGGAAAACGACTTGCAGACCCGTTTCGAGGTTCTTGCCTCATAATCAGTACAGGGTAGGTCGGACAACGTTAGAATCATCCTGATACAGCCAAATGAATTATAATCCATTGTATGTATAACTGTTATTTCCCTACAAATGAAACAGTGACTTCAGTAAAAGTCCCGCGGAAAAACCAAAAAGAGATCCTCAGTAGCAAAGACTCCAGGAAGTGAACGTAGTTCAAGAATTTTTGTCGGAGAGTGACAAATAAATGAAATAGGAAACAGTTAAATAATGCCAGATTTAAAAATTGCACTAGACATAACTCTTCATTTTTAGGGATACAACTGCATGGTACTCCAAAAAAAGAAAACGATTTCTAACATACAGTGCGGCTTTTTATAGTCCCCCCCCTCTGTTAACTTTTGAACGGTTTGCCGTAGAGAGTTAAAAAAAAACCGGTTCGAGGGTTTCACCGATACTACTTTTTGAAATATTACGCATTGTGATTGCTCGGGGGGGCACAAAAACCTAATTTTTTTAAATGGCATGGGGGGTCGAGTGACACATCGTTGAAAAGAGAATTGGATTATCTTTTCAACCATCTAATTCTTTTTAAATTTCGTTAATATGTTTTTTCACAATAAGCATTTGAAGTGTCAATGTAACAAAAAGAAAACAAACTATTATGACATGTAGTATTTAAATAATTAAAAGCAAAATTATTGTCAATTAACGAAGGAGGTGTTCGAAATGTCTACCTAATACTTCTTGACAATAAAAAATTCGATTCACAAATTCCTGCCGAACATTATTCAACATGTCTAGTTATACCAGCACAAACCCGTGTTATTCGTTCTTTTAGTTCTTCCAAAGAGTTGGATTGTTGCTCATACGCTTTGGATTTGACGTATCCCCACAGAAAGAAGTCACAAGGTGTAAGGTCTGGTGATCGTGCCGGCCATTCGATTGGTCCACGACGTCCAATCCATCTCATAGGGTATGTTACATCCAAATACTCTCGAACTTGACGTTGGAAGTGAGGAGGGGCCCCATCTTGCTGGAAGGTGATGTGTTCCTGAAATTCGTTCTCATTTTCTTCTAATATTCCAAGTATGAGTGGTTCAACCGTATCTCTTAGTAAATCCAGGTACAAATTACCGTTTAAGTTTTCTTCCAGAAATAAGGGACCTACAATATGGTCTCCCAGAATTCCAGCCCACACATTTACTTTCTGTGGGAACTGTGTGTGACCTTCTCGAAAGATATGGGGATTTATATCACTCCAGTATCGCACATTTTGTGTATTCACATTTCCGTTCAAAAAAAAGGTACTTTCATCTGAAAAACAAATATTCCTAATGTAATTGGGGTTCCTAGCTATCTTTTCCTCCATAATTTCACAAAATTCCATTCTTCGGTCTGGGTCGTCTTCTGTGAGTTGGTGTAACATTACTAATTTGTATGGATGGAACTTGTGTTTCTTCAAATATTTTTTTACTGTAGCTGTTGAGACCCCAATCGTACTTGCTACACGAGATACTTTGTTGCGGATTTACCACCAATTCGGCAATTATCGAAACCTTTGTCTCTTCCGGAATTGATTTTCGACCAGCTCCACCTTATTTCAGGAAATTTTTCATTAAAAATTCTCTCCGCTTCGTGGTAGTTCCGATGGGCCTCACCAAAATTATAAATTGCTTCAATTTTTTCTTCGAAAGGACGTATACGAACCATGATGATATCAAATATTCAAAGTAAATAATAATTATAAGTAGACAAAACTCCTCAGTGAATATGAATACAATAATTCATCAATCCATTGTACTTTTATAGGTAACTAATTAATTATTGTCATTTAAACAAATCCAATAAATAGTCCTTTCGTAGTACCTGTTATTACTTTTGTCATTAGAAATAAATGAAATGGGTATAATTTCGATATCCTAATACCTAATTAAGCTTTGAAAGGAATTCAAAATGAATAATTATTAATGTTGTGAATTGTCTTTATTGACCGTATTTCGTGGTATTGATTGCAATTGTGAATCACTAGAACAATTAAGGTATTTTTCTTCAAACATTATTATTTTAATACCACCCAAAATATTTTCCGTCCCATTATTTCACATCAAACCCTTCAAAAGTTATTGAGGTAAGGTAAGAAACGAATTCAGATCCGCTCTTACACTTGACACTTCAAATGCTTATTGTGAAAACACGTGTCAACGAAATTAAAAAAAAATTAGATGGTTGAAAAGAAAATCAAATTCTCTTTTCAACGATGTGTCACTCGACCCCCCATGCCATTTAAAAAAAATAGGTTTTTGTGCCCCCCCGCGCCATCTATCGAGCAATCACAATGCGTTATATTTCAAAAAGTAGTATCGGTGAAACCCTCGAAACGGTTTTTTTTATCCCTCTACGGCAAACCGTTCAAAAGTTAACAGGGGGGGGACTATAAAAAGCCGCACTGTATATTTCAAATTCATAATTTCTGTCAGAGAGGTGGAGAAGATATGAGATAAATATATTTTCAATTGGATTGTATGATATTTCAAATACTGCAAGAGCGATGCATGGGATATTACAGGTCTGACAGTATTCAATTCTAGAGATTTACACTAAGTAGATGGTGAAATGGTTCTATCGCTTCATTATACACTTTTGATTTTGTATGACAGTTGCAACATAATTGGCGAGTAAATCGACCGATGGTGCCGCCACTATCGCTAGGAAAATGGCGGCTTTGTCAAGGACTTTGTTTACATTTGTCATTTGTCAGTTTTGTTTGTCATAATATGATGTTTGAAATTTGAAATATCAATCACTGTTATTTCTTGTTTCGTTCAATTTAAATTGTGTTTAACTTTTCATTGTTGAAAACGAGTGTTTTTTTTATACAAAGCAGGTCAAGTTCATGCAGGAAAACATAACCTAACTTACCTAACTATCCTTGACAAAGAGGTTCAAATATTTCCCGGCAGGCGTCGTGACCTTATGCTAAACTCTCCAATAACACATCCGACCGTAGGGAATAGTATCGATATAAATCATGAGATTAACTAAACAAACTTTCATCGTTTCATCAGTGAATTGGTGTCCGTTTTCGACGTATGTGTTTGATGAATTTGTTTCAAATACAATCTGCTCAAAACGTAAATTCACATATTTGCTAAGAATATCATGCTTGAAAGACACATGGCAATAAATAAATGTAGGTGTAATTGGCAACGTTTTGAATGGTTCAGACAAATCGTCCACATCGACTAAATTGGTGAAAATTAAATTTAAAAGATATTCGAGCCGGTGTATTGATGATGGAAACAAGTAATCGAAATTTGGAGGTTTCAACTCTGATGAGGACTGAAAACGTCTAAAGTAGAGATTTTAAATTAAATTCAACTAACATTCGAAATGGTATACTAATGATGGGAAAATATGCGAAACATTGTAGTCTGATGAAGTCCAAATTGAACCAAAAATTGAGGGATTTTTTCATTCAATCCAACGTTGGGGTTTTTAACTGTGATGAAGACTCAAAGGAAATGCGAAACGGTGATAATAATGAGAAAAATAAGTGAAACTTTGGGTTTTAGCTATGATGAAAACTGATATAAAATTCGAGACAAAGTGTACTGATCATGGAAACGATTTTCCGAAAGTTGGGTGTTTCAACTCTGACGAGGACTCAACACGATGAAACTATCACTGCTTCATTTGTAGGGAAATAACAGTTATACATACAATGGATTATAATTCATTCGGCTGTATCAGGATAATTCTAACGTTGTCCGACCTACCCTGTACTGATGATGAGGCAAGAACCTCGAAATGGGTCTGCAAGTGGTCTTCCCCAGCCAACTGAATGATATTCTGCTGTATAATTACAAAAATCATCTGCAAGTGGGTCATTTCGGAAGAACGTTGCACAAATATCTGTCAGATGTAATTCAAAGTCCGTCGTAGTATTAGCCAGGGAAGTAATTGTTTGCTGTCAGACGTTTGCCTGATATTTCTCACCTTGTGGAAACATTTGGGGAGAAGGGTACTTCGACATTCGTTGATTTTACTATAACATGTATTTGATACTCTCCGACAAAAATTCTTGAACCGTGTGTCCTGATATTCAAACAAATCGATAATGTCCACTCCTTCAAAATCAAACCACGTTATTTTATTGGTACATAAATATATGATTACTTTTCCTCCAATTTATTTGGTGAAGGATGTGAAATGTGACCCTTTTGGCATATTTTTATTACTATCGCAATTAATGTAACACTCTTTATATATTTTTATTACTATTACACTTCATGGGGCACCCTGTATACACCTTACTCCTACAGTCTCCAGCTGAATGATAGATGATAGTTGCCATATACTCAATTTGTTGAATAAAGTTTGGCGAATATCTTCCACGATTTTAATTCATTAATTATTTTTATAAACACCTTGCAACTGTTCGTTTCTTCAACAATTGATTTTTAAACCTTCCCGGACTACCCTGTATGTTTTTTCTGCTAAGATTCGTGTTAGTGACATTCAACATTTCATTATAATTATTATTACAGCTGAAAAACGTTTCGAATACCATTTTCCAACATCAGTATACCATTTCGAATATTATTTGGATTTAATGCGAAAAATCCCTCATTTTATCAGCGTAGTAACGTAGAAAATACGTGACTGAATTTTTTATGTTTAATGACATATTTTTAAACACCCTATATTTATTTTTTTGTGACGTTTCATTTCAGAAACATGCAATAAATGATTTTTCTTTAAGGTGGTATTTTAAACCTCCTTCTATACGTTATTATTATGTCATGATTCATTTTGTGGGGGTTGTGTACGACAAATCCTCAAAAATTTCGTTGCAAATGACCCGATTCCTCGCAAAATATATAAGTTATCCTATGTTATAATTTGTTTTCGGGGACGCAAATGATTTGTTAATAAGTCCATCTATTTTGAGCGTAAAACATACAATATTGCTTGTTTTCTGCGAATAAAATATTCTTTCTACTTTATCGCTGAGAAATAGCCTTGGATATAACATCACATCCTCCGATTGATAACAAAACCAAAGCGAAATCATATCTAAATGAATTAATATTGTGTATTGAGTACTTGTGAACTTTGCAAACTACACGACTTTGTTGGGCACTCATTTTATTATTGAATTGTTCTTAATATAATTCAAGGTAGTTGATTTATATGTTTTTTTGGAATTGTTCTGTTTTTTACTCAAACAATTTCTTGAAAACACTAAATTTTCAACCTGGATACTTTATGCTTTGATTTAACGTGTTTGAGTGAAACGCGAAATTTAATAGTTTTTCTTCAATGTGTACCATGGAAATATGTGAAGTGTTTTGTGCCACGTATATTTTGATTTTATGTGAGTACCTTGGTGTGTTTTTATATAAAAAAATTTATATTTTCCGAAGTGTTTGTTCACAAAACAATTCTTTTATTATGATGAACTGTACATTTTATTGTGGTGTGCGAGGTGTGCCACACAACTCGTTTTATGGGGCCCCCACATTCTCCTCGCTTTGTGTATACAAATGAGAAGACAATATCTCAAAGAACGGTTTTTTTGTCAATCGTTAATTCAATTTTCTCTTTGCAGACTTGTGCAAATGAATATTTTTCTCTCATTGCAGCTGAAATCAACGTTCGTCTATAATGCGTTCTTTTTGTAAAACTACTTGGAAAGGCATACCTGTCAACGGTATATAAATCAACCTCTCTGTAATAAGCTCAAATGATGTCTACTTTAATACAAATATATTATGTGAGTCGTTCAATGACATTTTCGACATTTGAGTCTGTCGTACGTCATTTCTGACAATTGCCTGATTGTATAGTGTTAGACTTTGAATTCTGAGAACTCTGAAAACTCTATCACTTCCGAAATTAGACTGAATGTATGGAATCGCACGTTGAACGCTAAGGCCCCTCGTCACTTGTGCTTCAAACAACCGAATTTAAGATTGCAACCTCTCTTAGGATAGTTGACCGAATGCATGGTATCGCACGTTGAAATGTTAGGTCCACGTATCTACCGACAGCTGACTGAATGTATGGTATTTTCAAATGAGAAGACTACGACTCCTATAGTAGTTGACTAAATGCATGATATCACACGTTAGCATGTGACTGCTACATCACTCATGACTGAATGCATCACACGCTAAAATATTAGGTCTACGTTACTGAAGACAATAGTCACATTATTCCGTTTTTGGAAGGCTCTGCATATGCCGACGT
Source organism: Chrysolina haemoptera (assembly GCA_958298965.1). Lineage (NCBI taxonomy): Eukaryota > Metazoa > Arthropoda > Insecta > Coleoptera > Chrysomelidae > Chrysolina > Chrysolina haemoptera. The sequence continues at coordinate 23,271,336 of OY282595.1, forward strand.
GAGGTTACTTCGTTCTGGTGAGATCAGACTAAATTTATCTACCAACATGAGGTTAGATTGTTTTAGTTAGATAATACAAAATTAATTGGGTTTTTGTGGTACTATGTAAGGCTAGTTCGTTCTGGTTAGATCATACAAAATTTATTCGAATGATCAGACGAAATTCATTAACAAACATAAGGTTAATTCGTTCTGGTTCGATCAAACTGAATATCTGTCAGTCTGCCTACCTGTCAATCTGTCAGTATTCAATCGTCAATCGGTCCAATACTTTGGGGTGACTCCACTGCGGCGGCAGTACCCCCGCAAAAATGTGATGAAAATAGACGTTTTTCGCATTTCAAGAAACAGCTAAAATTTGAAACGCTGAACACGCAAAAATACGGCCACAAATAGCGTTTTTTTTTGCGTTCTAAAAAACAAGCTAAAATTAAACCGTAAAAACTGTATATTTACATGTATTCCTTATGGACAATAGGCATTTCAAAATTGTTCAAAATACTCGTTTTCGCGTTCGAAAAAATAGCTAAAATTTAAAACGTTGAAACATGCGAAAATGTGACCACAATAAGCATTTTTCGCGTTCGAAAAAACAGCTCAAATTTGAAACGTCAAAACATGCAAAAAAAATGAGACCGAAATGGACGTTCATAAGGTTAGTTCATTAGTTCGTTCTAGTTCGATCAAACTGAATATCTGTCACTCTGCTTGTCTGTCAATCTGTCTGTCTTCTATCTCCTATCAGCGAAAAAGAAACGGAGTCAAACTGGCACATACTGGGTATCGCACGTTAAAAATGACGGACCCCATCACGATACGTTCTTAAATGTCATCTTAAATATCAGATGTAATTCGACCTTCCTGTATGGGTAAGTAGTTGTTTTTCCAAATCCCCCAATGAAACGTTTTTTCTTTAATCCATTTTCCACCTGATATTTGTCAAATGACAGTAGCCATCTTTTTTTCCTAACAACTTTACGATTCTTGAGACGCTATACGTAAGGTTCGTTTGTTATGATCAGATCAGACGAAATTTATTGGGATTTTTTGATGCTCTATATGTAAAGTTAGTTCGTTCTGGTTAGATCAGATGAAATTTATTGGTATGCTATGCCTGCGGATGGTTAGTTCATTATGGTTAGAACAAGTGAAATTTATTGGAAGTTATACGTACGTTAGGTTAATTCGTTATGGTTATATCAGCCGAAATTTATTGGTATGCTCTGCTTACCTATGGTTAGTTCGTTCTGGTTAGATCAAACTGAATATCTGCCTACCCGTCAATCTATCTGTCTCCTGAATCTTGTCTTCTATCTTCTGCCTTCTATCTCCTATCTTCTGTCTCCTATCTTCTGTCTCCTATCTCCTGTCTCCTATCTAAAACTATCATCGAAGATCATCACATAGATGTATGGGTGAGTAGCTGTTCCAAATGAGAAATTTATGATGAGACTCTGTTCATTGATGTGCTGCGTTGACCAATCGAACGCCTCCATATTTTTTTCTATTGCTATTTTGAGATATCCCATATATATTTTTACCTAAATGGGAAATTTTTGGAACGTCCCTGTTTAACTGCGTTGACCAATCAAACGCCGCCATCTTTTTTTCTTTAACGAATGACCCTCTTTTTTTAAATGACAGACAAATGTTAAAAATCTCGTCGAAGAACGTCACATAGATGTAATCCAATCTCTGTATGGGCAAGTAGTTGTTTCAGTGAATAATTTGTATGTGTCGTCCCATGATGTGCGTTGACCAATCAGACACCGCCATCTTTTTTCTAATGACAGGTGACAGGCGACTGAAGCGACTCTGGCAGTTGACAAACGAGTATAAACACCCTCGTCGAAGAACATCACATAGATGTCAGATATAATTCAATCTTTGTATGGGTATGTCGTTGTTTCGAATCCCCATATCTCCAATGATACGTTTTTCTTTTCCACCTGATATTTGACAAATGACAACGATGAGATTTTTAAAAATACTCTGCATATTTTGCCCTATACAACGAACTATGATCTACGTTGACCAATCAAACGCCACCGTAATGACAGGTGACTCTGACAGACGCCACCATCTTTTTTCCCTTACTGTATGATCTATTTTCAAACATCATTATTACCATCACACCTTCAAAACTCATCTATAATTATTATTGTTCTCATAATCGTTTGCACTCTACTGACTCTTGCGCTGTATAAACAACATTTCAACCTACAGTTACTAAGAGGTCTCGTAGCCTGGCGTGTTGATGTGCGGCTCCGTAATCCGAAGATGGACGGTCGCCTCACTTTGATCCCTCAGTCTAACAACCTTTTTTTCATTTTATTGCATATATCAAGTATTCATTTTCACTACCCGGCGTTGGGTACTGGGAAACTCTTATATTTGATACGGATCAGCTCGACTACTTCACAACTGAACGGCAGACCAGCGAGCTGAAGCTAAGCCCGCTTGATATTCCACGACTTCGAGGCTTTAACAATACCATCGTCACTATGTGTTCGTGAAGGTGTAAACTCACCTTTTCGTCGTAAAAGGTCCAGACTCGAACTAACGAGTTTTCCCATGTTGAAACCCATAAGCTTACTTTTTGAATGCCTATAGCCTATTTACTCGTTTTTTATTTTGAGATTATTTTTTCAATATATTTTGAGTCAAAGGTTGAGGCATAGGTTGGTGTAAAGTTTGTTGCAGTTTCAATGCATTTTAAATGGGAAATAGATTTTTTCTCTGATCGTTTTTAATTTCATTTTGAGATTTTTTTTGCACCATACTTTGGGTCAATGGGTTTATGCATAGGTTGAAAAAAAAAAAGCTCAGTCAACTTTGATCAAAATCGTACATAGATTTTTTGTAATATCGATAACTACTAGTTTGGTTATGTATGCTTGCACTATATGATGGTGGACATACTCATATTTACCATTCTACAGTATCAAACTGTTACACTTTACATTGTAAAGCAAGAAGAAGAATTAGTAGTGGAAAATTTGGATGAAAAAATCGGGGGTGGGATGAATGTGGAATATTAATTTTCCTAACAAGTGCGGAAAGACACTTTCCGCATGAGTTAGGAACAATACTTTTTCTACAAGCGTACGAAACAAATTCATTTTTTCAATTATTTATTCATGCAAATGGAAACAACTAACAAGAGTAACATTTTCTATCCACTAATTATTCGTAATATTTATTGTAAATGTACAATTTGATGCATTATGTAAATTTATAGCGGAAGCCAGCATATTTTTTGAAGATGGCTGATTTCCTGAAGAAGAAGGTAACTCGGGCAATACATTATCGAAAGAAATCGAATGTGCAGGCACAGGCATCAAATCGTCGCCGATCGATATAGACATGGATGGTTCTAAAATGCACCCGGAAGACGATGTAGTGTTCAAATTGAGAATTTTGTTGGACATTTCTTTTTTTCGATTGGTGGAGTCTTCTAAATACCCCTTTGCAACTGAAGTCGATTTCCATCCTCCTAGGCGTTTGATATTAGTTATACCCACACCACAGTCAGCAAGTAAAGTAGCTGAGGAACGCCTGAAGCTGTGACCAGTGTAAAGCTCTGGATTTTGAAGGCGCAGATATACTGCTATTTCGTAGGGTATCTTTCCTATGGTATTGATTCCTACACATTGCACAGTACATTTTCCACTTTTGTGATACAAAAATAAACGACGGTGAGGAATCTCTTTTGGACGTAAACGTACATAATTTCTGTATACGTTCAAAAAATAACCATCATTTGCTTCTTCAGATATCACGAAGGATCTAGAGGAATGATTTTTGGAATCCTTGATATTAACAATTATCAGGTTTTCTTTGTCGTCTGTCGTCAATGGTGAGTTTTGTCAGCTCTTCTCGTCTGCAAGCACCAGCTAATCCAAAAATTGCTACTAACTTAATCATGAGTTATATGTCATCGGGTGCTTCAGTCATAAATTTTGAAACGTCTTCTTGAGTGAAGATTTTGGCCTTTTTCGGTCGAAAACCGACATTCTGTCTTTTAATGAATGCAATTATTTTGTAAAATTTGCTAATATCCAAATTTTGCTTTACTTTGAATACACTGAATATCTTGCCCACAAAGTGTTCGGCTTCCATGTTTTAGACATTTCTAGAAAATAAGCCAAGAATACTTCTTCTTTATTTGGTGTTTTCACTTTTTTATTGTTGCACCATTCAATAAAACTCGTGTATATCTAAGTTCGCATCTGTAGCTGCTTGCACGATTTCTTGTGGAAGTTCTTCATCAGATGAATAATCCATTGTGGCAATTTCACTGAATCGAAAATTTTATATAAGTAACGCTTTGTCTGTCACTCTGACAATTACAAACAAATTTGTGTATTGATCGGCATGACAACATCAATTGTTACCTACTCGTTATCAGATTAATCAAAGCCTATATATAGGGTGATTTTCATAACAATACATTTTTATTTATCAATATTTGTTCATTTTTTCAATAAATAGTGCAAAATGATGGATGATTTTGAACAAACTCACTTAGTATTGCAACAAAAAATCTTGAACTTTCATATTTTGTCACCCACCACTTATATTTTACGAGGATATCATATAAATGTTTTTCCCGCACAACTGTGGGAAAATGACACTTTCCAAACTGAATTGTGTGCGGGTAGAGGGTGAATCACGCACGTTTGTAGGAAAAAATCATTACAACATTGGCCACTTCTACCCTTTTTTGTTCGAGGATTGTTGATAGGACCATCAAATTGTGGCAAGACTAATGCTATGATTGCTTTATTGACACATCTACAACGATACCGTATTGAAAATGTGTATCTATATTCAAAGTCTTTGAATTATTCGAAATATGAGTATTTACACAATGTACAAACACCAATAGTGGGATTAGGCTTCTTCACATTTGTTCCTTTATGGTGATATGATTTGCGAAAAACAAGGTATTATATTTTTCTATGGGGCGTCACATGGATGTGGATTGTTTCTATTGCAGCTGGTGCGAGATAACGCCAACTTTATTATCAGATTCAAGTAGGATAAACCTAATTTACATGATATCTTTTCAGATCATGTATCACTGGCTGTGGTATACAAAGATTTCAAATGATGTGTATGCTGTGTTGTAATGATCAGTATGGATTTCTAGTTATTAATAAAGAAGAAAGTTCATCTAGGACATATGTTCATATGAAATTTTCGTCCTAAAAACTTTCAAAAAATCACCTCCCGAAGTTTGTCAACGTACTCAATTAACACCATGTATATATGACATGACATCATTTGATACAGATAGACGTCCCTTTCGGACAAAGGTTGGATCCATTTTTCGCGCATGTTCTGTAAACACTTTTCATCATTATGCGGGTTCAGGACAATCATGCTTCGTTATTTCGGATGGTGATGGGGTTCCTAACTGACATGGTATTATCAGGTTTTGTGCATTATCATGTTTGTAGCAATCAGCAGTATGACTAATGAGTTTTTTGTTACTTGTGAAATAATTTGAACACCTATCACAAAAATATATTTTATCTCTGTTTCTACTAATTTGTGTACTAAGCAGCCGGGACAAATTTTTGATATAACCGAAATGATCAATCATCAATCATCTCGGGTGGTGCTACACAATCATTCAATTTCGGTTGATATTCATTTTGAATTAGGAGTAGGTTAACATGACGATCCATTTTTTGTTCCGTGTGCCGGCTCAGAACCGTAATGAAACATTTATTTTTTCTCGGATTCATTGGAATTAATTCCAAAGTGTACATTCACAGATATGTTATTCAATTGTTCAAATTTGGTAATTTGCCTCAGTGTCATTGGAAATTCAGTGCCTTCCAAATTGAGGATTTGTGAGTAATGTGGATATGATGTTGTTCTATCGGAATGCTTTCGCATTTTAAATTCTATGTTTGAAAAGGGCATATGCATCCTGGAAAAATTTCGAAATATCTGTATGGGTCAAATTTATTATGATTCCTGTACGCAGACGTAACGGGATAACAGATTTCAACCTAACTCTTGACGATAATATTGACTTGACCCCTTCACCTACCCCCACCCCCGGAATTTCCAATGAAATCACTAATTATTTTCAAATGACCCGCCAAAGTTTGGAGTCTGCGCAAAATTCCAACTGACTGCTCTTTGTTGATTGATATGGCTTTATTCAGAATACGAGCAGTTCTTTCACAGTGTGCCAACCAAATATTACGTTCTCTTATTGTGATATCATTTCCCGCCATATTTTAACCATGTCAGCATAAATAGTATTGAAAATTACAGAGTTCATTTTCTTTTATTGAATAAAGAGTGATTGAGAATATGCGTGAAAAATGGAAAATCGGGACTTACTACTTCAATGATAATACTAATACCTAGTTATAAATGTATGTTCACCACGTCTTGAGGACCTCAAACTGGCTTGGGTTCGATGGGCTGCTCTCCTGTTAACCTCTACAGACCATCGTGTAAATGCTCCAAAATAGGTTTCGATTTCAGCGAATTTTCGCCTTCAATTACCGGATGCACAACTCTGTCAACTCTGTCAACTCTGCCAACAACTCACTTTTTTAAAAATAGTAACTAATTCTACCACATTTCAACCAATTATATGAACTCAAACGAGTATAATGTTGCGATAGAAACGTAGCGCCATCTATTGTGAATATTTTGAAATTAAATCGTTATCATCATTCACTTTTGTATCAATAATATGAACTCAAACGGGTATAGTATTGTTACATAAGCGTAGCGCCATCTAGTGAAAACCTTTCGAATTATAAATAAAACATCTTCCAAATTCAAATCTATCGGATGATCTGAAACAAGTATATTGTAGAGTGCCTAATTCTCTGGAACACTACACGAAACTTGTTTGACCAGACTTGTTTGATTGAATTTGATCTGATAATTTGGAGGCGTCTGACCCTTTCCAAATATCGCACAATATATATCATGACCCCGTCGTCGCTACGGGAACATCCAGGTGTACAGAGTTTACTCAAATATTCTTTCAAGTCATTTTGGTCTTCAAGTGTTGAACGTCAGTGCCAACGATGCAATACCCTCTTCACTACGAGCCTACTATCTGCCACTCAAATATTTCGTTTTTGGGTTCTGAAATACGAGGCTCATGCTGAACAACTGTCTATACTTACTAACTCTGGCCAAAAATCTTATCCTTGAGGAACACCATAGGTGAGAGATGTGACTTGCGTCACTCACTCCTAAAATGCTGAATTTCGTGACATACAAATTTGTAAAATGCGTTACTCTTTCCCAAACGTTTATGCATCATATTTTTGAACATTGAACAACTGCATTGAGTCGGCGATAAAGACACACAGTTTACTCAGATTTCTATCAGTCGGGTGTTTAACCATCCAGTGTACCGACTGAGCATTGGTAATGATTGATAGTTCAGTGTTTTTTGGTGATTCAATACTTTGACAACTCATTCTATGACTGATTGCCCTATTGATATATCTATCGCACTGATGTATTTTTCCCAAAGTGCCACGTGATAGACTGACGGGTGACTGAATGTAAATGTGAGATATGACAGACTTATCGATATCACTAATGCCTCAGAAAGATGAGTGACACATGACTAGCTAACGTAATTAATATGATTACACCATCTAACAAATTCATACAGTGTGACCCATTTAAGATGGAAGCACCCATATAAAACTTACATTTGTCAACCGATTTGAATGATTTTGTTTTCTTTAGTTAGACATTCAAAAAGTCTACTAGGACACCAAATTTCATGTATAAATCTCCATTTCCAGGGCCAACTAATCTTATTTTTCAAGGTCAAAAATCTAAAAAAATTACTAGCGATTTTTTTAGAAAAAATTTGACTTCACCACTCGATTCGCGACATTTTGAAATGGTACATATGTGAATTACGTTGAAATGCGTCAATGAATAAAAAAGTTATGAGGGAATGAAATTTGATAAATATGCCGTTTAATCAACCCACCAACTCAATTTCAGAACTTTTATCAAAATTCGAAATACATCACTGTATTCAGATCTCGATATATCACTGGTCAAAATTTCATCGAAATCTGTTCATAAATAAGAACATCATAAGAAAATGAAATTTGTAAATGGAATTTCAGCAAAATGTCATTTTATCTAAAAATTTCTTATTTTTTATTTATCAACAGACAAAATCATTATCAGTAATATTTCAAGACACCCTGAATCCAGTGGTGTAGTCAAAGTTTTGAAATTGAAGTGGTGTGTTGATTAAAAGATATATTTCTCAAATTTCATTCCCTTATTACTTTTTTATTATTTTAAGCATTCCAACGTTATTTACATGTGGACGATTTGAAAATATCGTGAATCCAGTGTTGTAGTCAGATTTAATCTAAAAAAATAGCACGTAATTTTTTTAGATTTTTCACCTTGAAAAATAAGATTAGTTGGTCCTGAAAATGGAGATTTTTCATGAAATTTGGTGTCCTAGTAGACTCTTTGAATATCTACCTGACGAAAACAAAATCATTCTAATCGGTTGAAAGATGTAAGTTTTATATGGGTGCTTCCATCTTAAATGGGTCACACTGTAGATACAACTGACTGATGACAAATGTCAGGCTCTTAGATGTTTTTAATTCAGAAAGACGAGTGACACGTGACGGGCGGACAGATGACATCTGACAAGCTCTTAGATGTCGCTGATGACAACTAGTGACACATGACAGACTGGCAGATGATGCGTGATAAGCTCTTGCCTCAGAACAAATAATTATACGTGACAAGTAACGTATTTGAAATAACACAGAGTTCTATCCCTTTCCATATATCGCACAATATATGTCAAGACCCCCGCCGTCGCTACGGGACCATCTAGGTGTATTTGTAATAACACAGACCTTACTCAAAAATCTCCTACGTCAGTATTGTCTTCAAGTGAATTTTCTCGTCGGTGATTCTCGAACTCGCCAAGGCCCCCGTCATCGCAATGGGACCATCTAGGTGTATTTGTGATAGCACAGACTTTACTCAAAAATTTCCTACGTCAGTATTGTCTTCAAGTGAATTTTCTCAACATGACTCCCATCATTATGAAACTATCTAGGTGTATTAACACACACTCCGTATATCGTATGACAGGGACTTCATATACGACGCCATCTTTTCCGCAATTGCCGCACCTATCCTACCTCTCCTCACTTTCATATTTGACCGACAGACAGCCATACTTGTATACCATTTTTGCTCCTTACGACGCTCGTGTCCTACAGCGATTATGTAATCTGCTTTACAACACCTCCTCGCTTTCATATTTGGCCAGCAGACGGCCATTCATGCATGAATCCAACATATTTTGACAAGTCATTAGATATGACAAAGACAGTCACACGAGCGATAAGTTAGAGTGAGATGCCAAACATGTCTTATTTCCTACCCAAGTCACGCTATTTCCAAGAAATTCGTCTGGACAACAGGTTCACTCCGGTGACGTCATGCTCATCTCAACAAACGCTGCCTCTTAGCGTAAACAACAACCGGTGGCGGAGGCAATCCACAGGGTCTTGTCACCAGTGCCAGCGTCACATTACTAAAATTGACAAAAAACGAAAATCGATATATCTCGGCCCCCGGCGCTCCAGCGCACCCTATCTTCTCTGGGGACGTTCCTCGTCATCGCCCCCACCCCCCTGCACTTTCCCCCAGCTGATCCCAGTTACGTTTGTATGGCAATCAAGAATTTTAATTTACGAAATCTCGGCCTCCTTGGCCTCTAGCGCGCCCCCTCTTCTGTGGGGACGTCCCTCGGTGGGGCCCCCAGCCTAGGGCATCAGATCCTCCGCCGAAGACTTGATGGGGGCCCCGCGGCAGGCAAAAGTCACTAGATTTGTCACCAGATTTTGAAATCTAGTGACAAATCTAGTGAATTTTGATAGTCATAAAAGCTGTCATACTTCTCCTGTCTGCTATGCCATGAACTCATTTTGTATTAACAATAATGTAACTATCATAACTAATTTTATGTTTATTGGAATTATAGCGTTCCAAATTCATCAAACAGTAAGAAATCTACAGGAAGCTCAAAAATTTCTAGTGACGAAGCTGATTCAAGAGTGATAGTTGGTATAACTTTAAACACATGTGTTCTTCTAAATATCTTGACATTAAAATTAATTTCAGCTTTGACGGAAGGTAGAGGAGAAGCTAGGTATGAAGTTGGTATTGCTGCTATAAGTGTGTCTATGCCTCTTTTGATTCTCTGTCAAATTTCGGACACACAGAACTATATCAATACTCTAACAAAATTAAACATATTCAACCCGAATGAGGTAAACTAAGAAATTGAAATATTGAGTGATTAAAATGTTTATCGAACTCTTCAATACTTTCAGATTTTACTACCAAATACCATCCTCGATCATTTTGCTGGAAGTCGATTATTTGATAAAGTCAAACAACGATTTCCACATGTAAAATATGTTGGTGTCCCAAGGAGTACGTATAATAAAGCCAGCGGTTTGGAAATATTGAATCACCTATGCATATCTAACTTGAATGGTATTTTGTTGGTTTTGCAGCACAGGTAAGATATTCATGTGTATAGTTTTATGATTACATATAATCCATGAGACGAAAAAGTGTCAAAAAAGAATTGTTTATGAATTAAAAGCATCGAACCAATAAAATTCAGTAACGATTTTTTAGAGAACAGAACCAGATAAGAATTAATTTTGAGGAAAAAGAAAATAATCGAAATAAACTTTGTGGGACCAATACATTACAATAACCAATTTTCATCATAAATGAATTATATCAGAATCCGAAATGATCATACCAGCCTTTTGGATGACCGAAATTCGAATAACTTAAAATTAAAATTAGATTAAACAAAAATATGAAGATGCTTATTCAGTCGAACCAACAAATCACAAAACCAATATTTTGTAAAAATGATAAAATATCGCAACAGAATATCGTACGTCTGCAAAGCGTCATATTCGAAAGGATTACATATAATCCGTCAGAACGGTAAAGTATCAAAACTGAAATTGTTCTGAATAAAACCTGATAGCTTCTAAGCTCGATGGTTTTATTCTTTGAACATAAATCTTCGAAATTTAACAAGATGAATTTTCTAAAACAAAAATGTTTGAGTGGAAATTTCAAAATTTATTCGATTTGATAAACTACGGTCGAGTTATATTTGATCAGATTATTTCCCAAATATGTCAATTAACCAATAACATTTATTCCACAACGTACATAATTATTTTTATTGAATTAATGAACATAAATATTTACGGCAATATGTCACACGACTTTTGAAATGTGTTGCATACATTCAGGCAACTGTCAAGAAGGACCATGCAGTTTATTCGCAAAAGGAACGAAGTGGGTTTATCAGCGAATAACTTTTGACAGATGAGGGAAATAATCGAAAAAAAAACTTTGTAGAACCAATACATTTCAATAACAAATTTTTATTAGAAATGCTCAGAACAGACTTTTGAAAAACCGAAATTCGAAGAACTGAACTTAACAAGAAATTAAATCTGTAATATCATAAAATAAGAATATACGAAAAGGTGAAGATGCTAATTCAATCGAACCAACAAATCACAAAAACAATATTTTGTAAAAATTATAAAATATCGTAAAAGAATATCGTAAGTCTGCAAAGCGTCATATTCGAAACTAATAAGAACTAAAATCTTCCAATCCATATATCACAACATATAAAATTCACATATATTGAAAGTCATCAGAATAAAAACCGGTAAAACTGAAATATACAGGAACGGAATTCATCCAAAAAACGGCATAGCCAATAGTGGGTTACGGCAAAGGATTATGCGGCGGTTTACGCGGGTTGCTCGAATCTCACAGAGATGACAGCATGCGGTCAGTAAATTCACATGGCAGGAAAATATTTCTCCAAAATGCGACCAGCGTGCACAGGTGCAATAGAAAAACAGCTCACTGGAGCGCTCTGCCCAACATCTCATATCATTTCGTGAAAATTGTTGAACAAACTAGTTTTATTTGTTGGTTGTAATTTCTGAGATGTCATAGGAATAATTCAAAGCATTATTCTTTTTTCCTAACATTCAAAACATTTCAAATCTAGTTAGGATGATATAAAATAGAAAATTATTATTAATTACGGGACGGTACATTATTGCTAGACGAGGAAAATGTTATCGTGCAATGAAATCAATTTGAAATACATGCTGCATCAAGAAAAGGTGGTAGAAAATGCACCTGGAATTTCTGAAATTCTATTCGTTCCATCCTGTTTGTCCCGGAGAGCTATTGCATATTTTTTCTTCTATATTCTAAAAGATCTGACAAAGTACTTGTTTTATATTGGACATAGGCTAGGTTAGGTTAGGTTAGGTTAGGTTTAAATGTGAGTGAGCCCATATCAGGCTCTCCACTGCGGCCAATGGCCTATTGTGGCTCACCCTATGGTTATATTTCTCCCAGCATATCCAATCTCTTAACGAAATTGAGTAACATATTGGGAGAACAGTTTACCAGATCTTCTGGCCTTACTTTTGTATTGCCAAATATTGAAAATCTGGTTCTGGCTGCTGCAGGGCATGTGCACAGGATGTGTTTAGCCGTTTCATCATCCTCCATGCATAGACGGCACTTTGCATCCTGTGCAAGTCCGATTTTATGCATGTGGTGTTTGAGTTTGCAGTGGCCAGTGAGCAAACCTACTATAACTCTGAGATGTGCTCTACTGAGTTCTAGAAGTTTGTCAGAGTCCTGTTTTTTCCTTGTACAAGCAATAAATGCTTTGGAATGGGCTAGTCCTGGTAGACTGAGCCAATACTCAAGTCTTTTATTGTCTGCCCAGGCGGTTGTAGCATTCTTGGCAGTGCTATATGCTAAACCGATGACCGGTTCTGGCCCAGTTTACGTTGTTTCGGCCCCCCCTTTTGCTAGGGCGTCCGCTATTTCGTTTCCTTCTAGGCCCGTGTGACCTGGTATCCAAACTAGGGTAACGTTGTTGCCTTGTGCTAGTCGGTTCAAGGTGTCTCTGCAGTTCCATACTGCTCTGGATTTAAAGCAGTTGGATTCAAGCGCTTTCAATGCTGCTTGACTATCTGAAAATATTTTTATTGTTTTTCGTGTGAGGTGTCGGTTTTCCAGCTCCCTTGTACACATTTCAATGGCATATACCTCTGCCTGGAATATCGTAGCTAATTTACCCAAACTGAATGAGCGTTTCACTACTGGGTTCATACCATATATTCCGGCTCCGACACCTTCCAAAGTTTTGGAACCATCGGTGAACCACCTTTCATTTGCCCTACATAGGTCAGTTTCATTCCGAACCCAGTCTTCTCTTTCAGGGAAGACCACGGTGTAGGACATGTTGAGGTTAGTGGTTTTAGGCATGATGTCTGAGGGCATTCCCAGAATGTTGTGAGCTATTATGCCTTCCAGCATGCTGCTGCCTCTCATGACACATGCCTGCGGTAGACTAATGGCCGCTTGGTAGAGTCTGTATGTTGCCCATCTTGCTTCTCTCTCCAGAACTATGTGGAGAGGAAGTAGTCCAAGAAGAGCTTCCATTGCTGCCGTTGGCGTGGAGCGAATGGCCCCAGTAATCGCCAGGCACGCTTGTCTCTGTAGTCCGTTAAGTTTAACCTGGGCCATTTTTTGTTGGCCTTTGTTCCACCATACGTGATCATTGGTCGTATGACGGTCACGTACAGCCAGTAAACTTGTTTTGGTGACATGCCCCATGTTTTGCCACATATTCTGCGGCATGTCCATAATGATAGGCTAGCCTTTCGGATAGTCTTTTCCAAATGCGAGTTCCAGTTCAGCTTTTTATCTAGGATTATTCCCAGATATTTTGCCTCACTCGCAAATGAAATTGTTACACCATTGATGGAAGGAGGTATTAAATGTTCCAGCTTCCTTTTCCTGGTGAACGGTACTATGACCATTTTGTGGGGTTAATGGACATTTCCTCCCTCTCACACCATTTATATATGGTATCCAGTATATCCTGAAGGACGTAGGAGATCGTCTTTTCGGATTTATCTTTTATTACTAGGACCAGATCGTCAGCATATGCTTGAAGATCGACCTCCCAGAGTGAGAGAATGGCCAGCAGATCATCCACCAGCAGTGACCATAGCAGAGGGGAGAGTACCCCCCCCTGGGGACACCCTGGCTGGCTTTGGACATAGGCTATCAAAGCTATACACTAACCTGGATATTTTAGTACCACTGGCACATTAATCAGTCATGCTCATTTTATTACTGTTACTACTTTTCCAAAGATTCTAGTATTTATAAGATGAAGAGATCGCCCATTTTCTATGGCAGAGTTATATACGATGTTTACTTTCGGTCGCATTTTATCGTGAGGCTGAATAAATTTGTATTTGCCTGGAAATGATACAACAGGGAAAAAGTAACAATAATGTTAAGTGAAATGAATGGCATCGAATAGTATTATGGAATCCAAAAAAATTAGCAATCAAAATTTATAGGAAGGATGGAAGACTCAGGGTGCCGGATTCATACTCAATTATGCCGTGGGGTAATTCTTACGATGCCGTCACCAAATAGTATCAGTTATTAGTTTCAAAGTACCTACCCATTCATCAAAAATTAAATAAAACACTGCTGACTACTTTCAATAGTTAGCCATTTATTGTTTCTTCATAACATGACCATAACATTAAATTATTACAATATATGAATTTAATTATACCCATTCCACAAACTTAAACCTAAAAACAATTATGAAACATTTTCAAATAAGTAAATACTTTTTGCTAATTTTTTAGAAGTAATTTTTTTTATACCAGTTTTTCGCAACTAAAGGTTTATTCTTTTGCATGAAGGTGTAGTGTAGTGTAATTTCCACCACATTTTGAACCGAGTGTAGCATACTTTACCATAAACAAGGCCGCCCAGAGATGGGGGCAAGGGGAGCAAAATGCCCGGGTCCCGCAGGGGCTGACAACGGGCCTTATTTGTACGGTTAATATGCAAACTAAAAATTAATTTACAAGTGAAATACATGAATTTGAACATGGTATTATATCACTGAAGAAAACTTCAACAACGTTTGAGAACTTAAATTTTTCTAGTGGATACAGTACTAGAAAGTCAATTATGAATTGAGTCCAAGATTGACTTTGAGTATGTTGTTTTGGGTAAAATTATCATTAAATAAAAATTCCAATTTTTGTTATTGAAAGGCTAGTTACCGGTTACACCTTAATCTTCTGTATGAAGACTATTCTTCAGAGAAACACTTGTGTTGATGGTTGATGCAATGTTTATTATTGATTTCTATTTGATACAACTGGTACCTGAACTTAACAGATTTGGTGAAATGAAATGGTACACAAATGTTCTGTATGACTGATAGGTAATGATTCATTTAGATTGCGTGTGTGTCTAGTCATTAAATCCAATTCATATAAAAGAACAGAACCACTAATCTTTGATTCAGTATTAGTAGGTCGTTCAGGGTTGGCTGCGCTTTATTCTGTTTGTGTGTTTCATTATCATATTCAGTTACATACAGTTAAGAGTTAAATAGAGAACGTGATTAAGTAGATTGTACGATTCTTACATTTGAGGATAATAAGGTAAGTTTTCTCGATTAACATTAGTAAAAAATTTCAGTAATATGTATAATCTTTTAACCAACGGTGAGCGAATTCTAAGCCACTCTTTGAAATGCGAATCATAATAATTATGATTGAACAGAGAAAATAGGGGATAATAATTATCCCCAGCACTTTCGGTGGTGGTGAATGTTGAAAGTGCATTCAGAACTTGCCATAAACCTATGGAGGTTTCGTTCGAGAAGCATGCAAGAATAAAATTGCGAAGAATATAAGTAATGTCAAAAATGTTAGCAAGTTGAACAAAGAAAAGAAAGTCATCAATAGATTGAAGGAAAAAGACGCTTTCTATCTGAAACCAGACAAAGGCAATTAGGTGGTGATTCTTGATAAATCAGATTATCATCAGTGGATATGATTGTCATTTATTTATAGAAGAATTGTATAGAAACAAAGACAAGGTGGATGTTATTCCACAAACTGAGGAGAAATACATATCCTTCACGAAGCATCTATTCACACACACATATAATAATAAAGAGGGCAAACTGAAAAAATGTAATATTTAAAATGAGATTTATAGATAGTTTTAAGATAGTGCCTAATTCTTTGGTGAATTCTATGATAATCTCAATGGTGAACATCTCTGAGAGCTCGACTTGTTTGGCGTTTATTCGAGTATAGAATACTCGGATTTGTATTTGAAATACGATGTACTTCTTTTATGTGACATCTTTGAAAATTTCTAGAATATATATTTGGATAAATATATTTTTGCATGAAATGCAAATTTTGCTTCATTCAAATATAAATTAGACCCATCACAGTACTATACAGCACTTGGATTTTCTTGGGATGCAATGCTTAAGTACAAATATTGAATTGGAATTATTAACAGACATTGATATGATACACTTTTTCAAGGAAGGTATACGTGGAGGAATGAGTCAGTGTAGCTAAAGGAAGCATATAACAAATAATACATTTTTACTAGATTTCAATCCCAATAAACCTTCTTCATTCATTTCATATTTTGATGCCTCAAATCTGTATAGCCACAGTATGTCGCAACCAATACCCACAAGTGAATTTTCATGGTTAACTCCCAACGAAATTTTTAATTTAGATGTAATGGATGTGGCTGCAGATAGTCCACCTACACTATTTACATGACAAAACATGCTGATCTTCTAGTTGAAAAATCATGCAAAATCAAAAATTCCCAAATTAATTCCAAATTTGATTGATTAAAAAAAATATATGGTCCATTACAGAAACCTACAGCAAGCTATTGCCAATGGTCTGATTGTAATGAACACACATAGAGTATTGATGATTAAGAAATCCTGTTGGATGAAGCTCTATATTGATCTGAATACTGAAATGCGTGATCTGTCTAACAACAAACCTGAAATGATTTTTATAAACTTATTAATAATGCAGTTTTTGGCAAGACAATGGAAAATGTGGGTAATAGAATATCTCGGCCAATAGTCAAAAGCTGTTCAATATTTTCGGATAATTTTGTGGCCATTCAATTGGGGAAAGTCGTTATATTCCAGATATTTTATTCAAGACATCCAAAACAGTCATGTATGATTTTTTTTCTATGTATGTAATAAACAACAATTGGGTGAAAATGCTTCATTACTCTACACTGAAGTAATATGAAAATAATTTTAATACTCCTAATTACAAAGTAGGAAACCAATTCAATATCCCTATCACAAAGTCAATTCTGGGAAATTTCAAAGATGAAATTCTGAATTATTCCATTATTAGCTTTTATGGTATTGATGCCAAAGCTTATCATACGAAATCAGTGGATAGGGAATATAAAAAGGCTAAAAGTGTTAAACGATCTGTCATAAAGAATGAATTGACATGTGAAGACTATAAGAAAATTGTTGAACAAGGTGGTTTGATATTCAGAAAGACGAATTCATTCCGAAGCGTTTTACATGACATGTATACCGAGTTGGCGAACAAAGTCGCATTATCTTACTATGACGATAAACGATTCATCATTCCAAATAGCACACAAACTCTTCCTTGGGGTCACAAAATAATCCTAATGACAATATTCGATGGGTTTCCAACATAATTCGAAATTTCACTCATAGAATCACTGTAATATTCATGACCTGTATGAATAATTTTGCTTGTTATTTTTTCACAGTTATTACGCTTATTAGGTCATAAAATAGTAACAGTTGAGTTATCTGTGTATATAAAGTTTTAATATTGCATAGTTTATGTATATAAATGTTTTTCATGTCATTGTAAATTTCCTATTCCTAAAAATGATTCTTCGAAATTGTCATTATGAATGTAATTGTGTGAGGATTTAAAAAAATTTACCAGTAAAAATTGTTCATATGCTTTGTTGAAATAAATACATTACGTTTCTAATCGCTTCATTTCTATTGAATAATGCAAACAAGCCAAAAGGGGCTATACAGAAATGCTTTAATGAAAATCATCAGTATGAATAATATCGATCTGGGAGAAACGTGTCCAAAGCAATTGATAAATTTGGTCGTGAAAAAAAATGGGGTGCTGTTGGTGCTCGAGGTCTTCAAGGTATCCAAGGTCCTCAAGGTATAGGATACAAGCTTTAAATCTGATGAGTATGATATGCAGGGTAAAAGGTTAAAAAATTTAAAAATGTTAGTGAACCAATAGATCAAAGTGATGGTGTAACTCGATCTTATGTCGATGAAAATATCAAGGAAACGAAAGCACTTACCCTTACTGCTCTACAGACTGCAACAAATGCCACAATTGGTAATGTTTCTCGTGATGCTCGCCAAGCCTTCGATGACTAAGTAGCGGAGTCGAGAATCATATTATCTCGCAAATATCTGATGTTAAATACCCAACATCTAAAAAATTTAATTCTTCAGAAGGAGGAGTTGCAGTACTTGAGAAGAAAAATCCCGAACTTTGTCTCACGCACAGACCTAGGCTGTGGGCTCCGGGTAGTGATCCAGACCACGCTGTTTAAAACTGAATTTGTATCATAAAAATATATAATCCACGCACAATGCAATAAATCAAAATTATGATGGTCTAGAAGGAAGAATTGTGGCATTGGAGAAGAAACTTCCAGAACGTTGGGATGAATCGTCGGACAGACTACGGATGCTGTCTCACAATACAATTACAAATAAAATGTATAAAATTAATTTTCAAGTTTTTCATTTCATACTCGCAAAACATATTATAGAATTTCGTAGGGTGTTGATGACATGCGCAATCGGATATGCGCGAGTTGGAAACACTTGGTTTCATGACGTGCAGTTCATCATAATTGCGCTCCTCGGTTCAGATGTAGAATCAGCTTCGAACATCCTGAGATGAGTGATACAGACCTCTGATCTCGTATCATATTTATATTGATTGATGCGAAGGGAGATGGTGGGAGAAGAGTGGGAGATGGGCGAAAGAAGGGTGAAAGAAGGATGTGGATTTTTCAGAAAATGATATTATATATTTAATTATTCAAAATAATAATTCAGATGAAGTGAAAATTAATTTACAACTCAATACATTTACTAATAACCTAACTTATGATAATCTCAAATCTAGCAACTCTCGTCCCATCCGTTCTCTCAACTACTGCAGCGTCGAGTACCGCCTGCCGTTGAGTCTGCAGGGTACTCTCCTCCATGTGCCGGGTGGCAATAGTGTCGAACCTGTGCTGTAATTCAGCACGCTCGACTTCCATGGCCGAAAGTACTAAAGCCCCGGCCTGGACGCTGCGTTGTGCCGCAGCATTGGTCTCCTTAACCCCTTTCACCCTTAAGAAAATCTGTCTCAGGTGGTTTGAATCGTCTTGCCTGGTGACTTCTGGGACAGAAACAACCACCAGCGAAATAGATGGAGCAGCTACTTCAATAGTTGCAGTTATCGGTGCCACCGTTGCAATTGCTTCCACAGGTGCAATTTTGGACATCTTTTTTGGAGCAACTTCAATGGGTGCACATATCGCTGCATCCCTTGAAACAGTAGGGATCGCAGTTATAGTTGCAGACTTCTTGGCCCCCTTGATGCAGAAGGGTTTGCAGTGACAGATGCGAACTTATTGGCTACCTATGAATTAGAAGGGATCGCATTGATACTTGCGGACTTCTTGCCAGATGTCCAGCTTCCAGAGTAATGTTCGGTGCCATCACAAGATTTACATTTTTCAATGTCACCAACCTTGGACTTGCTGTCTGCCTATCTCTTCAAAAATGCCCTCTTGGTAATCTCTTCTGTGGGCTGGAATTCATCTCCAAAATCGATGGTTACAAGTTCCGATTCTATGGCACTCTGCTCCATCGGATCCGTCTGAGAGTTCATAGGTGTCACCAGGTCCGGAACTACCATGTCTCTGGGCATCAACTCCATGGCATCATCTCTATTCTCAGATCGGGCTGGTGGTGGTGGTGGAATCCCCTGGCGCCGCCATTCTCCATGTAGTTGTATAGTCGTGAAAATGGTGCTCACTGCCAACGCGGTATCCATAAATATTGAAAAACAAGTTAAACAAGTTTATATATATATATATATATAACTATGTGCTTACTTTTTCCTTCTAACTGGGCAGGCAATTTCTCAAAAATTGTAGGTGGTGCTGCTCCGGCACTCAAATTCAGCTGAGGAATGTTCTGAAAAAGCTCTCTTTTTAAACAATGGACCCACCCCCTTCCTCTTCTTCTTCTTCTTCGACCTCCCACTTCAATCCGCACTATGTCAGTAGGGGGTTTATGCCAATCCTGGACCTCCCCCCACCACTGACCTTGAGAGTGACCTTGGAGAATAGCCTTCAGAGGTTCACTTGCCCAGTGAATGACCTTGAAAGTTGGTGATCTTGAGAGTTGGCGACCTTGACGATTTGTGACCTTGAGGGTTGGTGACCTTGAGGGTTGGTGACCTTGAGGGTTGGTGACCTTGAGGGATGGTGACCTTGGTGGTTAGTGACCTTGGTGGTTAGTGACCTTGAGGGTTGGTGACCTTGAGAGTTTCGATGACCCTGGGGAATGGTAACCTTGACATGTAACTAAAGGAAGCCATGAATACAAGTGTCCTTGAGGGCAAGTGAACTTATCCCCT
The DNA here is from genome assembly GCA_958298965.1 of Chrysolina haemoptera. NCBI lineage: Eukaryota > Metazoa > Arthropoda > Insecta > Coleoptera > Chrysomelidae > Chrysolina > Chrysolina haemoptera. The sequence goes on from OY282595.1 coordinate 23,292,053, forward strand.
CTCTTACACCTCAACCACTAATATAAAAAGAAACACGAGTTTCAGACCTCATGTTCCTTCTGAATAGCCGATAATCGAGCAAAATGTATACTTGCAATTGTGGAAAAAGTTTTACTCGCAGTGATAATCTACATCGCCATCAAGTGCAATCCTGTACAGCGGTGACAGGTGAGCCACCTAGTAAACGGTCTAAATTGAGCCCCATATCGCAAAACGATATGCAGTTCTGTGATTGTTGTAATAAACCAGTTCCAATGGGTCAGATGGTTTCACATCGAAGAACACTCGAACACAGATCTAATTCTTGCATTCAATTGGGTGAAGACGTGCAAATTATCAAAAGTGCTTTCAAATGTAGAATAGTTAGCTATAGGATTGGGAGCGGTAGTAACTATGTGGATTACAAAACATTTTTTGATGCATACAAACAGAAAATGATTTCATTATTGCAAGGTGTGTTGAAGATACATAGTGCGGTGAAAGTAAATATGGAACTATTCAGCTCACATATTCTGCAGACCCAGGAATTATCCGAGGTAAAGTGTTTCAATTCTCCGAACCAGATAGTTGACCAGTCCATGGATCTTAATGCTGTTTTGGATGAATTCATCGACACAATAATGGCACAAAGTACAGAATTCGAAGATCGTGACTCAGGTATATAAATTGCCCAAAAATCAATATTCATACCTTGAATGTAAAATCATTTATATTGCAGGATGGAGCCTGAAGAAAATCATGTTCACAGAAATGAATGTGAACAAGTATAGCCCTCTTGGTGCGTGTTCCTATATAAAGCTGCCAGATTATATCGAGTCGAAAAAAGGTGTGGTGAATGTGCGAAATGAGGATAACTATTGTTTTGCATGGGCTGTGGTATCAGCACTTTACCCGGCGGATCGTAGGGTTTCCGAAGTGTCTTCTTATCCACCCTTTCAATCAGTGCTGAATGTATCAGGTATGGATTTTCCGATGAAATTAAGTGGAATTTCAAAATTCGAAGTTGCCAATGATTGCTCTATAAATGTATATGGGTTGGAAAAAAAATTTGAGGAATCTAAAATGAAATATGAAGTTGTAGGTCCACTACATTATTCACGACAACGACTCACCAGGCATGTTAATCTTTTACTTATCAGTGATGAAACGGGAAAAAATCATTATTGTTGGATTGAGGATTTGTCAAAATTAGTTTCTAGCCAAATTTCTGCCAATGGTCATAAAAAATATTTTTGTGATGGTTGTTTATTATATTTTGCTAACGGAAAATCATTGACCCAGCATCAATTAAATGACTGCAATCATGTGTGTACAACCACACCTTCTGAAAAATTGAAAATCGACAAGTTCGGTAAATACATTCCTGAAAATATATTGAAATTTGTGAATATCGAAAAGCAGATGAAAGTTCCGTTTGTCGTTTATGCAGATTTTGAGTCAATTCTGAAACCAATTGATTCTTGTCAACCGAATCCAGATTGCTCTTACACCAACCGAACTCACATTCATGAACCATACTCGTTTGCATACTACATAAAATGTTCTTTCAATGAAAAATTCGACAAATTTGTTTCGTATCGAGGGGTCGATACTGCAAAAGTATTCGTCTCAAATATTCAAAACGATTTAAAGAATATATATCATAAACATCTAAAAAATGTTGTTCCAATGGGTCAATTATCTGAGACAGAAGAAAAAGAATTTTCTGATGCAAAGACTTGTGGCATATGTGATAATATATTCGAAGATGTCAAAGTGAGAGATCATTGTCACCTGACCGGAAAAAAGAGATTTGGTGCAGCTCATTCTAAATGTAATTTGAATTTCAAACTTCCAAATTTTATACCAATTATTTGTCATAATATGAGCGGATATGATTGCCACTTATTCATCAAGGAATTATTCGACAAGGGCGATCGAGTTGATGTCATTCCACAAACCAAAGAAAAATACATTTCATTCACCAAACATCTTTTCACACACAGCTATTTGGGTAAAGATGGAAAATTGAAGAATAATTTCATGAAATTAAGGTTCATTGATAGCTATAAATTTCTTTCGGAGTCACTTCAGAATCTCGGTGCAAATTTAGTAGAAGATCAATTCATAGACACTAAAAAGTTTTTTCCGGATGTCGAAAAGTTTCAGTTGATGAAACAGAAAGGTGTATTTCCATACAGTTTCGTAGATTGTATGGAAAAATTAGATATCACACATCTACCATCGAAAGAAGAATTTTATGATAACTTTAATGACGAACAAATTTCAGATGAATGCTATGATAGGGCACAACGGGTATGGAATTTATTTGAATGTCGAAGTTTGGGAGAATATTCAGATCTGTACTTGAAATCGGATGTTTTACTGTTAACTGATACATTCTAGAATTTTCGGAGGATTTGTTTGAACACTTATAAATTGGATCCTGCCCAATATTATACCGCCCCAGGTTTATCTTGGGACGCTATGTTGAGATACACAAAAGTTGAATTGGAGCTTTTGACTGATATTGACATGATACATTTTTTCAAGAAAGGTATACGTGGTGGAATAAGTCAATGTAGTGACCGAATGCATGTCGCAAACAATGAATATCTACCTAACTACGATGCCAAAAAAGACGTATCTTACATATCGTATTTGGATGCAACAAATTTGTATGGTCATAGCATGTCTCAACCTTTGCCCATTGGTGGATTCACCTGGTTGACACCCAGTGAAATACAGGATTTGGATGTGATGAGTATTTCTGCTGATTCTCCTTTTGGTTATGTTTTTGAAGTGGACATTCATTATCCAGAAGAATTACATGATTCTCATTCGGATTTACCTTTCCTAGTCGAAAGTATAATTCCACCAGGTTCAAAATCCAATATTTGCAAGTTGATACCGAACTTATCAGATAAAAAAAACTATATCGTTCATTATAGAACTCTTCAACAAGCTATAGAAAACGGATTGATGGTTATGAAAACACATAGGGTTTTGAAATTTCGGCAATCGTCATGGCTTAAGAAATATATCGATTTGAATACAAAAATGCGTAATAAAGCTTTGAATAAATTCGAAAAACAATTTTTCAAGTTAATGAACAATGCCGTGTATGGAAAAACTCTGGAAAATGTGGAAAATAGAAGGGAAATTAAACTGGTTACTCATTGGGAGAATATAAAAAGGTCATTGGGGGCTAATTGTCTGATTTCCAACCCAAATTTCAAAACATGTTCAATATTTACAGAAAATTTTGTCGCTATTCATATGGGAAAAGTAAGAGTGTGTTACGATAAACCACTTTATTTGGGATTTAGTATATTGGATTTATCAAAAACAGTAATGTACGATTTTTACTACAAATGCATAAAAAGTAATTTTGGAAATGACGCTTCACTACTGTACACAGATACAGATTCTTTTATATTGAAAATAGCAAATAAAAACTTTTACGAATTCATGATCGAAAATATAGAAAGATTCGATACCTCCAATTATAACATCGGAAACGATTTTGGCATTCCTGTTACAAAACCCATTCTAGGGAATATGAAAGATGAATTTCCCAATGACCCCATTATCAGTTTTTATGGTACTGGGGCCAAAGCTTACTTTGTTCAGTCCGTTAAAAATGAATTGAAGAAAGCCAAAGGCGTCAAAAAGTCAGTCATTATCAAACAATTGCACGAAAGTGACTATAAAAATATTGTTGAGAAGGGTGGTTCCATACTTAGAAAAATGAATAGTTTCAAAAGTGATACCCACGACATATTTACTGAAATGAAAAATAAAGTCGCTTTGTCACACCATGACGACAAGCGGTTCATTATACCCAATACCACAAAAACATTGCCGTGGGGCCACAACGATATTGAATTTTATCAAACGGACCCCGAACAAAATCTGTTATGGTGTTCAAACATTGTGGAATCTGCGATTCATAATAATTCACAACCTGTCAACAATTTGGATTTGCTGATTTCATTACTGGAAGCAGAATAAGTCGAAGTAAGGGAACGCAAATCCTTAATTATCATTCAACAAATTTTATATTATTCATCCGATAGCGTGAAAAGGGAATATTCATCTACAATTGGCTATGAAACTGTTTTCACGAATATTTGAACCAATAATTTGATACGTTTCATATCATATATTTGAATTCCTTTTTTTTATGCCAACCTATATTTTGACATAGAAGGTACTGAAAAACGGTTCCACTTATATGTTGGAGAATAATCCAGAAATATCTCATATCGAAAGAAAAAAAAAACACAATTTTCGAAGCATGAATATTCGATATTGAAATTACATTTCCGAATTGTTTCTACTCATATATGTTAATTTCATAGTGTAGCACAAAAATATTCAAAATTTATTGTATAGCATCCACATATTGAATGAATAGATATTTTCAATTTTAACGTGTATGTATAGACTGAATAGACATAATAAATAACATTCTTTCGTCTCGTTGTAGTCAACGTTTTGAAAAAACTGTACCGATGTACATTCCTTAGGTCCTTATCGACCATACTGTGTTTGAGTGGTCTAGTCTTGAAGAATGCGAGTTTATGCCGCATTCCTTATTTTGTCTAGCAGCAGGTAGCGAGGCGTGGGTACCTGTACCGCATTCCTTTGCTTTGAACGATCAGGGTGTATGAAGGTGACCCAAAAGAATTTGGCCTTGTAGTGGTCTCTTTTCAATATCTCTACCTGTGCGCAGGCTCTGTACAATTTCGGAGTAGGGGATGTGCGAGGTTACTCAAACTAGAGGGTGGCATGATGCATCATTGTACCCTGTTCTTCCCACTGGTAAAGTTGTGAGTCGTGCTTTTATTGATATTGTGAAAGAGTGGTGTGATTGGATAACCGAAATGAAAGGTAATAAAAGTCCCAATTCTCAGGATAGTGGAAAGTCGGTTGTTAGTATGCTGGCAACGTTAGCATATCTTAGTACAATTAATATTGACAAAAATAAAGACGCGGTTAACGAAAAGACTAGAGACGCGGTTGATGATAAAAATAAAGATTCGGTTGCTGGTTGTTCGACTCAAAAAATAAATATATTAGGTGATGTTAGGATACAGAAACCCGAACAAACAGCAACCGACCAATCGAAATATTTGGATTTTGAACAAATTCACAGCACAGACATACCGAGTTTCCATTATTCCAGCTTATCGGTGGCAGATATGCAAGAATTCGGAGATGTAGAAATGGAAAAATATTTCGCGGACATCAAGGGCTTCACCCCACCTCTGTTACCATATGCCCCCTTATGTGAAGACATAAGCAACGATGAAGCGGGTCCTTCATCGTTGAATAAGTCTTCCAAAAGGAAAGAATTGACACCGGTAAACTCCCCCAAAAAACAAAGGATGTCTACCACAAAAAGTGACGAAGTTGAGTCTAACGAATTTCCGTTGCTGAGAGGACTACTCACAAGACCTCTGGCATCGAAACAATCCGTCGATAGTCCGATTCCAACGGTAGTTCTATCTTCCGAAGATAGTTCACCGTCACCGGTAATTTTGGGAAGAGAGGTAGTGCAATCATCGGCCCCGGCTAACTCTCCCAAAAAACAGGAATCGGCCTCAAAAAATGACGGAGCCGGTTCCAACGAATTTTCGGTGTCCAGTGGGTCACCTGCAAGTCCCATCTCAGCAAAGCAATCCGTTGGTTTCACTTCTCCGAATCGATCGGTAGATCATTCTGAAGTGTTTTCTGGTAGAAGTTCATCGGTATCACCAATTTTGGGAAGTGGTAGAAGTGATGGCAGTGTTTGGTCACAAAATGCGGAAGAACAACATAAGAAAATTGTAGATGTTTTTTCGGATTTTGTTAACAAAAAAGCCCGAGCATATCTAGAACATCGAGAAGCTGCTGCAAAGGTCTCTGACGTTCAGAAATCGTTGCTGGCGTACGATACGGAGCTCGAAGAAATAAAAAATCGAAAGGAGGAGTTGAAACGACAATTGGAAGAGCTCGACGGACGCCAGCAACGAATTATGGGTGACAGTAATCAGCTTAGGCAAAGTTTGCCAACGCTGAAGGCCAAAGCAATTAAGTCGCAGCTCTCGCTCAATCGAGAGAGCAGACGACTTAAATTGCTGCAGGAGAAGGTTAAAGTTTTTATGGAGAAATGAATATGTGCGTGTGTGTATAGGTGTGTTTGCGTGTGAATATGATCCTTTTTTCCGATCCCAATTCCCTCGATTATTGTATTATATATAATTAAGATATTTGATACGAAATTATTTAATAATATTTGAATGTATATTTTTCATAGGATAGATTAAATTTTAAGTACATGTTAGTTGAGTGTGTTCGTATTTGTATTAGAGTGTAAATAAAGGTTTGTGTTTTTTAAAGTAGAAGGGGGGAGGGGGTATATATTCATATCGTATTTGTATACATAATTGGTTTTTAATTATTGTAATTATTAAAATGAATATTATCATTAAATAATATTTGAATGTGTATATTTAATAAGATTAGGGGGGGGTGTGGGGTGGGAGGGGAAATCAACTGCGCACAAGTCAGGTAACTGGTTTAGGTATGCGACCAAAACGGAACTTTTAGGAAAGTGACAGAGAAAAGTTATGCGCAGTGGGTGGCATTAACCATGCTACCATACATGTCTATGATTCTCTGTCATATATGCACTGAAAATGTTCTCCAGACTAGAAAACTGGATGCGCATAGGTTTTTTATTGAATATATAGGTGCGCAGTTGGATTCACTACTTCCGTTATGTATTATATTACATGGCTGCTGATAAAAATATCACAATTTTCAAAGAAATATTCCCTCTCCAACCAACTAAAATACTCAAGAAAGATATGAAGTGTATATGAGAGCATTTTTAACAACAGGGGAGTGTTCGAAAAATGAATTTTCATTACTACGCATTTCTGTAAGCTCCCGTTTGCGCATTAAACCAAAATGGAGCTATTTCAAAATGTGGGGTAAAAATGTATGCGCAGTTGAAGGTTTTGGTTATATTTTGATACAATTCATATACATCACAACGAGTTTTGGTTAAATACCAACTATAGCTAGAAATAATGGATGCGCACTAGTTTTTCATTAAACATTTTGATGCACAGATGGGTATGCCACTTTCATTTTAATATATTACATACACTTTTTTATTAGAAAATATATATCTCACTGTTTGAAAGTATATTTTGAAGCTGAAATACACCCAGGAAAGCGAATATGTTTTATATGTGTGTCTGAAAATATGTTGCAATAGATATAAGAAATTTCAGAGTATTTAAAAAAATCTCACATGTTTAGTTAGTGACATCAGACACAGTTTCTTTGAAATGTACACGCTAGTAGTATTTATACCACTTGAATAATTTTTTTGAGCTATTATTCACTATAGAGCTATCGATCATCAAATGAATGAAACATATTTTCATTTAAAATATATATTTCAGTCTTTTTTTCCCTATTATTATGCTATACGTTATACAAATCTAATATAAACACCCCGACTCAAAGTCTAAAAGTCCAATCGCATGCCTCTTCCATTCGGATAACCTCTTCCCCGCCATCTTCTTCAGACAATTGCGCCGGACACCACCAATGGCTTTGATCTGGTAAATGTTCCCAGTCCAATTCAATTGTTGAACAATCGCTTATGTCATCCGGCGGTTCGTATTCCTGAACAGAAACACGAGCAACACTTCCACACCGATGCACATCACTGGAACTGTCTGCAGGGCCATATTCCAGTATTCGGAAATTTGCAATCGCTCTGTAAAATTATATTTTTTTAAAACTTGTATTGCAAAACAGGCAAGTGTCAATTAGGCGCACTTGACAAACAGTCATTCCACAAGCCACACAGTCGTAATCGGGAATATTATTGAAGTCCGTTTTATAATGCAGATCTACATTGTTATAATGTCCACTATCGACTAATTCACTGTACAGCATGAAGCACTTGTGGCATAGAACCTTACGATCCTCGGTGGTTGTTACTACCATCCAGCATGAAATTATCGAACAATACATATTTCTACCGACATCCCTCACACTGTTTATATTTTTGAACACGCACCTATATTCACCATCTACATCAGGACCATCTTCGTACATCCCTTCATCCTCGCTAGAACCATCATCATCATCGTTAGCGGCAACTGCAATAGCTCCTTCTGCCGCAACATCTGCTTCTTCAACAACTTCCACTGCTGCAACTTCTTCAGCTATATCGTCCACTGCTGCAACTTCTTCAGCTATGTCATCGTCCACTTCTGCATCTTCTTCGACATGATTTATATCGATAGCCACTAGGTCTCGTAACACACTCATTCTATCATTTTGTTGAGCTGCCATTTCAATACGAACTACTCTGATATTTCAATGAAACTGATGCAGAGGTGGTATTCGTCCTCTCCTTATATGGTTTTTCCAATACTGTGAGGAGATGAAGGTCATTTCAAATTCGAAGGTCACCCGTTGCTCGAAGGTCGTTTGAGATGCGAAGGTCGTTTGGTGTTCGAAGGTCACTACATATTCGAAGGTCACTACATATTCGAAGGTCACTCCATATTCGAAGGTCACTCCATATTCGAAGGTCACTACATATTCGAAGGTCACTCCATATTCGAAGGTCATTCAGTGCTCGAATGTCATTTGAAAGTCACTCAACATGAAGGTCACTGGACTTCAAGGCCTTCGGAGGATACCTAGGTGGAGGGTATATCGGATTGTATATAATGAGGGTCGCTGAATGAGGTGGATCATTCTATGCGATTCTTTATAGCACACAAGTTTCATCATTTCTAGATATGTCGACATCAAGAGAGTGGGATTCTAAGCCAAAAATTGCAGTGTATCCATTAGTGATTGATAAAAATTTGTCATGTCATAACTGTGACATTGCATGGCCACCGAGTTTTATCAATACCTGCACTGGATTGTGTCAAGAGTGTGAAAGAATAAACCCTCCGAAGACTCCAAAAAAAGTGACAAAACGGTTCGGTTTATGGACGGAATGCCGAAAGTGTGGTGAAAGAATGGACACCACAAACTTTGGTATTATTAGAGAAGACTGTAGGGATTGCAGAGCAGAGGAGACCTTGGATTTCCAGCGATGTACGAATTGTGACAGCTACCAAACAGACTGTTGGAAAAACCTATGCGAACAGTGTCGAATGGGGTTGACATTATGTGAATGTGTCGGGTTTTTTTTCAAAGACAGAATAGACCATCTGCTCAAATGCTGGTGTTTGAACGAAGATCAGAGAGCCGAGCGGGAAGAGTTGAGGAAAACCCATGTGGTTCCAATAAGGAGATACATTTATGAAGTGATTGAACATCAATAAACACTTTGTATGACTAACGAAAAATAAAAAATTGCACCAAGTATTGTTAATTTTTTATTCATTTATAGTAATGAGAGAAACATTATATCAACGATTTCACTATAAATATATAACTCATAAAATTCACATATCGAATTAATATCAGTTTATGGCTACTTGATGAAAAAATACAGATATTCAATTATACGATCGAACTTTCATCAATCCATGAGTTTTTGTCGTTGGGAAACCCAAGCCATTTCACCATTACTTTCCCATGATTCCTCCTCAAAATTTTTTCCACCAAGTAAATGTCGGGCTGCTTCGTTTTACTCAACTCCATTTCATAAAAACAGCCCTTTATTGGTTTCTTATCCATGTCTTCAAGCTCATAGGTTACAGGCATTGTACTATTTACCTTAACAATTTTAAAAAGTTCAGTTGTGAAATTTGCTGTATAACCTTTATCGAATATGCTCTTGTACTTGCTTATTCGAACTACGTCTCCTATTTTGAATTTACTTCTTTTATATTTCGCATGTATTTTGGCGTGTTTATACAAATTCAGTTTCGTGGATGATGTCACTTCAACGGGCTTCATTCCAATGCTGCTATGAATTTTATTGTTGTACTGATCCGTTATGTGCGGAAGAATTTTCAACCACTTGTGATGCCCTTGAACTGAAAACTCTTTATACAACCAACTTTTCAATGTCCTAATAACTCGTTCCGCAATTGCCGCTTTTTTAGTACTGAATGTCGAATAATGATTGATCAGATGTTTCGCCATCAACGAGGAAAATTTTGTATTATAAAATTCAGTGCCTTGGTCGGATTGCAAGTTCTTCGGTGTGTACTTTGCGTCTTTCAACACACTCTCCATTGCTGCGGTAACGGATTTTCCCGTTTTATTTTTCAGCGGTTTTGACCATACAAACTTTGAATAACAGTTTATTACGATGAGGATATATCTATAACCTTTATTTTCTTTTGCATACGGCTGCATCTCCATCAGATCCATCTGCCATAAATCTGAAAACCCTTTAATTATGGTCTTCCTTCGTGGAAAATTTCGTCGAGCTGGCTTATGCAGTTCCTCAACAACTTGCCTTTTAGCGGTACTCATTTCAACTCTCTATTACAGAAGTCGGTTCCCAGGAAGGCGGTAAAGCTAATTGCCCAGTCCTCCAGTGTTTAGGTGGAGCCTTGGTTGTTGACTGTTCTACTTTAACGATTCGCTTTTCTAAAGTATGGATTAACTGCTCCAGTTTGGAAATTTGCTCGATTGAGCTATCCGACTTCTTGCCGATGACAAATCTGAGTTCAGTAATTTTGGAATCAAAATATGCTCTCGCTTCACGAATTACTGATGATACTGATTCTTGCACAGCGGACAGGGTCAACTCCTTAGTCTCTTTTATGCGGTCATCAACATAGCCCTTAGTGGTAGCATCTTCCGTGTCGGAGGGTTCACCAATATTCCACAGACGTTTATTCTGAATATTATAATTTCCATCTGCTGTGAGGATGAATCCAACTCCTGATCTTCCAACAATCACCTTCACACCACCCCGTCCACGACCAAATTTGTCGATTGTGTTATTCATCGTTGGAATATCTTCAGAAGAATGAACATAATTCACATACTCAGGAAATAATATACATACACGTTCAGTAGATTATACCCTCTTCGCGTAATTCTTCTATTATTGATAATATTTCATTATCATGCCCTGTATGTCCAGCCATTTTTGAACTCCAAAGGAGTCGAAGCCTGTCGATTAATTCATCCAAGCTATTCCAATAAATGTAACTTATGGGTTTGTTTCCACCAAATAGTTTTCGGGATGGTATTTTCATTATTCCAGCACCTCCTATAGAAAGGTTTTCCAATGTGTTGTCTACAGATAATAATGGCTTGATTATTTTTTGATATTTCTTCCATTTATTAGGCAATAAACCCTGTGCTTGGTCGTGATTTTTATACGCTGCTTTTGTTAATCTGAGTATGTCACCATATGTATTCAGTTCAGTAGCAGACATATTTCCCGGAGGTACTTTCATGAATATCAACTTGTATAAGTTGGATGTGCCTTGGTAAGTACCAATGGTCCTACCATCTTTACTGAATACAATTCTTCCTTCAATAAAGTCTACATTGGAATCGCCCATTTTTAGCTTATTCGTAATGGGGTCTAACCGGACACCGAATATCGTATCATATGAAGAATTTCCAGATAACAACTTTTTAATATGGCTGGAGACTTCCCCATTACTGTCCGCTACCTTTGGTGATTCGGGGTCTGTGGTTACCATTGAGGATGATGGTGTATGCATTATCGATGTTTCTTCAGCATTAAATTTCACATCTTTGTCATCACTTTCCATAAAATTCAATTTTGGGAGCGGGGTACTACTCTCTATGGATTTGGTAAATTTTTTTGAGTGGCTCACCACCGGTAAAGGATTTATTTTGGACGTATTAGATGATATAGTTTTCAGTGGTTCGATTATTGGTTCATATATTTTTGAAAGCGCCACTTGGTCGCTTATGCGGTTATTTTTAATGTAATTTATTTTTTTTTCGAACTGCCTCTGTTGCCTCAATTAATTTCCGTTTCAAATCTATTTCATCGCTTTTTTGTTCGTCCATAGTATTGACGTTTTGAATGCTAACGTATCACTGACCTGTTCAACTTCAGATTGAGCCAAATATCTAAAAAACATCAGAGATATATGAAATTGTCAAACCCTTTACGGTAACGACCTTCTTGTAGTTCTCTATCTTTGTCGATAACTAGAAATCCATATTTGTCATTCCAACATTTTGCACACATATCTTGAAACTGCTTAAACGTCATATCTGGCGATACATGATCAGAAAAAATGTGGTTGAGATTCATGTCATCCTGTTTGAATGTTACAATGAAATTTGAATTATCTCTGATCAATTGCTTCGGAACACGGGAATATGTTTGGGCTAGATAAAAACAGTCAACATTTTTATGGCGCCCCATACTAAAATATGCTCTAATAACATCTTGCTTCTCACACATAACATCATCAAAGATGAATACCGAATCAGGTTTAGCCTCTGATGGTTCTACTATTCCAGACGTGACATTTCCAAAAGTATAAAATCCCAATCCTTCAATCGGCTTCAACACTCCTCGTAAATACTCATATTTGGGTTGATATAGAGATTTTGAATAAACATACACATTCGCGAATCGCAATCCCAGTGGGTGAGTTAGTAAAGAAATCATCACATTTGTCTTCCCACAATTCGAAGGTCCAATAATGAGACCCCTAATTGATAATGGGAGGAGAGATCCATGGCGTCGTTCACTGTGCCTCCCCAGTCCATCATTTACTTTTTCGTCAAAATTATCGATTTTAAACTCTTGTTTCTGTTTCACAATGCGCATTGTACGACAGCTAGAGACTATATAAGTGCAGTGCTTCGCTGAATCTTTTATTTAAATGACAAAACTCAATCAGAACGGTTGTAAACGTAAACAAGTGGGCGGTAGAGGTTTGGTTAATTCTCTAATCAATAAACTACCCATTGAGTTGCATCTACCTGGTGGTTATCAGTACTGTGGTCCTGGAACAAGATTACATAAGAGGTTGGCAAGAGGAGATCCCGGCATAAATAAACTAGATTTCGCATGCAAGGAGCACGATATTGCTTATTCACTGAATTCGGATCTCAACAGTAGGCACAAGGCAGACCAGAAGCTTGAAGAAGCTGCTTGGAGCAGATTCAAAGACAAAAACGCTTCTCTTGGAGAGAAAGGTTCTGCTTGGTTGGTTACAAATATAATGAAGGGAAAGCGTCGATTTGGTATGGGATGCGAGTCAACTAAACCGTGTAAACAGGGAAATATTCGAGCTATGAGAAAAATTAAGAAGAAAAAAGCAAAAAATATTAGAAAGGTAGTAGCCTTCGGTTCTGGCATTGTAAGAAAGGTGCGAGATGTTTTACGTGAAGCAGGAGGAGGTAAAATTGTTGCAAATAATTTGAGAAAAGCCACCCAAATCGCGCTGAAAGCAGCCCGTAAATACACAAAAGAGGCAGGAGGAAAAAATAAAATTCGTACACCTCGGGTGATACCAATTCCCAAAGTTGGTGGACTTCTACCACTCATACCAATATTTGCTGGGTTATCAGCACTTGGCACTCTTACTGGAGCAGCAGCAGGTATAACTAAAGCAGTACAAGCAGCAAGAGCTAGTAGAGACCAGTTGAATGAGTCAAACCGCCACAATAAGTACATGGAAGCTATTGCTCTCGGTAAAAGTGGCAAAGGAATGTATTTGAAACCGTACCGCAAAGGTCTAGGATTATATTTAAAGCATCAGAATTCAAAAAACCTATGAGTATGCCACCCCGGAGAGCTCTTTCTGACATTGACATCAAATTAATCGCTAAGAAAATGAAAATTACAAATTTTCGCGGTGTATTTATGCGTGACGATCTTCCACTTTCAGGACCGCATCGATGTGAATCCGCAGTAGTTAATTTAGATTACGGCCCAGGAACACACTGGGTGGCATATAAAAAAAATGGAGGATCAGTGCAATACTATGACAGCTTTGGTGATTTACCTCCCCCCAAAGAACTGATTCGTTATTTTCACAGTGGACCAAAACCAGCTAGTGAAATTTGCTATAACTATGAGCGACACCAGCGGTTCAATACAGTGTGGTGTGGTCATTTGTGTCTGCAGTTTCTATACGGTAAGCCACTATGGACAAAACCCCTATCCAGGATAGAGAAAGCATAAAGAGGATGGCGCATTCATTAAATGCATATTCTAGACTACGTAGTTTGAATAAAATGAGTAAACAACAACTTTCTGATATGCCCAAAGAAGTGTTGATTGGATGTGCTGCTGGGGAAATTGCGGCAGTGTGGGATAAACTACCACCACACCTTCAAAATGATATTGATGTCTTGAAGTATCAGTACTGCCAGGAGCATTATAATGATGTTGATACTTGCAGTTCATCTGATGTGAATGATGGACCAATACCCCGAAAAATGTTTTGTTGCTACTGTAATGTGAAGGATGTAAATGTAGTAGCAAAAAATGATGTTGACACCCATTTAACATCACCACCAAAAAAAGAGACGGATGCTGTATCATTTCTGTTTCCAGCAATAAAATGTCCTGGAATACTAACAATTGAACAGTCATGTCACGAACGTTCTCGCTATCAGGAGACTCAAGCGAGTTGAGCGCTAACTTTTACCCACCAGTCGAATTGGATACGAGTAGCAGTTATGGTTTGGGTTTACATGGTTTCTATTCCTACAATTCAATTTTCAATGTTACTGTGAAGAATAATGTGATCAGCTATTCAAAACGAATCAATTCTCCACCCATAACCATTAAAATTCCACCTGGCGCTTATGAAATTGATGAAATCAATAAAGTTATACAGCGATCCATTAGATCTAAAGAGAAACTGGCTGAAAATGTCACCGAAAAGAATATGGATGATGTGTTTCTCCTACATCCAAACAACAATACTCTGAAATGTGAAATGCGATCGAAATATTACATCAACCTCTTACATGAAAACTCTATCGCTGGTCTTTTAGGATTCGAGCCTAAGGTCTTTGGTATCGGTGAAACACATGAATCAACATTACCTGTGAATATCAATAATGTGAGAATAATCCGTGTGGATTGTAACGTCACTTCTGGAGCGTATTTGAATGGTGAGGAATGTCACAGCATTTTCGAATTCGATATTGATATCGAGCCAGGATACAAACTCACAAAGGAACCACGAAATATAATTTATATGCCAATCAAGCCCGAAGGCCGTCAGTATCTCGACAACATTACTCTGCGCATTTTGGACGATCGTGGGCATCTGATCGAGTTCAATGGTGAAAGAATAATTATAAAATTGGAGTTGAAAAAATTGTAATATTGACCTCTGCCAAGAAAATACAATGGGGTTTTGTTATAATGTCCGGCGATTGAAACCGAAACGGTGTATGTACAATGGGGTTGAGGATCATGCTGATATAAAGAAGAGAAAAATCATAAGCCGATTCATTTCACGTGAGCCCGTTAAACAATCAAGATATACCATCAGCTCTAGTAATCTAAACTTTCTGAAATCAATTGGCTTGAAGATCAGGAATACCAAGAAGAAATAAAATATGGCCGCTTTCACTACAAGCGATATGTTAGAAGTTTTTGAAGAGCCAATTTTCGATCATTCCCTGATTAGTTTGCATGAGCATACATATAAGCCGTATGGATCACCATATTATAAGAATTCGGACGAAATCAGAATTCCCATCAATTTTCAAGATCTAATTCTCGATATAGCAGATAGCTACATTTATATCGAGGGAAAATTCACACCTTCAGAGCCCAACAAACGATGTTATCTTTCCAATAATGCTCTGGCTTTCTTGTTTGATGAAATCCGCTACGAAATGGGTGGTGAACAAGTTGCAGTTGTACGAAAGCCAGGCATAACAACCACATTGAAAACTATGGTATCATTCGGAAAAACACATGAGAATAGTTTACTACCAATAGGTTGGGGTCTCAATCAGAATAAACAAGATATACTGGATCCTGCAAGTAATTTTTTCAGCGGCAAACTGCCCCTAAAATACATTATGGGATTCGCTGAAGATTACACCAAGGGTATTTTGAATGTTAAGCAGGAACTCATTCTGATTATAGCTCGATCCTTCAAAAATTCATTCATAGGCGAGGTCGATGCTGAACTAGAAATCACAAAAATAGAATGGAGAATCAGACATATTGTACCAGAAGATCGCCAGAAATTGAAGCTCTTGAACCGAATTAATAAAAATAGTAGTGCCAAAGTCAAAATGGCCTACCGTATGTGGGATCTTTATGAGTTACCATCACTTCGTGATACAGCTTCAGACATATGGGCTGTGAAAACTACCAATAGCCTCGAAAGGCCTCGATTCATCATTATCGGGTTCCAAGACACAGATCATTCCGAAAATATTTCAAAAGATGCGACGAAGTTTATTAATGCAAATATAAATAATATCCGTTTATATTTGAATTCTGAAGTATTTCCATACGAACGTTGGAATCTGGATTTCGATAAAAAATTGGACTCTTCAGCCTACTATGCTTACGAAAATTTCCAACGCAGTTACTACAACAAGCCTATGAGTGAACCAATGATGGATATTGGAAGCTTCCGGAATAATCCTCTTTTCGTCATCGATTGCTCCCATCAACCTGATGCCATGAAGTCATCCACCGTCGACATCAAAATTGAGTTCGAAACCCGAAAGACAAAATTTCCCGCCAACACGAAAGTATATGCACTTATACTACACGATGCCTATTTGAGCTATAGTGCACTCAATGGTTCAATTCAGATTGGATTATCATAATATTTTATTGATATGTATCTTATTTTTCATATTTTGAATGTATCATAATATAGTAGTAAATAAAAAAAAATACTTTCAATGTTGTTTTTATTTATAAAATGAATATTAATATATGCATACTAAAAATAATTTTCTATGTAGACTGCAAAACTTCACCACTTTCACACACATTCCCTTCTTCTCCATCTGAGCTATACTCGTCTTTTCTCAGTTGATATTTTTCTGTTATATCTCCTGGTAAATATGCAATCAGGTCTGATAAAAATCTTCTCATTTCCGCTTCAATCATCTGCTTGCAATACTCATCCAAACTAATGAGTCCATAGGAATATTTGTTACACAACTTTACACCAAAGTCATATTTATTGCTGAGCTCCAAAACTCGTCGGACCTCCTCAACATCAAAACAAATGTTCATATCATAATTTGCCGAATGTAGTGCATCCCAACTCAAATCATTCAATTCACAACGCAATCTTTCAATTGCAGAATCTATATCTACAGCCTCTGTCCACAACTCGCTGGAATATTGCATCCACATCTTTGTATGGAAGTTCTGAAAAATAAATAGTGACTATCAGTTTCAAATCATTATCACAAGCTATACCATACTCACCTTACGTTTTGAGTAGGTGGATTAACAATATTTTATATTCTACCATGAATTTACATATTATAATTATACTTTTACTCTATCACATCGAACTTTACTAACGATCGGGTTTTCGCACCAGAAAATTCCTGAGAACTCTGCCCTATATATGTTATTACCACTTTGGACTTTGATGAATTTATCATTTGAATAATCTCATCTGTTAATTGCTCGGTGACTCGTTTCGGAAGCCATGATTTGAATTTGACATTATCTTCCAACAGAATTACCTGAATAGATTTACCATATCTTGTAGAATACATTGCCATTTTTTCAACTTTATAAGCTTTACCGATCGTTAGTGATGTTATAGGTCTTTGTTCTAGAGTTTCTATGTGTTGAATAGCAGAATTTATTTTTTCAAAATCAAATTTTAGGGTATCCATTTTCGAATATGTAGAAATTATGGTAGAAAACTATAAAATATTTTCACCTGAATTGCGATGTGTTCCTTTTGGTGCACTATAGTTCGATGCCAACTCGGAAAAACTGATTATGAAGGCTCACTCTGGTACTATGGGCGGTGCAAACTGAATTCGTAAGTATCTACTCTCTAGCTTTTATAGCAATCGTTGAAGGGAAGGGGTATATTTGAGGTTGAAATGAATGAAGATAGAAAAATATTCAAGGTCACTTCAACCGAATATGTCAATGCTAAATTCATTTCAATACACCCTCTTACTCAATAGTCTTCAAAGATATCGGTCTACAGTGAAGGTCAACCAATTGAACAGTCATCCACTCTCAAGCTCAATTGATATCAAGGTTACACACTTTCAAGGTGGCCCATACTCAAATTCACCCTTCAAAATCCATGGTCACCAACTTTCAAGGTCATCAACCCCCAATGTCGACTACCCTCAAGGTCACCAACCACTAACCAAATCATCCTCTGAAGGTCATTCCCCAAGGTCACTCTCAAGGTCAGTGGTGGGGGGAGGTCCAGGATTGGCATAAACCCCCTACTTATGTCTTAAACCACGCCCCTTCAGACTTCACTTCCCAAGCCCACTCCATCATAACCACACCCCTATTTCAAACTCGTTATGTGTTACAACGACTACATACCCTTACGGGACGATTCTGAACGTAATTCACTTGTTTTATGTGTATCAACATGTTGATAAACCATACCATTACCATTTATGCCACAATACTGTATAAAACATAGCTCACATATAAAACGTATAACTTCTCCAGTTTCGATGTAGACGAGAGTTGTGGAACAATGGTACAAACTGGTTGCAATGTTTTGCCTCGTCTCCGTCATACTAATTACTAACGGCCTGGCTATGATGGAGTCGGCATCGTCCATGGAGTCCTTCACAACTCCCTCATCGGCTTCATCCCCAACGAGATCCTCCTCGATGAAGTACTCATCAATGTGGTCTTCCAGGGCATCTTTCTCGATGAAGTCCTGACCAATGCGATCTTCTAGGGTATCATCTACTCCAAGGTTGTTTGGCTCCTCCACATGTTCCCAGTCTTCACCTTGCCACACCTCCACCTGGTTATTCACATCTAGGTGTGAAAGAGCTTCCAAAACTTCATTAATTTGTTGAGCCATAATTAGCAATTTAATCTACGTAGTGAACAAACTGAAAACAAAACTCGAATGAAATAGGTGTGATGTCAGACAACTTTTATATGTTATATTTGTGGAGGGATTACCACCTCCACTCAACCCACAATTCTTTTTTTTCGGAGGTTTGCGGTATGCGGTTGCCAATCCTCAACATCAATGTTCCAGTCTTCCCTGGCTCTCTGGAGCAAACCACATCGGCCCTTATTAGGGCAAACAAAATTAACTCACACTGCGGTCGCCAATGCTGCCGGTGATTTGATTCACGGTTCAATTAGCTGACTAAAAGGGTTGAATGAAAGTACTGGGTCAGATTAATTTAGGTGATTTAAAAATTCGAATAAAAAAGGTAACAGAAGAAGAGAACGAACAAAGAAGAGAAAAAGCGAATAAAAAAAAGAAAGAAAAAAAGAAGAGTCTAAATTAATGCAAAGCTGGCCGCAGCGACAATTTTTTTTTACGAACCGCGAATTAAATTGATTCGCGATTCGATTTCCGGCCGCGGATCTTACATCTACAGTCCATTCTTACAGCTTCTGTTGTCTCAACTAGTTGGCGTTTCAAATTCAATTCATTGTTTTTATATTCAACTACTATATCATTTTTTTGTCTTCATTTTGCTTCACAAGAGAATACATTGAAGTAACCTCTATGCATATACCGGGAGTCCCAATTCATCCTATACGGGCAATATCTAGCTTATTTGACAAGATAATTGAAAAATAGAAAAACTGCTTTGAATGGCATTAAAGTACCTTCCTAATGACATATAATAATATAAATTTCGTTTGTCATCCCTGTGGTTGCTACCTCTTTTTATTTTCAAATGGCACCACCTGTATATTGCAATGGAAAATTGTGTTATTCTATTTGGAATACACCGATAGCACATAAGTGGTATTTTTTCATTAATAAAAAATCATTAACATTTTGTGACTTTTCTCACGATACCTAATTATTATAAAGATGAAAAATTGTATAACAAGATTAATTATTTTCGAATTGAAACTTTTGGATAGTGAATAACACAATTAATTCGTCGATTAATTACACTAGGTACCGTTTGCAAATGATTGATGGCTACTCTTATTCTGTTTATACGATTACTTGGGACACCCGGTATATATAAAACTATCGAACTCCATGCGATATCTACTTCATGCATTTTTTCGTCCTTATCAATGACACGAAATCCAAATTGATTCTCCCAACATTTAAAACATATCAGTTGGAATTGCTTGAATGTTACATCGGGTGACACGTGATAGGAATAAATGGTGTAGATTCGTTTCATCTTGCTTGAATATTACGGTGAAGTTATATCATCTCGCACTAACTGTTTGGGCACTCGTGAATATGTTTGAGCAAGATAAATACAGTCTTCATCTACATCTTTATGACGTCCCATACATAAATATGATCTCATAATGTCCTGTTTTTCACAAATTACATCATCGAAAATGAAAACAGAATTTGGTTTGGCATCGGAGAGTTCCACTATTTCTGCATTATTACTGAACTTATAAAACCCCAACCCCTTTATGGGTTCCAATACATTTCGTAGGAATTGATATTTGGGTTGATTGAGTGATTTTGAATAGAGATACACGCTTGTGAATCGTAGTCCTTGTGGATGTGTTAGGATGGATATCGTAGTATTCGTCTGTCTACGATTAGATGGTCCTATAATGAGTCCTCGAACAGACCATGGAAGTAGCGGACCATGCCGCAACAGTTTTTACCCATTCAATCCTTAACCCAATTTTTCATCTAGAGTATCTACAGCAAACTTCTCTTTTTGCTTTACAATACGCATCATACCGTGGTTGGAGACTATGTAAGCAATGATATGTTGGAAGCCTTTCATTTAAATGAATACCATCAAACGATACGGATGTGTTGGTAGTGGACGAAGAAAGAGCGGTCGTGGATTTTTTAATAATTTAATTAACAAACTTCCATTCGAATTACATTTACCGGAGGATATCAATTTAGTGGACCTGGAACAAAATTAAAAAAATGTTTAGCTCGCAACGATCCTGGCATCAATAAGTTGGGAGTTTTTTCTTCGACACTTGTCAAATTGTAGCAATCGTATCATTAATTTGAATGTTTTGTATTATGAATTAGCATCATATTACCAAATGGTGGCTCTCTGATAAAAATATTGCATATTTTATTTCAAGATTTTTTTTTCATGTTAATTTTTTTTCCTAAACACGTTATTTATTTTTATTGATAAATGTTCAAAGGCCAAAGTATTTTACGTGAATTTCCATTCAGGATATATAAAAGTGTGCTATAGCTGTTAAAATAATGGTACAAATTACAAACTTTGAATAGTGTGCCTTTGTCACTATTAATGTCTATTGTTTTGTTTATTATTGTCAGAATGACAATGCGAGTACTTTATGTCTTGATTCTGTAGTTTTCTCAGTGAGACCGCATTTGAGCGAATTAGTTTGTGTCAAAATTGTTATTGTTTCTCGTATTGTGAAGCGTTACAATGAGACAGGGGAGTACAAAAGGCGGCCTGGTCAAAGACGTAAGAGATGTACAACGCCAAGAGATG
This sequence comes from Chrysolina haemoptera, assembly GCA_958298965.1. NCBI lineage: Eukaryota > Metazoa > Arthropoda > Insecta > Coleoptera > Chrysomelidae > Chrysolina > Chrysolina haemoptera. Next base: position 23,313,596 of record OY282595.1, read on the forward strand.
ATCAGCCTAGTTACTTTGGCAATAAAGCTCAGCAATATTTTTTTTTATTTTTCAGGAACGAAATAGATCACAGAATGGAGCAAAATGAGTTTTTTTTTCTAGCACTGGTAATGATTTTTAACGTTTCCAGGACCGGTATGTCCCAGACAATAATTCATAACTTCCTGATTATGAATTCGGCCAATTTTATATTTCAGTATAACAATTACAATCAGTTGAGAAAAGAAACCACATATTCGGAATAATTTTTTCGGGCGTCCAAGGCCGGCTTCACTCCAGCAATAAAACTGAACTTCCCTATTAGGAACTCTGGCAATTTCATATTTCAGGGTAACAATAAGGATCGGTTGAGAAAAGAATCCTCATGTTCAGAATAATTTTTCCAGGCGTCCAGGGCCGGCTTCTCTCCAGCAATAAATCTTAACTTCCCTATTCCATTTTCAGTTGCCAGTTTCAGATTTCAGGGTAACAATCAGGATCGGTTGAGAAAAGAATCCACATATTCAGAATAATTTTCCTAAACGATTCTCTGAAATATAAAACTGGCAGAGTTCCTAATAAGGAAGTTTAGGATTTATTTCTGGAGTGAAGCCAGCCCTGGACGCCCGGAAAAATTATTCCGAACATGTAGATTCTTTTCCCAACCGATCATTATTGTTACCCTGATATATGAAACTGGCAGAGTTCCTTATGAGGAAGTTAAGGTTTATTGCTGGAGTGAAGCCGGCCCTGGACGCCCGGAAAAATTATTCTGAACATGCGGATTCTTTTCTCAACTGATCCTGATTGTTACCCTGAAATATGAAACTGGCAGAGTTCCTAATAGGGAAGTTAAGATTTATTGCTGTGGAGAAGCCGGCCCTGGACGCCCGGAAAAATTATTCTGAACATGAGGATTGTTTTCTCAACCGATCCTCATTGTAACCTTGAAATATGAAACTGGTAGAGTTCCTTATGAGGAAGTTAAGGTTTATTGCTGGCCCTGGACGCCCGGAAAAATTATTCTGAATATTTGAATCCTTTTCTCAAACGATTTTCTTTGTTATGCTGGAATATAAAACTGGCAGAGTTCCTAATAAGGAAGTTAAGATTTATTGCTGGAGTGAAGCCGGCTCTGGACGCCCGGAAAAAATATTCTGATTATGTGAATTATTTTCTCAAATGATTCTCTTTGTTATGCTGGAATATGAAACTGACAGAGTTCCTAATGAGGAAGTTAGTATCTATTGCTGGAGTGAAGCCGGCCCTGGACTCCCGGAAAAATCATTCTGAATATGTGGGTTCTTTTCCCAACCGATCCTGATTGTTACCCTGAAATATGAAACTGGCAGAGTTCCTAATAAGGAAGTTAAGATTTATTGCTGGAGTGAAGCCGGCCCTGAACGCCCGGAATATTATTCCGAATATGTGGTTTCTTTTCTCAACTGGTTGTGATTGTTATACTGAAATATGAAATTGGCAGAATTCATAATGAGGAAGTTATGAATTATTGTCTGGGCCATACCGATCTTAGAAACGTGAAAAATTATTTTACCAGTGCTAGAATCCCAAAAAAAAATACTCATTATTGCCAAAGTAACTAGGCTGAGATGATCAATATTTGAAAAAATGACTTTCTGAGCACAAGACAAGTTAACATAAGTGTCAAAACAGTAATAAGAAGACTCAAAGAAGAAAGAAATCTAGACGGTTACAATTTGCCACAGCCCATGTCAACTAGAATGAACATCAGTGGAAAAAAATTCTTTTCACAGATGAAACAAGAATACAGTTATGGAAACCAGATGGACGTGGTCGAGTATACAAAAGATCTGAAGAACGTTTTGTAGAATGTAATCTTGAACATGACGTTAGCTTTGGTGGTTGTTCCATTATGTTGTGTGGTGGCATTAGTTGGGACAGTCGCACCGATCTTATAGAGGTGAATTTAAGAATGAATGCTGACTGGTACATACGCAACATTCTTGCAGAGCATGTTGCATCTTACGGCGGCTTCGTTGGCTATGACAATTTTGTGCAATGCATGCTCGTGTACATGCTGCAAAAACAGTCACCCAGTATCTTGAAGTTGTTGGACTTGAGGCAGTGGAGTGGCCACCAAACAGTCCTGACGCAAATAACATAGAACATATTTGGGACATCCTAAAAAGACATATACGAGCACGAAATCCAGCTCCTAACACAATTGCAGAATTAATAATTGCTGAACAGGAAGCATGGAATCGAATTCCACAAGAAACCATCAAAGACCTTTTGCGGAGTTTGTCCAGGAGGATGCAGGCTACCGTTAGAGCTAGGGGAGGAAACACTAAGTACTGAACTGTTATTATGTTGCCTCAAAAAACTTTCATTTTGTCGTCATTGTTGCTTGTTCTGATTAAATATTATTACAAAAATAAGTCAAATCCATTACTTCTTCTATAAGTGTGTTATGAAGTTTTAATATCTGGATTATTTGGCAATCAATATACGTTAAAAACTCCAGCATAAACCACTAGTGCGTCAAAGTGACACTTTACGCACTGTCGAAGAAAAATATGTGTAAAGGACCCCGCACCGGTCTAATGGGTTTACGGATACCGGTGAAATTTCAGTACATTGTAGTTTTCGATCACTTAATCAAAAGTGTCCATTGTCCCAACACGATCCTCTGACTAGTTTTCAAAATATTGAGTTTTGAAATTGGAAGTGGAAAATTTTATTTATTTTTTTCGCAATAATTTTTTTTTTTGACGTTTATCATTCATATTGTCAGAAACAATATTCTGATTCTTAAATAAGACCTGTTTTTCAATTATCCACAGGGAAATCTTCAAACTTAAATTAAGCTTAATCGATAAATATCATTTGATGAATCAACTCCTGTAGAAAGAACCCCATTTAAATATGACGTCTGAGTCATTTTGACAGCGATGAAAAAGGATGCACCTTTTTTATCGCGATAAAAATGCTTGTCCTCAATACCAGACTTCATCTAGTAAGCGGCCGACGGAGACGGTCATTTCAATTTCCGTTATAGTTCGAGAGCTGCCGTGAAAACAACTTCCTCATAAGTTACCAAAGGTTTGAATTGGCACGTCAGTTCTACTTTAAATTGTAATTTTGAAACCGCCCGTCTGCCGGGTGTCAACGGTCTAATATCTTAATTAAATTCAAATCGTCAGCGTCTGCCGTTCGGAATGGTCGCTATTTTGTAGCAGACGCTGTCAAATATATCAAAAAAACGCCGTCATTTTCATTACCACAGTTATTTTTGGGTCAAAGTTTTACTTAATATGTTACCAAAAAAAGTTTGAAAAAAAAACTTTGGCACACGGTCGCATTCAACGGGCAGACAACCTTATATGTTGATATACAGTGTCGCTTTTTATAGCCCCCCCCCTTTTAACTTTTAAACGGTTCGACGTACAAACATGGGACAAAAACCGTTTGGAATGGTATCACTTATACTACTTTTTAAAATCAAATAAATGCGGATTGCTCGACAGATGGCGCTGGGGGACACATCAACTTTAAATTTTTAAATGGAATGGGGGGTCAACTGACACATCATTGAAAAGATAATTCGATTCTCTCTTTAACCATCCAAATAATTTTGAATTTGGTTATTATTTTTGTTGCAATATGCACTCGAAATATCAAGTATAAGTGCGGTACTCTAACCTCGGTAAATTTGAACAATGTAGAACAATGGAACAGAAATACATTTTGAGTGAAGATAAATTGCAATTACTCGCTGGCTACAGTTCAATTTGAAAATTTCGATTGGTGTCGAAATCAAAATTGTGAAAAAACGTATCGAAGAAATTCGAAGAAATTTAAATTTTTGAAAAAAGAATTAAATTACCTTTTTATCGTTGTATCACTTGACCCCCATGTCATTTTAAAATTTTAAGTTGATGTGCCCCGCCGCGCCATCTGTTGAGCAATTATCATATCACGAAGCCAGCATTTCTAGAATAGATCTGCAAGATACTGTGACACTCTCTTTTGCACTAAATCGTGTTCGGTAAAAACTCCTGGTGCGATCACCTGTGAAGATCAGAATATCACGTGAAGAAATGCTGAGACTAGATCTTGTGCATCTGTCGAAACATGTGTAAGTGGACGCTTGTTCATAATTTACTCTACCTCAGCGAACAATGTTTGTATAACCTCTTTCTTCTTTGGAATGTCTTTCTTTCATAATCGCCATCAGAGCTCTCTGGAAACATCCTATTAGCCGTTCCCAGCTGCGTACACAGCTTTTTGTTCCATGCATGGGGGATAAAAAAGCGCCGTGGACGTTTTTTTTAAGATCAAATGCCTTCAAATTGATAGTCAGTGTCAGTACTGTCAGTGGGGTATCATAATGGTAGAAAAAAAAGGTGTCAAATTCAGTTTGTTTCATTTAATATGAAAAACGAGAAGCATAGTCGAACAAACAAACAATGACACCTCCCAAATAAAAGAGAAAATGAGATCGAGTATTATAAAATAACATAATTAAAAACTAGAAGCGAAGAAAAATCAGGTTTGCAAATCAAATAACACAAATCAATCCCAAGTCTAATAGAGATTAGAATTAGAGATATATTAGATGATTAGATTTAAATAGCTATGCTTTGAATGATATAAGATTAATTTTGTGAATCATAATGTTAATTTTGATTACCATTACCCCTTCCTTAATACAAGACACCAGCAGATCTCAATGATAAGGACACCCTCATGTGTAATCCCAGCATTTGGTTCGTCAGCTTCAAACCAACCAATAGACAAATCCCCCCCCTTCTATACGCGCCTGACAAGGCATGGGCAATTATTATTATTACTATAATAATAATAATAATAATAATATTCCCTCATCAACACTCGTGAGTGTACCCAAAGGCATAGCTTGTGTAGGTAGAGAACGGCTATTATTGTTATTATTTCCCGTGGCGCTCCAGGGCCACTTAGTGATTTTAAGTGCCGTATGTTCGACGAATAACGATAACAATGTCAGCAAATGTCAGCAGTTACACTGTCGTCAGATTTATATCAGTATCATCAACTTAGGTCAACAAAAATTTCTAGAATCTAGTGTAGACATTTTACGTCACAAGAGTATACATCGAGTTCCAAAAAGTTTGCACTATATGGGAAACTTTTGTATTATGTATCTGTCAGAAAATGTCATTTCTCATAAAAGTTGGTGCTTCGCGAAAATGTATTCGAGCTATTCGAGCTAATTCTGAATTTCCACACGGTGTACAGGGGAGAACAAAAAATAGGAATTTTGATCAAGAGTAAACTACCCTTATTTTTGATATTATCGAAGAAGTTTATTTAGAAAAGTTGTTAAGAATCGAAAACAATATTTACGCAACATTTTTTCCCCTCATTTTTCATAGTTCTAGCCTCATATTCCTACAAGAATATGTCAATGCGAAGTTTGGTACAATTTATCATTTGTACTGGAATATCGACGTTTGTTGAATATTGTTTGAATTTTTACTAGTTTTTTGGTACAGATTTGATATACCACTCTGTATGTATGTCCATAATAACAACTATCGGTGATTTTATGGAAGGAATTTATTGAATAAATCAATTAATTAGTGGTAAACGATTGAATATTACAATTCTGCAACTTTACGATCACTTTCATCCAGAAAAAATAAAAATATACAATTTTTAATAATTTAAATTTTGTTTTTGATTCTTAACTTTTCTAAATAAACTTCTTCGATATTATCTGAAATAAGGGGAAGTTTACTCTTGATCAAAATTACTATTTTTTGTTCTCTGCTACATCGTTTGGAAATTCAGAATTTTGATAACACAAATACAACTTTTATGGGGAATGAAATTTTCTGACAAATGCATAATAAAAAGTTTCCCATATGGTGCAAACTTTTTGGAACTCACTGTAGTAATTCGAATTTTTTCTAAGTTTCAAATGCTATAATTTTTTTATGACTGATTGTAGGGTTGAATCTTTTATATGGTGTTGAGCTAATTCAAAGTAGTTTATAAAAATAATATTCAGTTTAACTTTGGAGTTTTCAAAAAACTGCAAATTTCAGCATGAAAAATTTGGGATTAATGATCATACCGAAATATTCCGCCTCTCCATTTACAACATAGTGGTATTTCTGGACCCGTCAATCAATGTTGAGTGAGTAGATGGGGGGATAATTTCGTAACAAAATTACACAAAATTTGCTTAGAATCTATCATGAAAGTATTGAAATTTCCCTCAAGAACAGCAGATATATTGCGAACAGAAGTACTGAAGTCATCGGGGTTTTGTGTTGTTATGCGAAGCATTTCGACTGTTTTCTTAGCCTCGCCACTCAAAGTATTGTTGAGTTTTAGAACATTTTTTTGTGGAGAAAACGACAAGTCTCATTCGATAATTTGTATTGTGAATAATAAGCTGACCAAGTCAGGCAAAACCAAACCATCGAATTTCATTATATTATTTCCAAGTTTTTGTCGGGCTAACATATGTTTAATCAATAGAGTTTGTCAAATTTCCTACGTTCTTTTGTGATGAATCTACATGGTTATTCAATTCAGAGAAGTGGGTATTACCTGCATTTTTGGCCCAATCCTCAACATAAGAAATATTCGATTCCTCACCCATATCGGTATTTGCGAATGAAACTGATGAGCATGCTTTCTCTTCACTAGTCTCTTCGTCTTCCTTAATTCTGTGAATCTCTTCATATTCCTAAAAAAAAATTTTATTGTTCTTCAGTCGAGTCCCGTGAATGGTTAGAAGCTGTTGACTTAATTACCTCTTCTTGGCGATGAAACACATTCTCTTGGATAATTGATATTTCGTTTTGTAGATCTAATAGTTTTGATTTTAGACTACATTGTTTGGAAACAGATGTAGATTTCATGCTTGCTGCTGAACTTCCTACTCTTCCTATATTTCTTTGTTCACTGAGACATTTTCTCACGTATTTCAGAAAGTTGATTGATAAAATGTCAGCACTGGCATCTTCCGGGAATTTGTTCATGAAAAAGAGTAAATAACTGCTGAAGAACTAGAATGCTGAAATGATTTTGCTACTTTTTGAGAATGCGGTTTATATTCTAGGGTACCTATTATCTTGGAAAGCAAAGTCAGTAAACGAAAGAATGTCTTCTTACTGCGGTTCCTTTGAAGTAAGTCCGATATAAGCAAAATGGATGTTTTGTAGCATATATTTATCATCAACATTTGTCAATTTTTCTTCAATTCCAGGTACATCTCTGAGGATGATTTGTACCATAATTTCTTTGGTTTTATAATCTCCGATGGGTATATGGATAGGTGCCGAGTTCTTTGCTCGAAGGACCAATTGTCGTGGACAATACTATTTTTCTGTGAATTATTTAGATATTTTTTAAGATTAAATCTGACAGCAAGTTGAAAATAATTATATTCATATGTCAATACACCGTTAACAACAATCATTGATTCAACTATCAGTTACAAGGCAAATTTAGATTGGAGTGGAGAAATACTGTTTCTGCAACACAGAGAGTCCGCTCTATTATTTTTTTTTATTAATTTATGGTAACGATATTTTTTTTTTATTTCACGCACTAAGTCATGTATAGATATTTGGGTTTATGTGCACGGTATAACTTGCTCCGACTTATAGTCTAGTTCCTAAATTGTTCCGTCCTGAAAACTTTCAAAGAATCACCTCCCGAAGTTTGTCAACATACTTAATTAACATCCTGTATATTATATACTTTGAAAACCATTTATTCAGTGGTAGGAAGTAAATTAGAGTATTCATCACTAATTTGATTGCCTTATTATTAAAACAAAATATAAATGCTGCTAGATGCTAGAATGGTTTTATAATAGTTATTTATGATACAAGTGTTAAAAGTGGCATTTTATTTTGTGAGTGGGGAATATTGCGAAACGAGCGTTAGCGAGTGGAGCAACCCCACGAGCAAAATAAAATCACTTTTAACAAATGTATCATACAAAATTTTTTGTTCAACAGTTACTGCTAGTAAGAAAAAAACAAAAAAAAATAAGATCCATAAGGATTCGAACACACGATCTTTGGATTACAAGGCTGACTGACAGATACTTCAAATATAATAAACCCCAACGCACTTTATTTATGAATGTCATTATTTGTCAGTGATGAAGGACATTCTACAGTTGGACTAAATACTACTTCGTTTGTAACTTCAAAAGGAATTAGTATTATCAATTGCGCAAACGACCAAATACATGTGTGAACTTTTATAAACGATTCCTCTTGAGTAGGTGTTCTGATTATAATATCTGATTGAAGTGTTTCTATTAGAGAGATCTATATTACTGAGTATCCATCATCTCATCTGTCATTTTACTTTTAACACTAGTGTTAAAAGTACTTTTAACACTAGTGTTAAAAGTGATTTTGTGAAAACGTCAGTTTTTAGTTCATGGGTCAATGAATTAAAAACGTAATTTTTAATGTCAGTTGTACAAAAAAACTATTTTTGATACGGTCTTGCAGTCTAATCCTTTGTATTTTTACAATTTGTTTCTTAAGTCACACTTCACTACATTTCATTCATCAGACCTCGTCAGACTTTCATTTCCTCCATCCACTCACAGCAAAATCATGGATGCTTTTTTCCAATCTAATCTCTAATATCTTCCATGTATATGGACTACGATGACCATCTACACAATTTCAATCGGCCAATTTTCAAATTGTTCAATCCTTCGATTGAGGGATGAGGTAGTTCAACTTTTTATGTTTATTGAGCTTCAAAAAATCTTTTACTACAAACATAAAACAAGGTTCGCACATTGACAACAATATTCGAAGTGACTTTTTTTTTCATTTTCCTTCGTTACCGTGACACCGTGTGTAGTTACTTTTGGTTTTAAAAAGACTTTAGTTTTTATACTTTTTCGTGGAAATAAATTATTCGTGACGGAACAAGTTTTTTTATTTGACATACTAACAAATTCTTTTTTTTTATATCTTAGTAAAATTCTAAACAATATCAAGTGAAATAAAGGCACAGACAATAGATATCTGCAGGAACACTCCCTTTCGGTGATGAACTCCTGTTCATTACTTGTCTTTTGGTTGATCCACATCAATTAGACAAAGTTTGGTGACAGGTCTTCTGTAGGTGCCCACGGTTGTTTTGACATCCACCACTCGGATGTGGCCATCTGCTCCAGGGTGTACCTTTGGGCCATGTGTTTCTTGAAAACTGTGAGTCAACTATGATGACTATATCACCGACTTTTATTTTTCTTGAGGGAGATGAAAACCACTTGGTTCTCTCGGTCAATACAGGCAAATATTCTTTGATCCATCGCCGCCTAAAGTGATCAGCAAGTAGTTGCGATTTTCGCCACTTCTTCCAAGTGAATAAGTCATGCTCATCAAATTTACCAGGGATTTGAGGTGCACTAGAAGTCCCCAACAAGAAGTGGTTTGGTGTCAAGGCCTCACTGTCTGCATTATCCAAAGAAACGTGGACTAGAGGACGGCTGTTGACCATATTTTCTGCTTCTATCAATAATGTTTGCAAAACTTCTTCACGTGGGAATTTCTCCTTCAAAATTACAAAGTTTTCTTCACCGATTTTATCAGACGCTCCCAGCTACCACCCATATGAGGAGCAGATGGAGGGATGAACTAAAATTCAAAATCACTGGTAGTCAGGTTTGAAGTGATTTTAATCTGGTCTAATTCTTGTAACGCTTGCTTCAATTCTTTTTCAGCACCCCGTAAATTTGTTCCATTATCGGAAAATATTTTTTTTTAGGACATCCTCTTCTGCCGATCAGTCTTCTTATTGACATTATTGCTGAATCGGTACTCAAAGAGTGTGCCAGTTCTAAATGAATTGCACGGGTGCTCATACAAGTAAAGAGAACACCGTACCTTTTTTCATGTCGACGGCCATTTGACACAAGCATGGGTCCGAAGTAGTCCATGCCAGTTATCGTAAAAGGTCTCAAAAATGATGCTAATCGAGATTCTGGAAGTGGGGCCATCTCTGGTATTTCGGGTTTCGCTCTTTTAATTTTGCAGAACTGACATTCATTCCAGGAATTTCTTACAGCTGACCTCATATTCAGGATCCAATATCGTTGTCGAAGTTCGTTGGATACGAATTCTTGTCTGTTATGCGCTGCTTTGTTGTGATAATGACGAATCAACAATTTTGTAAAATAATTTTTCGGTTCAAGTATAACTGGAAATTTCGTATCCTCACTCAAGTCATTTGAATATATCACTCTGCTTCTGACACGTAATATTCCTTCATTGTCTAGAATTGGTGACAATTTATATAATTTGCTTGACTTTTCAATATTTCCGTTTGTTTTCATGGAGTCGATTTCTTCCGAGAAATTTTGAGTTTGAGCACATTTTATCCAGAGGTTTTCAGCTATATGGAGTTCGCTCGGGGTGAGCTCTTCATTTTTTGATGACTTCCTTTTTGACTTATTTGTACACATCAACATCCAAGCTGTTGCACGAATTAATTTTAACCAAGATGAAAATCTGGTGATGTCTGGCAGGGCTTCTTTCAAATTTTCTTTCACTTTGACAGTTACTCCCACAAAACATTTTTTCATTTCTGAAGTGTCCAGTTCTTCTGTCTGACTCTGGGGTCATTCTTTGCATTGATTTTTCAGAAATTGGGGGCCTTCTAACCATCTACTACCAGTTTGATAAGATTCCCTTGTAGCTTCATCGGCAACATTTTCTTTTGTCGGAATCCAATTCCACTCTCTCGCATCAGTGATTTCTCTGGTTTCGGATACTCGGTGGGCCACGAATGGTTTGAATCTTATAGGATCAGCCTTGATCCATCCAAGCACTGTTCTAGAATCTGCCCAATAGAAACATCTATCTATCTTCATGTTGTCATTTTCTCTGATTGTTACTGCTAACCTGCTGCCCAAAACTGCAGCTTGAAGTTCGAGTTTGGGAATGGTCACAATCTGTTTGAGAAAAGCAACTCTGAGAAGATCAGGAATCGGATTGAACGAAGAATTATTCACCCAGTTCTGAACAAAAGACGATTTGCTGGTCGTGGTTTTAGTGTCTTCATCGGTAAAGATGTCGGTAGAATTCGTTCTCGCTAATTCTGCTTTTCTCAGTTGGGTTTCTGTTTCAACTAGTTTTCGTTCGATTTCTGCTAGTCTATTTGCTTTTTCGAGTTCTATTTCTAACTGCCTGCGTCTTCGGGATTTGCTGCTGAAAAGTTTACTGCTTTCACGGGTTTTCAATGAGTTTTCTCCAGATTTTTCGTCAACTTTTCTTCTGGATTTTGTGGAAACTTCAGTTTTCGTCGGTGTTTTCCTGACATTGTCAAAGTCAGGTTTTTCGTCAGTTTCCTCATTTCCATATCTCGTAGCTGCTTTACCCTTGGTTGTTCTTTGACTTCTTCTCAGTGGAAGAGACTTTGTAGACATTTCTTCCACAGTGCCGTTCTTTACGTATTCGAAGGACCACTTATGTGAATGTCTCCAGTTACTTTTGGTTTTAAAAAGACTTTAGTTTTTATACTTTTTCGTGGAAATAAATTATTCATGACGGAACAAGTTTTTTTATTTGACATACTAACAAATTCTTTTTTTTTTATTTATCTTAGTAAAATTCTAACAAAACAATATCAAGTGAAATAAAGGCACAGACAATAATTATCTGCAGGAACACCGTGCGAAATATGTATTTCGCACACTGCATGTGAACTATATTGAATTTTTATATTTTAACCTTGATGGTTCTCAATCAAGTAAAAATCCAAGAAATCATTCGTTTCTCAATATTTAACAATAATTAAGGCTTTTTAACACTTTTGAAATTGTGACAAAATTTTACACTACCTAATTTAATTTTTTTATATCAAGCTTAGCGTATTACTTATTTTAGAACAATATTTTTTGACGTTTGTAGAAAAATTTTTGTTTGCATCTTGTGCCCGAAATACTTTGATGATCTCAACTATTTTTTTTTAACTCACTGCACCTCATTAAAAAAAAATCAGTTCTCGATAACCAAGTAGCATTTCATGCACTAGATACAAAATTATCTATTATATACTTAACTTCCTAATTCCCAATATTATTGTCGAAGCCTGTCGGAAATCGACCGTCGCTTTTCTGAAATTCGAGATTATTGTATTCCTCTCGATTTCAGTCAATAACAAAATTAGAATTAGTTGCTGGTATTTACGATATACTGAACCAAAAAGAACAAAACTCATTTTTATTGAAAAACATAACCCAACTTTTTTTTGCTTTTTAATTGGCGCATTTGTGAATTACTTTGGATATTAGAACTATTTAAAGAGTTTTGAACTATTAGACTCCACCCATTCGGCATACCCGCAAGAAAGCCTTCTAGGATTCTGTGACACTGAAGGGTGTTCCTCGTAGAAGCTCCCTGGCAGTGGCGCCATCTCCCAAGCAATTGGAGACACCCAATTATACTTGTGTTTGAGATTACACGCGAAAAATTAGACTGAGCGACGGTCTAGAATGAAAACCTCTTTCCCAAAAAAAAAACAAATAAGTTTAAAACGTTATTAGATGGATAAGCTCGTATGTCTCAATATTGAGTGTCCACAAAAAAATAACCTTACTTTGTACCTTACTTGTAGCAAGGAAAACTACGTATAAGTGGATAGTGGTCAAGCCATATAATGTGAAATACTCAATGATACGAGGTTTTCACTTTAAAAGATCCATAGCCCGTTATCTGCACATTTTTTCAGCACTTCAATTCGTAACTGAAAATCACGGTAGAATACCTCGCAACTAAGTTATCCTAGAAGTTAGAAAACCTTGTAAGTCCTAATTGAAAATCAAAATATGAACTTTTTAACATTTGATGGTATTAGGCATACTTGTTATAAAACATAACAAATTCAGGTATCATTCTGAGTAAGTATCATTACTCCTTGAATAACTGGTACGTTTTTGCTTCTCCTGTAAAGTTTGCCTTTTGTGAGTTACGTGGTTATCATCCTAGGCCATTGTGAGGTTATTTTCTTCATCCAGTAACTTGCCATATTGAATGACGCGGGTATAAAATACCTAATAAAATAACAAACATTTTATAAAAAAAATTTACACAAAATACTCATCATAGTGCCCGTATTAAAATTGTTTTTTTATGGATGTTCTAAATTTCTATATATTTCAAAATGGTGATTCTACTATTTACACTTACACGTTGTTATTTTTGTCGGAATATTAGCCACATCGTTTTTCATTTAAATGATTTATACTATATTTTGACTAAAATTTATTGGCTTATTTCATATGCATAATAACAAGAGATATCCAATGATCGAACTGTACTTCATAAAACTCCATTTTCAGGTATTATGCGCTAGCTGCATCTTCTGCTCTGTTAACATACATACAGGACAGCTTATTCGTCTTTTACGCAGGAGGCTCCATCAAAATTGATTATCAGGAGTCTGAAGGGTACACAATTATTGGTGAGTTTTCTTTCAATTCATAATTTATTGAAAAAATCAAGGCGTCTCAGTATTCAGTATTAAGATTTTTTCAGACCTGAGATCAATGAATTAAAAATAATAATAAAAAAGTGCTTGAGCGCCAATTGAAATTTATAATTCTTTGATTGAAAATTAAATGAAATGTTTGTGTGAAATCGCATATTTTTCAAGAAAGATTCGTATATGGATGAAGTTCAAAAGCAAAACCTTTCCTAAATACAAAATTTGATACAATAATCCTCAAGATACCCAAAGTATATAAATAAATACATATAAAATATTTAAAAAAATAAAATAAAATTTACAATTTTTAACCAATTTGAATAATTTTTTTTTCGTTACGTAGATATTCAAAAAGTCCACTTCCATTTCCAGGGCCAACTAATCTTATTGTTCAACGTCAAAAATCTAAAAAAATTACTAGCGATTTTTTTAGGAAAAACCTGACTACACCGCTAGATTCCCGATATTTTCAAATGGTTCATATGTGAATTACGTTGAAATGCGTCAATCAATGAAAAAGTTATAAGGGAATGAAATTTGAAAAATATGCCGTTTAATCAACCCACCAATTCAATTTTAAAACTTTTATCAAATCTTTGACTACACCGCTGGTTTAAGGAAGTCTCGAAATATCGGTAACTATAATTTCATTGAAATTTGTTGATAAATAAAAATGATGAGATAAAATAACATTTTCCTGAAATTTCATTTACATATTTTTAAAATTTTATTATCTTATGATTTTTTTGACCAGTGATATATCGAGACCTCCTGAATACATTAGTGTATTCCAAATTCTGATAAAAGTTCTGAAATTGAATTGGTGGGTTGATTAAACGGCATATTTTTCAAATTTCATTCCCTTATAACATTTTCACTAGTTGACGCATTTTAACGTAATTTACAATGAACCATTTGAAAATGTCGCGAATCTAAAAAAATCACTAGTAATTTTTTTAGATTTTTTACCATGAAAAATAAGATTAGTTGGCCCTGGAAATCGAGATTTATTCATGAAATTTGATGTTCTAGTGGACTTTTTGAATGTCTACCTAACGAAAAAAAAGTCATTCTAATCGGTTGAAAAATTTAAGTTTTATAAGGATGCTTCCATCTTAAATGGGTCACACTGTATAAAGTGAAGAATATAGAATTTCAATATTTCTAAAAATTGAATAGTAACTAGAAATGTGAAAAATAATTAAAACACTTATTTTCATATATTGCATACCTATATTCAGCCAAATCCAGTCAGGGCCTTTCTGATTACAAAAGTCTATTCCGAACATTCACTTCCAGAAGTTAGTCACGATTCAATAGCCAACAAGCTACTACAACAAATCACAATTCAAACAGAATAATGAATAATAACCTAACCTAACAAACAGCTAGAAAACAAATTGACATTGAAAATTCCAAATTATCAACAAAAATCAGTGTTAATCTCAAATTTAGTAAAATAACGTACCTACAGTATAAGACATCACCAGTTTTGACAGGACACAAAAATAGAGACAGAAAAAAAATTGAAGTTGAAAATCAGTTAAAAAAACTGAAAACATGAAAGAATTAGATACAGAAATACAAAAAAAAAATTATAGCACTGCCGTGTTACCGCTTATGTTGAAAAGTAGCAACAAATAGGACACTCTGTATATTATTTTATTTTTAACTTCGGTATTACTTTTCGATTATTTCTGTATATTACTTCCCTATACATATCTCCAGTGGTTTTCGGTAAATTCATTGATTTTTTGTGCGAGCCGAAACATAGCTTCAATTAAATGTTCATTACTACAGTATTTGGATTCGTAGAAAGCTTAAATTTTGGATGTAGTTTGACAATGTCCTGTGTTTTGGTTATTTCTAGAAAAAATCGTTCTCCATTATACAGAGTCCTTCAAAATTTGTGACTTTACCGATAGATCCAAAAGTGGTAACAAGTGAATTTTTTTAAATGGGACACCATGAATATTATCGAATATCCTAAAAAAACAATTAAATTTGTTTTCAAATGATGTATCATATTCCTATACCTAAATAATCAGGTTTCCGAATTAAAAGCAAGTTTCTATAAAAATTGGACTATTTTGCCAGTTCATCAATAATAAAACGTTTGCGCGTTCATAAACGTATATAATTATTTATAATTTCAAATTCCAACATAACGAATGGAAATGGGTAATATTTCAATTGAAATGATCTGTAGTATGCCGTGACCAGAAAAAAGCAAAACAAACTTTCAATTTGCGGCAGAAAGGCAAACTTCAGTCGCAGATGATTCCACAACAGATTTTATGAATATCCTATTCATATTTTCGAACTAAAATCGAAATGCAATGCCCATGACAGGTCTATGTCAAAAAATAACTTTCAAAGTGTCACCGCAGAAGGAATATTTCCCTCATATCCATCCCTGATGTGTATGCTTCTGAAGAGCCTGTTTTTTCCAATCCTATATCAATCCCCTGAAGAGCTTGGCAAAGCGAAATAGATTTTCGTCGACCAAAATGTATTGTGGATTAAATGCGAGAGAAGCAAAACTTGCTTCAATGAAATGATCGATTTCTGTTCGTGATATTTTTTAATAACATTTTCAACATGAATACATCCCAAGAGGTCATCTTGAACGATGGAAAATAGCGACTAAAGTTTGTCTTTCAGCCGCAGATGATTCCACAACAGATTTTATGAATATCCCATTCATATTTTCGAACTAAAATCAAAATGTCTATCAGGTACTGCCTATTTTAAAATATTATCAAAACAAAAATCAAATAGAATTCAAAATATTGCAATAAATGTTACTTAACCGACCTGTATCAGTTTTATAGTTGACGGTATTTTTTTTTTTTTTGTTAATGTGGTTCATTTCAAGGAACAACCTGGTTTTATGGTTATTGACTCTGTCTAGGATTTTTACATTAGAATAATAAAATTTATGAAGAGTTTTTCCTAAACGGGCATCGCTCTTGTGGAGTCTGTCCCACGATAGGTGTTTTTTCTTTGACTTTTAAAAAGAGATCCGAATTTTTTTTGGTGTTATATTCGGCTATTTTTATCTGTGGAAAAGTCTTTGAAAATGTTTGTTATTTAGAAGGATAATTTGTCTACAGAAGGAATTCCGAATGGGTAGATAGATTCTTTATTGCTTTATTTTCAATTGCACAATAGATAAGATATTGTCGAAAAAATATAGTTATTTATTATTCAAGGAAAAAAAGTATTATATTTTAGCTCGAGGTTGTGTTGACGAAAAACCGAGATCTAAAATCTATTATTTTTCCCGTGTATAAAACACTATTTTTTTCTGTGACTGAAAAAATGACGATTTAATAATGAAAAAAATCAAATGTCTACGGCTTAAGACCTTTCGGTTCGCGAGATCTTTCACATTTTCTCGTATGAACAACCATTTAGAGCGAATTGTACAAATCAAGCTCAACAACAATTCAACTGAACTGAGCCAGTTGCTAAGGAACTACAAATTTTATTGGCTAATCCCTAGCAACTGAGGCGCGTTAACTTGAACTGTTGGTGAACTTGATTTTTACAACCCGCTCTTAATCTACATATACAAACATAGTTTTATGAACGGTTATGCCGCATAAAGAGGGGGTTAACCCTATTAGTGGCTATTGGTGAAACAAGGAGCAGGAGAAATCAAAATACTCGGAGCCTGCTCAATATATTCGAGATTTTTTTTCACCATCTGAATTCAAAAGGTTGGATCTAGGCATCTCTCAGAGTACTTTTTCAATTTTTGTTTAAAATGACCTTGAAAAAAATTGCAGAAATTTGACCAGATTCACTATTTTTTATCTCACTAGGTAACTTTTTTTTCGAAAAAGTACTATGAGAGATGCCTGTCTCATACATTTATCTCTCTTGTCAAAAAAAATTGCAAGAATTCATCCAAAATCACTGATTCGAGCGCCCTCACATAAATATGTACTTTTACATGGATACTATGGATGTTTGAATGGATTGTTGTTTCATTCATTAAATTTGGAAATAATACTGAAGCTATTCACGAAATTTTAGCACAGGAGATGAAACCAATATAAATTTTTGATGGGATTATTGAAGTTGAGAATATGTCGAATGAATAAATACTCAAATTGACGAATATTGGTTGTATTTACACACGACAATTTTTTCGTCAATTCTTTTGTTGGTTTATCAGATATACCAACATAATGACATGAAATAGTTCAACCCAAGATCATTTATTCAACGAACAGGTATCATAACGGACCGAAAGTTACTAGAAATTGATAGAGAGATTGCCTTAAAATTCATGAATTATTGGGGAATGAAAATTGACGACCAACATAATGACATGAAATAGTTCAACCCAAGATCATTTATTCAACGAACAGGTATAACAGACCGAAAGTTACTAGAAATTGATAGAGAGATTGCCTTAAAATTCATGAATTATTGGGGAATGAAAATTGACGACCAATTTCCGTCTACACCTGTCAATAAAACCCAATTTCACAAAATTGATGAAGTTATTTGATCGTATAAATTGACACTAACGCCGTGCCAATGGTTTTCCGAGTATTTTATTTTCGTTATTCCTTTACAAAACACATGGCTGCCTAATTAAAATTGTACCCGAAACATACAATTTTCGAACAAAAATGACGGTAAATTTCATAATATGAAGAACCCAGGTCGTCTTTTTGATTCACAAAATTTTGTGTGTAGGCGATAGTCTAGATAAAGCTAGACGTCAAACAAACGTCAGCTATCAGAGTAGTGGTAGACCTGGGAGAAAATGTGAGTTATGTAAAAAAAGAAATATCGTACAGTGAATTCAGGTCGATTGAAAATTCTCAAAACAAAGTCATCTGAAAAGATAATGGGGAAATATGCGTTGGCTGCTCATACATAGTGCCATCTAGAAAGAAAGTACATTATAAAAAATTTCTTTATTATATACTTTTTGACAAAATCTATTCCCGAATAAAGTTTGTGATTCTCGAAATCTAAACATCAACAAAGTGTAGCAAAACACACGTAATATACAAGGCGCATTGGAAAAGTTGATTTTGAGTCAGAAGTAAAGTAAAGATAATATCGAAAAATGTTATTCAAAATTTGTCCAGTATTAAAAAATATATCTAGATTTGAAGACATCGCCATCTAAGTAATGTTCATTCAAACGATATCATCTATACAACAGTTCCTCAAAAATCGTCTCATATTACAACCTGCCCATCTATTAGGTTAACTATTGTAATTTTTCTTTTGCACTGAAATGAATTTCAGAATTGTTGGTACAAAGTTCTTTTTATTTTTTGTTAACACTTAACCTGGCTCAAAATAATACAGTATCATAAAAAGGAAATAATTTTAAATAATATTGAGTAATAAAAAAATCAAATTTGATTAATTTATCAATAAGGTACTTGTTTATTGGAAATATAAAGAAATGTGGGCGAAAAAAAAATTAAAGAAGATCCCAAGACGTGATTCAACCGAACTTTTCCCATGTGAATAGGAATAATTTCTGCCTTTTCATCTAATAATAATCAAAAGTACTTTTCATCTTGTGGAGTACTACGTAAAAAAATAATTTCGCACAGACTGAATAAAATATTAAAAAATTATAATTCAGTAAATAACTAAAATTATCGCTGGCGGAATTTTGATAAGCTGATAAATAATCAGGTAGGAATTGAGAGCAGTGGACATTATAAAGAGGATTTATACAGCACGTAAAATAAAATGAGAAATAAAATACTAAATTTTGAAAGAAAATCATAAGAAATCATACCGAGATAAAATCATTAAGAGAAATAAAAGTGATGATATATAAAATTCCAAATTTTGATTGGCAGCTTCTCATTTGTTATAATTCACTCAGCTCTATAAACTATAAGCACTCGTTTTATTTCATACTTGATATCGTCCACCGCTCTCATTTCCTACGTATTTATTAATCAGCTTGTCAAAATTCCGCCTGGGATAATTTTAGTTTCTTTCTCAAGTATGATATTTTATTTAGTATGTATGAAATTATGTTTTAACGTAGTACTCCACATAATGACGTGTTCCTTTGATTATTGAAAAATTAGATAGAAAGGCAGAATTTATCCCTATTCGGCTGAATCTCGTCTCACGTTTTCTCTAATTATTTTTGTTCGCTCACATGTCTCCATATTCCCAATAAACAAGTATTTCATTGATAAATAAATATTTGATTTTTTTTATCACTCGATATTATTTAGCATTATTTTCTTGTTACTGTACTATTTTGAGCACGCTTAGGAGTTAACAAAAATATAACAACTTTGCACCAACAATTTTGGACTCTACTTCAGTTCAAAAGAAAAATTACCACAGGTTACCTAATATTAGACGATTTTTGATGAACCATTGTATACATGATGTCGTTCAAATGAACACTGCTCTATTTTGTGCCAAACATTATTTCACGTTCCGTCATCTCATTATGATTTATAAGGCACAAATCCGACCAGTCTTGGGTTTCCATACATTGAGTGAAGCACCCAAACACACAATGGAACTTTTAGATTCTGCCCAAAAAAAAAGAGCCATTCGTCTCGTCCGTAATACTCCATTCACAAGCTCGCTCACTTCTCTGGAACACCGCAGAAATGTTGTCGATCTGTCTCTGTTTTATAGATATTTTCATGGACGAAGCTCTTCCGAATTATCATCAATCGTTTCACCGTCAGCGGTCCCATCGAGACTGACCCATCGAGCTCAGTCCTCACATCTATATGCTGTTACTTTGGAGACAAGCCAAACATCTCTTTCTCAGCATCGTTCAAAAAATATAGGCAATTCAGGGATACATTTTTTTCTACTCCCTATAACACGGATTTTCATTATGTAAACATGTCAAGTAGTGAAGAGTTAATTACCTTGCACACCAACAGAAATTTATAACAAAGCAAAAACTGTCTATGAAAATTCAATTCCACCGAAAAAAAAAAAAAACTATGAACAAATATAAAGATAATTATGGACTGTTGCTTTACAAAAGATAAACATTTCTTTTATTTATGTTGAAGAAGAAGTACTATCAATGAAATTCAAATCTTCTTTGTGGCCACAATGTCCGTATTGAAATTTATGTTGAAGTAAAGCTTGAACATAACTAGATTGAAATAAAGTTTTGTTTCAATTTTGTACTGGTCGTAGAAAAAATAATATATGCAACGATCATGTAATTGCTACTAACACACGCGCAAGAGATTAACGACAGTCGCACGAGATTTACGCCGCTCGCCTACGTCTCGTGTCAACATGATCGTTACCTCATAATATATATATATCTATAGGTATATATGCCATGACTTCCCAGATTAAAAAAAATGGGAATTGACATACATTTCTATGTCATCCTTTTACGTCTGATTGCGCTACTTATTTTTCACACACGGAGAAATTCGAAAGTCTCGTACGCTAAAACAATACAATTGGAAAAAATGCAACAGCAGACTTTTTCATAAAAATTTTCCATAATTGTCTCTTATGAAGTCCCATAGGGAGTTGTTTTGATATTTTGAATGATTTTGCTATTTAGATGTCGATAAACGCGATATTTGAATCGTATTTTTGAATCAGGTCTGATGTTTGCTATTTTCATTAGTTATATCAATACTAATCAATATACGAAATATCTATTCTAATGAAGAAAACAAGAATATTTCATCACCCATATATTTGAATTCTGCCTTTTAGAGAATACTGGACAATAAAACAATTTTAAGCCAGCTGTGGTCGTAAAAGCGTAGACCGTTTGCGTATTTATACAGCCTCGAAACCCTTTAAGCGTTCAAGGTCAAACATACTATGAACGTAAATATTTTATACCGCAATGAGTTGAATTGAGACGCTATTATATTTTCTTCATCATGGGGCTCCTCCCCAATTACTTGGGATCATTACTTCCCCCTTCATGCCGCATATTTACTTGGACCTTTTTGAGAAGGTATACCCCTTCTTAATATGATTGCGGCTTACTACGCCATAGGTACGTGATTCAAAGCGACAGTTGGGCATCTTTTTTCATTTTATCCTATTTTGCCTATCAAAATGTGGTCCAAACTATATAAAGTGAGTTTCAAAATATGCACCATATTTAATACTCGCATATGCGTTGTCAAAATTTCAAATTTCGAAACGGTGTATAGGGGGGAACAAAAAATTTAATTTTTATCAAGAGTAAACTACGCCAAATTTTAATATTGTTTTCAATTCTGAACAACCTCCTTGAATGGGTGCCAGATAAGCTTTTGCAATAACAGATATCTACCTTTACCTATGTACCTATATATCCCAGTCACTTTTTTCCCGAGTCACTTTTTTCCCGGGGAAAAAAGTTATGAAAAGTCATATTTTAGTACCTGTCAATAGAGATAAAATGTAAAACTTTTTTTCCGTCACAGGAAAAAATATTTTTATTATTTTATTATTTGTTATTACGAATCTACCAGGTTTTCGTAGGAGACCCCTCAAAAGCAAAACTTGTCCGAGCAAGAGAAACCAGAGACTACAGCTTAAAAAGTGGATACCGAACCACTTTAGCTCTTAACACCTCAACCACTTCGCTATTAAATATTAATATACCTTCGTATAAAAGAATAGTTATTTTTGTATCTAGTGCGAGAAATGTTACTTTGGTGATCGAGAACTGATTTTAACGAGGCGCAACCGAGTTCACTTTTTCATCCATTGTATAAATGTGCGGCATTTTGAACAAAAATAACAAAAAATGTTGAGACTTTTCTAATACACAATAAAAACACCGATAAACCAACAAATATTTATTTGACAATCTGAAGAAATAATTTAATTGTTTTCAAAGCCTCCTTAGTAACATCTCAACATTAAATTAGAACAAAATAATTGTATTTTCTTATTTTCTTTTAGCTGTAATTTTGATTGTTTTTATCGCACATTTTAATATAGGTATGAATAAATTTATTATTAATAGTACTAATAAATGGTACCACGGTACCAATATGGCTCCATTTGAAAAAATTGACTTTCACCTCAAAATCGATTACGATGAAATTTATTTGCTCATAAAAAACGCAATTTAGTATTTTTGACGGGATTTCGATTTTTCTAGCATGAGACGGGTTAATTGGAAAAAATCGGAACCACCATGGCACACTTAAATGGAAAACTAAAAATTATACAAAATTTTGACGTTTGAAATGTCACTTGTGTGGT
The DNA here is from genome assembly GCA_958298965.1 of Chrysolina haemoptera. NCBI lineage: Eukaryota > Metazoa > Arthropoda > Insecta > Coleoptera > Chrysomelidae > Chrysolina > Chrysolina haemoptera. The sequence goes on from OY282595.1 coordinate 23,336,303, forward strand.
ATCATTGGCAAAATCGCAAGTGAAAAAAAAATCATTTGTAGGTCAAAAAGTGGCGCTTATTATGTTTGTGGGATATCCCAAATTTCACTCAATTACCTTTAAAACTAACGGAGATAAGGGGGGTGCACCATGTTACACCTGGTATAGTTTATGTATAACTAATGTATTATGAAATATGTATTTCGCAATCTATTCCGCGCAAGGTGTAAAAAAGGGGCACTTCACATATTGTTATCATTGCGCAAACCTTTTCATTTTTTGCCGTTTGTATTAAAAAATTAGTTATCAACATAGCACATCTATACATAAACATAATAATGAAAAATAAAGGACATAAATATTGGCATAATAGTGCATGCCCTAACCTAACAATAAAAAGGAATTGAACAGAAAACACATTAGTTTTCACTTTATTTATATTGTCTTACAGTATTAGCAATCGTATATACGTATATACTTCTTAGTCACCAGTGCACTTGGATTCAAGATCAAAATCCAAAAGTAGTCACGTAGTAATGCGAAGCCAATCGCAAATTTGTGGCTTCAGCAATCATACCCAATATACACAAGGCAGGTTTTTATTTCCACCGTATATTCACCATTGGTGAGCTGACGTCAGTCACCGCTGCACCGACGTGGTGGAGTCACCACTGTCGTCTGTCACCAGTGCTACATTAAAAAACGCAGTGTTCTCCACATCTGACAACTGACAATCGATTTTTAACTGATTGTTGTATCGGCAAAAATTGACAAGATAGAAAACATATTGAAAAGTGTTGCACTCACTTATTGGCATCTGAAAAACAATTATTTGTTGTGAAATTTAACATTTATGATGTGCAATAATGTACATATCACTTGAAATTTCTCAACTTCTGACGCTAGTAGTAGTGCAGTCAATACTTTGTTATGTATCCTAGATTATTTTCAATTAAATCATCCATTTCTTCAATTTTTTAATACTACTCTCCAACGCTGTTATTAATTTCCTAATCCACCATAAAAAAACGTGCCTACACTAAGATAAAACCAAAATATGGATTAGCACGGGGTTTATATAAAAACCGTGCAACCGTAGTTGTTGCCTTGAAAATTCAGGATCTTCTAAATGAAACCAAAAATGTTAGGTTGGCTTCCTGTTGTTGACTTCTTTTGGATCTCGCATGCGAGTATCGCCTTCGTTGCACTTAAAAGATTAATATTTTCATTTAGGATTGGTAATTATTCTGCTTCCAAAACGACGTTAGTTGGTGCCTACAGGGTTTTTACCGAAGCCACAAATGCGCGGTTACCTTCCCGTTGTTGACTCATTTTGTTTCTGACGTTGTATATTTTTGCTACACTTGGCTATGCTATGCCGAACTGATGATGAGCAACAATTTTCAAACACGAGTTTACGGTTGTTCCACAGTTCGAGGGTTACACCCAATAAAGTTTCCACTTTATATATTAGCCCAGTAACCTAGTACATCCTAAGTTGCATTAAATGGTGGTAGTAGGTTCCTTTTTTTTTCTTGTATGGGTTGTGAGTGAGATGCAAAATCCAAGTTTTCGGCCTCGGCAGCCCCCGGATCACTTTTGAATATCCCAACAATTGTTAAATTTGTGCATTTTTTTGTTTTTTTCCCCATTTTGACCATGAAAGAGCATGTTTTTGACGAAGACCCTCCTATACATTTTTCAAACTACATTTAATTTGCTTCGATATGATATCACAATGGTTTGACCTAATAGTTCCCGAGACACAGCTCTTCAAAATTTGTAAAATTTTCGTAATGTGAAAATTTTAAGATGATTTTCATGCTTCATCTGTTGTCTGTATATCTTCAACAACCTGTCTGATATGAGTCGGTGGAGTGAACATTTTGAAGGGGAATGGGAGAGGAGTGGTGAGGCCAATGCTTCCTTCTTTCTTAAATCGTAAATAGGCCAATCCTCCTTCTTCATCTTCTTGGATCTCCTGAAATGGGATGATATCCCAAGGTAAACATCTTGTTAAGAAGTCATAATATAAATGGAATACACATATTGCTGAGTATGAATTGATAGAAATAACGGTTCTATAAGACTTGGGTGAATAATTAATAGAAATAATGCTAACTTTCAGCAATAATAAGAGTGTAAGTATACCTCATATAGTTGTCACGGTTGTAACGGTTGTCAACCGTTATTTCAGGCAGGTTTTCGCAAGACTGGCCATTGCGGGTTCCGCAGACGAGCGAACAATTCAAACCTGCTTTCTTGCAGCTGCAAGCGTTTCGGCAACCTTACTTGCAACTGCATAAAATCATGTTCAGTAGGTTTGTGGGGGCTACTTCTCTTGACATCATCTCCGGGGAAAGGCCTCGGGCTGAAACAACCCATCCACATTCGAGCGGATTCTTTTTGTAACCCAGCCACTGCTGCACCTGGTGGTATGTGCGGAATGAATGTAGCTTCGCAACATATCGTGGGAAGTCTGGCCAGGTTGAAACTGGTCTTTGTTGCAGCCTTTGTGAAAATCTGGTAGCGCCCGTCGTTGAGGGTTTGACTGGACGGTTCCCCGTCGTACAGCTCAATGGGGAATTTCTTCCCGGCTTCAGCTACTTGGGCAGATGTCGCAGCTAGAATAAAAAAACTGCAATTTATTTCTGTAGTATCTGAAGCAACTTGAGTTTCCCTTGGCCGGAGAAGCACGAGGTGGAATCACAGTCACTGAAGGCGTGGGTGGAAGGAATTCTTTGACTGTTTGCAGATGTTGAGGTGGTGGAGTAGAAGACATCTGGCGTTTTGCCTCTTCCACACTTTTGAAGATAAGTAATACCTGGTGTCGGACCCCTGAGACCGGTGAGGACGACAAACAAGCCTACACCCTCTCCTGCATTAACCACGACCTCAAAATCAGAGATCTTTCTGATAGCTCTAGTGATTAGCGTGTCCGAATCTTTTTCAGCCTGAAAAACCCCAATATGTTTTGCTTCAAATGTTACCGTTTTATTGCTTCAGATATCCCAATACCTACGTGCAACTATTGTACCTCCGATTAATCTCAATTCACTCACAATTTGTCATTATACTCTCAGAATTACCATGAAATTACTCACAAATGGCAACCCTGACCGTTTGGGCCTTTGCTATCAACTGAGCGGGTAGTCGGGGAGGGATGTTTTTAAAGGGACGAAACCATGGTAGGGGAGTGGGGACGGAGGGAGGCCCCTTGTTTTTTGTTCCTGCTGGTTAACTAGGAAGAGAGAACACATCACAAGCAACACATCATCATGATCATCTCAACTAACGTACGTTTGAAAGTTCAGTTATTTTATCAACTCACTTGTACTATTAGTTCCACAGAAATCTTCATAATAATTCAATTCCTATATCTGTGTATCCACCCCCCTTCAAAATATCAATATGAATAAATGTTTCCTTCACTGACTCATATAAGACAGGTTATTGAAGAAAATTTGCTTGAAATTTTCGAATTTGGAAACTTTGAAATGGTGTATCTCGGTACTTATCAGAGCTACCGAGTCCATTTTCATTTATTTCATATTATAATTTAATCTTGTTTAAAAATGTATTCAAAAACTTGCTCCTTCATGATCAAAATGCGACAAGACCAAAGAAAGTGCAAGAATTTAACAGTGTTTGGGGTATTCAATCAAAAGTGATCCTGGGGGTTACCGAGGTCGAAAACTTGGATTTTGCATTTGTCACATCCCATACCAGCAAAAAAAAAGAAACCTACTACCACTATTTGATGCAACTTAGGCCCATGATTTTCATGACAAGGTTACTGTTTTATGCCGGGTGTCCACGAAAGGTGGCTCGCCCCAATAACTTTTTTGTTTTAGCAGATATTGAAATGAAATCTGTATGGGACATAAAACTGCATTTTTGACAAGTGACTCAGCCTTATACAACTTCCGGTCTCACCGAAAGTGATATAAACTTTCGATTTTTCAATGCGAAACCCGGTATATTTTCACTTTTTTGTCTCCTTAGGATATTCTGAATACTACCATTTATCATTTGTTAGTTTTTGTGATTTTTTTTATTTCCATATTTAATTTTCAATTTAGAGGCCTATGGATACGTTCAAATTATTAATTTTGGTTCTAAAATGAAGATCATTTTATTACGATTAATTCATTACCGCACACTATTAGGTCTCAAACTTTCGTTAAGGCCTATCCAGAACACGTGGCTAATGTTCATAGCAGTCGATGCCAACACTAAAAAAAAACATATCCCCTTGCAGAGTAGTTAACAATTTTTGCACGAGTTGCATACACCATTTTTTCCACGTTCATTCAGAAAGCAAAAAATGATTTATTAAGGTGCGGCTCTAGGTGTAGGAAAATGAGAAGCGCAACTTAAATAATTAATTATTACTATCGATTTGCATTGAAACAGATCACTATCATATATTTTTCCACTAATACGACTTATTTTTAAACTTTCAATACTGTAATTGTTAGAATTTATTTTTGACTGACGTTTCTGTAACCACAATTGTGTGCGTGTGGGTGTGTTGGTGGATGGGTGTGTGGGTGCGAGTCTGTGCATTTGCATCGAAATTAATTGTTTAAACTGTTAACGTATTGCCAATTTCACAGAATATTTGCTAAATATGGAGTGGGTTTGAACGTTTATGTTTGTCACCGTGACAGCACGTTGTAGTAGAATAACAGATGAGTGCAATAAAATTTTTATTGTACTAGTGCAATAACGAACTTTTTTTCCACTAAATAGAGTTCAGTAGAGTTTTTTTTTTGCATGAATGTAGAAAAATGATATTATTGGCATGTTTTTCAATCAATGGCGTACACACAATAGTTTCCTAATTTACTTCTGCAGAAGTGAGGTAATATAAGATATCAAGTAATGTATTTTTTTTAATATATTTTTTAATAATAGTTTAAAAATTAAATTTTACCCAAAAGTTGTGTTTTTCCCAATTCTGAACTAAAATTAATAATTTGAACGTATCCATAACCTTCTCGATTAAAAGTTGAATTTCAAAATAAAAAAATTTTTGGTTAGAAAAAGTTAAAGGTGATACATGGTTGTATTCAGAATGTCATATAGGAACAAAACAAGTGAAAATATACCGGGTGTCTCATTCAAAAATCAAAAGATTATACCACTTCCGGAGAAACTGGAAGTTGCATGAAGCTTAGTCACTTCTCAAAAAATGCAGTGCTAAGTGTCATACAGATCCTCCAAATTTCATTTCAATATATGCAGAACCGAAAAAGTTATAAGGGCGAGCCACTTTCCGTGGACACCCGGTATAGCCATCTCTATATAGGTTCCAAAAAGTACTCCAACCATAATGTCAACGTCAATACGAAGCCAGAAGTTTCAAGAGAAAATGGACACTACTTGAAGGAAGATCATTACCTGATGATAAAAACTGCTTAAACCATTTAAACCTATAGTATAGTAGGTAGGTATATCCTTCAGTGAGTCTTCAACAGAAACGACGACCGTTGAATTATATCTGTTATGAGTCTTGACAACGTTTTTTACAAGAACTGTTTATCAATGTTCTATGAATCTTATAGCCAAAATTATGCTGGGATTGAAACGGAGGACTACCCACCGCCCCTATGGATCAGTGACACAGCTCTCTGAAATTGTTATTCTCTTGAAACTTTGTGGCCTGGGATTGAAGTCGACACCATGGTTTCCCTTTGATACCCTTTGATATGGCGCTTATTATACAGTGAGCATGTAAAGGTTGGAACAAATTCGTTAAAAGCTTGATATGGCCATTGGGAAAAAAGGCTCATACACGTCGATTTTCTTTTACAGTTGCGCATTTTTTGGTCCACTCATATTTTTGATGATATCATTACTATTTGAGTAATGACGCCATAATAATTTTTTTTTTAAACCCTACTTTGATAATACCTTCAAATATAACGAATCTTTCTGTGTATGGATGTCATTTTTTTATGTTATACAGTAAGTTTCATAAAGTTTGAACCAATTAGAATTATCAGAATTTTAAATTTCTGAACAGTGTAAAGGGAGGAACCTACCCCCATTTTTGATATTATCAAAAAATTTATTGAGAAAAGTTGTTAAGTATTGAAAACAATATTTAAATTTGGAATCACAGCCACCTACCGAACAAATTATTTTTTTCCTATTTTTTATGATTAAAGTCATCGTAAATTCGCAAATTTGTATTATTCAATTATTTTACATCAATTAATTAATTTATTCAATATTTTTCTGCTGAAAAAAAATCTTACTGATAGTTATTATTGACATACTTAGAGAGTGAAATATCATATATAGGAATATACAAACATCTTTTCTGAATGAACTTTATTAGGGTAGTTTACTCTTGATCAAAATTCCGATTTTTTGTTCTTCCCTGTACAGTGTTTGGAAAATTAGAATTTTCTGAACCCCAATACGATCTTTTCGCAATGCACCAATTTTTATGAAGAACACAATTTTCTGACAAATTAATAATAAAAAGTTTCCCATATGGTGCAAACTTTTTGAATCTCACTCACTCACTCACATAAGAAAAAATATAACATCCATACACGGAAAAATGCAATCTTTTTGGAGATATTATCAAAATAGATTATTGCCATTTGAAAAAAAATATAATGACGTCATAACTCGAAAAGTGACGACCAAAACATGCGCAACTCAAAAAGAAAACCAAAGTGTCTGAGCTTTTTTATACCAATGGCACTAACAAGCTTTTAACGAATTTGTTCCAACCTTTACGTGCTCATTGTACAAATATACTTGCCGACGAATATACTTTTGTATAGGTTTGAGCAGAAGGCAGAAGATATTGCACGTCGAATTTAATATTCACAATCTCACCAATTCGTAAGAAGATATGAAAAATGTTGTTTGACGTATTTGAGCTCATGTTGTCTTGAAGTTTGAGTTATTGATTGATACGTTGATTATGATACAATTTAATTTTTAGATGTTTCAACTGCAGATAGGCTTGAATTGGTTTGTAGTACAAGGCCAACACAAGGAAATAAATATTCAAGTCTTTTTGGAGTGTTGAATCATTGCCAAACTAAAATAGGTGCGCGAACATTGAGATCTATCATCCTACAACCACCTTGCGATGTCGATCATGTCATGAAACGTTTAAATTGTGTCGATGAATTAGTTAAACATCCAGAAATGTTACTTTCCATACAGGTAAATATTTAGTAAATTAATTCAAATCATCACAGTCTTGTTTCAGGTTCTTCTACAGAAAATGTCCAGTATTGACTCCGTTCTTAGTATCGGGACACTAGTTTCAAATGACCCACAAAAGTACTCAATTCGCCAACTCAATTATATTCTTCTTTTGAACAGCTTGTTAGATCTTATTTCTCCTCTGAAAGAGGTGATATCTGGGTTTTCTCAACCTTTTTTCATCCAACTGAGAAAAACATTAGAAAATGAAAGTTTCAATGATATCAAGAATGTTGTGAGGAAAACTGTACAGGAAAACGCCTATCCATCAAAAGGTCAATCAGCCTCATTACAAAGATGTTTTGCCATTAAACCAGACATTAATGGATTGTTGGATTTAGTCAGAAAAACCTACACAGAAAGAATGTATGATATGAGAGGTAAGAAAACATATTTTTTCGACAACCGCATAACAAAGTAGCCTTTGACGCGTTCAAATCTCAAGGCAAAGTTAATGTTTTCGGAGAAATGTCATTAATTGACAGCTTTTTCGCACTAGAGCGACAAAATTAAGAAAACTCTCGCTTATTCACATGTTTCCGATTTGCCGGCGTGTATATTATGAAAAACGTGTAACTTAACATTGTAAAGATATCCGTATTGACTAATGGTTAGAGTTTCTGCCCTTCACGCCGGTGACCGGGCTTCCAATCCTGGATTTAACAATTTTTTTATGTTGGAGATATGGATTGTATTGCCAGCAATTTGGATACCGACTTTGGCTTTATCTATTAAAAATTGTCAAATAGGTACATTCAATTTTAATCTAGTGAATAATAAAAGAAATGAATATTATTATTAGGTAATAATGTATTAGTTAGAGTGCCATTCGGCAAAAATTTTACTGATAGATACTCTCTCCAAACTTTCTGTATGGATTCCTTGGACCAAGTCTGCCACCGTTTTCCTCTGTGGCCTTTTTTTGTTTTGGGGGCGTTTTTACAAAAAAAAATTGAATGTGTTTTCCTCGTGTTTCCTTACTACCTTTCCTGGTAGAGCACGGCTATTATTATAGTTTGCCGTGACGCGCTCCGGGACGACTTATTGATTTTTTTATAACGCCTTCACTTTGCAGCTGTATAGATCAGCTAGACTAAACACTTTTTTCGCAACGTTTTTTCGGTGTATGCATGTTTTAAGTTATAATAGTTATGGGTTTCTGAATGTTCTCACCAAATATCTAAAAGACTGCTTGCATGCGCGGCGTCAACAATAAAATTTCATTATTCACATATTTTCGAATTTTTAATGAATGAAAAGTAGTTTTTCTGATGATTTGAACTGATAAACCTACGAAAAATAATTTAAATACTGCTCTTTCGTGTAGAAAGTTCCGAAATGATCAACTAAACATGTAAAAAAAGAAGCGTATGCAAATTATATTCGGTGATCCATTTAACACCAAAAATGAGCCTGTGAAGAAGCAGACGTTAAATAATCGTTCTTCAATACCTTTCTTTAATATATCCAGGAATTAACGAGAGGATTATATTTAACGAAAAATATGAATCTTTTGAGATTCCAAGTTCAAAAACGTCTTTATTTCATTTGACAATATACGTAAAATTTCAAAAATCAATAACAAAAACTTGATTCCTTTGACTATATACTGGGCATCCAAAATGTAAAATAATAATTTGTATGACATTCTCCAGCCTTGCCCATTCAATGTTTCATAGAAGACTTCGCATGCTTTATTCACATCCTCATGTTGATATACACATGACCAGTCTACGTCAATCAAAGATGCGTAAAGAGCTGGGTAGTTAGCTTTTCTAAAATTCAACGAATTGGTTTGATTACTGTTCACACCAAATTGTTCATAATGCTTATAGGAAGCCGAGAAATTGAACTGAAGAGCGGGGTGGTAGCTGTCCTCGGTAACCAGGATTTCATCAGCTTTGGCTACTGAACACTCAATGCTAGAAAAAACCAGGTTTAAGATTTTACCGTTCGTATTCTTAATCGAGTTGAATTGATTCAAATTCAAGTTCAGAGAAGTTTCTCATTAATACAGATTTTGTATCATATGGGCGTTCAGAACAAAATGAGGAATTGTTGAAATCGCCCACAATCAGAATATTTTCATTACATTCAGAGCTGACAAGTGAAAAAGTATCTAAAAATAATTCCAATACTTCTAACGTTGTATCAGGTGGTATATAAATAACAAACAAAAATATTACAAAATAACCTAAGGATAATTTGCAACCTACAACGTCGATCGATGGGCAGGTAGAATTAATTTATTGAGATTCAGTCTTTCCACAACAAAATTCGAATTATTCACAGCAATGAGTAATTAAATTGATCCTACTTTGTGCTATATCAACAAAGTCCAGCCCTAACATCACCGGGAATTATAGTTTGCATACAGAAAAGAACAATTGGATAGCACTCTTAATTCTGTCTGGATAATAGTAAATTGTCTCATCGGTGGCACTTTACTTACTAGCTGACTTCTTTAAAACGTACCTACCTAAAGAAAAGTAATTTTCCCAGAAATATTTTCATTGTTGCCTTCTGAAAGATAGTCAACCCTAAAGAATGAGGGAACCGGACTATTCCCCGACAACAATTCCCCGACAACAGTTCACCGACTGGATGATTCCCCGAGAGGATAATTCCCCGACAACAATTTACCGACGGGCAATTCACCGACAACAGTTCACCGACTGGATTATTCCCCGACGGTCAAAAGCTTACTTTGGTTGTATTGTATGATTTTGAAATGAGGGAATGGAGAATTGGTAACTTGGGATTTTGGTGGTCAGATATTTTCTACATTTGAATTGAAAACATTACCTTTTTTTTTAGTGCATGTCTTTTTTATGAGGTTGGATTGTATGAATTTAAGACCGAAATAACCCGAAGGTAGCAATAAAATGATTAATCTTTCACAGAAATAAAAGGGTCGTTCCTTAATAACTTTATTTCGAAACGGTTCTTACCTACTGTAATAAGTACCTAACCTAACCTGAAAGAATTATAATAATGAAAAATTTATTATAACATATAATCTTCCGCGAAAACTAACAAGGAGTAGATAGTCGCCAACTGTCCAACAGAAAACAACTACTGCCCCTACGATCATTGCATTATGTCTATTTCATACTAGGTAACGTATTTTACAAGAACTACTAATTCAGATATATACTCTAGTATTTATCTTAGGAATTCCCAACCAAAGATGAGGGGGAGTTCATTTGGGTTGAACTAGCCATCGCTGATGAGTAGCAACTATCATGAAACCGTTGCGGAGGGGTTTCCCATTCGAGTATAAAAATATTCCGCCATGTATTCAAAGGGCGTTATTGCAAAGTACTTGTTGTAGAATATATTGCCAAGTTTCGAACAGATTTAATTCAATGGTCGTAGGGCAGAAATTGTTTCCTGATGGGTACTTGCTGACGAATTACCTATTGCATAGGGTTCTGCGTAAGACTGGATTACATAATCCATTTTTCTTTATTATAGTTACGTTGAGTTCAATACTGCAAGTCTGTTTCAGCTTGTTTAGAAAATTGCAGAATATAACATGAACGTACCCCACACAATAACACAAAAAAATTATGATTTTTCAGATTATGTTAAAGCATTAGCAGAGAAGTACGATTTAGCCCTCACTCTAGGAAACAATCAGATGCGAGGACATCATATAGTACTGAATCTGAGTAACGTTCAAAGAAAGGGTTTAAAGAAGTCTGACATTCCTGAGGAGTTTATTGAAGTAAGAACAAAAAAATACTAAGATTTCCTTCTCTGAATTACTTTTGACTGATAACACTGAATAAACTGCGCATATATATTTTGAATCGTTCTCCGCAGCTTTTGGTGGAAAAAAAATATGGACTGGCTAACACTCCAACATTTTTTCGCCTTTTTTCCTGCTTCTATTTGTTTGGTATCCATCCAAAGGTCCTATCGGGAAAACTTTGCGAGTACTCCAACGAATATAATATCACTGGTAATCTCGTATTGAAACAAAAACATTAAAACATGAAACGTAGTAATGGTTAATAAACCGCGGCTATTCAATATATGTAGCCAACAAAAATATATAATGAAACAGTTTGGTTCATGTTATATGTTTTATAGTATCATCGAAAATTAAGCACCTTTTAAATCTCTATTACAAATTATTAACATCATAACATCACAACAACACCTAATAAATTAGTTACAAAATATAATAAGTTAGTTGCTTTATAATACCCTAGATACCAAATGTCATGCTAAAATGACAATAACGTGACAATAACCATATTTGTTGATTTTATTTCCACATCATCGTTGTCAATGATACGATAAAGCTTTGAACACAACTAGATTATCATTCAATTCAAATTATTTGTAAAGCTCGAGCGGAGTCATCTCATAGTAGATCTTTCCATCCAGAATTGCATGGATACTTGCTCTCGGAATAAAGAAAGATCCAAGTAAATTGTTTGTAAGCCATGTTTGCTCTGATCATTTTGAGAGTGGGGATATTCTCTTGTCAGAAAAGCTTGGGAAGAAATATTTGAGAAATGGTACTATACCCAATTTGAAGTCACACTCAAAGTGTTCTGGCAATGACGACCCAAAACGAAAGGAAGCATTAGTTGCCAATGTCACAGTCAACATCTTTTTGTGTTTCTTGTTGTAAAAAGTTCAAAAATCATACCGGTTTGAAGGTTCATAATGCTAAAATCCATCACATATTCAGTAAAGGTATTGATTTATCAAAATCCGATCGGGTTCTTCGCCCTTCTGTAGATGATTCCTCTCCACTACACATCAGACTAGCTGCTTTAAAACGGTCATGTTGCATAATCAAAAGAATACCGAAAGCTGCAAGACTCCACGCCGCTTCAGCCCTCTCTAAAACTAAGAATGTTTGAGAAATATCGACACAATATCACACAATTCAATGTTCCTCATGATGATCACAAAACTTCACTTGCCAGTATCATTAAGAAAAATCTCAGTAATACCGTAGAAACACGTTATCTATTTTCTACAATCAATAAAAAAAGTTCCACTTCATCTTTCTCATCAAAAATGGTTATAAAGAAAGTATCAGATGGAGAGCTTTCTGGCGTTGTCAAAATATTATGTTCGGATGACACATTGGCTTGCGAAAAAAAAACTTTCATGGAACCCAAGTCTAGTATTCTACAGGTAACTCTAATATATCTTTTTCGGATGATTTTTCAATTATATCTGAAGATGAAGTGCTTTGAGCATTTGGGTCATTCAAAACTAGTTCATCTGGAGGATTAGATTCGTTAGGACCATCCCATTTACAAGATATGATATGTTATAGTGCAGGTTCTGCAGGTGTGAAACTGTTATCGTCACTCACAAAGCTTTGTAATTTTTTATTACATGGTTCTCTCAAAGCTGATATTTGTCTTGTGATATATAGTGCTTATGTGGCCTCAACAAAAAAGATGGTGACATCAGACCAATAGCTGTAGGAACTGTATATCGCCAACTTGATGCAAATGGGCTTCGGGTAAAATCAAAGAATAACTGGGTGAACTATTTCGTCCTTTTCAACTGGGCTTCGGGACCGCTGGAAGTTGTGAACTGTCGCTCATGCTGCCAGACGATATGTGAACAATCGTGAGAAAGTTTTGTTGAAACTAGATTTAAAAAATTCATTCAACTCGTTGAATCGTGATTCGATGCTCAATAAAGTTAAAGACGTTATTCCTGATTTATATTCATGTATTTTTCGGGGGTGATAGATATAACAAGACCTCGTTTATCAGCGAATACATTTTTCAATTTCAACAAAAACGATTTTGTTTGAAAATTTATCGAGTTGAATTCGGAGATTTATTTTCTGAATAAAACCCGAGAGCTTTTAAGTTCATAACATAAAATTTATTCGATTTGATAAACGACTGTCGAGTTTATCAGCGAATAAATTTTGACAGAAGTAGTATGTCAAAGTTCGTATCACAATAAAAATCATGACATAACCTCACTTTTTGTCTCCCGCCGTGTGGTAGCGATTTGCGGGGCCCCCATCGGGATTTTGGCGGAGGGGCTGATGCCCCAGGCTGGGGGCCCCACCGAGGAACGTCCCCACAGAAGAGGGGGGCGCGCTGGAGCCCAAGGGGGCCGAGATTTCGTCAATTAAGACTCTTCATTGCCATACGAACGTAGAATTGGTTAACTGGGATCGGCTGGGGTAAAGTTCGGGGGGGTGGGGGCGATGACGAGGAACGTCCTCAGAGAAGATGGGGCCCGCTGGAGCACCGGGGGCCAAGATATATCGATTTTTATTTTTTGTCAATTTTAGTAATGTGACGCTAGCACTGGTGACAAGACCCTGTGGATTGCCTCCGCCACTGGTTGTTGTTTACGCTAAGAGGCAGCGTTTGTTGAGATAAGCATGTCGTCACCGGAGTGAACGTGTTTTCCAGACGAATTTCTGGGAAATAGCGTGAGAATCATAACAGAAGTGACGTAGTCACAAGATGAAATTCCAGAAATTTCGTAGATTGTTTCGAGGTTCACAGTGTGTGTTGTGTCGGAAATAAGGCGATAGGTGTTTGAATTATTTCACAAGTGAAGAAAAATTGGACAGTCATACGGTTGATTGTCAAAAAACAAACAAATCTAAAATTTCGTTCCCCCACTACGATCACGTAGAATTTCGAGAAATTGTACATAAAGAAAAGGTACCGTTTGTAATATATGCGGATTTCGAGTCGATTCTGGAACCGTTCGAAGATGCCGCCGCCGGGTGCACTTCTCAAACGGAAAAGTACGAAAAACATATTCCGTTCAGTGCCGAATTTTATTTCAAGTGTGCAAATGACGACACATTGTCATTTTACGATAGCCATCGAGGTTTGGATTCGATGGATTGGTTTGCGCAGCGAATGGGGGACATAGACAAAATTGTCGAAGCCAAAACTTTGAATATAGTCCCCATGATTGCGTCACCTGATGAGGTGAACGCGCCATGTTGCCACATCTGCGAAAAACCGTGGAAATCTGGCGTCAAAATTGTAAAAGACCATAATCACTACAGTGGTGCCTTTCGCGAATACAATCATGCGCAGTGCAACTTGTCATACAAAAAGTCTTACGTGGTGCCAATCGTTTTCCATAATTTATTCGGATACGACAGCCATTTTATTATTCGAGATATAGCGAAGAGGGGGCGATTCAGCTTGTTGCCTGTAAACAAAGAGAAATACATATCTTTCACCCAGTATTACGACAATACAGACATCAAGTTCAGATTAATCGATTCGTTCCGTTTTATGGGCATGAGTTTGGACCATTTGGTTCAGACTTTGACAGTGCACAATTTGAAAAAATGTAAACGCGAATTTGCACATCTGACAACCGTCCAGTACGAATTACTCACTCGAGAGGGCGTATTCCCATACGATTTCGTCGATTCGATGGAAAAGTTGGAAATTGGAAGTTTGCCGGCGCTCCATCATTTCTACAACAAGTTGAACGATTGTCACATCAGCAAAGCAGAATACGAACATGGGCAGAACGTGGGGCAAACGTTCAACTTGAAAACACTGGGCGAATACTCTGATTTGTATATGAAAACAGACATATTGCTCTTGGCGGATATTTTCGAGAATTTTTGAAATATCGGTCACGAGATATATGGCCTGGACCCCGCGTGGTATTACACCCTACCCGGCTATACGTGGTCGTGCATGTTGAAGTAGACCCAGTTCAAGTTGCAAATTTTGAAGGAAGTCGACATGCTCATGTTCATCTAGCGAGGAATTCGCGGGGCATCAATCAGTGCTGCAACAGGCGCTCCACGGCAAATAATAAATACATGGGTGACAGGTATGACGTCACTCAGCCGTCCACTTATTTGCTATATCTCAATGTAAATAATTTATATGGGAGGGCCATGATGTCTTCCGTACGGGGGATTCAAATGGCTCGAGAATGCCACCCATTTGAATGTGCTCGAGGTATCAGACACTTCGGCAATTGGCTATATTCTCGAAGTCGATTTGGAGTACCCCGAACATTTACATGATAAACACAAAGATTTTTCATTGTGCGCCGAACACCGTACTCCGTCAGGCTCGAAATTACCCAAATTAATGATCACCCTGTACAACAAGGAAAACTATGTTGTACATTACAGGGTGTTGAAACAAGCACTGACGCACGGACTTGTACTTAGAAAAATTCACAAAGTGCTACAATTCGACCAGTCAGCCTGGCTCAAACCATTAAATACGAGATTACGCGCAGAAGCAAAAACCACTTTCTGCAAAACTATGGAAAACATACGGAAACAGCGTGTAGTGAAAATGGTCTCAAAATGGGAGGGGTGATTTGGCGCAAAAAATTTAATTTCCAGACCGAATTTCAAGAATCGCACTATTTTCGATGAGAACCTCGCGCTACCGAGATGGCAAAGACGGATCTGTTGTTCAATAAGCCCCTATACATCGGAATGTCAATACTTGACATTTCCAAGGTGTGCGTGTATGATTTCCATCACGACTTCATGATAGAAAAATACACGTGCGATCAGTGCAAGTTGATGTTCACGGATACTGATCCGCTGATTTATGAGATCAAATCCTATTACATTTATCAGAATTTATTGAAATCAACCATTGGAAAATTCTATAAAAGTGATTACCCCACCAATTACCCTTATGGTATTCCCCTTACAAACAAAAAAGTCCCCGGCTTGATGAAAGACGAAGCGAATGGTCAAATTATGACGGATTTCGTAGGACTCCGTTCGAAGCTGTACACCTATAAGATACAGGGTGGAAAATGCGTCAAAAATCAAAGGAGTGAAATACAGCGTTGTCCGAAATAAAATCACTTTTGACGACTATGTGGAATGTTTGGAAAATCAGCGTGAGAAAGTCACATCTCAACGCAATTCGAATAACTTGAGCGAATTGTATCTAAATCCTTCATCATGGTGTCACAACAGATTTGACGAGGTACTATTCACGCTGAAAACAAGCGATTCATGTCATTATGACTTACATTCATACGATTACAAAGGTCATCGTTTCGAAACGCCTCCTCCATATAACCGCTTTAGTGGCTCTGGCGATGAGGATTCTGATCTTGATTGAATCAATGCAAAAACATACAAAAATATGCGAAAAATTAATGGTGGAATTGTGAAAAACTATAAATATCATTATTATTATATTTTGATTATTATTATTATTGTATCAATAGATGTATAAAATAATTTTTTTTTGTTGGACGAATGAGAGAGAGTGTGTGTCCATTTTTCAATCAAAAAATGCACCATTTTGATGGTAAAACTGAGTGTTTTTTTCGATAAAAAAGTACCCATTTTTGAGTCAAAAAACAGCGCGTTTGTCGATCAAAAAAAGTACCCATTTTTGAGCTGAAAAACAGCACTTTTTTTATCAAATGAAGTACCCATTTTTTAGTCGAAAAACAGCACTTTTTTTATCAAAAAGAGACTCCAAATTTGACATGGTGGTCGAAACGAGTGAAAAATTCTGTGAAATTCAGTGAAAGTTCAGTCACTGAATTCAGTGAGACTCAGCGACTGAAACTTTTCACTCAACTCAAATTTCCCATGCTTTTCTTATGGGGCCCGAAAACTTATGGGGCCCGAAAATTCAGTGAATTTCAATGAAATTTCAGTCACCGAATTCAGTGGCACTCAACTGAGACTCAGCCACTCGGCCATTGAAAAAAAGCACTGCCAGCATGTCAATTTTGATGTTTGGTGTAGTTTTTTCACTCAAAAAGAGCATCGTTTTGAGACTAAAAATGAGCACTTTTGTTCGCTCAAAAAGAGCATCGTTTCGAGCCTAAAAATGAGCACTTTTTTCACTCAAAAAGAGCATCGTTTTTGCGTCTTAAAATGGGCACTTTTTCGATCAAAAACAGCATCATTTTTTAGCATAAAAAATGAGCACTTTTTTACTATCAAAAACGATCCATTTTTGAGGCTGAAAAGCTCGAATTTTGAATAGAAAAATAAAACAAAAATTAGCTAAGATACATATATTTTCAATAAATTCTAAATTGGTGCCCTACATACTGATTTCCTGAATTTCTAGCTCCGTCAAGTAGAAGTAGGTGTCATCATCTTTAAAAACTCGCACTGTGGCACTCTCTCCGTACGTGTGTAATTCAAAGTCCATGACATCGTTCCAATCGAGCTTGATTCGGGCGGTCTTGTCGGTCACATTCGGATCAGCTCGGTTCGTGTAGAGTCGATCAATGGCTTCCACAAAAATGGTCCACTCTAACATGTTGAATGACAGGCTGAAGGAGATGGTGTGTGGGATTGTGCACTGCTTGCACGAAACTTCGAGCAAAACTTATTCCACATTGCACAGACAAAATTTGTGTGTTTCGGAACTCGTAGGTAACGCTGCACACGTAAAATCGTTCCTTCTTGATGGCGTCTTTGTACAAGTCACAAACACGGTCCAAATCAGCAACACGTTCTGCCCACTCTGCTGATGCCGATGATGATGATGATGAATCGGCAAACGTCGGACGTCGTTGGATCGTTAGACTCGAAGTTCCGCTTTGAAGTATTTCGCAGTTAACCCCGGAGAGGGCTGGCTGTCTGAAAGGCACCCAATTTTATGGAAAAATGTGTCAATTTTCCATTGGATTACAAGCAATTTGTCGCATCTATCCAGCATTTGTACTTGCTGCTGAAACCGAGCCATTTCGCCAATACTTTTCGACCCTTACGTCTAATGATTTTCTCAAAGGCGCTTTCCACAAAACCGCCCTTTCAAATCCTTCAGCAAGTACGTGATGGTTGTGTGATTTTCACTTTGACGACTTTAAAAAGTTCCGTCGTCCAATTGGGTGTATACCCCTTCTCGAACACATGTTTGGCCTTGCTAACTCGCACAAAGTCTTCAATTTTGAACTTTTTTCGGCCAGCACGTCCCGCATAATCATACGCCAACTTGTACACCTTTTCTTCATTGTCTTTGGTGACGTCACACGGTTTCATGCCGATCGTCCGATGTTTGAGCTGATTGTAATTTTCGGCAATGTCCGGCAAAATGTCCAGCCACTTGTAGGTGCCGTTCAAACTGAAATATTTGAAGAGTTTCTCTTTCAACGTGCGTATCACTCGTTTCGCTATGGCCGCTTTGATCTTTGTGTATGTGCTGTAGTGTTTCATGTTGTACTTTTTCATGAGGGCCTGGAAACTGGCGTTGTAGAATTCAGTACCCAAATCGGATTGTAGGAACCTAGGACTCCTGTTCGATTTCGATAATATGTCCCCCATGGCTTCGGTGACGTGACCACCTTTGGTCTTCAAAGGCCGCACCCATAGGTTTTTCGAGAAGGTGTCAATCACCACGAGAATATAATTGTAGTTTTTATTGACTTTCGAGTATTTTTGAAGGTCGGCCAAGTCCATCTGCCACAGATCGTCGATTCCTTTTATGATGGTATGTTTGTGGGGATATCTTCTTCTGGCCGGAGCATGGAGCTCATCGGCCAATTGTTTTTTGGCTGCGGATGACCCCATTTCTCCCAAACGACTGCGCAATGCTAATGCGCAGCTCCATTGTTATACTCTGGACTGAAGTCCAGAATCGTTGGCGTTCTCGACATTTCTTCAATCTGCCTCTTCAAAGTCTCGTGGTTTTTAAAGTGTCATGAATTTCATAACTCGAATGTCCGCTCTGAGCTTCACTATGACGTCATCAACGTAGCTTTTGTTGACATCATTCGGAGTAGTAGTAGTTGGCGTTTCGACATTACATATTTTCACATGTTCAGCGTCAATGTCCCCGTTTGCCGTATAGTTGAGTATGACTCCGGGGAAATGATAAGGCTGCTGCTGAGCGCGGCGAGCTAAGAAACTTTGACCGAACTTGTTGATGCTCATGATGGAACTGTGGGGTGCGAAACGTTGACGCTCAAATTTATCGAATATATCCTGCTTCTCTCAGCTCATTAATGATGGCCACGATCTAGTTGTCGGTAGAGGTGCTGCCAGCATCTTTGGCTGCGACGAGTAGCCTATATCTGCCAACTAGCTCATTGACGTCGTCCCAGTACACGTATTCTACAGGCTTCGTATTATATGTCAATTGATCTGGGATTCTGCCGCCCATTTTCGATTGACTTGTGTGGGGGTCTTTGAACAGTGGGCGAATCAAGTTCTCGTATTTACATGTCTGAGACGGATTCAGCCTACCTTTCGCATCTAAATGAGCATCTGTACTCAATAAAATTTGCTTGTATGCCACCAAGTCGAGTCTCTAGTATTTGGGATTCTTGTAGAAAATCAAAGTATATAGTCCCGGAGTACCTATGTTTCACCGTCAATGCGTATCTTTGTCCAAGTCCATCAACTTGGTGCCGAGTATCCATTGAGCTCTGGGTCTGTCGTAAATGGGGCCGTGAGTCACATCGATTTTGCCAGATTTCGCACGATGTTCATTCACGAATTTAGATGCTACTTCATCCGTGTGATAGCTTTCCTCGTCTTCTTCCTCTTTCTTCATGACGATGGTGGGGGAAGGGGTCCTCGATGGCGGCTCTGGTTTCTCTTCTTTTTTCTTTTTCAGCTGTCGCTTAGCAGATGGCAGTGGAGGCATTGCTGCATTCAGTCTCTTCAGCGGCACCGTAATGAGTTTGAATAGTTTATTCAGCGCTTTATCCTGCTCGGATTTGCCGAGTTTCAAAGTAAAATATTTTTTTCGAACAACTTTCGCCAACCGACTGATTTGGCGTTACGTTCGTCTTTCGCAATTTCGTCGACACGTGATGTAGTCGGCGGGATTGCTACACACAGAATGACACACTCGAAGCATTTCATTTGAATATATCTGTCAAAACCCAGACGATAGCGCCCTTTGGACACATCAAAGTATTTGGCTATGACAAAACATCCGAATTTTACAACATTCTCGATCAGGACTTTCGTAGTGTGAATTTCCGTGGAGAAAACCATCATCGTACGACTGGTGTTGCGCAAGCTGTCAAATGGGGTTGGTATTTGATTTGGACGACAGCGATCAACAGCATAAAAGTACTGAGAGCGCAGGCGTCAGTTCAGTCGCGCAGACGCCGTCAACGAGAGCACACACCAATCATACGCTCTCTTTATCTCTCTCTCTCACGAGCATACAATTCCTCATATCTCAAGGTCATCATGTTGTCAAAACAAGTGTTCGACGTGTACAATTATCCAAAATATCCATCCAGAGAGTGGAGACTCGAACGTACCACCCGTACGTCAAATCCTTCCAAAATAATGACATTGTCGAAATTGTCGTATAGCAAAGTGACAGATGGATTCTGATGATTGACGCTATCGTCAGTATAGAGGGCACTCTAGTCAAAACCGCAGGAGATGGCAATGTACGATTCGTCAATAATGCTGGAGCATTTTTCTCCGAATCAATGTACTATGAAATCAACGGCAAGGAGGTGGACTCTGTTCGTTTGCCGGGTATAGTGTGCACCCTGCGAGGTTATTATACTTGTTACGTAGACGCCGATTCTCGATACTTGGCCAGTGCCGGTTGGACATATCCAGGTGGAGCTATGCGCAACGCCAACGACGGCTCGTTCGCCATGTGGATTCCGCTTAAGCATCTGTTTGGCAAATTCCACGACTACAGAATCGGATGACAGTGCATTCGTTTGGTGAGAAGCAGAAACGATAACAACTCTATGGTTATAGAAGAGGTTGCCAATCCGCAAGTCGTAACCACAGCCGCCCTGACGATCAATAGCATCGTGCTCAAAGTGAAAAACGTCATTCCCGATGACGACATTCGCTTGCAGCTGCTACAATCCATTAAGACTGACAAACCTGTGGTCATCTCATTCCGCAAGTGGGAAATGCACGAACTGCCTGCACTCACGCCTGGTTCCACCAAAGAAATATGGTCTGTGAAAACTTGTACGGCATTGGAGAGTCCTCGATTCGTCATTGTCGCCTTTCAAACGAATAGAATGGCAACATCCAACGAGATTCCAGCTAGTTTGACCACGTTGACATCAGAGATATACGTCTTACATTGAACAGTGACAATTACCCGCATGAACGCATGCGCTTGCAATTTGACAGGAACAACTTTGTGGAAGCTCATCGCGCCTATACGGAATTCTACCCAAGCTATGCGAATCGTTCCCAGAAACGCCGTCTGCTGGATTACGATGCATTCAAGGACCGAGCCGCCATCTTCGTAATCGATTGCTCACGGAGAGCGGAATTCATGAAATCGTCCACCGTCGATGTCATACTTGACAAACCCACAGTTGGGTTTCCAGCCAATAGTCGTGCATATTGTGTAATAGTGCACGATTTTATCATCGAACACTTGCCTTCAAGTGAGATCGTACGTCGTCTGTCATAAGACACAAAACACTTGCCGTCATCTGTCATCTGCCAGCGAAATCGGCGGTAAAGTAGGGCTGGTGCTGGTTCAATGCACCTAAGAGGAAGCAACAGCCAAAAAGAGGGCGCATGATGGGTGAATCCTCTCTCCGCACACAGGCATAGACAGGTTTGCCATCGCCGCCGGCGCAGTTCACAGTGAGACGTCCACGATGAAACTTGAAGCGTGCGATATACAAGGTTTCATCATAGCCGGCGAGTTCCAGCTGAAAGAACTCGCCATCACCGACGGTCAGCGCACACATCACTGCATTTTCAAACCGAGCGTGCCGTTCCGAGCCCTAAGTGCCGCCGACAAACAGCAAGTGCGATACCTAGAAAGGAATCATCACGGAGTGCCATATTCTGCCGGGTGTATCGACTTGGCGGAGTCCCTCACCGAAGTGCTCCAGCCCATAGCTGATGCAGACTTGGTCTATGTCAAAGGCAGCCAAAAGTAGCCAAAAGTAGCCAAAAGTATGATTTTCTCATAAAGTACGTGGAGACATTAACCTCAAACAGAAAACCTCACACCGTTGATATTGGGGTCACCACCAATAGCACGCTATAAGTTCCAGTATTCGAAAAAGTGTCTCCGCTGTGCTTCCAGCATACTGCCGCAGTATCCAACGAAGTTCACTGTTCACTAAGACATTGCTTTACGGTGTGGTCATGGGTCTCGAATCAATTGATATGGTAGTGTGGGACTCCGTCGGCAGCAGCAGCAGTGCCCCCAGAGACTCTATACAGCATCACCTAGACAATCTAAGAATGTTGAAGTGTCAAGTGGCTGAATACGAGTGCAAAATAGAGACTTTCAAGCGACTCAATAACATACACATCAATGATGGCAAATGGGCCTTCACAAACTCGTAACGTTCCGAGGGCCGAAACGACAGCTCACCGCCGCCGCTGAAGAAACGACGTATTGATATTTAAATTTTTTATATGTATTGTAATTATTATTATTATTATTATGTATCAATAGATGTATTAAACGAATTTTCTGGAATTTCATTTTGTTGAATGAATGAGAGCGAGAGAGAAACGGAGACAGTATATCTTTCCATCTTATTTCATTTTTGCGGGAAATGTGCGCGCTTCGCAAAAATTAAATAAGTTCGAAAAATATACAACGAGAGCCATTTCGTGTCTTTGTTTCAACGATTCAATCACACACACGAAATGTCTTTCAAGAAATTTCTCTAAGAGTGTGTCGGTGTAGGCACTGATAAATATTTACGTATTTTTCCCATATATTGCGCAATGTTTATCAGTGTACACGTAACTACCGCCATTTTTTTAAATCTGTGTGTGAGTGAGTTGTACACTGATGAATATATGTGCGTTTTTTTTTTTCTATATATTCATGTGACATGCGCAATGTTTATCAGTGCACTCCGAACTGCCGCCATGTTGACAGGCTATGTAATTTTTACAGCGGTCCTGTCAAACGTACTGTACATTAGCCCACCTTACGAGGCAGGCCAAGTTCTCGTTTGGACGAAATGGACGAAAATGTCGCAAGATCTCATGAACGATGGATATTTGCCTGTGCTTAAGGCTGAAGTTCCTCCGAATGCCAAAGCATACAAACTGCGAAAAGTCTTTCGCAACAACACTTGCGAAGACACTCATATGATGCCACTAGCATCGCTGACAGAGGTGACGACGACTACTCAAACGACGCCTAATGTGCCCCGAATGCCGATGCAGACGACGACGCCGACGAGTTCCCGCCCAAAAGACGTCTATGACGGATTCATGTTCTTTGTGAGTTTGGCGCTGATCTACCAATTGGGCGAATCATTCTACAAGTTCCTGATTTCAATCAAGCAGAGATACGCAATTGCCAGTGAAGATATATATCGCTTATGGTACTAATGTGTAATTTTCGAGCAGAAAAATAAATGATTTTTTCTCTATTCTTATATTTTTATTTCAAGTCTCAGCACGAACTAAGACAGTCTTGAATTCCTAGAATTTGTTTGTTTATTCAACTCTCTCTCGAGTCGAGAGCTACGTGACAAACGAAAAATCTCCCAATATTGCGTTTCATTTTAATTCCAACAAATAGGTCTCTCCTCCAAATAACTTTGAATCTTGAATCGCCCCTCCCCCTCCACCCCGCCCGCAGCTAACCACGTCATTCTCAAAGACAAAGACAGAAAAAAAACCCGATGAGTTAGAGTGAGATGCCAAACATGCCTTATTTTCGACACAACTGTGAGCCTCGAAACAATCTAAGAAATTCCTGGAATTTCATCTTGTTTATCAATGACGAATATCCGTTACCATTGCACACTACGTCGTGTCTGTTATGGTTTTTACGCTATTTCCCAGAAATTCGTCTTGACAACACGTTCACTCCGCTGACGTCATACTTATCTCAACAAACGCTGCCTCTTAGCGTAAACAACAATCAGTGGCGGAGGCAATCCACAGGGTCTTGTCGCCAGTGCCAGCGTCACATTACTAAAATTGACGAAAAACGATATATCTCGGCCCCCGGCGCTCCAGCGGGCCCCATCTTCTCTGTGGACGTTCCTCGTCATCGCCCCCACACCCCCGAACTTTCCCTCAGCCGATCCCAGTTACCAGTTACCAAAACTGCATATCCATACCTAAATTAATGTACATATTAAGATGTTGTCCAACATGGAAGATTTCTGAAGACTTACAAAAATTTGACAACCTACAACGTGATATCACAGAAAAAATTATCAATATTAACCTAACGGAACCATCATGGAATCAAGCAATACTCCTTTGGTGGATTAAGTCTGCGTTCAGCATCGTCTTTGGCACTGCCCACTTTTCATCTTCTCCTTCAAGTGTCTCCAAATTGATTGAAACTATTCTACCAACATCATTCATGAATATCCCTGACCTCTTGTTTGTTGAAGCTGAATCACTCTGGTTTTCCCAAACTAATTGCCAACTACGAGAAAAAGAAAAATCCTTTCAGAAATCTTGGGATAACCCATTACTTCAGATTGCTTCACAGAAAATGGTTGATTTGGCTTCATCAGTTATAGAAAAGGCCAGAATCAATGCTGTATCTGTGGAGGAATCTGGAGCTTGGCTTAATACTCTACAAGTAGCTTTACTGGGAACACTATTAGATGATGAGTCATTTAGAATAGCAGTTGCTTTGAGACTTTGATTATCGATTTGTGCTCCTCATAAATGTATATGTAGTTCTAATGTTGAAGCCAACGGAGTACATGGACTGAGTTGTAGAAGGAGTGCGGGTCGCCTTTCTAGACATCATCAAGTTAATGACTTATTGAAAAGAGCTTTGATCTCCGCTGGTCTTCCAGCAATCTTAGAGCCACCATGAGTGAGTAGAGATGATGGCAAACGTCCAGATGGCAGGACATTAATCCCCTGGAGATGTGGAAAACTTGCTAAGTGGGATTTCACATGTGCTGACACCTTAGCCCCCCTCTCATTTATCGTCAACAGCGAAATCACCCGGAGTTGCTGTCATCTCTAGTGAAAAGGTGAAACGTACTAAATATAGAACATTGGAAGATAACTATTATTTTTATGCTGTAGCAGTAGAAACATTTGGCGTCTTTGATCCCCAATCTCTCGATTTTATCCAGTTAATTGGCAAAATATTGGAGAAGGAAACACAAGATCCAAGAACAAAAACCTTTCTCATTCAGCGAATACGTATAGCAATCCAGCGGTGAAATGCTGCATCAATTCTTAGAACTATACCAGCGTCCCGTTCTTTTGACGAAATTTTGCTATATCCATATAAACGCAACAGTAACAACAAACAAAATTTTGAAAGAATAGCTGATATTCAGACTCTAAATGAAGAGGTCCGTTCGAGTTTTAAATTTTCCGATCACAAGCAAGAAGTATTTCACTGCAAATCTTGGGCTGACGGCGACGCTCGGGGTTCTTCAGGAATGGACAAGTTTTCCATAGGAAAAGTCGGTTTGGTGAACCTAGGCTACATGAATAGTGTCCTGCAGGAATTATTTATGACGAGAACATTCAGAAACGAAGTCTTGTTATATAAGAAGGATATTTCCCTGCTGTTTTCCAAATTGCAAAACCTTTTCGCGTTACTGCAGTTATCCACAAAGTCGTCTTTGTCACCACATGAAATATTGAATATTTCAAGATCTCCTGGCTTCCTTCTGGGACAGCAACACGATAGTTCAGAGTTTCTGGATTACTTACTGGATACACTGCATGAACACGAGACCAACTTCAATAGTAATGAAGTCTACCCTGAAAATGAAGCTTCAGCAGTAATACCAACCGTGGTGCAGCAGTCTTTTGGAGGAAAGATGTTGATCATTTCACGATGCCGAGAGTGCGGAACCAAGAGTGAACAAGTGGGTAGTTTCATGGAACTCCAACTATCGCCACCATACATAAGAAGAGTGCGGGGTCCTTTATCCAATTTTTCTGTACAAAAAAATACTATTGTTTCCCAAAAATACTAAGTGCTCACCAAAATTAAGAAAACCAAATATTTACATCATGCTAGTCTCTTATATTAATTTTTCCTCAAAATAACTTTTGTTAGCTAGAAATAATAAATGTTCACCAAATTTCAATTGCCGAAACTTCTCACAATTGACGCACAACCCTAATCTCAGCAAACTAATCTAGCTTGCGAGTCAAAAATGCGTGAACTAGTTTTTCGCTCGCGATTTTGACACACAAACCTAACCTGAGTAAGCTAACCGAACTTGGAAGGTGAAAATGCGTGAATTTGAAATTTGGTGAGCATTTATTAAAATCGGTAGACATTTATTTTGGTTCCATTAAGATTTTTTGATGTTTAATTTTTTTGGCGGACAACGCTAGGGATGTGTGGTTTAATTTGGTTTACATTATATTTGTTCCCATTCTTATCATGATTTTTTTGAAAATATGTTGCCTGAATTACTTGAAGACTTCCACTTTTACTGAGACAAAGAATATGGTATATGCATGATGGAGCGTCAACGTATTTTATTTTACTGGTTTCTGAATTTCAAAATCAGCGATTTGTAAACAAATTGATTGGTCGAGGCGCTGAAGTTCCAAATCATTCTGGCCGCCAAGATCCCAGAATTTGAATCCAATCGATTTGTAGGGTCACTTGAAGGCCCTAGTTTATACGGTGCCAATAGAATCACTGCTGGATGTGACGCTATCCGAAATATACCAGGTATAAAGGAACGTGTTCGTCTGTCCATGAGACGACGAGCCAACGCATTAATAATGGTACAAAGTGGCCATTTTGAACAATTATAATTATTACGCTCAACTAACTATTTTAGTATTGAATTGGTCTTAATTACTGTTATTATTATTAGTATTAAATTGTAGTGACACCCGATTCCTATTGTAGGATGAAATTAGAGAAAAGTAATTTCTTTAACCAGGTAATTAAATTTATTTTGAATTTAAATATCTCGTCATACAAAATCACTTGCATCCATTATTTCAAATACCAATTACTCGAAAACAGTTGCTCACACCAACCTCTACCAACAATATAATTTTCACACAAAAATGTCAGAAAAATTGAATTTTTCACTAGAAAACGTACAAACGTAAAAAAAAGTTATGATATTTCAAATGACTGAAAAGACATGTAGGTGGCGCTATCCCACAAAAGAGACAAACTAACATCAAATTTGATTTTGTCATTGATGAATACTCCCAGATACTAAAATTTACTCGAATATCACAATTATTTTGAAATTTATTCACAAAAAATAAAAATAAGAATTCAACTTTGACACTGTATTTCAAAAACGAATATAACTTGCAGACATCTGTTTATAGGAACTGTTTTTCTTATTTTGACGTCAGCAATATGCTCCTGAATTTTCTACACGTACTTAAGAAACACCCTTATACAATCTCTTTCAACTATTCGCAATGTAGTCTCAAACAAACCCTGAATACAAATTCACAGCCGTCATCAAGGTCAGACAACAACAAAATATTTTAAGTCTGGCGAATGACATCCAGAGCTCATATTGACCCAATGACATTTGTATCAGACAGACCCCTGAGAGTCATCTCTGGAATTCTGGGAAACAGTTATGAACTACTCTGTGGAAGCTCGAGCATCAGTTTTCTGGGATCGGAATAGAATGCAATAGGAAAGTAATCATTTCATACGGAAACGGACGATATTATTCGTAATACTGCCTCAATACATAGAATGAGTAACTTATTTTTGTTAAAATTCAAGTTCATATAATTGTTTGGTCCATCCAAATTAGGGAAAAGATTTGTGAGCAAGTTATTATTTTTGAATATGTTTCATATTTCAGATTCACCGTTCTGCAGGATGTTTCACAATGAAGACACCTGAATTAGTAAACTTGTCTACAAGACTTGATGATATTATGAAGGATATTTTGAAAATCAGCAACGTGTAAGAATTTCTATTTGTTTTTGGTTTTGGTAAAATTGAACTGAGGAAAATTACATGATTGTAGGTTGTAAAGAAAACTGTTATTGATGTGCAGTTCATTTCCAACAAAACACAATACGTTCGACTTTGAAACCAATGATGTATTATAGATAAATGTAGGCTTTCACGGCTGGCGTCAATGTTCTGATTGGTTTCCGGGTTTTGCAGTGGTCTTCTTTGGTTAAAATCTCTAAACGTTTCAACTGCAACTGAGGCAGTTATCTTCAGTGGCATGGTCGACGTACCCTTCTTGGTGTATGAACTGAAGTTATAAGAGAATAATAGTCTCCAAACGTTCCAACTACAACTGCGGCAGTTCAACTGCAACTGAGGCAGTTATCTTCAGTGGCATGGTCGACGTACCCTTCTTGGTGTATGAACTGAAGTTATAAGAGAATAATAGTCTCCAAACGTTCCAACTACAACTGCGGCAGTTATCTTCAGTGGCATGGTGGAAGTAGTCTTCTTGATGCAGACGCGTACTTGGGAGAGGGGTGATCGGGTAATTACCCCCCTCCCCCAGACGATTTTTAAGTGATCGAAATTTGAGTTTTTCGAACGTAAATGATACCTTTATAGTAAATAGTATGTAAACAGGGATTACCCCCCCCCCATGAAGAAGATTACCCGTCCCATGGAATGACCCTAGTCACGCGCCTGTCTTGATGTATGAACTGGAGCTGATACGTGAAGAAGAGTACTTCGACCACGACACTGAAGATGATTGCCGCAGGGCAGTTGAGTCGTTTGGAGATTTTAACAATAGAAGATCACCAGAAAACCCAGAAAAAAACAAGAACAATGATAAATTAATCAACTAATCACCAAATATCGATAATTCGAAAAAACATGTGGTTTCAATATGTTTAATTTTATCGTGCGTTTAATGAAAACCTGCCTTTTGCTTGTATCCACTACTTTGTGAGAATGTTGAAAAATGTGCCTCTTATATCTGTGATGACCTACTCTGCCAGTGATAATTTTGACCCTATGTTATGATAGTTTTTCCAAATATTCAAACTCTGCATCATAATAACATTTACAACACAACTCAATTAACTAAATAGGTTATTGAATGGCAAAATAATCGTCATATGATTTCATAAACTCAGTATGTCAAAATAATCTAAATTAAAATTTCATGATAAATGGTAACATGGATTGTTCATAAAATATTGGAAATTTCTATTCAATATCTGCATCATAAGAGGCCACTTTGGCTTAATTATATAGATGAGGAGGGCAAAATTAACAAAGTTTTTAACTCTCAAGAATTCATAGAAATCACTTTGTGCATTTGCCCTTCCCATCTGCATATAATAATTATTGAGATTTGATATATATTTTCAAAAACTCATTTGGTTGCATAGTTGATCTGTACAGATTTACTGATACTTTCAAAGCGGCTTACGATTGACGAATTGAATGATTACCAAACTGGCGTCAGCATGGTCGTAACGAATTTATTTCACAGGTGTCATGAATATTTCCTATTGATCAGGTATATAATTGAAAAATACATGATTCAGTCTATATCCAAAATTGTCTAAACCATATTGCACTTTATTCGATAATGTTTCCGTAGAAATTTCACGTACTTTTCTGTTTTTATTTTTTCAGGATGATACATTCTGTGATACTTGATATAAAGAAGCATATATATTTATTTTACACGCTTTGTGAAGAAATCGCGCAATTGGATGTTCTACAGTCTTTGGCTAATGCAAGTGTGATAAGTGGATACACACGACCAGTTTTTGGAGGACGCACAGAAATTATTTCTTCACAACATCCTTTATTGGATTTCTTATTACCCACTAAACCTGTTTCAAACTGTGTTGTGAGTTTTTTTTCTATTTCTCATAATCTTTGTATTTTATGGTGCGCTTAAGGTTCATATACAGTGTCGCCCATTTAAGATGGAAGCACCCTTCTAAAACTAACATTTTTCAAC
This sequence comes from Chrysolina haemoptera, assembly GCA_958298965.1. Taxonomy (NCBI): domain Eukaryota; kingdom Metazoa; phylum Arthropoda; class Insecta; order Coleoptera; family Chrysomelidae; genus Chrysolina; species Chrysolina haemoptera. The sequence goes on from OY282595.1 coordinate 23,366,306, forward strand.
CGATTGGAATGATTTTTTTTCGTTAGGTAGACATTCAAAAAGTGCACCAGGACACCAAATTTCATGAATAAATCTCCATTTCCAGGGCCAACTTATCTTTTATAAAAAATCTGACTATACCACTGGATTCTGGACATTTTCAAATGGTTCATATGTAAATTATGTTAGAATGCGTCAATCAATAAAAAAGTTATGAGGGAATGAAATTTGAAAAATATGCCGTTTAATCAACCCACCAATTCAATTTCAGAACTTTTATCAAAACTTTGACTACACAACCGGATTAAGATGGCGGCTCTAAGATGGCGGACCATATTTGTCATTATCGCCTGATTCGATTCAAAATTTGTGGGTTTTCGGGCTCAGAGATCATGATTTTTTTTGTCAAAATTCATGAATTTAAGATGTCCCAAGATGGTGAACAAGTTTTGTGATTATGGTCAGATTCGATTCAAAATTGGTGTGGTTTTTGGGGTCGGAGATTTCGATTTTTTAGTAGTTGTAGGATATATCAAAATAGGAATGTAGGAATAAAAAAACGGAAAATCATCAAATGACGCGTCAGATATAAGTTGTGTTAAATCATTTTTTCGAAGCTTTGAAGCGTCTAACGGAAGTTATGGCCAGCTGAAACATAGACATACTATTTGAAGTCTTATTAGTAACCCTGTTAACTTTTGAACGGATTGGAATTTTCTTTTTAAATTTTAATTGGTTGAATGATGGTTTCTAAACTACTTTTTGAAAATACTATTTTCTTCAAAATGACGTCATTTGAATCGTCTTTCAATTTTCTAGACGATACTAATATTTCAGATGAAATTTTTCATCCAAAACAAAATGGCGGTACATAACGTTAGAGTTCTGCCATGAGGATCCTTCATTATTATTCAGTTTGGTTTGTTATCTGTCTGTTGATAATAATAAGTCAATTTCAGGTTCTGAGAACTTTTGTAGAAGGGAACCTTGAATGATTTGATGATTTTACTGGAATTATGTACCGCAATTTTGTTTTGGATGAAAATTTGTTATCGTATAGAATATTAAAAGATGATTAAAATAATTCGACTCCCAATCCGAATTTCAAAAAAAGGCGGTCCTAAGCCGTTTTGAAAAATTGAAATTTTTTCTTGTCAAAAAGTAGTTCATGAACTATCATTCAATAAAATAAAATTTCAGAGACAAATTTCAATCCGTTCAAAAGTTAACAGGGTTGGGTTTACTCAATAAGAGTTCTAATATTATTACTGCCATTTTGTTTTGGGTTAATTTTTTTGTTTGAAATTTTACTGTCTGATATGTTTTGGATACGCAACTGTCATTTATTGATGTGTTATAAACAATTAAATAAAAAATACGTGTTTTTTTAGTGTTTTGCTTATAAAATGAAAAATAATACGTCAATCTAGTTGCTTCAATAAAATGAATTGTAGAGAATTGAAATATACGAACAAAATGAAATTCAGTACGACACAATCGGATCATTATTGAAAAATTCACAACTCCGCCATTTTTAAATTTGTAGGGTTGACACTTTTCATGAGAGTTGTGAATTACAAGTACTTCATTTATGAGTAAAACAGGTGCGGTCGGACCATTAGTTTTGGCAGGATTGCAATTTGAATTTTTTTTGCACTATCTTGCAGCGTGCCTGGATGCTCTAGTGATGGTCGGATTTGAGTTTTTCGAATAGATTTTGAAAGTACAAGTATAGTACTACAAAACGCATATTCTCATTTTTCTCCACAATGCCGTTAAATGGTTGAAATATGGTGGCAAACATGACTGAAAAGGGCCGAGCCCACCTTAGAGGTCGCGTAGAAGGAGAAACCGTGAAGTAAAGGGAGGTGATAATCCCTTTATAATACGCCTCCCCTCAGTTTCTCCTTCTACACGATTGCTAAGGCGGGCTCGGCCGTTTTCAGTCATATTTGCAAGCATTTTTCATCCATTTCGCGGAATTTTAGCGAGAAATGAGAATATACGTTTTGTATTACTATACTTCTGCTTTCAAAACCTATTTGAGATATTGAAACAGGAGTAAAGCATCCAGGCATGCTGCAAGATAGTGAAAAAAAAATTCAAATTGCAATCGCGCCAAAACTAATGGTCCAACCGCACTTATTTTAATCATAAATGAAGTACTTGTAATACACTACTTTCAAGAAAAGTACCAACCCTACAAATTTTTTGAATTTTTTAAAAAATCGCAAAATTTTTCGTTTTTTTTTTTTAGTTTTTCTTCGTTACTAATGATCCGATCGGTCGTACTAAATCTCATTTTGTTCGTATTTGAATTATCTGCAATGCATCTCACTGGAGCATCCAGATTGATGAATTAGTTTTCATTTTATAAGCAAAGCATTAAACAAAAAGGTTTTTTATTTAATTGTTTACAACAAATTAATAAATGATAGTTGCGAGTCCAAAACATAGCAGAATATAACCACAGACTGTCCCTCATGTGATGGCACAGTCGGTTTCCTAATTTTGTCTTTCAGAAAATAAAGTATGTCTGGGGGCCCTGGGCTCTTACTCTATTAAAAGATTGCCTTGAGAGAGACGTTTTCAAATATGCAAAACCCAGTAATGTTGTTATTCATCAAAATTTCAAGCATATATGTTGTTTTTTTCCAGACCTGCTCTGACGACTATAATATTCATATTGTGACGGGGCCTAACGGTTCTGGGAAGAGTATTTTCATCAGACAAGTTTTGCTTTTGCAAGTTATGGCCCAACTAGGTTGTTATATCCCAGCCCAGTCAGCGATTATCAAGCCAGCAGACCGAATTTTCGCAAGGATCTATTTGGAAGATAATATGGAATATGGTGCATCGTCTTTCGTTCTAGAGGTGAGTAATCGTAAATGGTACAAAAACAACAAAATTATTGTGATGCTATTGTTTACCACAGGATTGTTGAGGCGATTTTGCATCGAAATGTTGGATCAAAATTTTCAGGTTCGAAGAAAGAAAATATGATAGTTTTAATGTATATCATGAGAGTCACAAAATAGTAATTTACGTAACAAGTCCGGAAAACTCTTTTTTTGGAACAACTGGACAAGTCTGCGAGTCCAAAAAAAAACTATTTTCGGACGTGTTCGGTACACAATTTTTTCGGTAACCGTGTAGAATAACAAATCAAGACACATTTATTTTTTATATTTCTTTGTAGAAGAAAATTTCGAACATTTTAATTCTTATTTGTATTGAATATCGAAATACGAACAGACGATAGGTACTAACAGAAACATTCTAATTCTTAATTATATAAATATTTATATTGAAATTCGGGCATTTCCCGGACTAGTCCGGAAAGTACATACTTCCCGGACTAGTCCGGGAAGTGATACTTTCTCAAAGAAAAATCTTCCCGGACGGTTGCCGAAAAATATAATTTGTAGATACTTACATATGAGACGTGGCCGGTGGGTCAATGGTTAGGTACGAATGCGTAGAAGGACCTTGAGCATTTTTTTTTATATCGACTTTATTCTCGTTCAACTGTCTTTATCAGACCATTGTCTTTATTCTCGGTGATCCGACTTCAATCTCGGGGGTACAAGATTAAAGTCGGGTGTCCGAAAATAAAGACGAAATACACCAACTACATAAAGAAGAACACCACCTAATGAGCCAGAATATATTTTTAGTTTTTGTAAATTTGGTTTCAACGAAAGCAGGATCTTTACCGATTTGATTGGGGAATAATGCATATTGATATATTTATAGACTGTCACGTAAATATCCAAAGGAGGACCCTAAAATGTCAAAACTATTACAATTTTACAACTGAATGAGAAACGTTGTCTATGAACAACCGATTTGAGAACAGATATGCGATTGCAAAATAGGAGAGATTTATCTCACAAATTTTCACATCAACTGTTATATTTTGAATTAATTATAAAGCTGGAATGTGTAAAAAAATCCTAAAATGAATTACTCATTCATTGTTCCGAAAACAGACAGAGCCTCTAAGAAATATATAATGTGTGCCTTAAATGTACAGAGTTAGTCAAAATGTACTTATGGACCCGCCCATTTTATCTATCAAGAGAGTGGAAATAATAGTAGTACTACTGAAACGAGAAAAAACAAGCTTCCTTACGATACTGAACATGACATAGTTCCATTTAACAAAATTGACGATGGCGTCACTCCTCCACCAATGGCACATCAAAAAAATATTTGTTTCCACAAAAAGGTGTAGGTGAAATACTGCGAAGGCGTAGAGCGAACATGCGATATTATTTTTCTTAATTTCGAATTGTAACTCAAAATTGAGACTGATTTATGATTGAGCATTTTGGTTCAATAAGTTTCGCCGGAGAGTATCAAATAAATGTTGATTGCCAGTATATGGTTAACAAAAGTATTAATATCTCGTGACCCAACACGTTCTTCCCAAGTAGAAATATGCCATGTGATAGCATAGCCAGGCAGCTAAAAGCTGACATGCAAATTGCGATTTGAGGCAAAATGTGTTTTAACACGTGGTTTCCCTGAGGTCTTCATTTATTTGATACTCTCCGACAAAGATTCTCGAACTCTGTTCACTTCCTGGAGTCTTTGCTACCGAGGAATGCTTTTTGTGTTTTTCCCGCGGGTGGCGTTGCGACTAACTTTACTGTAAGTCGCTGCTTCATTTGTGAGAAAATACTAGTTATACACAAAAATATTAGTTACACTGACGAGGGGCAAGAACCTCAAAACAGAGAAGAGTACTTCGACATTGTCGATTTTAATGTTCCATTTATTTGATACCCTTCAGCAAAAATCCTTGAACTCTGTTCACTTCCTGGAGTCTTTAATCTTTTTTTTTCCCGCAGGTGGCGTTGCGACTGAATTTACTGAAAGTCGCTGCGTATTCATTTGTGAGGAAATAATGTTCTAGAGCAATGAAAAACTGTACTACTGTATGTTTAGGTACTCTTGAACAATAAAATCTATTATTATTATTATTATTGAAACTCAAAATTAATCTAATTTCGAATTACACTAATTTCAAGTTGTGGAAAGTGACCCATTTCACATGAGTGTGAAATGGCACTTTCCACACAAGTAATGTACACTATTTTCCCGACGACCACAGATTAATGCATAATTGCAAAAAAAGTTAATATATTTTTACTTTATTTTGAGAATTTGAGAATTTTACAAAGAAAAGCAATAATTGAACAAGATTACTGCTCAGAATTAAAAGTAATTTTATTATTACAATTAGTAAATTGTAATTGACTTTGCAATGAGGAGTTAGACAGATTTCTCTCTGTTATTTGTACACTATGTACAGTAGTAGACTCGTTGTCAGTTTCTCGAAGAGGCGGACTGTCGCCTACTATGATAAGAAACGTTGTCCATAACAATAAGTGAGGAATCACACTAATCGACCAGGACCGACCGTCCGCGACCGTCCACCTACGACCAAAAGTAGAAGTAGATCAATGAAAACTTTCAAAGTCACACTGATCGACCATCCACGACCGAACACTAGAATAATTTTGTAAATCTGACATTAATTTGACATTCGAAAGGTTATGTTCATTTATTGAAAATAAGTTAAATTCATAATATCAATAGTTTTGCTTTAAATAATGAGCAGTAGTGATACTGAAGAAGAACATTTTATTTTTCTAGTAGGAAATATACCTATTTACATTAGTTTTGTTGATGTCAAAAGTTCATCATAAATGTGTGTGTGTATACGTCAGGATAGTGTGACACCGACCAAAATTTCCAGTAGACTACAATTTCGAACATGGTCTTTGAAAAACGGTCGAGGACGGTTAATGACGATTATACAGTGTGAGTTGTGCGATAAGAATATACGTGTTGGAAATTTTGGTCGTAGGTGGACGCTTGCGGACGGTCGGTCCTAGTCGATCAGTGTGATTCCTGGCTTACGGAGTCTATTTGCTTTTGATATTCAAATCTTGCCACACTCTGACACGGTGTGTCCCTCATTCAACTAAGTTTCATCTGTATAATGAATTTGTCTGCCTTCCCAATTTTTTATTTCCACATAATTTATTTCATAATTTGATAGACTTATTCTTCTTAAGGTAGTACTTCCCTCAGACAGTTTTCTTAAGAAAAGGCTGAAATCGATATGATATGATATGAAATGATATGAAATGGATGACATATTGTTCTTCAGTTCCGCAAAGTTTGAAATCTTCCTTGTGTTCCGTTTTTGAGATGTATGATAAAAAAAATCGACCACTTTTACAGGTACGGTATAGGAGAGCAGTACAAAAATGTGTCTAAAACATAAGTATTTCATGAACCGCTCTTATGACCGATTCGAAAAACGGAACACTTATTTTTTATTCAAAAACGAAACTTCTATTAAACTTTTGACCAGTTTTGTTCTCGAGTTATTCAGTAAAAGTACATGAAGTTTTCACGTCGGAATCGTTCATTTAAAATGTCTGGCAACGCTGCATCTCCATGAAAAGAGCAAGTTGTAAAATGAAGAAGGAAAGGACTTCTTCACATGATGTATCAAAATAATAGGCGGGAGGTCAGGAACAAAAAGTCTGTGATTGCGCACTTGAATAATTTTTTGGTAAATCGATATGTTCAAAAAGTCGAAAATACGTTTTATTGAATTTATTATTATTATAAGGCAATGATGTTCTACCGTTATCACGGAAATTGATTTTTCGGAACATTTTTTATGAAATTTGATGATCTAAAAAATCAATGGAATTTCTTTGATTTTATCTACGAAAGCACAGGAGGGCCACAAGAGTTTTTTTTTTCATTTCGACTTTTTCTAGAAATTTTGTCTATAATCTCGAAAATTCGACTTTTATATCGAAATTTCGATTTTCGACTTTAATGTCGAAACTTCAGTTATTTTCTAGAAATTTCCATATTGAAGTTGAAATGATTACATTTGGATATGAACATTGAAATTCAGATACACACATATTTACAGGGTGTCCCAAACTCGATGACCTATTAGACGTTTCTGGAAGACGGAACATGGGATTATTCTGAAAATTGGGTTTTTTAGGTAATTGGTTTTGTTCTATCGATCTAAAATATCGATAATATATAGGGTGTTCCATTTGAAAAACTACACTTTTCACCACTTTTGTATCTATCGGTAAAATCACAAATTTTGAAAGACCCTGTTTGATGGAGGACGGATTCCTCTAGACATAACTAATACACAGGTCATTGTCAAACTACATCCCAAATTTAGGCTTTCTACGAATCGAAATACTGTAGTAAAAAAATCAGGAAATCAATGAATTTCTCGAAAACCATCAGAGATAGGTATAGGGAAGTATTATACAAAAATTATCGAAAAGTAGTAGCGAAGCGAAAAATGCAATAATATACAGGGTGTCCTACTTGAAATATCAAAGTTGTTTCTACTTTTGAATAGAAGCGGCAATACCGCAGTGCTGAAAATATTTTAGATCGATAGAACAAAACCAATTACCTAAGAATCTCAATTTTCAAAATGACCTTACGTTCTGTTCTCCAGAAACGTCTAATAGGCCATCGAGTTTGGGACTCCCTGTATATATACATTAATACATGATTCAAAATAAAAACTAAGTAAATTAATCAATAAAGTTATAAAATAAATAATTATTTTGTATATATATGATTTCTCAATATCTTTACAGAGTCTTTGAGTGCCTCTAATCCAACGAATTTAACTGTTTTCATTGGAATTCCGAAAGTCTTCGCAAAATCTACCTTTTTCTCGAAATTTCAACTTTTTTCTCGAAATTTCAATTTTTTTTTCGAAATTTCAACTTTTTTTTGGAATATCAACTTTTTTCTCGAAATTTCAACTTTTTTCTCGAAATTTCAACTTTTTTCTCGAAATTTCAACTTTTTTCTCGAAATTTCAACTTTTTTCTCGAAATTTCAACTTTTTTCTCGAAATTTCAACTTTTTTCTCGAAATTTCAACTTTTTTCCCAAAATTTCGACTTTACTATAGAAATTTCGACTTTTATGTTGAAATTTAATTATTCGACTCTAATTTTGAAATTTCGAAAAAAAAGTAGAAATTACGGCATAAAAGTAGAATTTTCGACATTAAATTGGAAATTTCCAGAAAAAAGTCGAAATTTCGAAAAAAAAGTCGAAATTTCGACTTTGAAGTTGAAATGATAAAAAAAAACTAGTGTGGCCCTCTTGCGCTTCGGGTGTATTTCGAACAATACATAAGTCTTGTATCTTGTTATTATTCCATAACGGCAAAATAAATCAATTTATGGGTAAATAATAACATTAAGTAAAACAGATATTTTAATTTATTGTGGGAGCTGAATACACTTGCGTAGAATAAATGAAGATGTATGAAAGTGTATATCTTCAAAAATGCAAGGCGCTTTTTACTTTCGTCATCTTCAGTGATCCAAATATATTTCACAAATTGTAAAAACTTCCTGTTACCCGTTAATTAATATTAATCCAGTACGATTGGGTTTTGAGACGAGGATCATTGTGTAGCACCACCAAACTTGGTATGCTAGTTGTTGGAACCATGATGAACACGGAAATAGTTATTTACCTAACAAGTGCGGAAAGTAGTACTTTTCCGCACGTGACGGCAGTTGCACGAACGACGCGGAGCGGAGTTCGGGCAAGCCGTTTGTTTTTTTTTTTTTCATTGAAAAATAAATAATTAGATTTTTGATGTCATCTTGGAAAGCATATGATTCATCGGAAAAACAACCCAACAAGGTGAAAGATAATTCAATTCTCCACAAAAATGATCCCTGGTGATTTTTTATGAATTGCGCTCGTTTTCCCAGAAAACGTGATTGAACGCCGACATAAATTTCAGGTTCACGCTTACCCAACGCTGAAATATCTGGCGGAGTCGAATATTTGATTGGTCATAACTCTGCTGAAAACGATCGGAGAAGGACAAGAAAAAGTTCATATCGTTTCTGAAGACTCCTACCTTCTCATGCAAATATAATAAGCGAGTATTTGAGTACCTAAAATGTGTTTTGTCGCACTTCACGGAGATGTTTGCTGATGAATAATTTAGTAAATATGGAATTATACTAAAGCAGCAACCCATACCCTCTTTGGACTATATGCAACAATGTAAGAGTAGTGTGATAGGGTGCCACTTATACATGCCAAAAAAAACTTTGTTTTACTTGTGCCTTTTTCAACTTACCCATAAAACCGGCATTCTCTTCAGTAAATGTTGAAAATAATCGCATATAAGTATGTTTAATAACACTATTGTTAAATGCAAACCTCAAAGCTTGAAATCACATACTTCATTTTTTGTGTAGAATGCGTATGAGCGATTATTTTCAACATTTACTGAAGAAAATGCTGGGATTATGGGTGAGTTGAAAACTGAGGCAGTTTTTTCTTTGGCATGTATAAGTGAGACTTATCTCCCTAGTCTGAAATCGTTGCATATGGTCCAAAGAGGGTACTGATTCCTGCTTCAGTATAATTATTTCTCAGTGACTTTCGGATCCTCCGTAAATATCGTAGAAGGGTTATGTGAAGTGGGATAAAACACATTTTGGGTACTCAGTTACTCACGTGTTATATTTGCATGAGGAAGTAGAAGGTTTCAGGAACGATATACACTTTTTCTTTCCCTTTAATTTTTAGCAAAGTTATGACAAATTTAATTTTCGGCCCTGCCGGGAATGGCAGTGGAGGGTTAACACGAGACTGAAATTTGATATCAGAATTCAATCAGGTTTTCTGAGAAAACGAGCGCATTTTGTGAGAAATTACCAAGTATATTCCTTGTGGAGAATTGAATTATCTTTCGCCTTGTTGAATTGTTTCTTGATAAATCTTATACTTTCCCAAAACAACAGCAAAAAATATATAATTTTTTTTTAATAAAAATTTTTGATAAACAATTTTTTTTCTAACAATAAATGATGTCAAGGAGTCATGTGCCGAGTTTCAAAGTGGTGCGATTCATTCTTCACTTATGGCTCACATTTGTCTGTGGTTACTGTACTATATATATTTAAGGTGTCTTCATAAATTATTAAACTTTCTGTTACCTGTTGATATATATTTAAGATGTCTTCACAAATTGTAAAACTTCCTGTTACCTGATTTGGAGCACTGAAGAAGACGAAATTCGAAAGCGATTTGCATTTTTAAAGATATTAATACACTTTTATACCAAAATTCCCTCTTCATTTAAACAGGTTATGTCTTAAAATTAACTATGTATTGATAATGTGAACGGAAACCTAGTTTGTCGAAACAAGTTGTAATAATTCCAAGAATATGCATAGTTATATATATATATAAATATCAGCTACTTTTTTACTTCAAAAATTTTTTCACTTTGCAGATGAAAGAAATGAAATATATCATGACAACAATGACGGATAACTCACTCGTTGTAATTGATGAGTTAGGAAGGTCTACATCTTTAGAAGAAGGAACCGCTCTCGCTTTTGCTGTTCTCGAGAAACTAGCCAACTCGTCTGCTTATATTTACATCACCAGTCATTTCACACGATTAGCAAAGCTCCATGGTTTATATCCCAATATCAAATTGTAAGTATTATGAAGGTTTTCGTGATTCAAGTTTGTTGCAGATTTCATGCTGTGCAAGTTACATGTTTGTTGCACGATCGTTTGCACGTTGCAACTTTGTTGGAATATGTTACAAGCTTGGTAGCGCTGCTTACCATAATGTTCAGGCGTTTCTTGAGTTTTGTGTTGATTTGTGTTGAATAGCCTCTGAAATATACATATTAACGTATTTTGTCTATATATGAGTAGCTTGAAAAATATCCGCATGAAATTGGCTTAGTCTTTAAAAAAAAAAGTTCCTTTGTTCCGAACCAATTCAATATTTGGAAACCTTTCGTTGATTTCAAATATTTTTTGGATAGTAAGTAGGGACCTGTACGCGGCTCATATGAATCGAGCATGGCGTGTGACGAGCTATTCTATATTTGCTGCTAAATTTAAGAAAAATGATTCCGATGTATGGATTTGGAACTCACCTTTTACATTGATTTGCTTGGCAAGAGTTTCATCGTTAGCCCCATGGAGCATCGTAATAAATAATTCAAAAAGGGTCGTTAAAAAATAATATCGTTTTAATTCTCAATTTGAAGATTGTTATAAAAAAATCTTCACGTCATAGTGCTTCATACCCGGCTCCCTTACAGGAGACTCAAACAATCAAATATTTGGAAGCCCAAAACATCGAAGAAAAGCTGTGGAAAAATTTCAATCATAAAAATAATAATTATTGAAACGATAATTTTCAGAACATTCATCATCTGAGAAAAAACGTTATACAAGGGGTTCAACCTCCCACGAAAATAATAATAGTAGAGCAGGAAATATTGACATAACATCCATTTCGAAAATGGTATCCCAAGAATACACTCGCAAGCTTGCTGAATTTGCTAAACGAATTTGTCAACTCTCCAAAAATATTCAATTCTCTGAAAATAAAGGCAATTGGGTGTTAATCCGTTGCGAGGAATCCATCATTATTTTGTAAGAAATACGGCGTTTAATTAAACACCAAATTAAGATTCGCTGACTCAGTAATTTGAACAATGCATCGATTTTCTTCGAATTATTGAAAAAAATGAATCGGAGCCTCTCCTATTCGTATGCATATTAAATTAACATTTACATATTTCATTATTGAATATCGCCAGTTCCTGTGTATGTGAGTGCTGCTTCATCAGATACTCAACGTAAGTGAAATTGCATCATTTCTGAAAAAAAAAAATTGTGGGGCATAAAAAGACAATTTGATTCGGTTTCCAAAAAAAACTACTAGGACTTTTTTATTTATGTACTTGATTTAATTAATTTCTGTAGTGAACAAAACAGTGTTTCTGTTACCACACAAAAATCAGTCAATAAACATATTCGGCTGAATAAACCACTCAAGATCATACTAACGAAAGTAACGTAAGTAGACTTCCTAGGAAGATGGCAGAATAAATATTTAACCTTCATCCAGTACTTCAAAATATTCCATCATATACCGGGGAAGTCTAGATATTGGCGAAGCCCAACTTGCTATATTCCTCCGAAATTATTGAAAAAAAAAATATGTTGCAATACAGTCAAACATGGGTTTTCAAAAACTTTTTCAAATATCGAAAAATTACTTGCTCTTTCAACACTCCATTGCAAAAAGCTCATTGAACTATGTACATAGGGTGAGTTGATTGGGTGTGAAACATTACGTTTTTAGTGGAGGAAAAAAGGATATTGTTAGTAGTGTTGGTTGGCGCAGTGGTTAGTGCCGGAGCTCGTGAACGAAAGGTCGCGGGGTCGATTCCCAGGAGGACCAAGGTTTTTTTCATTTTTCGGATGTAAAAGTCGGAATGATTGGACCTTGTCGCCGATTGGGAATATTCTTCCACGATTCACTGTTGCGTAAAAATTAACAGTGCTGCTCCTAAGGTGGCGTATGGAGTTAGTAACAAGGCCTACCCAGAACACATATTATCCATAGTAATTAGACCAATAGGTCTGTTTGGATATAAATACTTAAAAAAATACATAAATTGGAAGAACTGCAACGTATCAGCTAAATTTTGAAAGTTATGAAAAACGATGAGTAAATTGGATCAGGTTTGAAGCGAAGTTAAATGTTAATCAAATTTTCAATAAGCGATGGCAAGGATCATTAATATTTCAAACCAATTTTTAATGGCTGTGGCAATATCTTCATTTCTTGATTTTTTCGATTAAGCATTTCTTCTGGTTCTAAAATATTATGAATGTATGTATGAACAGTTAATGAATTTTATAAAATATTACCATATAAGAACAATTTCCATAGTCTTGTAGAGCATCTCAAATCTATTGTCATGATTTCGTTTTTACCAGTTCATATTATATATTCAGTGATGAATGATGACCTATTTAGAAAGATAATATCATTCTCGTGGTGTCTCACACTCTCTACCACCAACAAGGTCATACTTCGTTAACTGAAAAACATAAAAAAACTGTATTAGGTAGGTACTATCTATATATTGTTTGTTTCATTAAATACTAGAAAACATTGATACTTAATTAAGAACAATTTACTCTGATAGTAAGGACTTGTAGAACTCAGTAAAAAAAATCCAGAATTAATTCAGCTACTTATACCTATGCACTGTTCGATAAATTGAAAACTATTTTATATGATATTTTTGAAGATTTCACCATTTTTCATGTTAGGTAGAATTGCATCAGTTGTTCATAAGGATAAAAATCAACGAGACCTTCATCAATTTCAAAGTTTCTTTCTTTACTCCATTCAACCTTTGTAAATCAACATGGTTTACCACTAATTATCAATATCACTAGGTACTAAAGAAAGCCTTACATTTGATAAATAAGCAATAAAGCCCTACCCACCATGACAATTACCGATCAATCGATCAAATTCGGTTGCCGTCAGATTTAATACAATAGCCCGGCCAATTTGAAAGTTGATGGGGTTTCAGAATCGTCGTAAACTGAAATCCGGATAGTTTCATTATCGTTACGAGCCCGCCGAGCGTCAGTGATTGCATACATACATGCGCCGGCCCAGCATCGAATCTACGTGTCAAATCCACCAACCTCATAATGCATAAATATGGTAGCCGAAACGACTCTGGCTTGCTCGTGTGTGACCGATGCCGACATAGAGCCGATGATGCCGGTATAATCCCACATTCAACCGACAATTGGTGTTTACTGGGTTTCGTCATTCTGGCTTTTTACAATTGTCCATAATTATTTAAGGGTCATGTAGCTCAGTGGTTGAGACTTTCGAAACCATTGACTGCTGGTCGGCTAGGTTCGAATCCTTAGCAACTACAGATTTTTATCTGATGGCCCGAGAAAGTGCTAGGAATCGCACGTTAAAAGGTAAGACCTCGTTAATCCTTGGCTCGCACAAGTTTCGACTTTTGAGGGCTGCCGTTCGTAAGGCGACGACAGCTGGTTAACGGAAAAAACAATTTTAAAACAACAAGTTTAAACAATTTTATTATCAATTATTTTCATAAATATGTATATAGGGACTATAGATATGTATGCAGAAAGATCTTGTGAGATTCAAAACGAAAAACTCGAGGCACATGCAAAAGATGATTGATAAATCAATAGTTCACTAAAGTCACTAAAAATTTTATTGCACTGCAAATTGGTATGAACTGTTGTGTACATTTCTAAACTAGATCTAGGTACTCCCTGCATTCCTTATTAGTAACTATTGCATGCAGCTACTAAAAATTCACAATCAACAATTTTCATCTAAGTATAATAATCTGTCTGGGGTTACAGATCCGCATGGGGCAAAGATAAATTATTCAATTCTTTCAAGTCCGTTTTAAAACGTAATGAATTACAAAAGTGTTTTCATTCATTTCATTGGAGTGAATAATCAAAAAATATTCTTTAATATCAAAAAAAATTTATTTTGAAATAGGTAGGTACTTAATGACTTGATTTTCAGCCTACAGCTACACCAAGAACTGAGCTATTTTGGTATCTCGATTGCAACACCTTCTGATTCATGAAAGGTTGTGTCCTATTTTGCGGTAGTGCAGTCAACATTTCAACAATAAACACCACCTCCATGTAACGCCTTAACATTTACCTCCCATGTGTAGCATCTTCTTATTCTCCATAGTCACATTACTTAGGGGAGGGTGAGTCACAAGGGAATCAAAATTTTCTTTTTCAACATTTCGATTTTTTCCTGTTATCTTAGGAGCTAAGATACGAAAAAAAAGCATCGACCGTTATTATAGAAATCATATGTGACCGTGAGTGGCCATTTTCCAAAAAATTATTTTTTGTCATTGTCCCCCATAACAGGGTTACCTTGAAACAGTTAAAAAACGCCAAAATTCACAAAAAAAACTCATTTTGTTAATTAAAAATGTTGAGAAAAGGCATATCCATAAAAAGTGGTATCTGGAATGTAAAATAAGTTCAATATTGAGGCACAAATACGGAATCCTTTTACGTTTAGCCAATGTTCAAATTGCTAAATTCATCCATGAATGAGATGAAACCTCTTTATCTTATAGTGCCCTGAACCACAGAAGGATTTTTCGGTAGCATCTTTATATCTTTCTCATTAACTGCGGCTATGTTTCATTGTGTCCCTAAGTCCTCTGTTTCAAGGAACCCCAAACACGCCATTTCGGCTCTTCCTACTCTCCACCACGAACGTGAAGCAGTGAAAATGTGAAAGTCGTTCTAAAACTTAAGGAATATATATGTACGATGAAATGCCATAGGAGCCGATTGAATAAAATAATCACTCTTATCTGGAGGAGAAAATCGGTTGGCGGACAATTTTTACTTTCACGGCGAAATACGATACCTCACGTCGTCAAGTGTGGCACGCAACTGGTGAAGAGGGGTCGAGAAGCTGGCTTTGTTGGGAGTGGCCCGCAGCGCTTACTGCCGGAATCCCGTTGCAATAGTCCCTTCGATATGTCCGGTACTCGGATTGTTTCACTGTGCACCGTGTTCCATTTTGGCTTACCCTCCCCTACATGTTTGTTCCCCAGTGAAGCATTTTTTGAACCTCCTGTATAGAATTCGTTTGTTATTTCCATCAACTGGCTGCACCCCTACGAACAACCATCAGAAGTCTTCTTGACTTGTGTACATTATATCATGTATAGTTAGAGGAGAGGCAATGATAGTAGGGGGAGTGTACATACCACCAAATTCATCAGAAGAGTTATATATTGCGCATTGTGAAACAATTGAAGATTTAGTTCTGAATTATCCTTCACATAAAGTATTAATTTTTGGAGATTTCAATTTACCAACTGCATCCTGGAATAATGATGAATATGGAGTGATTGTAAATTGCCCGCAGAATTCATATGCTGTAAATATTGGAGAAACATATGCCTTTTTAAACTTTAAACAAATCAACAATATTGCAAATAATAGAAATGTATTTTTAGACTTAGTATTCACAAACTTAGCAGCGATAACAATTTCTACAGCAATAGATCAACTCTTACCAAATTCAGTTCACCATACAGCTTATTCAATCACGACTACTTTGAACTCACTTGAAAAAACACTGGAATATAGAGAACACTATTACGACTTTCGTAATGCAGACTATATCGGCCTTAACAACTATCTGAATCCTATTGACTGGTACCAATGTTTGGGATCTTCTGATGTTAACATTGCAGTAGAAAAGTTCTATGAAATTATAGAAATGGCAGTTGCTCTTTTTGTTCCACTGAAGAGGTACAGTACATCTAACTTTCCAAAATGGTTTTCTTCAGAACTGAGAAACTTAGTACAAAAAAAGAAAAAAGCTCATAAAAAATTCAAACAGTCACAAAGCAATCATCACTATATGGAATATTCTATTCTCAGAACTAGATGCAAGGAATTATCATTCATTTGCTACAAAAACTATATGAACAATATCGAAAATAACTTAAACGATAATCCAGTATTTTTCTGGAACTATATAAAAAGTAAAAAATCCTCATATAATCTACCTCAGTCCATGTATTTGGACGACTCAAAAGCTGTCAATAATGAAGAAATAGTTCAATTATTTGGGAATCACTTTTCAACAATTTACTTAAAAAATGATAATGCTCATAACAAAAACAATATACTTAAGCAAGAATATGATATACATTGTCCAAAATTATCTGTAGAAATGATATTCAATAAAATCAATAAACTGCCAAATAAATTCACCATAGGACCAGATGGAATTCCAAACATTTTCTTGAAAAACTGCATTTATTCTTTAACATTACCAATATTACCATTGCATTTGCTTTTTGATCTCTCTTTGAATACTGGAGAATTCCCTTGCAGATGTTGCAAAGTTTTATTATGCCCATATTCAAATCAGGTAAAAAAGAAGATGTAAAAAACTATCGAAGTGTATGCATTCAATCATCCATACCAAAGCTCTTTGATAGTATAATCTATGACCAGCTGAGCTTCTCATGCAGAGAGCTAATAGTGAATAATCAGCATGGCTTTTCATCTAAGAGATCAACTGTAACTAATTTGCTAATATACGAGGATAGAATATTGAATGCCTTTGAGAACAAATATCAAATGGACTCCATTTATACAGACTTCTCAAAGGCATTTGATAGAGTAGATCATGATATTTTGCTGGCCAAGCTTGATTGCATGGGTTTCAGTAATATTCTTTTGAGGTGGTTGTCAAGTTTTTTATCAGGACGTACGCAGAGAGTCAAAATAGGTTCCAGTAAGTCTGATAACATTGAAGTTCTATCAGGTGTCCCTCAAGGATCATTTTGTGCGCCATTGCTTTTTATTTTATTCATCAATGACATTGGAAGTTGCATACAAAATTGTGAATATCTATTGTTTGCGGATGACCTAAAAATATTCAAGAGCATAAAGTCAGCAGATGATCAGTTATTATTACAAGAAGATTTGGATAATCTGACCGTTTGGTGTTATGAGAACAAACTTCACCTTAACCCAGTCAAATGTTCATATATTAGCTTCTATAAAGCAACAAAAAAATTTAACAGTTCTTATTACATAGAAGGAGATATGCTAAATTCTGTTGAATCAATAAAAGATCTAGGAGTTGTGTTCGACTCTCATCTAAATTTTACAGAACATATACAAAGCATGGTAGCAAAGGCTTCAAATATGTTGGGATTTGTATTGCGAAATTGTCAAGACTTCTCTGTAACTACAACAAAAAAGGTCTATATGTCATTAGTAGCATCCATAATGGAATATGCCTCAATTGTGTGGTCACCCTATTATATAGTACACAATTTGAGAATTGATAGAATCCAGAATAAGTTCTTACGATACTGTGCCTTCAAGTTACAAATCCCCGCACAAGATCATGATTATTCACATATTTTAGATGCCATGAAGATGTACTCTTTGCAAAGAAGGAGAACCCACAGTGATGTATGTTTTATCTTCAAATTATTCAATGGTCTTATAATTTGTCCAGACTTATTACAACTGATCTCTATCAATGTTCCAGCTAGATCACTGAGAAATAATTCTCTTTTTTATATTCCATTCCACTTCACCAATTATGGAAAACATAGACCTATCGAAAGAACTTTAAAAATAATCAATGATAATAATTTGGAAGTACTGCATGGTAACTTGATTAGCTTTAAAAAATCTATAGAAATGAAATTATAGAACATATGATTATTTATTTATGATTATAATAAATTTGAGCTGTTGTCTGATGAAATGTATGTAAAGCTAGTGGAATTAATTAATGTTCATCGATTTATACATATACTTGTGTTGTATAGTATCCTTTATATGTTTTAAGCTATATCTTTATCTTTTACCTACATATTTTATATTTCTTATAACTTACTTTTATTTTCTATAAATCTAACATAATTTATTGTTATTGTAATATATTTTGTAATGGGGGTTATCCCGTTGGTGTAATAAATAAAAAAATAAAAAAAATATATTTTTTAGGATACTTCCTTCCTTTCTTTTGTTTTTTCTCCAAGAAATATTTATTCTGAACGCCCTGAATTTTCTGAAAATCAAATTGTCAATAATTACCTACCTATTATTTTTTTGTTTGAAAATATTTCTTACTTGTTGTAAACACTTTGTTCAGTTCATCAAATTAAAGATGCAGGAGAATACTTACATTAATTCGATGATTCGGGCTTTTGAATATTTATTGTTCAAGTGTCCGTTAGAAAACCAGCCATGAAGCAATATGATGTGAGATTTTTTTTACAATCTCTACAAGAAAAAATAATAATTATTATGATGCTATGTGGAGCTAAGGAGCTAAGGAACAAATCAATGTGGGTTCGAAACCACAGTTGGCAATTTTTTTTTCTTTAGTTTACTTTCGTCAGAATATTGTAGTGTGACGTCATAACAAATATACAACATGTGCTTACGCGCCATGCTCGATTCTTAAGAACAGCGTACAAGCCCCTATTGAGCACGTAAATCGGGGACCTGTCCTCGTTCCACTACTGAAAAAACCTTCGTTCTATCCAAATATGTATATATATAATTCAATTTCCACAAATTTTATTTTACACACGATGTGTTTCATTACACAATAGCTTTCTGAAGTGAGTTATATACCAACTAACAAATTTTTTGTCGGATCAGCATATTTGAATTTATTTTCTTCCTTATATAACTCGTATGGATGTTGACGTACCTATGTGAATTTTGAATTTTCTTCTTGTTCGTCCAATATGCTGTTTAGGGCAAGAATCACAATGCCGTTTATAGACTCCTGATTTTTCATATATACAATGTGTTGTCCTTGCCATTTTTATATACTTTTCCAAATTTCTACTTGTTCTATAAACCACTAACTAATATTATGTTTAAAAAATGTTTTTTGTTACTAGTCCAGAGAAAGTCAAAATCTTGTAATCATTATCTAATCCTTCTTGAACTTGGACTGTATTGTTCTTATATGTATGGAAGTAGAAGCGAATGATTGGCAGATATGGCAGATATGGCGTGATCTTCTGGGCCGGCCGTCCAGCTCCAGCACTGCTATCTTCCTCTTGAAGATGTAGAATTGATGAATTATTACTCTTAACTCAAGTTCGTGGGGCACGCACGACGTATTGTTTTCTTTTCTCTTTTGTTTATCAATGTATAAAGTGCGGAAGCTTGTAGAACCACCATATATAAATCTTTTTGGGTGTTTTGGGTAGCTTCTATTTTTTTGAATTATGAAACAAATAGCAGTCAACAATGGCTAATAGGTTAATTTGATAGACAAAATTCTTGATGAGAAATTCAATGCAAAAAAATATATTGAAGAAATGTATATCCAGCAATAAAAAAATAAGCTTTGGAAAGGGATATTGATAATGTATGCACGGGAATGTGGTAATTTTACAGGCATTAAAGACTCTTTTGCGGCGATTTATTTACGTTGGATACGATCTGCATTCACATGAATCGTCCTGATGGTTGTCATTTATAAACGACTAAACATATAATCTGAAGGGGTGGCCGGTAGCTTGGCGGTCTAAGGCGCAGGCCGTTCGAAGCTTCAGTATAGCGGTAGTCGGTTCGAGCCCGATGTAGGTACAAGGGATTTTTTCGCAAGTATTCAATATCGGAATCGATAGACGACCACAGTCCTTGTTGAAAGCAAGTGTATTGTCTAGATGCCAATCTCGTCTAGTGCTAGCTTGAAGTGCACGCCAGCCACCCGAGGTGGTGGCGGTGGTGCAGTAGGTTTTCCGCGTTTTCCTGCAACTGAAAAGTGAATACGCCACCAAAAATCAGTAAGTCGCCCCGGAGCGCCACGGCAAATAATAATAATAGCCATCCTCTACCCGCACAGGCTACGAGTGTTTATGAGGGAGTATTATTATTATATTATTATTATATTATTATTATTATTATATATACCTACATGTCTGTTATTTGATGCTTGGGTTGTAATTGCGCAAAATCGATCTCTAATCAAATCGTTTCCAATAGAAACTTGTATGCTCCATATATTCTCGGAAAATTATGATATTCTGCGAGATCTCATGTACGATATAATGGACTGAATAGTGAAATTGAATTGTTGAATGATTTGATACATCTCTGCGTGTTGTAGAATTTTTTATTTTCAGTTTACACATTTTATGCTACATATACAAATTGTTTGGATTGTTAATTAATGCCGATTCAGATACGTGAGTGCCCACCCAGGGTTTTTGACCCCGCATGATAAATTCTTTCAATATTAACAAAATTATTACTTCTAAACCAAAGAAAATGTGGCTTTTTGATAGAAACGGAAGTAAAAAGGAATATATGTGAACTGACTTGCAGTTTACAAAGTCGAAAATAGAATCTCGTAAATTGCACATGCCTCAAAAACCCTTGTTCCTGTAACCTGCAAAACAGTTCACATCAAAAAGTCATATCAGAGATTTGATTACTTGCACTTCGGACTTCACTACGTTTCAATTGCAGATTCAAGTGAAAAATTGAAAGAAGTAGAAATCTTTCAACCATTAAGACGATGGAAGTCCGAAGTACAAGTAATCAAGTTACTACATCGTCTACAACCTTCAAAAAAAATCATATTAGAGAGTTATCGCTAAGTCTACGTTATTTACTCCCGCTAACGTTAAACATATTATCGCATAGCGTTTGAAACAGGATTTTTCTCAGGAATGTGCATTAGACAATTTAAGAAAATATATAGCGTACGCTAATATTAACGTTTTCCGTGCGATAACTCTCTATCTTTGGTTCAGAAGTATTAACTTTGTTAATACTGTAGGAATGAAAGGGTCTTCAATTTGACGCAGAGCATAATTTCAGCATTTGAAATACAGCTTCAGTATTCAATACTACAATTGTTTATAGCGTAAACCGAGAACCTTTTCCTGAGCCATTTTCTACGTTTTTGTCGATGAGATTTTTTTTTCTTAATTAAAGTATTCATTTAAGTCAAGTAGCTCAACAAAATCTCATCTTATGTAACAAGTTTAATGAAGGTCCTTTTACTAACGAGTATTTTACACGAGCAAACAGTACCGGAGCGATTGTTCAGAAAACCGAGTAAACGAGTGTCTAGAGGAGTTTATAAACGCATTACATGCCATATTTTTTCTACGAACTAAAACTAAAAATTTGTATTTTTTTAAATTGATGTCTCTCTGTCATCATGACCACGGAAATTAAGCAGCAACCATATTAGTGGTGTACTTGAAGAATAGGTTACAATGGTAATGTTTTTAAACATTTGCTCTGAACACATAGTGTGAATGATATGTGATTGGCCGATCATTTATTAGCTCTAAAATGACATTTAGTTTACGGATATGTACCCGTACACCAGAACTGTGCCGAGCACTGTTCTTAGTGCTTGTCTAAGCACTCTCAATCTCTGGTCCCAAAAACTCCTACATACAATTTTCGATAGAATCGGACCATAAATGAAAAAAATTTGCCGGCCGCCACTATCTTATATTGTTTATTAATAAAAAAAGTTATCACGCACTATCACCTACCGAATTTCAAGTCGATTCGATCATTGAATACAAATTTGAATTGCAAGATTTGAGTTTGATCATTTTCTTTCGAATGCGGTATAATTACTGAAATATTATTACATCCAAGCAGCACTTCCCAAAATTCTTCTGCCAACTGTTATTCTCAATAAATTACTACCCTTCCGTTTTGCGCAAGAAAAATCTGTCTAATGAACAATCTTATAATATAGAAATAGAACGCCACTATTCGGTCACGTGCGTCAAAAATAGCTTCGTTGTGATTGTTGGGAACACTCCTACCCCTACTTTAGAAGCATTCTATTACCTAATACCCCTCTACGCCATTACGTCACAGTCTTTTAATTTTCATTTGTGTTGTGAATTTGTTGTTACTTTTTAATTTTTTCGACTTGATAAATTTATATTATTTTATTTTTGTGTTGTTTGAGTTTAATATGTTATTATAAATACATCAGTCTGAGATTTACTGACTCTTTCGGCTTCCTTATCTAAATCTCTAGATAATCTGAGTGAAACACTGAAACCATCTCAATGTCGGGAGGTGAGGAAATATGTTCAAGATGATGAAAAATTTAATATGATAAGACGCAAAGGTGTGTTTCCATATTCATTTGTTGACTCCTATGAAAAATTGATCAACCCACATTACCAACTCAATCAGAATTATTCGATATCAATCAGAATTCTTCGATATTCTGAGTTGCAAAGAAATTTCCAAAGAGAATTACGATCGAGCATGTGAAGTATGTCACGAATTCGATTGTTCAACTCTGGAAGAATACTCCGATGTGTACTTGAAATTAGATGTTCTACTTTTGGCAGTTGTCTTCGAGAACTTCAGGGATATGTGTTTGGAAAAATATAAACTTGATCCTGTATGTTACAGCTCCTTCACTAAGTTGGGATGCTATGCTGCGTTTGACTAAGGTCGAGTTAGAGCTCTTAACAGATATTGATATGGTTCACATTTTTAAGAAAAGAATTCGTGGTGGAGTGAGTCAATGCAGTGAAAGGAAGGTTATATATAGCTAATAATCCACTTATCATCTTATGATTCTTTCAAACGAAACTCATATATTTTATATCTTGATCTAACAAAGGACACCGCAGTATTTAATACGTAAAATGGCTTTCGGCTAATTTTGCTCAAATATGGATATATTAGAGATCTTGGCATCCTCATTACGTAGCCCAATTCACAGATCGATCCTATGATCAATTTTTGAGGTACAGGGTGTCCAAAATTCGATTTTCGCTATTTTGGGTATTATGCATCGATTTGATTTTTATATATATAATATGAAGCTTCGCCTTCACCAAACCAAAGCATTCTTTCTGAATTATCACAATGGAAAATATAGTTTTTAGTTCGAAAATATGAATAGGAAATTCATAAAATCTATTGTGGAATCATCTGCGACTGAAAGACAAACTTTAGTCGCTATTTTCCATCGTTCAAGATAACCTCTTGGGAGGTATTCATGTTGAAAAGGGGAACATTCTCCATGAAAATTGAAAAATGAAAAATGTGATTTGTTTGTAATATCTAACAGAAAACAACTACTTCCCCGGCACAAGCCACGCTGGACATTGAACTACATCTGATAGATATTGTGAAAAGACTATAACTGAAAAGGAAAGAAAAAATCTGAAAATGAAAATTTGCATTTTCATTCAGATAGCTGACTTTTTTAATTCTTTCTAGTTTTTTTTCACGGAAAGAAAAAATCTGAAAGTGAAAATTTGCATTTTCATTCAGATAGCTGACTAGAAAGAATTAAAAAAAGTGTTCGTGTACGATTATCATCAAAAATTGATTATAATCAGAAAAACACGATATTTTTGGATTTCTCCATCATCGCAATAGTCGTGGAATTCTGATATAACTGTTAGATAAGAGCCAATGTAACATCAAGGGTTCTGACAAAATTCAATTTTTTTAATTTAGTGCTCTCTGGTGTGGAGAAAATGAGAAAGTTTTGTTATTATCATTGAAATACAAATATTTCAGTATGGTCAAGCTATTCGTAAGAAAATAATTTGATATTTTTATAAAGCTAGGAAAATATTTTTTAAAAATTTCTATTCTCAGTTTTCTCACATTATTTTGTTAAACTTTGTATATGTGTATAAAATTGAATTCTGATCAACTTTTTCAAATTACTTTTTTCGATATCTTGCAATTTTACTCGACTTTTAGCCTATTCATAGTAATTTTTTTCAATTTGCCGCCATACCAGCGATCACGTGACTTATGTCAAATTCGATTTTTAGGTTATCGGACATGCTCAAACTTTTCCCAAGAATCTTTTTCCGAATACTCTAATAATAAACTTTTTTCCCATATGGTACATACTTTTTGGCGGTCACTGTATATAAAAAAACTTTCAGCTTTCATAAAATAAAGAAGGTCTGACAGTCACGGGCTCTTGCTCTAGTAGAAATCTCGATTCTCGAGATAAAAAATATAGCCGTTTTGGATTTAACAAAATGGTAATTCTCACACACCTATCTCGGACACTAAAAACACATAACTTTGGTTTTAGCCTTTTTCTTTTTCAATACAAATTACATTTTTTTCGAAAATTCGGCCTTCTGTACTAAACTAAACAAGAAATGTCGTTCTTTTTCATTTTGTGAAGTAGGAAGCGTTTTTGTTTCGTTTCGTTTCGTTTGCTTTCTAAAGAACCCTGAATTTTCGGAAAAAATTAAGTTTTTTTCATGTTTTTTACATGTTTTCAGTGTTAGAAATGGGTTCCTTAAAATAACTATTTTGTGAATTTCAATATGGGTCATATCTTTTGAAATAATTGAGATCGCGAGATTTTGTATTTATTTTTAAGCTATCACAGAAATAAACTACATGTGAATTCTTCCTAAACTGCATTTTTTCAGAAGCAATATGGCATTTGATCATAGAAAATGGTAGTAGGGGTACAACCTGCATAGTAGCGCACCCAGGTTATTGCCACCGCTTACTACAGTGCAGGCTAGATGCGAGCGTTCGCTGGGTTCACCGCGTGACGTATTCGGTTGGAAGAGAGTATATGACAGCAGCATGTATATTTGAGATTGGTCTCTGTCATGAAGTCCACGTTTGAATAGTAAGGGAGAGTGAGATTTGGATCGGCCGAGTCGAGCGACGTTATCTTACCGCACGCCGGGTGCTATCTTACCGCAAGCCGAGTGCTTGAACATTAAATAAAAAGAATAGTAATTGTGAATGAATAAATTCGAATTGTTGAAGTGGTATGTATAATAATAATGATTTTTGAAAAATTCGAATAATGGCGGGGTAACGAGGTTGTAATGTTTCAACGTGCGATTCCAATGAGGAACGTATACAGGGTGTTTGAAAATACAAGATTTAAGAGAAAAATCAACAGGGTGTCTCAAAATACGATAGTTGAGAGAAAAAAATATGACGGCTGGTTGTCAACGTGTTATACCAGGTGTGCCAACGTATGATTTAAGAGAAAAAACAACAGAGTGTTTCAAAATACATCATTTAAGAGGAAAGTTCTCTTTTGAGCGTGGACTGTAAGGTTTTAGGAATGAAGTTGAAGTTTTAAGCGAAAGATTGGCAGACAATATTGTGGCTTACCGTTTTCTGTGATTGGCGTGATCTCTGGGCCGGCCGGCACTTCTGCGTTTCTCTTGAAGATTCAGGATTGTTCTTTTCTCGAGTTAAAGTTCAATAGGCACACACGTTTCTAATAGCGGCAATTTTCTTTCGTTCACTTTCTATCAAAAACTGTTCTGTCACACACAAAAGAATGACTTGTTGTCTTCTTTCTTTTTTTTTGTTTCTAATGTATTGAGTGCAAAATTATGTGGAACCAACAAATATAAATCTGCCTTTCATAAACGCGGCAAAATGATAAATATCTATAAAAAGTCAATTCTCAAAATCGAACAAGGAAGAACATGGAATGTTGGGTGGGGAAAATAAATCATCGCATCATTGGGGCATCGCGCATTATTGGGGCATGCAGAGTTTCAGAAGTTTTCGTTTTATGTATACAGGGTGTGTCAAAATTGATCATTTAAGATGAAAAACATGGTGGTTGTTTGTCAAATATTATACCAGATGTACCAACATGTCAGTTGAGAGGAAAAAATATACAGGGTGTCTCATAAATGTGAACCGTGATGGGGTCAGTCAGTTAGAACGAATATAAGTACTAAATGGTAGGTGTATATATATAGTGGGTGCGTATGTGATACGGATACTTATTGGTGATTATTTTGTTAGTGGCTATGTAAGTTTTAAATATCGGGAAATTTTTGTGAACAAAATCCCTCGTAAATGCCAACAATTTTTGAAATATTTGAATTTATACTCATTGCAAGGTATGAAATATGCTGGTTATAATGTTATAAATAGTTACCTTCACATTCCTTTCAAAAATAGTAAAGATTTTGATACGCACGTACTTATTCAACTTCAAATATCTCGAAAACCGTTGATATTTGTGAAACGAAACGTAGTCCTTTTTTGTATAGGAAATATTGATGATCAAGAAAAAGAAGACGAAATCGATATTAATCCAGTGGCGTGAACGTTGGGGAGGGGCGAATAGTGGTACCCACCTGCCGTACGCCCCTGTTTAGAGTTATAAATACATGATTTGCCTTGAAATATGAAAATGAATGCTGTTAAGTGACATAACAAATTTTATTAAGAAAAATTAAGCCGTTAATATGGAGTTATTCTGGAAAATATATTTTTTTGTGTCACTTTCAACACCCTGCAACTCGGTGGATACTCATTTTAGGGTATATATTTATTGGAACTTTCAGTCTTCAAAATGAAGTGGGGATTCTACCCTCGGAGTTTGTCCCTTTTATTCTGGGACACCCTGTATAATTTTCAAAGAATTGTATGCCCTCTGAGTTGGTTTATTACATGCTTTTCAAAGCGCAGGTTACTGTCCATGATGACACCTGAATGCTTACAATGTTCCACTACCTCGAGTTTGTCTTGTCTAGTGCTGATATTGACTACATCTGCAATTTCATTTCTCTTTTGTTTTGGACCAAATAACATGATACTAGAATTAGTTGGATTCAGAAAAGAAGACAATGTTCTGCAAAAAGCTCGGCAAATTTTATTAGGTCACTATTTATTCTAGTACATGCATTTTGGACATCATCTATATCATCTATATTCTGATATGTTGATAGGTTTGATCAGACGAATCAACACCGCATGTTTTTTTAAATTTCATGAAAAATTTCATAATATTCACACTTTGTGAAAACAAAATCCTTCATTTGGTTTTTCCAGTTACGCTTATTTTCTTTGGAAATAAGATGGGAAAAACTCTTATTTTGTTATTTTATAGGTAATTATATAAATTTATCTTCCAGATGGCAAATGGAAACTGTTTCAGAGGGAATTAATCCGAAATCATTCAAATTGGAATATAGATATAATCTTGTACCAGGTGTCACATCTGTTGGACGATATGGATCATACCTTGTAAGAAATATATGGTCTGATGACATTTTGAATTTTGTAGATCATCTCATGGATGAAATAGCGAAACAACACACGGTAAACGGTAGCCAAGTAATTTTTATTCAAATAATTCAATTTAAATTTTTTCAGAATATGAATTTTATGACGCTTGACCAGAAAAGTCGACTAAAGTATGATGTGCAGTCTGACTTTCGAAAACTGAAATCAGAGAAGAAATTGTCGGTTAATAAAATAAATGAAATTTTAGGCAAATACAGCTTCGACTTGCATGAACTCGGTTATTCTATTAACTTTCGGAAATTATCAAAAACTGAAGCATCGTTTAAAAACAATGTGGCAGATGATCTGAAGGTGATGAACTGTACACAAGATGATAATGATATTCTCGAAGTAGAAGAAAGAATTGAAATTTTCACTCCAGAAAATGTATTCAACGAATCTGAATCATCTCAAGATGTTAACAATAATCAAGGAATACACCCAGAGGTGTCCAGATGTTCTGATCGTAGCAATATGTTCCTCAATTGTTTCTCGTTCGACCCTTTCATCAATTCTCCTGAATCTACGACCAGGAGTTCAGCTGTAAACCTACCATTGAAATCAATTAGTGCTGAAAAAGAACAAAAAAATAAACAACTATATCATAGAAAACAAACAGAATCAGGTATATTGAAAAACACTAATAGATTAAGTTTTTCTTGGCAGATGTCTGAAGACGTTTCAAGAACTTCAACTCCCACTGCTCAGTATTGGAACGCCGTTTGTATTTATCCACCTTCTTCAGGAAATCACTCGGAAAATTCGACTCATTGTACCAAACACATTGATAATGCTAGTCTGACAAGAGTAAAATGCTCTGAAATTGCGCCTGAAAATTCAAGCACATATGGTTTTAAGGACATGTCATTCTCTGAAAGTGATAATCATGAATCTAAAGGTTCTTCAAAATCAAATAGTCTAAAATACAAAGATTATGTGTCTCCCATAGTTGAAATCGTGGAAGGGATGAATAATACAACTTTATCTTGGGAAGAAGACGGGTATAGTGTGATTGAAAAACCAAGAGAAATCAATGTCATTGCTAATATCACTAATGATACAACATGTAAAAGAGTACCAATTAATTTGGAATTGGAGAATGATGACTATAAAAGTACTCATTCCAAAAATTCTACATTTTGTTCCGGAGGTGAAACGCAAAACTGCACCTCTAACGAGGATTCTCTCAATGATTCGAACATTCAGTGGGTTGTTCCCGTTGACAAAAGTAATATTCATATCGCCGTTTGTGACAAAATCTCCAAGACAAATTCTCATAGTACTCCTGATAATTCCATCAGGAGTATGACTTTCTCCGAAGAAATCCGTAATGAAAATGACTACGAACAATGCAACGAGTTTATGCCTAATTTAAGGAAATACAAATTTGCAAATCCTACGAAAATTGACTTTACACCTGCTAGTAAATCTTCAATCACTGAGGATGATTCTGAAAATAAAATGGGCACTCCTCTTGATAATATTGCAATAGGTGCAGATGCTTCGGAAACTGATTTGAACACCATGTTAAATACATCAATAATAAAAAACTTGGCTAAGAATACTGTATTCTACAATGGGTGCAATGAAGTCATCTCTGAGAAACAAAGCTCTTGCACCACGAGTATATCGAGTGCTTCAAAGAAGCGAAACTTAGATCAAGCTTCATCTGAGTCTGCCAATAAAACAACTTCCTTATGTGAAAAAAGTGAAGAAATTTCTATTGAAAAGATTGCTTCCAGCAAGAGTGATAAATTGACATCATGTACCGAAAGAAATTCCGATTGTCATATGAAACGTTCTTCCTTTTTGAAAGCAGTAATTAATGGGAATTTAAGAACTGTTTCAGATATTACAGTAAAAAACTTCGAGGAGACCAGTTCGAAAAG
The DNA here is from genome assembly GCA_958298965.1 of Chrysolina haemoptera. Classification (NCBI taxonomy): domain Eukaryota; kingdom Metazoa; phylum Arthropoda; class Insecta; order Coleoptera; family Chrysomelidae; genus Chrysolina; species Chrysolina haemoptera. Next base: position 23,395,731 of record OY282595.1, read on the forward strand.
ACATTACTTAGCTCCCCCCAGTACATCGACTGCTTCAAATAAAATATTTGATCAAACTTTCACTGATTCTTTTAACAAAATGACCCAAAATACTAGTGATGAGGTACGACTCAAACAATTTGAGAAACATCAGAAATGTCTTGGTACGATTTCGAAAAAAAGAAAAATGGCAAAAGATGAATTTGTTCGCCCAAAAAAACTTAGTGCAAAAGAAATTAGAAGAGAATTCGAGGAACAGGACAGAAGAGTACTAGAATGTAATGCAAATCCTCCAAATATTTCTAAATACTTGGAACAGATTATCAATAGACCGACGATTAAACAAATTCAAAATAGTACCCAGCTTGTATTAATCAGAAAACATAGTGATGGTTTACAAGTCATTCCCGCAAATCCTCAAAGGAAAAGGCGTAAATCTTCTCTTTTAAAGAAACATTATTCAAATGAGGACTTCAATATGTCCATTTTCAGTGACAAAAATGCCAAACCATTCGAGGAGTATTTAAATTCAAATGAGAGAGATTACAGAACATTCAGATTTAACAGAGATATGTTCAGTGAGAATTCTATTACAAACTCATTCATTACAGAAACCTGTACATTAGCTTCTATTAAAAGAACTACTAAGGACAGTAATTCTGAAATTTGTAGAACCAAAGATGACAATATTGAAAAATACCCTACAAATCAATATCAAGACGCCGGTATTTTTTATGAGGAAAATGATATAAATATCATTATTAACAAATATTTAAAAGGGAATACTTCCAGTAGTTCTTTTGACCGTTCTGATCATCAAATAAATGATGAAAAAAATAATATTTTTGATAACAATAATTTGAGTAATGATGATTTATTACTTTAGAACGATTGTTGAATATAAGTATGTACATAGTTATATAAAATTATTTGATCATTGAATTTTACTTTTCATTGTAAACATTGATTAGATTGAGTTGAGTCGAAAAATAAATTAAGATGTTTAAACATGTTTTTCATTGCTAATAACTATGTGTTGAAAGGTTTTCTCTTTGTAAACGTATTTTCTTTCACAAAGTTCCATTATTTCTATTCCATTATATTATATTCATAATACCATCAAAAGCTGTTATTAATTTTTTTTATATATATATAGGCTGTTCCACTTCATTTTAAGGATATAAGTTCCAATAAACATATTCCCTGAGATGAATAAAAACTGAGATACAGGGTGTTGAAAGTGACAAAAAAATGCAATACAACACCCTGTATGTAACTCGGTTATTATTCATCTTAGGAAATATGTTTATTGGAGCTTATATGGCCTTGAAATGAAGTAAGGATTCTACCATACAAGTTTGTCCCCTTTATATATATATATATATATATATATATATATATATATATATATAGATCGGAAGAAGGGCGACTGGGTACGGTTCCAACAAACCACTTTTTTCCCGATTATCCAACTCTATGTTCATGTCCCTTGAAGGGCATACCTTCGTAGATAATTATAAGATCAAACGAACTTACCTAAGTGAAGTTCGATCATAATTATATGTAACGCCTTGTCCGAGATGATTTAAGTACCACAATATTTAAAGCTCGCATGTACCCTGCTCTCCCATAAACCCGACGTGAGTATATGTGCTATGAGGCTTCTGCCTCATCTCTGATGCGATTTAACGTGGAAAAAATACTTAGATCGGATTGGGATTGTCTCTTGCAAGGTCACGCGTCGCTTCTCTATGTTCAGTTGTGACGTAGTCGAGCTGATCCGCCGTGCTGATAACAGTTAGTAGATGCCAGTAGAACGCGCTGAGTAGTGAAATGGATATTCAATAGCAATAAAAAAACTCACTTTTATGGACGTCGGCGAAATGGAGCGTACATGAACACACCAGGCTATCAGCCTCGTTGTACAGCGCGAAGATAAGTCAGTAGACTGCATGTCATTCAAAAATCATAAGGTATATAGGGTGTACTAACATAACATCACAGAAAAACCAGCTTGTCAATAAATCGTATTGTAAACAGACTGTTTCAAAACACTCATTAATTAAGAAAAAAAACACCGACATCATTTGAGGAAAAAGAAAATGGCGACTCACAAAATTTCTTATTCAGGAAAAACAGTAAACGTCTTAGAAAATGTCAACGCTGTTAGGAAAAAAAAAAAGATGGCGATGTTTGATTGGTCAATGCACATCATAGTTCGTTGTACAGGGACATATTTTTGAAATACTACTGTCCAGAAATATTTCTTGAATGGAATTATGAATAAAAGCAACTTTTCCTTTTGATATTTTACTTTCTGACAATACAGCAAATATATTTTTAAGTCAATATTTTTTTTATACATAACAACAACATTCAATTATTCTTTTCAATACCCCCCTTTAATTGAATATTCCCAACTGCTTCTTGAAGTATTCGAATTTCGATCTTGCAAGAGTCTTAGTCATGACATCGGCTTGCTGCTCACCTGAAGAAATGTATTGAACGTCGAACCTTCCATCTTCAATTTTTATCTTTGATGAAATGATACCTCGTATCAATATGTTTAACCCGCTTGTGATCTTGAGGGCATTTTGAGATCGCTATACATCCTTGGTTGTCTTCAAATATAGTGGTTGGTTTCGGAAAATTCATTTTCAAATCAGTTAAAATGTTTTGTATCCATATTCCTTCACAAACGGCAGTACTAAGTGAAATATATTCTGCTTCAGTTGATGACAACGAAATGGTTCTCTGCTTTCTGGTAACCCAAACCACTGTAGAGCCATATAACTTGAAAATGTATGTGTCGATGTATGTATCGATTGTATCAGTAGCCCAATCAGCATCTGCGAATCCCAAGAGACGTATCTGAGAATCCTTTTCAAATAGTTCCAATGAATATCTGTAGCACAGCTTTGAAATCTGCTCAAGTAGTTAACTGCCACACTCAAATCAGGTCTGGAATTCAGCATTAGGCATGTGAGACAACCTACCAGCTCTTTCTAAGGATATTTGGTTGCAATGTCTCCTTTCGTGAGTTTCAAACTAACTTCCATCGGCGTTGGGATTGATTTACAATTCTCCATATTGAATCTTTTAAGGATTTTCAACATGTACTGTTTCTGGCTGATTGATAGAGTACAACTATTCCTATCACGATGAATTTCTAATCCAAGAAAGTAACTGATTTCTCCATTGTCTGACATTTCAAATTCATTTGACAACTTCCTCTTAATTTCTTGAATTTCTTCCAAATTTTTGCTGACTAAAAGTAGATCATCGACAAAAATCAATAGATATATATAAAGACAACAATCGTGTGAAGATTTTTGAAAATTCAAACTAATCAAAAATTTATTCAATCTGTCATTCCAACATTTGCCGGCCTGCTTCAATCCATAGAGGGATTTGTTCAATTTGCACACCATATTTCCAGAATGAATAGTTGTTGGCGGTTCCATGTATATATCATCTTTCAGAATACCATTTAAAAAGGCGGTTTTCACATCCATCTGATGTAGGTGCATATCATGGAAATTTGCTACAGCAAATATGATGGTATTCATTTTCACAACTGGTACATATGTATCATTGTAGTCGAAACCTTCCTGCTGCGAGTACCCTTTAGCTACTAGTCTCGCTTTGTATTTCTTAATATTGCCTTCACCATCTCGTTTTATTTGAAAAACCCACTTACAGCCAACACAAGTTCTATCTATGGGTAATTTTGTTAGAGTCCACGTATTATTCTTTTCTAAACTTTTCATTTCCTCTTCAATCGCTTCGTACCACTGTTCACTGTCTTCTCGTCCCTCAATTTCCTTTATATTTCTTGGGATATCTTCCACATAACATTCGGCATTCAAAGCAAATTGATAGTCACAGATGTCAGTTTGATTGTTCGCCAAATTTAAATAATTGTCAAAACGTGTAGGTTTTCTAATGTTTCTTTTACTTCGTCTCAAATTGTCTGCATCATTTTTCTCATTTTCCATTTCATTTCGATTTTCAGTCTCATTATTGGTAACTTTCATTTCGGGTTCTTCTACTTTTGAAGTTTCTTTGACATTTCTATGAATTTCTGGTGGATGATTCAGTAAAAACTCATTTTCTCCTGGGCATTCATCAAAAAGAACATCTCTTGCAATGATAACTTTCCTTTTCACGGGATTCCAAAGTCGATATCCGTTTACTGCATATCCAACCATAAAACACTTTTCAGACTTCGAATCTAACTTCTTCCGGAGTTCTCCAGGTACATGAACATGTGCGGTACAACCAAAAATTCTCATATTAGTTATATTCGGTACGTTTCCCGTCCACATTTCATATGGTGTTTTTCGATGAGTCATAGATCGATAAGGACTTCGATTTGTGATATAGGTTGCTGCAAGAACGGCCTCTCCATATGAACTTAGACATACTAGCATAGTGAATCATGGATCTTGCTCTTTCCATCAGGGTTCTGTTCATGCGTTCACTAACTCCGTTATGCTGTGGGGTATAGGGAACAGTAGAAATCACCTCTATACCTTTTTGCTTGCAAAAATCTTGGAATTCCGCAGATTTGTACTCGCCACCATTATCACATCTCAATTTTGAAATTCTAGTTCCGAAATGAGCAGTGGTCATAGCTTCATATTGTTTAAAATACTTGAACACTTCATCTTTACTGTGGAGCAGGTACACCATTGTATGAATTTATTGGATTGAATGGATTCGTGTTCGTTTTAAAGTTTTTTTTTTTATTGACATTACATACATCAAAAAGACAGCAAGAATATAATCAACATCGCATGTCGCTAAGAGCAACGAAAAGTTCTTAATACAGGGTCATATCATAATGAATAAAAACGGTGTGAAATACAATTATACATTACGCCCACCTTGAAAGGTAGAGCTTTCAACATCAACATAGAGTTTCACTTAAAATGTTCATAAATATCAAAAACTGAAAATTATAGTCTCATCTTATGTCTGTTATTCGACAGGTAGAGGACTAATTTTGACGACACTGCGTTTAAAAATACCTCCCTTGCTTTTGACACTCACGACGCGTACAACATTGTCTTTCCCTGGATGAAGGGCCACTATGCGTCCGAGTCGCCATTGAAGTGGGGGCAGGTTCTCTTCTCTAAGAATAACCAATGTTCCTATCTTCAGGTCTTGAGGTTGGTTTCGTTTCCATCTACTACGTTGCTGGAGTGAAACAAGGTACTCGGAAGACCATCGTTTCCAAAAATGCTGTGCAATTTGTTGAAGACGTTCATGTAGCTTCAAGGAAATGAGCAGGGGTCAAGGGGGATAGGTCGTTTGGATCAGAGGATAAGGCAGTAATTGGGCGTGAATTGAGGACTGCCTCAATCTGACAGAGAACTGTGTACATAGATTCGAAAGTGAGATGAGCGTTTCCTATTATCCTTATCAAGTGAAACTTGGCTGATTTAACAGCAGCCTCCCAAAGTCCACCTTGATGAGGTGAGACCGCTGGTATACGATGCCAATTGATATGATTTGTCAACAAAAAGTCTCGTGTTTTTCCAGAGTCAACTGAACGATTGATTTCGGTTATTATTTCTTCCAGTTGCCTATTGGCACCTACAAAAGTCGTTCCGTTGTCCGTATGTATGTCTGTACATAATCCGCGTCGTGAGACAAAGCGTTTCAGACAATCTAGAAATGTTTCAGACGTCAGATTGCCAGCCAATTCTATATGTACAGCTTTAGTGATAAAACAAACAAATATACAAATATAAGCCTTCACCAGTTTTCTTGATCTAAGTTTGCCATCTTTAATGAGAACTGGGCCTGCATAATCAATACCAACAATAGAAAAAGGACGTTTCGGAATTATTCTTGATTTTGGGAGATTTCCCATTAAAGGATTTAAAGTGGTAGGCTTTGCTTTAAAACACACCAAACATTTCCGAATAACAGTTTTAACGGTACTTTTTCCATGTATTGGCCAGTATTTATTTCTAATAGCAGCTAAAGTGGCTAATACACCGGCATGTAAATTTCTTTTATGTTCAAAATTTATAATTTTTTCTGTCCACGGATGTTTTGCTGGAAGTAATATTGGATGTCTTTTATCAAAACTTTCATTGGAGTATGCAATTCTTCCACCTATTCGTAATAAGCCATAGGAATCAAGAGATGGATGTAAAGACAAAATCTTACTCGAGTTTGGTATTGATTTATTCTCTCTTAGAGAATTAATTTCATGATAAAAAATAGATGATTAGCACATTTTCATAAGAAGAGTAAATGTTTTATCTAATTCAGATTTAGTTAAATTACCTTTCAACTTATTTTCTTTTTGAAATCTGATATTATTTATGAATCTGAGCACATATGTAAAAACTCTATGAGTTTTCGTGAAGGTTTCGTATCTACTGAATATAAAATCGTAATTAACTGAAACGAATGAAAGTTGAACCTTCTTACGCTTTTCAGTAGAGTCAAGGTTTCTAATAATAGGAGTCTCGGGCCATAATGAAGAATCCATCCTCAAGAATTCAGGACCAGACCACCATAAATTATTTACAGAGAGCCTTTTAGGATTAGAACCACGAGAAATTATGTCAGCTGGATTATCTTTTGATTCCACATACCTACAACTATGAAAGTCTGTGAGTTTTTTAATTTCTGCGATACGATTTCCCACGAAAGTTTTCCAATGGGAAGGCTCAGAAGAAATCCACGCTAAAACTATTTTGGAATCACACCAGAAAGTTTTATTTAAAATACCCATTTTTAAAGATTCTTCAGCTTTGTGTGATAATCGTGCTGCCAGTAGAGCACCGCATAATTCCAATCTAGGTAAATTTACTTCTCTTAAAAGACCAACCTTTGATTTGGCACACAATAGTTTAGCCTAATGATTTCCATGATTATCGGTAGTTCGAATGTATACGCATGAGCCGTACATTAATTCAGACGAATCAGAAAAGATATGCATTTGAATATCTACAAACTCATTAATTGTTACTTGGCGAGGAATTTTTATTAAATTTTTATCGGGTAGTTGATGAAAGAAAATTTTCCATATCTGTTCCAAATCATCAGGAATGGGGTCGTCCCAGTCACATTTTGATTTCCATAACTCTTGTAATATGAGTTTTGCATGAACTGTTACAGGACCGATCAAACCGAATGGGTCGAATATTTTTGATATGCAAGAGAGAATGGAACGTTTTGAAATTGTACAAAAATCCGCAATAGAAAATGTAAACGAGAATGAGTCAGAATTTGGATTCCATACCAAACCTAAAGTTTTAGCTATATTCCACCTTTCGGTATATCAATTTCAGGTAAATTTTCAAGACTTGAATTATCAAGAAGTTCATTACGATTCGAAAACCATTTTCTTAATGGAAATCCCGCGTTTCTTAGAATCTGTGTAATTTCATGTTTCATTTTGATCGCATCTGTTACTGTTTTGGGTCCACTAATTAAATCATCTACATAAAAATCTTGTTTTATTATTTCCGCGGCACAAGGATATTCTCCTTGGCTTTCTATAGCAGCTTGATATAACGATCTACATGCAAGGAATGATGCTGGACCTGTGCCATAAGTAAGAGTATTGAGGCGATAATGTTTCAAATTGTCATTTTCATTTTCACGCCACACTATACGTTGAAGATCACGGGATTCATCATGAACATAAACCTGACGATAACATTTTTCGATGTCTGCCGTGAAAACGACATTATGTTTTCTAAATCTCAGAGCAGTTGAGGAAAGTTCACATTGGATAGTTGGGCCTACTTTCAAGACATCATTGAGTGATAGGCCTGAGTCAGTTTTACAAGAACCATCAAAAACTACTTGGAGTTTTGTGGTGAAGCTACTTTCTTTTAAAACTCCGTGGTGTGGCAAATAATATTTTATTTCAGCTGTATCTGATTCAATATCAACCGGAGTCATGTGTCCTAAATTCTCATATTCTTTCATGAAGTCAACGTAACGTTTTTTGAATTCGGGATTTCTAGAAAACCGTTTTTCTAAAAAACTAAATGGTTTAATTGCAGTCTGAATAGAATTTCCTAGTTTAATATAATTTTCTTTTAAAGGTAAAGCTACTTCAAACCGACCATGAGAATCACGCCTAACGTTTCCTAAAAAGTTTTCTTCACAGTCTGCTTCTTCACGAGTTTAGAGTTTTTTGTTTTCAACCTCCTCTAATTTCCAAAATTTTTGTAATTGTTCATGAAGTTCATTATTGCTGATGTTTACATTACACAAAATTGGTAAACTAAAATATTTTTCATAATTAATCTGACCAGAAACTATCCGACCAAGTTTAGTATTTTGTAATATGGGACCGTTGCGGCCAATTTTAATTTGCCCTACGCATAATTCGTCCGCGAGCATATTTTCTGGTAAATGTAATGTGGATATATCAAATGAAATTTGCGGCAAATTATCAGTTATTTCATCGATAATTAAAAATGTTTCTTTTATTTTGTATTTGCCGTTCCTAGACTTAATACAATTTTCAGTTTTCCCAGATATATTATTTATTGAATTGTTAATACCGGCAACTGGAATATCCATTTTGAATATTTTTAAATTAAGTTTCTTCGCTATGGATGTAGTCATGAAACTAGATTGAGATCCACTATCGAGCATGGCACGATAGCATATCGGCTTTCCTTCAAAGTCCAAAATATGAATTAGAGCTGTAGCTAACAATACTTGTGAACGGTGAGACAGAGAGATGTATTCGTAACTACTGAAAGTGGATGAGTTTCCGTCTCTGTTGAGGTCGTATTAAACGTATGCATTGACTGAAGGTGTTGAGGAGTGTCGATCGAAGAAAATGTACAAGTTTTGTCAGAAGTTGATGATGAAGATGGTATAATCGTTTCAGACGAACCAGTAGTACAATGCAAAAGAGTGTTATGTTTTTTGTTACATAATCGACATCCTGATGATCTACAATTTAGTTGAGAATGAAACGGCCTTAAGCAGTTATTACATAACCTATTTTTTTTACCTCGGAAATTCGGTTAGCAACAGACATTTTCAAGAATTTCTCACATTGATGATTGAAATGATTTTCTTTGCAAAAAGAACAAGTTATGTTATGAGTTGTCAAATTGGTGTAAACTTTATCGTCTCGAATAGAATTTGGTTTTTGAATTTTTGATTTGTTTTCAATGGTTTCTAAGAGTTGACATCTTTTTGTAAGAAAATCTGTCAATTCTGAGACAGTCGGAGAGTCCTTTCCACTTTTGTTGACAGACTCTTCCCATTCTCGTTTGGTGATGGGATCTAGTTTTGTGGACATAATGTAAACTAAAAGTGTGTCCCAGCTATCAGTGGGTTGCTTAAGGGCCTTCAATGAACGTGGATTTTTATTGAAATTATCCAAAAGAGTTTACGCAAATGGATATGAGATTCAATTTTTACTGGATATAAATCACAAATTGCTTTCACGTGTGTATGAATGATAAGTCTTTTGTTCTCGTAACGATCTTTTAACATTGTCCACGCAACTGTATAATTATCGGAAGAAATATCTATTGATTGTATCAATTGAGCAGCTTCTCCTCGGAGGCAAGATTGTAAATAGTAGAATTTCTGAATATCAGAAAGTTGAACATTACCATGAATAAGAGCCTGAAAGGTGTCATGAAATGTCATCCACTGATTGTAATGACCATAGAAGTCTCTGGTAAAGTAATATTGGGCAGTTTGACTTTACCTAGTAGATTATCTGAACGTATTGAATCACCACCGCCGTTGGATTGAATATTAGTTATAGTAACGGAAGAAATATTACTAACAGGTTGTGACAACTTTGAAATCGTATCTTGTGCTGAACCAACTAATTTGAAATATGTGTCTTCAAAATTCTGTCGTTCGTCATCCTGAATTTCATTTTTTACTAATTCGATTTGATTTTGAATATCTTCAAAATCATTATAAACGATTCAAAGTTTTTCTAATCTGATTTTGATTTCGTTGACGCTGGTGTCGTTAGAAATATTAGACATGAATGTTTGAAATCGTGTCAGTTGACTTTTCAGTTGACCGCGTTTCATTACTAAAGCATCTGCCATTTTTTATCAAAATTTAAACTAGTTTTCTACTGTCAGATTGAGAAATACTTGGATAAGGAAAAGGTATAAAGGATGGGTGACTCACAGTTCGTTTTCAGAAGTCTCTCGTAGATTTTGTTGTAAGGTTTCTGCTTGCTGGTTGCGTTGTTCCACTACACTGAATTTTGTAGTGGAATTTCGATGATTGTGTGAATACCTATTATCTATCCGGCTCGAAGGACCAAAATATATGTATGAATTTATTGGATTGAATGGATTCGTGTTCGTTTTAAAGTTTTTTTTTTATTGACATTACATACATCAAAAAGACAGCAAGAATATAATCAACATCGCATGTCGCTAAGAGCAACGAAAAGTTCTTAATACAGGGTCATATCAAAATGAATAAAAACGGTGTGAAATACAATTATACAACCATGGTAAAATGGGTGTAATCATCAATGAAAGTTACAAAGTATTTCTTTCCATCCCAAGTTTCGGGTGTAATGGGACCACATACATCGCTATGTACCAATTCCAGTGGGCGTCGTGATTTAACATGGAATTCCTTGGAAAAAGGTAATTGTAATTTTTTTCCTTTACAACATGCTTCACACAATCTATCGTTATTCATTTTCTGTATATTATTTATTCCTTCAGCCATACCATCTTTCAAAAGTTTCCAAATATTTTCGTAGCTCATATGACCCAATCTGCAGTGCCACAACCTCCACATCGCTACTTGGCTAGCTGAAATTCCAGCAACATTATTTTCTCCTTTCCGGATAATCTCGTACAGCTTTCCGGATTTCACTCCTTCAGCAACTATTTGTTCATTTTTGAAAATTTTTATTTCGCCTTTACTGAAATTAATGTCCATGCCAGCGGATTCTACACGTCTGACAGACAATAAATTGAATTTCAAATCAGGAACGATAAGGACATTTCTTATTACATTGCCGTTTATTTCCATTTTTGTAATGGAAAATAGTTTCGAGATCACCTTCCTCTGTAGCTTCAACTTTGTCTCCATTCGACAAAATGATTTTCATTGGTTTTGCTAATTTTCTAGTTTCTTCGAAGTATTGATTGGAATTCACCATATGATCTGTGGCACCTGAATCTAACACCCACGTCAAAATGTTGTTTTCCTGGCTTGATTTATTCACTGTACATCCGATGAATACTACGTTTTCTTCATTTTCTTCGACTACGTTTGCTCTACTGTTCTTTCCAATCTTTCTTTCCTTTCAACTTTCTACATTCACTTTTCTTGTGGCCTATTTTCCCGCAAAAATGGCAACGGAACTTGAAGAACTTCTTCTTTTCGCCAGAAAAAGCTGCTGAACTTTCGGAAATTGAATTATTACCGCTTTTTCCACATCTTTTGATTTCTTCGTTGAGAAGACGACTTTTCACAAATGACAATTGTAAGCTGTCGGAATTCAGGGTTTCTAACGCTGTGATGATGGTATCATAGGATTTTGGAAGAGTTAATAGTAAATGACAAACAATATCGTTCTCTGACTAGCTTATCGAATGTCAGGAAATGTGATGCAAGATTATCTTCTTCCTCATTGAATTTGAGAAGAAGTAATTTCTTCCGTAACAATAACTGGTTTGCTACTCCTTTTTTTTCGAAGATATGGCTCAATGTATCCCATATTTCTTTAGGTGTATTTTTGTCCATGATATATTCAAGGTGTGAGTCTGCTATTTTCAGAACGATCATCGATTTGCATTTCTTATCATTTTCCAATCTGCTTTTTTTCTTGAGATGCTTTTCCTTCTTGACTTCTTCATTGTCGCCAGTTGAAATAATTAGTGATGGATCTGCCTCTGCTTCTATACTTATACAGTCGATGAGATTGTGTTCCTGCAGTAGTGTCTCCATTCTAAATTTCCAGTTGGTATAATTCGTACCATCGAACATGATACTTTTGTATCTTTCTTCCATTATTTCTGGGCCCATAACCTTTTGAAATACTAATGTCCAGAAATATTTCTTGAATGGAATTATGAATAAAAGCAACTTTTCCTTTGATATTTTACTTTCTGACAATACAGCAAATATATTTTTAAGTCAATATTTTTCTATACATAACAACAACATTCAGTTATTCTTTTCAATACGTCTCACACATTTTTTCATTCGGAAAAAATATACAGGGTGTCTTAAAAAAACCTCAACGCTCTTAGGGAAAAAATATGGCGGCGTTTTATTGGTCAACGCACATCATAGTTGGGACGTTTCACAAAAACGCTTCATTAGGGATATGAGGATTCAAAACAACTACTCACCCATACAGGGATTGAATTATATTTGATATCTATGAAATGATCTTCGAAGAGGATGTTTGTTTGATAGTAGTTTGTATTCAGTTTTAACATGCGACACCCCGCCAACTGTCAGAGGCGCGTCAGTTACTTGTCATACGTTATTTCAAACACATCAGGTATGAGGATTCGAAACAACTACTTACAGAGAGATCAAATTACATCTGACATCTATTTGTGTAATGATCGTTGGAGAAGAAAAATACTGCGGCGTTTATAGCATACATCACAGTTATTTGTACTGGGGGAAACCCTAACGTGTTATCAAAAATAGCGTTAGCGTTAACACAGTACGGCGTAGTTATGTATATATAGCTTTAGAATTTCAACGTGCGATACCATGCAATCAGTCAAGTGTCGAAAGAGACGTAGTCCTCACATTTCAACGTGCGATACACTGCAATCAGTCATAAGTTTGATACCATGCAATCAGGCAATTGTTAGAAGAGACATTTCAACTTGTGAGACATGCAGTCATTCAACTGTGGGAAGTGACGGAGTCTTCGCATTTTGAAGTGCAATGCCATGCACCCAGTCAACTGGTATGAGTGACGTAGTGCTCAAATTTTAACGTGCGATACCAATGTCCAAGGTTGTAATCATAGATTCAGCACAAGTAACGAGGGACCTTAGCCGTCAACGTGCGATGCCAGACGCTGTGTTTATTGTCTTAAGTAACGTAGTCCTAATATTTCAACGTGCGATATCATGCAATCAGTCAACTGTCGGAAGACGCGTAGCCCTCACATTCCAACGTGCGATGCATTCATTCAACTATTATTGGAGACGCGAACCGTTAATTTTAACGTGCGACTCAATGCATACGGTCATAAGTCACGTAGTTTACTCATTTGAATGCATTCAGTCAACTATCCTAAGAGAGGTTGCAATCTCAAATTTGAAGCACAAGTAGTTAGGGATCTTAGCGTTCAACGTTCGATTCCGTAATAGAGTCTTCAGTGTTCTCAGAACTCAAAGTCCAATACCATACACTCACTCAATTGTCAAAATTGACGTAGTTTTCACGTATAATTATGTGATATAGAAAAGAATGGTATTCCTAAGTTGACATGCTTAGATTTATATGACAGAGTCAAATGGTGAAAATGTCATTAAACGAGTCACCTAACATATTTGTAATTCATTTGGGCTTATTACAGAGAGGTTGTGTTGGGTGAAAATATGCAAAATATATAGGTAAACCGTTGACAGGTTTGCCTTTCTGAACAGCATTAAAAAAGGGCGCACTATAGGTGAACTTTGATTTCAGCTGCAATGAGAGATAAAACTTTTTCTTGAAATATTCTTCTCTCATTTGTATACCCAAAGAGAGGAGAAAGTAACCCATAAAATGAGCTGCGCGGTACACCTCGCACAAGGTAATAAAATGTTGTAGTTTATCGTAGGTAATTAAATAATTGTGTGTTGAATTGTTTTGTGAAGTAAAAAGCCGATTCAGACACATGCGTGCCCACCCTGAAGGGTCAAAAATGCGAAATTGTGTCTGGCCGACGTCGGCAAGTACTAAAATCTTGATTATCATAACGTGTCGGCAAACATGCAAGAACGCATTGATCTATCAGTGGAAAACAGTAGCTCGGCAAACTGTCAGCCGGGCGATCATGGCAAACTGTCAGCCGGGCGATCATGGCGAACATTCCGCCGATACGGTATATAAGCCGCCGGGGCAGCTACAGTTTGCCGAGTTTATTTGACGTAATGCAGCAATGTTTCGGTGTCGACCCGACCATTTGTGTTTACTGGGGTACTTTGATCCTGGCGTTACCTGCATATTTTCTTTCCATAAGAGTCCAATTTCCCATCTCTCACCATGTCGTCTTGATGTTTTCTCCCTTATTTCTAGAGCCATCCTATCCTCATATGACATCTTTTTCTTTTCAGGATTTTATTCCCAAATGCTCTAACCTGAAAGAATGTTTCACTATTTCATGCAGTTCATCATCACATTTACTGATATGCAAAGTAACATCAATTCGGTTATGAAAACTCGAAGCATTTCCATGAATCACCCACCCCAATTTAGTTCTAGATAAAACCGGGGAGTTTTTTCCCGCTTCGATAACATCCCTTGCTGTGATGAGATCAATGCTATCTTGGCCGAGTAATATGTTTGGTTGTGCATTAACAATGAAGAGATTTTGATTGCAGATAAGTGATACCATTTTTTAGAAAATAATTTGTGATTTATAGATTGTACAGGCAAATCAAGGTTTCTTGCCGTTCTCACTGAATCCAGGGTATACTGCTCCGGTTCATCTTTACCTCTTATTTTTAAACTCACGGTCTGAGATTCAAGCTCTTCACTTGTAGCAGAGTTGGTCCACCTTAATTTCAGAGAGCTATTTCACTACACAATAATGTAACGGTCGACGCCTCGTCAAAAAGAGCAAAAGTTAAAATTTCAGCTTTTGGTCCCGTCAAAATCACTGGAACTACTCTCAAAAGAACTTCTTTCTCGAAAAGAATACGAGTATGTTGATTAACAATTTGATTATGTGAGCTCTCACCAGCATGTTGAATATAATTTTCCTGGGCTCTGTTTTGGTCATCATCATTATGCAAAAGTATGTGATGATATCTAGTACAACCATTTTGATTGCAAACTTTCTTTTTTCGGCAAGAACTCATGAAATGTTTCGAATTTAGGCAGCAAAAACAAATTTCATGTTGTCTTACCCAGTCCAAACGTTTATTAACATCGATTTTTTTGAAGAATAGACAATTCTCAAGTTGATGGTTATTTTTCTTACAGTATCCACAGTAGATTTTTTTTTCAGTACTTGAATTCATAGTCGTACAGACATACTTCCTTTTCTTTTCTGCATCGAAGTTATGAGTAGATTATACTCCCCAGGAGAGGTGTATCGTCGTCAAATCTAATGTATCGTCGTCAAATAACTATTATTTCGTCGTCGAATATTATAGACTACAAGCCCAGGCCAATTTTGGACGGGTCATATTTGACCCAGCATGAATTATAGTAGGGGAGCCCAGGATGCTAAATCGGGATTTACTCGAGCGTCGAAGAGACCTATTGGATTGCGAAGCTTACACTTTCATCGGTGGGGGGAGCGGCTATAAATTTTCAAAAATGTAAAAAAAACAGTTGCATGGACATACTCGAGCGCGTCAGATATTAATAGCATCCATGTCCTACGTTTTTTTGAAAACATACATATGTTAATCTGATTGTATCCATGATGGGGGTGGTCGCGCGTAAGGGTTGAAAACGGAAAAAAAAAATTAATCGAGCGCGTCAGATTTTCAAAGGGGATGTTAAGTGAACCTAAAAGAAGGCTCTTATATAATAATCTGACGATTTGGATGTGACCTAAACTCGCGGCCATTATTAGAATGTGCAAAAAAAAATCGCCATTTTGAAATACTCGAGCGCGTCAGATTAAGATATATATGGTTCATTTATATACCTTAAACGTGCTGTCTTATAATCTGACGATTATCTGGAGGGATCCGCCTAACCTGACAATGGAAAGAATTTTTTTTTGTATTTTTTCAAATCTTTTAACTTAACAAATTAAAGAGCTGAAAAAATAGCATGCAAATAAAACAGTATATATTCTTTGAAGTACAAAACTTTTATTTATGAGAAAATAAGTATAAAAAATATAAATTTTTTTGAGAATTTTTATTTTAATCATCATCTTCGTCGGTAAAATCATCTTCCTCTTCTGGCTCCATAATTTGGCCGGAGAAATATTACTGTATATGTCTTATACTGTGCCCAAAGTGGGGACGGAGTGAGAGAGTCATAGATAGAGAAAGAGTGAGAGAGGAATAGAAACGCGAGAAGGGGAATACCGGCATCACGTAGCTGCATGCATTGAACTTTATCGATTATTTTTCCTTACTTCGGCTTACGGAAATCGTCAGATTATATATTATTTATGAACGTTGAATTATTACCTTCAAAATAAAAAAAAAATTAGCCACGCTCGAGAAAGTCGAGATGACGTTTTTTTTTTACAAGTTTGTAACCCACCTACTTCTTATCGTCAATCGAAAATTGTCAGATTAGTGGAATATACACTTTTTAGCATATAACTAACTTACCCTACCTTAATCTGACGCGCTCGAGAATTTCAGATGATCAATTTTTTTTTACTAATCTGATCCTTTATCCTTGACGCGCGGCCACATATACGGGGCTAATACTTGGTGGAGGTATTTAATGGGGTACTAGATTCCTTCCTGTATGTTAATCTGCCGCGCTTTAGTAAATCCCAAAATCCCCTCTTGGGCTCCCCTATTATAAACAAATCGTCGGCTTACTGCAAGAAAATTCAAAAATAAGTTGAATTTCGATACCCTCGAATACATAAGTCATCAAATACTAATGTTGTCATATTGGTGTATAGTACTTACCAGTTCCATAATTTAAAAGATAATACGAGGGGTATGCCACTTCAAAAGTAGGTGTACAAATCGCCGAAATGTAATTCGAGTACGTACATGTGAGTACAAATAATAGAAAAAAGTAGATTTCAATAAGGGAAATTACGAAGAAGTACAAAAAAGTACAGAAAAGTATGTAAAAGTACGAAAAATTATGCTGTAGTAAAAAAAAAGTAATGCAAGAGTAACTGAAAATACACGAAATTGCCTTTTTCCTCCCATATAGAAAACAGACGGAAATTCGGCTCCAACGTTATTATTTCGCCAGTGCATAGAGTCAAAGACACCTACTTACGCTGGTATTCAGTTCAGACTTGTAGCTTGTAGCTAATGTGATAAACGTGTAATAAACCCAGGCTGTACCGTTTCCGAGACCGTTCCATTAAAAATCGTCAAAAAATAGTAGGAAAACGGTGTGAAAATAAGGTAGTATTTGTAATAATATAAGAGTTTCAAATCTCAAGCATATTTTGACGACGACGAATTTCAACACTCGCTTCGTTTTTCATCACGTGTGTTAGCTGATGAAAACGCCATTTTCTCGCCTGTGATATGGAATCGGTATATTCATGACAAGTTTTGAATGACTTTATTAGCTTTGGGACTTGATATACAGGGCTTACCAAAAAGTAGGTATGCATCTCGTTCTCATATATACATAGGAATCAAAAAGTTCTTCATTTTAAGAGTTTCAGGGCAACCTTCTCTAGCTTTCAGAATTCTATTTCTGACATCGAAATGGCGGCCATTAAAACTTGGGACGTAAAACAAACAATTAAAAAGGATTATAAAGTCTCATTATAGTTTTCTAGACATAATTCATACGTATCCCGTTTAGTTCACGCTCAAATCGATATCAACATTAAAATATTGTTGATAAAAATATTTTCCTTTTATTCTTGACTTTTGAAAACTTCGCAACAGATTGAAAGCCCGCGTGTTTTTTTGCATGAGACAATAATTTATATGACAGTAAAATGAAATGCGTTGCCAATTTCAGTTTCGAAATCGTTATTTTTCGGTAATATTGAGCATAAAATATTTCGATATTAAGATGCATCACCAGCGCGTCATCATAAAAGTCAAATTTCATAATTGCGCCGCAGTGTGCGGATATATTATATCCGCACACATCTAAGAGTGATAGTGGCGATAAGCACCTGTGCGTATCAAAACTACGTAGCTGAGACCGCCAATAAGGTAGAGCTCCTAATAGAAGTTTCGGTTTTGCGTAAAAACTAATGATTTTATAAAAAAAAAATTCTTCTTCTAGTTCTATAATTTCCTTAAGAATGCGGGAATCTACCTATTTTCTTCATTTGTCAAACCATAACATTTTTTTCTTCTTCAGAATCATCAAAACTAACAATCAGTTTCCAACAAAATTTTCGCTAAAAAGTAAAACTGTTCGCTAAAAACCGAAACTCGTTTCATCAAAGGTATTGATTGCTCTTAACTTGCGGTAGGAGTTGCCAGAAAGTTTTTTCTTAATGTCCATTTTGGCCATCAGTATTTATCGGGTTGATAAATTAACTATTTTCTAAACACCATAAAAAATAAACTGTCATTGCCGCGTGAGAGGACGCTGGTGTGTAGTTGTTTTTAATTAAATTCAGCAACGTTCAGAAAACGACGAACTGCTCTGCTACCTACAGTTGTAGCAGAAACGTTGTAAACCCAAAAATGATTGACCAAATTGTTGCAAAACAAGGTTGTGAAAACGTCGCCGCAACGTTGAATTGCTACTTGGGTGAAATCTCCAAACGTTTCAACCAAAGAAGACCACGGCAAAACCCGGAAGCCAACCAAAACATTGACGCAGGCCGTGAAACCCTCTTGTGATGAAATATCCATATGTGACTCAACGAGTGATGAGATGAATTTCAGTTCCATTTCGGATTTCGAAGAGGATCTGGCAGTAACTAATGGGGTGCCTTATATTGGCCAGATTATCATCAGAAGTGGAAGAAACTTGTTCCTCCCAAATGATATTTTATATTATGTTTCGCCGATGTTCCCAATAAATATTTCATCAACTAAAACTTTGTTGATAATTTCTTCTATGCCAAAATATACCGCACTACATGTATTCGAATATATAGAAGAAGCTCGGAAGAAGCCTTGTTAATTTATTGTACACAACAGACAGAACAACATCCCTTGCTGTAGTCATATAGTTTTCTGTTTATACCAAGTGTAAGAAAAATTGGTGAAAAATATAGTTGTCAAAGTGATAACCGAGGTGAGATTCATCGTGAGAAGACCACAGGTCGCAGACAACCCAAAAAAATATAGAATCGTAGGAGAGAGTAAGAAAATGTCAAAAAGTAACAGAGGAAAGTAAAATATAAAAGTAGAATTAATTACAAAAAGTACAAAAAAGTAGAAGAAAGTAGAAAAAATAGATGAAAGTAAGTTAACTTTCGGAAAGTACAATAAAATACATAAAATCGTTTTGAAAGTACGAATTATATCTGTTCATTGTAATTTTATTAAATTACAGAGTAGGTGTACAAATGGGGAGAAGTGGCACACCCCTCGAGATAATATAACTTGAACGGTTACCTAATAATTTCAAATATTATCTATTGAAAATCATCAATTTTTTAGATTGTTAGATAGTAACTTCTTTTGCACTAAGCCGACGAAATCTCCATTTCAAAAAATTCTGAATCATACAGTGCGGCTTTTAATAGTCCCCCCTCTGTTAAATTATATATATAAAAATATGGTGATTGCTCAATAGTCGGCGCGGGGGGGCCCATCGACTCAAAATTTTTAAATGGCATTGGGGTCAAGTGGCACATCGTTGAAAAGAGAATTAAATTATCTTTACAACTATATAAATATGTTTGAATTTTGTCCGTAATTTTTTTTTCAATTTCGATTTTTTGCTTTTCGAAAATGTTTAAGTTCATGTGCCCCCAGCGCCATCTGTCGAGTAATTGCAATGTTTCTTCTCTCAAAAAGTAGAATCGGTAATACCCTTCGAAACATTTTTGGTTTCATTGTTCCACATTAAACCGTTCAAATTTGTCGAGGTATGAGTAGTATTCAGATACGCATTTATATTTGATATTTCGAATTTAAATTGCAAAAAAAATATTAACGAAATTCAAAAAAATTTAGATGGTTAAAAAGAGAGTTGAATTCTCTTTTCAACGATGGACCCGCCATGCCATTTAAAAATTTCGAGTCAATGCCCCCCGCGCCCCCTATTGAGCAGTCACCATATTTTTCATTACAAAAAGTAATATTGGTGAAACCCTTGAAACGGTTTTTTATTCATGTTTCTACGTTGAACCGTTCAGAAGTTAACATAGGGGGGACTATTAAAAGCCGCACTGTATAAACAGAGCAAGAAATTTTCAAAATTCATGTTTCGTTAAATAGTGTCATATATCAATTTCTTATACCTAGTCAGGCAATATGTAATCATCTTGCTAGGTATTCATTATATATATATATATATAAAAAGCAGGCTTTGAACAAGTTATTTTGAGTATAGGTATAATGAATGTTAGGTGCATTAATTGTGCGTGGAGGCAGCAAAAATACCCTACCTAAAAATCCTACCAACAAAATCAATGAAGACCTAATATTCAAGTAGAAAAAAGTTCTTGTCCCTAATAAGAATAATTGTTAAGTAACTTTTTGAAATAAACTAGGTATGTTGTCTTTAATTATGATATATAGAGTACTAATATGTCCGATGTTGATTGTACATTATTTGGAAAATTATTTTATGGTCGTAGGAAAAATAGAGCACATTACTCATGCAAAAGTGAATTTTCCCACTCGTGTGAAAAATGTCACTTTACGCACTAGTAATGTAATATAAGAACAACAATAAGAACAACCAATGTCAATTTTAACAATTTTTTTGAATTAGTTCTACCCAATGTATTTTGAATATTTTAGATGCGATAGCACAAAAATGCTCCCAGTATTTCCTAGATTCTCAATGCTGGAATTGGAGAGACCAATGTCAGTAGTTGATAAGAAAAATATTCGATGAAATAACAACCAGTTTTTGACATTGGTTGTTCTAGCTCCAAGCCACAGATATATAATCCAATATTCAGCAAAAAACCCTACTATCTACATTTGGAAACTGAACCTGGAAATAGGATGAAAAGGTAACATATGAAAGCAAAACAAGGAAATGTTCAAATAAACATCTTAGTTGAAAAAAAATTGATTTATGATAAAGTTTTCTTGACAATGTACAGCTTTCTATTGGACAAACAAGTAATATAACAGTGGTTGTCATATACTATCGATAATTTTTTAAAACTTTCAGAGCATCCGTTATCATCGATTTGAGCAGATAAATTTATTAGTCCCATAATAGAATTTGCAAATTTTTCATCATTTTCCAAATCACCTGAAGAAGACAGAACTGCACCATCTTCATTCAACACCATATATCCAATCTGACCAGGTCGATCCATAGTTATCATTTGAATTGCTGAAAAAGATATACATTGAAAATAACATAGATCGTTATTTAATTCGTACCTACATTTAGAAATTCAAAAGGCTTTTTTCTGATATTATCCTTTATCTTTATTCTTTTCAATTCTGGAGGTTATACTTGTATCAATTCTTCTTCTTCCTTCTATTTTTCGTTTTTGTGCAACATTCGCGAAATGCGTTCCCACTAGGTGGCGCTAACAATTTAGGCGCGAAACAATATAATAGTGTTCACTGCTAAACTCCTTTAAGAGAATAGTGTTTAATTTCAGTATCATTCAAATTTGATTGAAGTACTCGAGATGTCGAAAGTTGAAATGAGTTTATCAGACATTTTTATCTACGAAGAAAAATCGATTCTTTGTTTTTCAATGGAAAATATTGTAAAGAAACTTTGTCTTTGCTACTATTGATAGTACATTCAGCATTGCGGTACTGAGCAAATACATTTTATCAATGAAACTTTTTACTTCTGCCGCCATTTCAAGTTGACTTCTTCTGAAAAAACAAACACCAAAGAATATCACTGAACTCAATTTATTTTTCAAAATCGATCAACAATAAGAAAACTAATGATCTACTTTTTATCAGTTCAGCAAAATAATTATCGATGTCGCACCCTTTGCACAGACTGCGAATACTAGATTAGGCATTTCCACTCAAACGTGAAAGCTTTGTTATTGATAAATAAACAATGATTTTATTTTACTAATTTCTTACGTTTTCCTAAGATGCCTAAAAACTCTGGTGTAATGACTCATACCTTCCAAACTGTGGAATAAAACGCAAGACATTCGCCAACTTGATTAATGGGAAATCAAATGAATTAGTGGTGTGCTTTCCAAATATTCCACAATACTTTCGTGTATCGCCACCGTCGATTTTCTTCTTAAGGTAAGTTTCCATGAATAGAAATTTAACGATCAAAAGAACTTACCTGAAGTTCGATCGTAATTATATGAGGCATCCAGTCCAAAGATGTTAATTATTTCACCATGTAGTACGCCTGTTTGTGCTACCAACCCACAAGGTTTTAGACGAATTTTCCCGCTCCAACCCCCACCCCAGCCACTCCAGCAGCCATCGTCTCAGCCATACGCCATCATTTGTTGTTTAAATATTACTCCTAAAAATTCATAACCAGCAGGGTGCGGTTGGGTGGGGTGTTAACATCTTTGGACTGGATGCCTCATATAATTACGATCGAACTTCAGGTAAGTTCTTTTGATCGTTAAATTATATTTCGGCATCCAGTCCAAAGATGTTAATTATTTCACCATGTAGATGTTCAAAGATAAGGATGGTTATGAATTTGTGATTGAACCGCAAACGTCTTTTTAGTATTTCCTTATTGGAAAAGGTATCAGCTGATAGCATTATATCCTGATCGACATAACATGCGGGTTTGTGAAATACATATATGTGGTGAAATACCATTTCAGGAAAGTGAACGTTTTATTGGCCTGGCCAACTTCCCGAAGGGAAAAAGCCATACAACATAACATAGAATCACAGAAAAGAAGAAAATTTTGTTTATTTTATGTCACAAGTCACAACACAAGTGTCATAAGTCATAACAAAAGTTGTTTATTATTATTTTAGATAAAATAAGAAATTTTATTTTGAATAATTTCCATAAATGAGTTGTGGACCCAAAATCTGAATTTATTTAGGATATAACACTTTTGTGGCAACTAGCCATGTTCTGAAAGGAGGCGGTTATAAAGCCTACAAAAGGTTGAGAAATTTCTGCTCCAGCCTGCGGAGTCTTTTATTTTATTATGTATATTGGCAGTTGGCTTGGCACCCTTGCCCTGCTTGCTGTCGATGTCGACGCGTGATGACTTGAATGTGCCTTGAAAATGCTGGTGTTGATGTCTGCCTCTGCCAGCTGAAATGCAGACTGTACCCAAAGCTTAATGTTTGTTTTGAGGCAACTCTATGGAGCTTCTGGAAAGTTATGAATAACCATTCGAACTTGGGATTCCTTATTTTTTGTTTTCAAGTATGTATTGTTTTAAACAGAACACAACACATGTGAGACATTTCCTCAAATATTGGGAGGCTAGACATGGTTGTTTGGTGTTCATGCCAAATGTTTTAATCATGTTTATGAAAATTTGCATACCGCTATCGTATTATGTTCGGTAATTTGATTAACGATAGTGTTTGAATTTGTTGGCCAGTGGCCAGAGTTAAAAGGATAATGAGTTTTAGAGATAAGGCCTTTTGAGGAGCCTGGTAGATTTTTCTCTAAATAATAAAATATTTGCTTTGGGTCCCAGATAAAGTTATAGTCATATAGAATTAATGAATGAGCTGACCTATGTGAATTAAACAACCCAAAGGCAGTGTTGGAGTTGTCTAGTAAGGACTGTAAAAATAAAAAACGTAAGGATTAATATTAGATTTTTAGTCCCACCAAAGTTTGTATGTTGTTCATAGTGATGTTGTTCAGGGGTACTTGTGTGAAGTTAGCGCCCGACGCTAGCGGCGCTAGCGCCCAAACTCAGCGCCCACCCCCCACCACCAAGTCCAGTTCACACCGCCGAAAAGAACAGAATGCTGGCGCTGGCGCCCTTATTTTAATAAAAACTGCTTACCTCCTAAAAGGAAATAATTTTTTTTCAGAGACACACTCTTGAGACACGATGCTGTTTGATGGAAAATGTTGAGAAAGTAAAGTTGTATGTGACCTTAAATTTTCAAGTCCCTAAAATACCGGCGTTATAGATAAAAATACCTCCACTCCTAACGGTGAATTATTTTTTGAGACACGATGCGGATAGATGGGAAATGTTGAGGAACGAGAGTTGTATATAACACCAAATTTTCAACTCCCAAAAGTACCGGCGTCATAGAAAAAAATACCCCCACTCCTAAAATTGAATTATTTTTTTTTCTCAGAAACGAGCTCTTGAGACACTATGCGGATAGATGGGAAATGTTGAGGAACGAGAGTTGTATATAACCCCAAATTTTCAACTCCCCAAAGTACCGGCGTCATAGAAAAAAATACCCCCACTCCTAAAATTGAATTATTTTTTCTCTCAGAAACGAGCTCTTGAGACAAGATGCGAATAGATGAGAAAAGTTAAGACAGTAATGTTGTATTTAATCCCAAATTTTCAACCCCCTAAAATACCGGCGTCATAGAAAAAAATACCCCCACTCCTAAAATTGAATTATTTTTTTTCTCAGAAACGAGCTTCTGAGACACTAGGCGGATAGATGGGAAATGTTGAGGAACGAGAGTAGTATATAACCCCAAATTTTCAACTCCCCAAAGTACCGGCGTCATAGAAAAAAACACCCCCACTCCTAAAATTGACTTATTTTTTTTCTCAGAAACGATCTCTTGAGACACTATGCGGATAGATGGGAAATGTTGAGGAACGAGAGTAGTATATAACCCCAAATTTTCAACTCCCCAAAGTACCGGCGTCATAGAAAAAAATACCCCCACTCCTAAAATTGAATTATTTTTTTTCTCAGAAACGAGCTCTTGAGACACTATGAGGATAGATGGGAAATGGTGAGGAACGAGAGTAGTATATAACCCCAAATTTTCAACTCCCCAAAGTACCGGCGTCATAGAAAAAAATACCCCCACTCCTAAAATTGAATTATTTTTTTTCTCAGAAACGAGCTCTTGAGACACTATGAGGATAGATGGGAAATGGTGAGGAACGAGAGTTGTATATAACTCCAAATTTTCAACTCCCCAAAGTACCGGCGTCATAGAAAAAAACACCCCCACTCCTAAAATTGACTTATTTTTTTTCTCAGAAACGATCTCTTGAGACACTATGCGGATAGATGGGAAATGTTGAGGAACGAGAGTTGTATATAACCCCAAATTCTCAACTCCCCAAAGTACCGGCGTCATAGAGTTGAAAATTTGGAGTTATATACAACTCTCGTTCCTCACCATTTCCCATCTATCCGCATAGTGTCTCAAGAGCTCGTTTCTGAGAAAAAAAAATAATTCAATTTTAGGAGTGGGGGTATTTTTTTCTATGACGCCGGTATTTTAGGGGATTGAAAATTTGGGATTAAATACAACATTACTGTCTAAACTTTTCTCATCTATTCGCATCTTGTCTCAAGAGCTCGTTTCTGAGAGAAAAAATAATTCAATTTTAGGAGTGGGGGTATTTTTTTCTATGACGCCGGTACTTTGGGGAGTTGAAAATTTGGGGTTATATACTACTCTCGTTCCTCAACATTTCCCATCTATCCGCATAGTGTCTCAAGAGATCGTTTCTGAGAAAAAAAATAAGTCAATTTTAGGAGTGGGGGTGTTTTTTTCTATGACGCCGGTACTTTGGGGAGTTGAAAATTTGGGGTTATATACTACTCTCGTTCCTCAACATTTCCCATCTATCCGCATAGTGTCTCAAGAGCTCGTTTCTGAGAAAAAAAATAATTCAATTTTAGGAGTGGGGGTATTTTTTTCTATGACGCCGGTATTTTAGGGGGTTGAAAATTTGGGATTAAATACAACATTACTGTCTTAACTTTTCTCATCTATTCGCATCTTGTCTCGAGAGCTCGTTTCTGAGAGAAAAAATAATTCAATTTTAGGAGTGGGGGTATTTTTTTCTATGACGCCGGTACTTTGGGGAGTTGAAAATTTGGGGTTATATACAACTCTCGTTCCTCAACATTTCCCGTCTATCCGCATAGTGTCTCAAGAGCTCGTTTCTGAGAAAAAAAAATAATTCAATTTTAGGAGTGGGGGTATTTTTTTCTATGACGCCGGTACTTTTGGGAGTTGAAAATTTGGTGTTATATACAACTCTCGTTCCTCAATATTTCCCATCTATCCGCATCGTGTCTCAAAAAATAATTCACCGTTAGGAGTGGAGGTATTTTTTTCTATAACGCCGGTATTTTAGGGACTTGAAAATTTAAGGTCACATACAACTTTCCTTTCTCAACATTTTCCATCAAACAGCATCGTGTCTCAAGAGTGTGTCTCTGAAAAAAAATTATTTCCTTTTAGGAGGTAAGCAGTTTTTATTAAAATAAGGGCGCCAGCGCCAGCATTTCGCCGGTGTGAACTGGACTTGGTGGTGGGGGGTGGGCGCTGAGTTTGGGCGCTAGCGTCGGGCGCTAACTTCACACAAGTTTCAGGGGTATACAATAGCCCCTAGGGTTTTTTATTTATCTGAGCCCCTAATCCATTTTAGAAAACTTTGTTGGATTTTACGATGGTTCACTTTTCATTAAATTAAGTCTCCTGAAATTATTTGGAAACTTACATAATTTATTTTCTCCTCCTGTACTTCTTGATGTTCTTCGAGGATCACCCTTTGTTGTAGTGACCGGTCTCCCTCGGTTGACGGTTAGGGCGATATGTTACAGATATCTAAAGACAACACTTTGTAGAATGACCTAATCATAGATGACATGTAATTCTGAATAGTAAGCAGGAAATTGTCGATGTTCAAATATAAAATAAATAAGACTGATGACAGCAGTATTTTTTCCTAATGTTATTTTTCTACTACTCCCATTGATCTAATAACATGTTTAATATGGTGTCAGAAGTTTAAAAGTACCTATAAAAATGCCTACTGAAAGAAGCAATCCTCAAGATAAAATAATGTACCAAAGTTCTGTAGCACACATGGACATGAATGGCAATCTTTCTTCAAACTGGACTAAATGGTTCCAAACCTTTGAAATTTTCCTGATAGCAAGTGGATTTAACTCTGAATCAGATGAAAGAAAAGTCGCTATGCTATTACATTTTATTGGACCACAAGGTATGGAGATTTTCAATTCATTCAATGTAGAAAGGTCTACTGTAACATTCAAAGTACTGGTAGAAAAGTTCAAAAGTCATTTTGTACCTAAAACAAACCTTACAATGGCTAGATATAAATTTTTTACAAGACACCAAGGTCAAGAAGACATTGAAGCATTTCTTACTGAAATTAAGAACCTTGCAAATCTTTGTGATTTTGGCAATTTGAAAGAATCACTTATCAAAGATATATTTATTTGCAACATGAATAAACGGCATCTAAAAATAAAGGAGAAATTACTGGAGAAAGAACAAACCTTGGATGAAGCTGTCAATACTGCAAAAGCTATGATTCTTTCCCAAGAAAATGTAGAAAGACTGGAAAACAACGAGATTCTTCGGGTAAATAAATCCAACCATCAATTGAATTATCAACAAAATAGGAGACAGTTTCACAACGTCAACCAGACAAGTACCCATGACAGAAATTTCAAGAATGACAAGAGTCACTTCAAAAATTCGCCAGAATTCAGGATTCCGAAATCTACTAATACTTCATGCACAAGCAGTTCCAATCCAGCAATTTGCGGAAGATGTGGACAAATTCATCGATTCAAATGCCCAGCTCCGTTAGTTAAGTGTAAATTATGTAATAAGGTGGGTCATTATCCAAAGTATTGTTTCAAAAGGAAAACAAACCTTGTAGAAATCCTAGATACAACTGAAACATCTACTTCAGATTCAAATTTTTTCATAGGATCAGTAGTAAATCAAGTAACTAATCATTCTTCATGGCAAATTAAAATAAAAGTCAATAATATTTTCCTTACTTGCATTTTAGACAGTGGAGCTGCTGTAAATGTTATGTCTTTCAATATTTACAAAAAATTGAATTTAGATAGCTCTATCATAAACAAAACCTCAATGAAATTGTCAGGATTCGGTGGAAATGAAATAAATGTGTTAGGAGAGACTTTAATTTCGTGCGATATTAATAATCAGATACATAATATTAACTTCTTTATTGTAAATTGTCATTGTACAACTTTATTTGGATTAGAAACTTGTAAAAAATTGAATTTACTCCAAAAGGGTTACAGTATAAATGAAATTTCTCATGATTCTTTCCTAGACTCTTCCGTAAAAAAATATAACGATGTTTTTGAAGGTTTAGGATGTCTTCCACACAAATATGAGATAGTTCTCAGACAAGAAATACCTGCAGTTATAGATCCCCCTAGGAAAGTACCATTATCACTACATGAAAGGTTGAAAAATGAGCTTGATGATATGGTAAAACAAAAAGTGATTGAGAAGGTGACACATCCAACTAAATGGGTAAGTTCTATGGTTGTAGTAGAAAAATCTTCAGGTAAATTAAGAATCTGTCTTGATCCTAGAAAGCTCAATGAAGCTATTATGCGATCACATTATCCACTTCCTTCTATTGAACAAATTCGATATAAACTTCAAGGCTCAAAAATATTTTCTCATCTAGATGCTAGTTCGGGTTTTTGGCAAATTCCCCTAGAAGAATCTAGTACTGATTTAACTACTTTTCAAACTCCGTTTGGTAGATATAAGTATCTAAGACTTCCTTTTGGTATAAGTAGTTCTCCTGAAGTATTCTACAGAGTGATGTGTGATATTTTTATAGATATAGAGGGTGTTCTAATTTTTGCTGATGATATTCTAATTCATTCTTCTGATGATAATTCTCATAATGAAATTCTTAAAAAGGTATTTGACAGAGCTAGGCAAGTGAATATGAAATTTAATAAATCTAAATCTAAATTTAAACTTAAAGAAGTAACTTACTTAGGAAATTCTTTCAATTCTGATGGTATGAAACCTGATATTTCAAAAGTTAAAGCTATCAAAGAAATGCCAACTCCTGAATGTGTCAAAGATTTACAAAGATTTCTTGGTATGATAAATTATTTATCTTCTTTTATAGAAAATCTTTCAGCCAAAACTGATATTTTCAGGCAGCTACTTCGTAAAAATCCTCCTTGGTACTGGGATTCGAATTATGACAAAGCTTTCAATGATCTAAAAAAGATAATTAGTTCCGAAAAAGTTCTAGTACATTTCGATTGTAAAAAATCAATTGTTCTTTCTGTTGATGCAAGTAGATCAGCTGTTGGTGCAGTACTTCTTCAAGAAAATAAACCTGTTGCATATTCTTCTAAAACCTTAACTGATTCACAGCAAAAAATGGCTCAGATTGAAAAAGAGTTGTATGCTATTCTTTTTGGATGTAAGAAATTTCATCAATTTTTATACGGTCAAGAAGTAAACGTTCAAACGGACCATAAGCCTTTGGTAACTCTTTTCAATAAATCTCTTGCCGATGTTCCTACAAGACTTCAAAGAATGATGCTTTCTTTACAACCTTATACGTTAAGAGTAAAATATGTACCTGGTAAAGAGCTTATAATAGCTGATACTCTTTCAAGAGCTGCTCTTCCTGAAACTGAAATCTATGAGATGGAACAAGATATTCAAGTTCACGTTAATTTCGTTTATGCAAATATTGCAGTTACTGAACAGAAGAAACAAGAAATTTCTTCTGCTATTAAGACTGATTCGGAACTGTCCGTTCTTAAAAAAATGTATGAACAAGGTTGGCCTTCTTCAAAAAATCAATGTCCTAATATTATAAAACCATACTGGAATATACAAGCTGAAATACATGCCATAAACGATTTAGTTTTTAAAGGTTCAAGTCTTATTATACCAATGTCTTTGCGTTCTGAAATCCTTAAAAAGCTACATGATGGTCATTTAGGCATTAATAAAACAAAAAATTTGGCACGTGGAACAATTTATTGGCCTACTAATGAACCATGATATTGAAAATTTAGTTGCTCAGTGTAGTATATGTGCAAAATTTCAACAAAATAATATTTCAGAACCACTTCACACTTTTCCTATTTCAAGTTTTCCATGGGAACGTGTTGGTATTGATTTTTTCCAATTTCGAAACGACAAGTTTTTGATTGTTGTTGACTATTATTCAAAATATATTGAGTTTGCTAAACTTTCAGATTGTACAGCTCCCACCATCATTATTCACCTCAAATCAATTTTTGCTCGTCATGGTATTCCTATTTATTTAGTTTCTGACAATGACGGTCCCTTTAATTCAACAGTTTTTAAAAAATTCTTAGAACAATGGGAAATTGATCATGTTACTACAAGTCCTTATCATTCCCAAGCTAATGGTCAAGTAGAAAGTAGCGTGAAAATTATAAAAAATATGCTATATAAGTGTTTTGAATCAAAGACAGATCCTTATATTGCCTTGCTACACTATAGAACCACTCCAAAAAATAATTTACCTTCTCCATCTCAATTACTAATGGGTAGACAACTGAGATCAAATATACCTGTCACTTTTGATTTTTTGCAATCTAAAACAATACATATACAAGAATATGTAAAAAAATAAAAAGAAAACAAAAATAGAATGTCAAAATATTATAATAGGGATGTTAAAACTTTAAACGATCTTAGTCCAAATGATTCGGTTTTATTCAAGAAACATCCAAATTCAAGATTATGGTCTAAAGCAATAGTTCTTGATAAATTGAAAAATGTTCCTAGATCATATTTACTTAAATCTGAAGGAAGAATATACAGAAGAAATAGAAAATTTATTAGGTTAGATAAAAGCGAGGATAAAACTAATCTTTCTGAAACTTCTGTACTTTTTCCATGTGGAAATTCTACTCAACCAAATGATGACAATTCACCTTCAACTTCTTCAGGTATTACAAGTAGTTTGTTTGAGTTTGAAAATAGTAATAAATCTAGATATGGCCGAGTTTACAAACCTGTTAAAAAATAATTGTATTTCTTATATCAAGCATATATAACCGATTTTCTGCTTTTATTAAGAAAGGGAGATGTTACAGATATCTAAAGACAACACTTTGTAGAATGACCTAATCATAGATGACATATGTAATTCTGAATAGTAAGCAGGAAATTGTCGATGTTCAAATATAAAATAAATAAGACTGATGACAGCAGTATTTTTTCCTAATGTTATTTTTCTACTACTCCCATTGATCTAATAACATATTTAATACGATACCCGTTTAAACTTTTATGAGGATGATAGGGCTGGT
This sequence comes from Chrysolina haemoptera, assembly GCA_958298965.1. Classification (NCBI taxonomy): domain Eukaryota; kingdom Metazoa; phylum Arthropoda; class Insecta; order Coleoptera; family Chrysomelidae; genus Chrysolina; species Chrysolina haemoptera. The sequence continues at coordinate 23,426,903 of OY282595.1, forward strand.
TCCTATCTTGGCCCCCTCCCTTTTTTCCAGCCTTGAAGTTGTTTGGGACAACTGTTTTTAAACTTAGTGGCGTGTAAGTAGACGGATTCATATTTTTACTTGCCGCCAGCAAGTTTTTTGCTGTTTTTACCATTTAGTAATATTGGGTCCAAATAAAAGATCTGAAAGGGACAATTCTCTAATAACTCTTTAATGGCCTTATTCATACATAGATATATGAAGCTTCGGCGGGCCATTGATCCGAATCAGATAAACTGGGAAGCGGTGTGTTTGAGTATTAGAGATTTCCTGATAGTAGTGATATTACTAATGTAAGGTGCTGAAAGGAGAAACCGATAGTTTCGGGTTGCGTTCAAGAAAAATTGTATATTTACAGGAGAGTTTCTTGAAAAGTGGAACCTTGCTTGAGATGGCCAATAGGACACTACTAAAATCCCTTCAGCCTTATCGGTTATTATCTTTTGATGAAAACTAACAGAAAAAGGTGGGGAAGCATAAAATTTCATTTTTGTTCAAAAATATGAATGGAATATTCATGAAATCTGTTAAAATTTTATATCTTGCCATGATACAGTAGAGACATCACAAGTGAATACATCTGGGTTCCTAAGCCACAAGATGTATTTTTTGCATTTTCGAGAGTTTTTGGAACCAAATAAATCTATTTTAGGTGTGCCAAATGTTTTCTGTATCTGTGCAAAGGCATAGTCGGCCAATGACCACTGTGTTTCTGGCTGTAATGACCTGGATTCTGAATCAGCTCACCAGTTGTCTCTTGTATTGATGTGGGGCGCAAATAAACACAAATTGCGTTGTTCACACTGTCATATTACTTTTGTGACATTATGAAGGTGAGAGTATTGAACGCTATCCAAGGGCGTCGCCAAGGAAGGGCAGGGAGGGGCAGTTGCCCCCCCCTAGAGATCAAATGTAGCTAGCCGCAAAGTGACCAAAGTCCTAAGGCCGTGCGAGAAATGTACTTCCTTACCTATTAATAAATTTCGCATCGCATGACAAAACGACTTCCAAAGTGTAACGCTTCATGCTCGCGACTGTACCAGGCGTTCATATTTTTTATCCATCATAATATATTGCCTCATTGTCCCCCCCCCTTAGTCATAAGCTGGCGACGCCCGTCGATATCTATTCGATTTCTCAAGTAATAGTTGTACTAACATAGCTGAAACCGTGAAAACATGCACGCCCATAATGCGCATTCGTCGTCCAACGGACTAGTCCGTAATATATCCAGTGATACCATAATACATTCGGTGATAAGGCCCTCAGCATGAACGTTGGCGCAATGAGTGAGAACTCCACATATTCAGCTATGTTGCTAGAACTATAAGTATAAATCATTCCTTCCCATTGGGCTTTTCTGCTAGAAAAAATTAAATAAAAAGGTCGGAAAGTGACTCGCATTTTATGACTGCCCCTCTTATAAGCAGTTTTTCAATTTCTGTAAAAACAAGTTGACGTTCTTTTTTAGTCATATTACATGTTCCTGGTGTAAATATTGTTTCCTGGCAAGCCATAAGTAAGAATATGTGACCAGCGCATAGACATAGACGATAGACAATGCTGGGTGCAATTTTACAACCTCGTTGTGTGGGCGTAAGATCTGCTGCCAATATGTTTAAGATATCGATTGGAATTATTTAACATCATTGCGGACAAATATACATATGTTCCAGGACATTCAAGTATATGCTTTCAGGTGATCGTGAAGCCATGCCGCCAGGCTATGGGCAACACTGTCGATGGTGTCTACTGTTTGCCGAGACGCGCGGATCTCGGGCTACACCCAAATTATTAAAAATATTTGTCGGCGACTCGCTTTCAGGTGATCGTGGAGCCATGTCGCAGGGGCTATGGGCAACACTGTTGATGGTGTTTGCCGAGTCGCTCGGATCTCGGGCTACACCCAAATTATTGAAAATATTTGTCGGCGACTCGCTGTCAGGTGATCGTGGAGCCATGTCGCACGGGCTATGGGCAACACTGTCTATGGTGTTTTCCGAGTCGCTCGGATCTCGGGCTACACCCAAATTATTGAAAATATTTGTCGGCGACTCGCTTTCAGGTTATCGTGGAGCTATGTCGCACGGGCTATGGGCAACACTGTCGATGGTGTTTGCCGAGTCGCTCGGATCTCGGGCTACACCCAAATTATTGGAAATATTTGTCGGCGACTTATAGAACGTGAAGGGCGGTGTTGTAGCGAACTGTTCCCAAGTGAATGTTTTAACAAGCTAGGAGCACGCTGCACGCTGCCCTGACCGGTCTCTGCGATCTGCCCGAGAACGCGATCGAGACCTTGAACGGCCATGTTTTGCACATTTCGGCTGTCAAGTTTTTTGAGTCGTCTCCTAAGTCCTAATGATCTCTGTTTGAGACATATCTGAATCACTATCGGAAGAACGATGTCTAGCTCTTCTTTTTCCATAGCTGAAATGCTGAAATATTATGTTATAATATATACTTACCCGTACCGTAGCGGCGGTCGGTACGAACTCTGTGAGCACAAAAAGGCGAATGATGATTGATGGCGTATGGCTGAGATGCTGGAGTAGCTGGGGTGGGGGTCGGAGCGGGAAAATTCGTCTTTAAAACCTTGTGGGTTGGTAGCCCAAACAGGCGTACTACATGGTGAAATAATTAACATCTTTGGACTGGATGCCGAAATATAATTTCAAGTATTGCGTACGACTATGAAATGAAAAACAACATATTAATTGTTACTGATATCAATTTTAGGAAAACTATCCAATTATAGAACCATACCACTAATTCATTTGTTTTGTCTTCAAAATAATCTAAACAAAATCGAATCAGTCGATACACCAGGGTTTTTAGACGTCTTACGTTTTCCTATCGAATTAGCTCGACAAGCTTTATAGTTTGCACATAAATTCAGTAGGTCAAATTTGAGCAAATCAGATATATTTATACAGGGTGTCCCAGAATAAAGGGGACCCACTTATTCAACCGTTGATATTTGTGAAACGAAACGTATTCCTTTTTTGTATAGGAAATATTGGGGATTAAGAAAAAGAAGACGAAATCGATATTAATCCAGTGGCGTGAAAGTTGGGGAGGGGCGAATAGGGGTACCCACCTGCCGTATGCCCCTGTTTAGTGTTACAAACACATGATTTGCCTTGAAATATGAAACTGAATGCTGTCAAGTGATATACCAAATTTCATTAAATAATATTTCGTTTTTTTTTAAACATTATCAATTAAATATTTTGGGTGCTTCTTGATTGGAAAAGAAATATTCAGAAACAATTCAACATTACGGATAAATAAAAGTTATCAAATTTGCTAGCTACAGATGATACCCTGTATATTTTCAGATTTGAGTATTGAGGTGGGAATTTCAGGGTGTTCTGATCCAGAAATGTTCGTGCTTAAAGTATTCTTAATGTATTTTCCCCATTTTTTCGTCTCTCAACTCGTCATAGCAAGCCATGAAAAAGTAATATTTGGTTATTTTCTATAGCAGTAATTCAACATTTTAGGTACTTTATTGTTACTTAGAAAAAAAATCAAAAACAACCAAAGATGAAAACAAATTGAAAATGTTGCTAGTCTGTAAGACACCCTGTATATTTTAATGAGATCTGGGGGTATAAGCATGTTCTGAACCAGAATCTGATGTTAGTTTCGAAGTAAAAAATCTTTTAGTATATTTTTCCCAGGTTTTCACTTTTCAACTGGTCATAGCAAGCCATGAAAAAGTAAAATTTGGGTATTTCTTATATCAATTGAACATTTTCAGGCCCTTTGTGACAAAAAAAAATCGAAAGCAAACGATCATTTCGGATGAATAAAAATTAATAATGTTGCTAGTAACAGATGCCACCCTGTATATTTTAATGAATAAAGCACTTAGATCTAGGGGTTTTAGGGTGTTCTAAAACAGAATCTGGTGTTATTTTTGCGATAAAAAAATGCCTAGTATGTTTTTCCCAATTTTTCACTTTTAAGTTGGTCGTAGGTAGCCGTGGAAAATGGATACCTAACCTCAAGTTAGATATTTTTGGGTACTATATGTTATGAAAAATAACTTTTGATATCAATGTACTGTCAGGGAAATACAAGGGGGTGGCTGCTCAAAGTGGGACACACTGTATATCCAGTGATGAGGCACTCCAATATGAGCGTTCGCACAATAAATGAGAATATCACATGCTCAGCTATGTTGGTAGAACTTTAATGTCTATATTTTTTTCTTGTATATTCCATGTAATTTTGTATGGTATTGAGGTTTTTCCTTCAAATAAATAAATATGTCCAAATGAGGAATCGCACAATCAAATTATATCGGCTTGTGTGGGACAAAGAAATAACTTGAACATTTTTTTTGTGTCTTCAATATACAGTATCGGAAAGTTTTCATCGGGGGTATGCTGGTTTCATACGAGCGTAAAGAATAGCTTGCTATTATGTTGAGAGAGCAATACAATTTCTCCTCTACTTGCTCGAGAAAGGGATATCGACGTGGCTGTTAATTCGTCGGACGAGGTAGTAGGGGAGGCGTACAGTAGTGCGTCTCTCTTATTTATGTGGTCTTATCATATCATTCCGTTCCTTGTTGCTCGCATAGATTTCTCTATACCCCCGATGAAAACTTTCCGATACTGAATTTGTTTATCTATAGAAACAGCACATACCAAATATCAGCCCTCAATTCGCGATAATTAATTCGCAATAAACAATTAAAGTTATTACTGCCAGCTATTCATTTCGAAGGACACGAAACGCACGGGAATGGCCGTGACGTCACGCTGATCATCCGATCGGAAAACTTCCGTTCGCTGCCGCCACGTCTCAACCTCAACGAGCTGACCCAGCCGACCGCAAACATCCCTGAGATATTTTGCGATGTTTCGAAAATGTAGGCACACCGATATTTTATTGAGACGTAATATGTACTTTCCGAAGAGGTCTCTGAAGGATATTCAAAGTTTTGTTTTTGTTATTTCGTGACGTTTTTTTTAACGCCTATAGAAATGTTTCGGTGATGTGAACAAAATGTTATCATGTAAATGTTTCCATTTGGCATAACATAGTTCGTTCTTGAGACGTTCACCGAGAATCTAATAGAGGTTGGTAGTATTGTACTGCGAGCGCGCTTGCGCATTTGCAAATAAGGGACATGGTTCCTTATTGACTTCTTTGTTGTTGCAATAATCGAATAATTCAATATTATAACGGAGTTGATTTTTGGTGAGTACTTAAAACAGTCTTTGAATCATATAGTTTTGAATTTTCGAGATGAATATTATCTTTTTGTTGAACTTTTGTTCGTAACTCAATTTTTTTCTGAAAATTGGCCTAGAAACTTACACTTTTAGTAAACTTTTAGAACGGAAAATAATTATGACTTTTTTCATTAGTAACTAAATCCGTCATAACAGCAGATTGTCCTTTTGTTTTAGGTGATGTGGAAGAAAATCAAGTATAACAAGAATATAATTCCATAATTACATAAAAGAATGGTTCCGCCATCTGAAACAATGGACAAGTAATAACGGAAGACAATTTGATTTTGATTTTAAAATAATTTTTGTCCATAATCTTTTTTTAATTCGCCTTAAGGTTTTCATCTGCATATTTTGACTGTTAATTTGCACAATCAGTATATAGGATGAAAAAACAAGCAAAAAATGGGAGGTATAATCCCAAAACTGGCCCACCTTATGCAAAAAATTCCGTCTATAAAAACAATATTGAAAATTTGGCCAAAAAAATGTGTTTATTTTGATGAATACTCTACGAGGGAATTAATTTATATATTAAGACTCCCTTGTATAGTTTTTATCACAGGAAACACATTTTTTATGCCAAATTTTCAATATTGTTTGGTGTTGACGATTTTTTAAAAATTATTCCAGTTTTGTGATTATACCCCTCAAATGCCCTTCGTGATGTCTAAGGAACATCTCTAAAAATGTTTTATATACAGTGATTTAATGTAGACAAAAAGCTTTGAAAATGTTATTTTGTGTCTTCACGTTCTATTCATGTATAAACAGACCATCGCTGTGGAGGTTTAATGTTTCGAAAAGTCTTAATTTTAACATCTCTGAGATGTTTTTGTGCTCGCTGGGAATGACGTCATAACCGTTCCCAGCCAAGTTTGGCGCGTTACTATGTAATGATTCGAGATATACAGTTTTGAATTTCATATATTTATCAAATAAAAAGTAATGATGATTTTTTACTTGAATGGTGGTTAACAGTATAAACTTTTTGGTTGGGTGTTTTTTTTTCAAATTAAATTTTTGTGCAATAGTAGTTCTTTAAACAGTATAAACTTACGTTTGTGGGTGTTTTTTCTTTTCAAATTTAATTTTTGTGCAAGTTCCTCATTCAACCAGTGGCGGATCCAGGGGGGGGTAAAGGGGGTAATTACCCCCCAAGCCTATTCCAAAATACTCACACTGCCGTCCTAAGGCCTGAGGATGAACGCAATATGTTTCAAAATATCGTAATTTGAGTGTTTGAAATACTTTTATTCGCAATTCTTACATACCGAACCACTTTATTGGTTGTTTTATTATTTCATATGTCTATTGGAAATGTATTCATATTTTACTTTCTTAAATGAGAATATTTATATTCATTACCGCCCCCCCATACCAGTACCCTGGATCCGCCACTGCATTCAACAGCTCCCGCAAGCATTTTTGAACAGGTTGATAAATCAATATAAGTTCCAGGATCAATGCTTGTAATGCAGATGGCCATATCCAACAGATTTCTTGATTTATTTTAGCATTTATCTCTTCTATACATTCTTGAAAAGCAACATTTTTTTTGTACAACTGACATTAAAAATGACGTTTTTAATTCATTGACACATGAACTAAAAACTGACGTTTTCACAAAATCACTTTTAACACTAGTGTTAAAAGTACTTTTAACACTAGTGTTAAAAGTAAAATGACAGATGAGATGATGGATACTCAGTAATATAGATCTCTCTAATAGAAACACTTCAATCAGATATTATAATCAGAACACCTACTCAAGAGGAATCGTTTATAAAAGTTCACACATGTATTTGGTCGTTTGCGCAATTGATAATACTAATTCCTTTTGAAGTTACAAACGAAGTAGTATTTAGTCCAACTGTAGAATGTCCTTCATCACTGACAAATAATGACATTCATAAATAAAGTGCGTTGGGGTTTATTATATTTGAAGTATCTGTCAGTCAGCCTTGTAATCCAAAGATCGTGTGTTCGAATCCTTATGGATCTTATTTTTTTTTTTGTTTTTTTCTTACTAGCAGTAACTGTTGAACAAAAAATTTTGTATGATACATTTGTTAAAAGTGATTTTATTTTGCTCGTGGGGTTGCTCCACTCGCTAACGCTCGTTTCGCAATATTCCCCACTCACAAAAAATGCCACTTTTAACACTTGTATCATAAATAACTATTTTAAACAACATAATAAAAATTTGTGAAAAACTATTCAGAAGAAAAAAGCTTTTATAAGATCTTTGAATTGTAAATTTTCAACTGCACAAAAAATACATTGAAAAAATACCTAAAAGATTAGTTCAAAAGTTTCAACCCCTTCCCAAATTATCAGATGATTTAAAATATTGGTGAAGAAGGCCTTGAATAAGGTCATGTAAAAAAGTAGAGATCCCCTAAATTACATTTTTGTATATTTATTTACATTTGAGAAATTAAATTAATCACGAATTTCAAACCTAATCCATCGAAGGAACACTTGAAAAGATACAGTGTGACCCACTTAAGACCCTTATAAAGTCTACATTTTCCAACCGATTGTAAAGATTTTTTTTTTTTTTCATTAGGTAGACATTCAAAAAGTCTACTAGGACAAATTTCATGAATAAATCTACATTTCCAGGGCCTAATCTGATTTTTCAAGGTGAAAAATCTAAAAAAATTACTAGCGATTTTTTTAGTAAAATTCTAACTACACTACTGGATTCGCGACATTATGAAATGGATCATATTTAAATTACGTTGGAATGCATCAATCAATAAAAAAGTTAGAAAGGAATGAAATTTGAAAAATATGCCGCTCAATCAACTCACCAATTCAATTTCAGAACTTTTATTAAAATTCGGAATATCATTCAGGAGATCTCGATATATCACTGGCCAAAATGACATCGAAATTTGTTCATAAATGAGAAAATCACAAGAATAAAATTTGAAAAATATGTTGATGGAATTTCAGGAAAATGTAATTTTATCTCATTATTTTTTATTTATCAACAGATTTCAATGAAATTACGGTAAGGAATATTTCAAGTCTCCCTGAATCCAGTGGTCTAGTCTGAAAGTTTTGAAATTGAATTGGTGGGTTAATTAAACGGTATATTTTTCAAATGTCATTCCCTTTCAAATTTTTTATTGATTGACGCATTCCAACGTAATTTACATAAAAACCGTTTGAAAATGCCGCAAATCCAGTTGTGTAGTTAGAATTTTTCTAAAAAAAATCGCTAGTAATTTTTTTAGATTTTTTTTCTTGATAAATTAGATTAGTTGGCCCTGGAAATGGATATTTATTCACCCTAGTGGACTATTTGAATACCTAACTAATGAAAAAAATAAAATAAAATAAAATCATTCCAATCGGTTGGAAAATGTAGTTTTTATAAGAGTGCTCCGGTCTTAAGTGGGTCACACTGTATGATTCTAAAAATGAGTTCAAATGTTACATCCCTGTTCTTTTTTGACAAAGAATCGCCCCTCAAAGATTTCAATTCAATTAAAAAAATACCTGGTAACAAATGAGGTCAGATTTATACCTTGGATGAATTATACCGTACGGTGAATCGTTCTAAGAACAGGGAATTCCTACGTATTGCAAAGAACTTTCACAATTTCACTTTAGAAATATTCATTTCAACTCACAGTAATTTACAGTAATACAGTAATTTACAGTAATACAGCAATTTATGTACCACAATAACTGGGCTATTATAATATAATTTCAATCGACTCTTTCAATACTTCTCCCAGGCGGCGAATGTCACGCTTTTTATAGCTGCAAATTATTGTTCGTCCCTTCGTTTCGAGATACTTCCACTTGTTTCTCGGGATTCGAGTCGCGGCTAGAAGTCAACCGGCCGTCCAATTAATTCATAGCGAACGAAATGTGTTTACCGTGGCGTTCTTGAACAGTGATGTCAGCTTGTTTATGTATTCTGGTTGATTCATCTGTTTCTTCGGATACGCTACAATGCACCCTTCTTAAAGACATTTCGTTTCCATCATGCTTCTAATGACTCTTCAATCCAGCCCATCAAGCCCACAGGTCAATTTCAGGATTACCAGGTCCATGAGATTTTGTATCTCTCAATCTGGTTCTCAATTCCCAGACATCTTCATAGGACGGTTTATCTCGAGATTGCTTCTTGGTTACCAGGTAGAAGATGTTACTCTGGCCCTTCTTTAACTGTAACACTCCTCCAAATTCTGGGTTCTGTTTTCGCAGTTCCTGGAGTTGACAAAACTTCTTCGAGAACACCACAGCTATGTCTCTGGACATTCGGAAGTCTTCTGCCACGCAGTGCGCTAGAGCGTAGTCAGTAGGTGCCTGGAAATAGTCTTGTGACCCCTCTCGAGTTACCCTATGTGAAACTTTCTGCCCATTTGAGTATAATGCCATGAACTGGTGGAAGGTCATCTCACCCTTTGGTTGTCTGAGGGTACGAACTCGATCGTGATTTCCGACATAAGAAACAAACCTATTGAAATGGACGACTCGTTTTCCTCGTAGTGGCTTTTGGATCTGGTAGACGAGGTCATTTATTATTTTTATGATCTCATATGGACCTTCCCACGAACTCTGCAATTTCGGTGAGAAGTCAGGGCGACGCTTGGGGTTGTACAGCCAGATTGGGTCGACGGTCTTGATTGTTCTAGCTTCTGCGTTGATGTCGTAGGCCCTTTTCATGCGGTTGCTGGCACTCTCGATATTCAGACTCGCTCGTGGAGGTCGTCCATTCTCTGCCGGAGTTCGCTGCTCCAATGGGACACCGAATCGGCATATCCACTCCTTGACCAAGACATCTGCAACGGTAATGGCTTCCTGATTGGGTAGGGCGTAGGCTACTGCCCATTTGCTGAAATAGTCCATTGCCACAAGGATATATTTGTTTCCATGATCAGATTCGGGAAACGGGTCAGCGTTATATATTGCAATCCTTTCGAATAGGCTGCCTACGTTATACTGACACAACGAAGCCTTAGGTCGAGTTCGAGGTCCATTGCTGGCAGCGCATACGGCACACTTCCTGCACCAGTCATTAACGTCAGCGTGACAGTTAGCCCAAAATAACCTATGTGTCAGTTTCTGCAGTCTGCGCCACTCCCAGATGTCCTCCGGTGATTCTGTCATGCACTTCCTGTCTCCGGGACTTGGGTACCATTGTCTTTCAAGACCACATTTTCCAACGTAGGCCCAATATTAGGCCCAGTATGATTTAATCGTTGGAGAAAAGCGTGCGACTTCCTGCCATGATGGTCTTTGGTTGCCCTCTTTTCAGCCGATGACTGGACGAGGGTCTTTCTCTTGGTCTTTTTGGATTTTGTCATCTTTCCAGTCATCGCCTCCCACCGTGGTCCTACGAACGGTTGCTTCCTTCTCGGCTCGACGACAGTGTGAGTAGTCGTCTGGACATGGTCTCCGTAATACTGCATCGGCATTCTCGTGACTGCTCTCTGCTCGATGTCGAAATCAAATTCTTGAAGTTGCTCGATCCAGCGCGCTCCCTGTCCTTCGGGGTTTTTAAAGTGTAAAAGCCATTTGAAGGCTGCATGGTCAGTCCTCACCAGGAATTTACTTCCGTAAACGTATTTATGAAAATGTTCTACCCCTTTTACTACAGCCAGATTACGTTACTGGCGTCAGTGTCCAAAATGAATTTTCCAATGGATAAGGGATAGATCAGGATCTTGGCGAGACCACTGGTACTGAGTCTGTCCTTCGGTCAGTCTGTTTAGTGGTTTGGCGATGTTGGCAAACTCAAGCACGTATCGACAGTAGGTAGGTGCACAGACCAAGAAAACTCCAAAGCTGGTGAACGTTTTTTGGAATAGGGCAGTCTCTGACAGCTATGATTTTCTGGTCGTCCACTGCTACACCTTTTCCAGAGACAATGTGGCCAAGATAATGAACTGCCTTCTGGAACAGATGGCATTTCTCAGGGCTGAGTTACTCAGGCGCAGGAATACCTCCTCTAAATTTCTCACATGATCTTCGAACAACAACGATGATGTCGTCGAGGTATACCAGGCACGTTTTCCATGAGAGTTCTTTCAACACAGTCTCCATCAATCTCTCAAAGGTGGCCGGAGTGTTACAAAGGCCGAATGGCATAACTGTGAACTGCCACAATCCTGAGCCGATAGTGAAGGCTGTTTTCTCTCTATCTTTTGGGGCCAGTTCTACCTGCCAGTATCTGCTCTTCAAATCTAGAGTTGAGAAAACTGTTGAGCCAGCCAAGGTGTCAGAGTATCGTCTATTCTTGGAAGAGGTAACCGTCCTTCTTCGTCACGTTGTTGAGTTGACGATAGTCTTCTTTACCAATACAATTGGAGATGACCAGGGGCTGTCGAACGGTTCAATTATTCCTTCTTTGGGAGTCTTCTGGTTGATCGACGGAGGAAATAGACGAGCAGTGCCCCAAAACAGTTCCCCTATTCAAGGCCACTGGGGAATAATTGACATTCATTATCCGTACTAGCACACATTTATTAACACGCAGCAAGGTCTTACCTAGTTCGATTGCTTGTCCAATATTCTCATCGTGAAGCTCGACCTCGAACATCACCATGCTCCCACGGCTCGCTCCACCATCCATGCCAGCCTCCAGAATGGTTTCAGCCCTCTCAGGAACGCTTACATCTTCAGCCATCAGGACACGAATCATTTCTTCACTTTTTCCATGAAGTACCTGCTCTTCTCCGTTCACACGCAGGACGCCATCTTTGCAATTCAGCTCGAACCCTTTTGAATTCAATTTTACCACAATTCCAGCAACTTATTTGTCTTTTCTCAGGCAACACTTCCTTAATCACCTTCCCTTATGGCAGCTTCAAGAGTGGAAGGCTCCTGTGGTTCTTCTTCCATTATCCAGACCCTACTTTATTGGCTCTTGCAAGATTGATTTGCAGCTTCAAATTTCATTCCGGTGTGACTGGATATGCAAGACGAACCAAGCGTTCAAACTGGTGGTATAGGTAGTGTCAATTTGATTTTTCAACTTACTAATTGTTTCATTCATTTTGCTGATTTCTGGAGTCCGCCTTCAATTTCATCACTAATTGTTTCCGTCAATTTTCCCATTTCCTCTTCATTTTATCTTTGATTTCTTCTTCGATTTTATCTCCATCTCTGTCTCGGCGGTCCCTATTCTTCCTTCCAATCGAATCGCCATACCAGAAAATTCTTTTTTAAAACCTGTATTTTTCAGGAATTTGTCTTCCAGAATCTTTGAATTTTCTAGAATTTCTTCTCTCCATTTCTTCTAATTTTCTAGAAACTTTCGATCCAGATTCTTCGAACTTTCCTAAAATTCTTCTTTAAGACTATTCGAGTTGTCCAGAAACTCTTCTCTTAAATTCTTCGAACTTTCTTGAAATTCTTCCTTCAGAATATTCGAATTTTCGAGAAGTTCTTCTTGAAGTTCTTCCTTCAAACTGTTCGAATTTTCTAGCAGCTTTTCTTCCAGATTATTCGAGTTTTCTTGAAGTTCTTCCTTCAAACTATTAGAATTTTGTTGCATTTTGTCTTTCAATGATTTGGTATTTACGTCGAGTCCACTCAATATGGCACTCGTATCATTTCCAGAAAATTCGAATAAGAAGGTTTCAGAGTCCTCTCCTTCAGCAATCAATCCATCTTAAAGTATCTTCTTGATACAGCCTTCTTACCAGTGGTTTGAAGTACTCTCTCCTTCAATTCATTTTCAAGTTCCGCCACTTTTGAGTCAACCAAACGCACTCTCCTCGAAAGCATTTTTTCTTTTTTTTTTGCACAAAAGTTTTTCGATTTATTGAATTTTCTACGCGAACGTTAGTTTCACGGGCCACCAATCTATTATTATTATTCCCACAACTATCCACTTCACGAAAAATGTTGATCAGTCACTGTCTATTTTTTGCGAAAACAAAACTCGAACAACACAACGAAATACACAACTGTCTACTTACACGAACACTGTATTTTATTTTTAAAATCCCACTTCAGACACCAAATATAAAGAACTTTCACAATTTCACTTTAAAAATATTGATTTCAACACTAAGAATACAGTAATTTATGTACCACAATAACTGGGCTATAATATAATTCCAATCGGCTCTTCCAATACTTCCTCCACGCGGCAAATGTCACGCTTTTTATAGCTAGAAATTGTCCGTCCCGTCGTTTCGGGATACTTCCACTTGTTTCTCGGGATTTGAGTCGCGATTAGAAGTCAACCGACCGTCCGATGAATTCATACCCGCACGAAATGTGTTTACCGTGGTGTTCTTGAGCGGTTATGTCAGCTTGTTTATGTATTCTGGTTCATTCATCTGTTGCGCAGCGAAGCCGAATTAATTATCGTTGTTGTCAGTACGCTAGTATGACCCTTTTTCCTCGTGTATTTAAATACATAGCATTTCCCTATTTCATGAAATTGCTTCACCTTACGGTAGAATAAATGCGAGATATAGTGACATATAGTTCAGAGGAAAATAAATTGAGTAATGTGGAAAATGTTCAAATAAAATACCTACATGTATGTCATATTTTATCATTTCATGGTGTTTAGCAGACATTAATTACATAGCAAGTGACTACAAAGGTTTGTTATATATGACTTAATGGTACTTAATGGTATTTGTAATTCCTGTGACGACCTGAAAAATAAAAATGATATTAACAATTCCACCTCCAGTGTCATCTTGCAGAAACTTACTCAATTTTTGGTAATTGATCATATAGAAAAAGGCCATGGATCCAAATACTACATGAAAAAATGGGGCAATTCCCCCTCTCTTGGGCTGAACATATTTGTGTTGCCATCTCCAAAATGCTAAAAACAGGTCATATTTAATATTTTTACTATTCATAGGTCGACCGTAATCCATATGAAATGCAACAAAAAATGTATTGTTAGGAAAAAATAGTATTAAAAAAAATTCAATGTAATTTATAAGGTTTGGTTATTAATATTTATTACTAACCACGACTCACAGCGCCAGTTATGGCACTTGGCGTTTTATTACGACGTGCTAACCAAGCTCCAATTTCTCCAACTTTCACCTGTCCAAAGGGAGTATCAGCTTGAAAAAGAAAGATTTTTTAGAAATAAACGATGGTAAAATAATCAAGAAGAAAATACTGTTGTGGGATCAGTGTACACTAGAATTCTATTATCGAAGAAAATACTGTTGTAGGATCAGTGTAGGACAGAATGAGTTAGTTGACATTATCGTTTGATTCATGGGAGAGACAGACAAAACTGTCAACAATAGAATTCTATGGTACGCATGGTATCCTACCCCTGGACTTAAAAAAAATAGTTTAAAATAAGTTAAAGATTTTAAACACAAATTAAGGATGAGTTCTTTCTGAAAAATTTGTGAAATATTGGATAAAATAAGTTAAAGAAAACAACAACATTTTGATGAAAACTGAACTTCTGATAGAACAATTCATGTATTATAATCGAATTCATATGGAAGGGTCAGTATTGCAAGATAGGACAATAGTGTTGATGAAGCTCGCATACATAAAAAACTGGCATTGATTCAACATAAATAAGGCCCATACTTTAATTACGTTAAGATAAATAACCACAACCGTATAGCATACTACCTGCGTAAGGGCCTGATTTTTATGTTGAATAAAAATAATCTTTATTCAAACAGGCAAACCTAATACACACATTCTGTTACAATTACAGAAAAAATAATCATAAAATCAACATTTTTTTCTATTAAACTAATTTTCAATAAAATAAACTGTTGGAATACCCGTTGCTCGAAGTTTTTTTTGTTGAAAATGCATTATTCTACTGCTGCGGAGTAAGCTCTATATGGTGAAATAATTTGTGACCCAAAAACTACTCAACCCTCCGAAAAAGAAAAAATACGAAACAGTTGGAATACCCGTTGCTCGGAGTTTTTTTTTTTTCGAAAATGCATTATTCTACAGCTGCTGATACGCTCTATAGAGTGAAATGATTTGTGACCCAAAAACTACTCCTCAACAACCCTCCGAAAAAGAAAAAATACGAAACAGTTGGAATACCCGTTGCTCGGAGTTTTTTTTTTCGAAAATGCATTATTCTACAGCTGCTGAATACGCTCTATAGAGTGAAATGATTTGTGACCCAAAAACTACTCCTCAACAACGCTCCGAAAAAGAAAAAATACGAAACAGTTGGAATACCCGTTGCTCGGAGTTTTTTTTTTTTTCGAAAATGCATTATTCTACAGCTGCTGAATACGCTCTATAGAGTGAAATAATTTGTGACCCAAAAACTACTCCTCAACAACCCTCCGAAAAAGAAAAAATACGAAACAGTTGGAATATCCGTTGCTCGGAGTTTTTTTTTTCGAAAATGCATTATTCTACAGCTGCTGAATACGCTCTATAGAGTGAAATGATTTGTGACCCAAAAACTACTCCTCAACAACCCTCCGAAAAAGAAAAAATACGAAACAGTTGGAATACCCGTTGCTCGGAGTTTTTTTTTTCGAAAATGCATTATTCTACAGCTGCTGAATACGCTCTATAGAGTGAAATGATTTGTGACCCAAAAACTACTCCTCAACAACCCTCCGAAAAAGAAAAAATACGAAACAGTTGGAATGCCCGTTGCTCGGAGTTTTTTTTTTTCGAAAATGCATTATTCTACAGCTGCTGAATACGCTCTATAGAGTGAAATAATTTGTGATCCAAAAACTACTCCTCAACAACCCTCCGAAAAAGAAAAAATACGAAACAGTTGGAATATCCGTTGCTCGGAGTTTTTTTTTTTTTTCGAAAATGCATTATTCTACAGCTGCTGAATACGCTCTATAGAGTGAAATAATTTGTGACCCAAAAACTACCCCTCAACAACCCCCCGAGAAAGAAACATCTTGAAATAGTTTAAATACCCGTTACTCTGAGTTTTTTTTCGAAAATGCATTATTCTACAGCTGCTACGCTCTATAGGGTGAAATGATTTGTGACCTAAACACTACCCCCAACAACTCTCTGAAAAAGAAAAATCTTGAAACTGTTGAAATACCCGTTGCTCGGGTTTTTTTTGACGGAAATGAATTATTCTTCACCTGCTGAATAAGCTCTATAGGGTGGAATAATATCTTGAAACTGTTTAAATACCCGTTGCTCGGAGTTTTTCTTCGAAAATGCATTATTCTACAGCTGCTGAATACGCTCTATAGGGTGAAATAATTTGTGACCCAAACACTACCCCTCAACAACCCTCTGAAGAAGAAAAATCTTGAAACTGTTGAAATACCCGTTGCACGTTTTTTTACGGAAATGAATTATTCTATACCTGCTGAATAAGCTCTATAGGGTGGAATAATTTATGACCCAAACACTACCCCTAAGCAACCCTCTGAAGAAGAAAAATCTTGAAGTTGCTGAAATATCCGTTGCTCGGAGTTTTTTTCTCGAAAATGCATTATTCTACAGCTGCTGAATACGATCTATAGGGTGAAATAATTTTGACCCAAAAATGTTTTTGATAAAATCCTCTGCTTCATCCCAAACTTGAATTGCAAACACCAGAATAGAATTTTTCACGACCCTATACGAGGGAGATTAAAAAACATATTCTTCAGAATCGAATTTTGATTCAGAAATTCAAGTTATAGCCACCTACATCAATTTAATTTTTCAACTTTCTTTCCTATTTTCTTCTCACCGCCCTTGACGGATGGTATATTGTTAAATTAGGTGATATCACTCTGGTTATGTTCTCTCCTTTTTTTCTTCAATACGAAAATCACTTTAATTGAAATATGTGGCGGAATTTCACAAAATCTTGCTGCAAATAGTAATTGAAACCGAATTGCCACCAAGGTATGATAAAATGGAAATTAATTTTTTTTGCACACTAACATTTTTTTATTCAAATATGCTCCATTATTTAATTAATTTTCATTCTGGCATCATATCTTGGAGATAATTTAGTTTCATTTACTATTTGCAGCAAGATTTTGCGAAATTCCGTCACATATTTCAATAAATGTCCGATGGGAAGGAGAAAAAAAATGCGTAGTTTAGCCAAAGGCTACTCTTACACTAAACCTAAGATGTACATTTTAAAATAAAAATATAAAGAATGACGTTTCATGTTATAATGATTTCTAGAAATTGGCATATGAATACTATCGACTAGGCATTTGAATTCATGTTAGTATTGAAAAAGTGTTTTTTAAGAATAGTTTTGATTTTGGTTTTTGAACATTGCATGTAATTGTATAACAGTGAGTTGAAAAATTTGATAGGCAAGTGAACGATCTCTAAAACAATGGGGTATAATGGCGAGGCACATGTAGTTTGTTTTTAGATCTCACATCAAGAGAATGTATCATGGACCTTGGAATCAATTTCTTGTTGTTGTATAAAGTAATTCGGGATTTTAATACTTTGTATATGAAGTTGCATGAATTAAAGCTGATACGATTATTCATTGTTAACCAATTCAATTCAATGATTTTGTTGGAGACATGATCGAATTTTCTCAGAGAATAAATCTACAACAGAAGTTCTGTACTTTCTGTCTCCGATTTTGATTAAATTTACTCAATACCGTACACAATATCACCATAGTTGAACCGTGATAAGACCAACGACTCTGTAAGATGTTTTCTGATTGATTGACTGAATCATTGTCTATTTGAATAAATCAGTTTGAGAGTACTGAACGTTTTTTTTTTTCGATTCATTCAAATGCAGGTCAAATTTAAGTTCAGGATAAAAAATAATACCAATTGTATATTCCACCAGTTTCAAGATTTTTCTTTTTCAGAATGTTGTTGAGGAGTAGTGTTTGGGTCACAAATTATTTCAACCTATGGAACGTATTCAGCAGCTGTAGAATAATGAATTTCCGAAAAAAAACTTCGAGCAACGAGTATTTCAACAGTTTCACGATATTTCTTCTTCAGATGGTTGTAGAGTGGTAGTATTTGAGTCACAAATTATTTCAACCTAAGGAATGTATTCAGCAGCTGTAGGATAATCCATTTCCGAAAAAAAACTTTGAGCAACGGGTATTTCAACAGTTTCAAGATTTTTCTTCTTCAGATGCTTGTTGAAGGGTAGTGTTTGGGTCACAAATTATTCCACCCTATAGAGTTTATTCAGCAGGTAAATAATAATTAATTTCTGTCAAAAAAAGCTCTACCCGAGCAATGGGTATTTCAACAGTTTCAAGATTTTTCTCCTTAAGAGGGTTGTTGAGGGGTAGTGTCTGGGTCACAAATCATTTCATCCTATGGAACGTATTCAGCAGCTGTAGAATAATGCATTTCCGTCAAAAAACTTTGAGCAACGATTATTTCAACTGTTTCAAGATTTTTCTTTTTCAGAGGGTTGTTGAGGGGTAGTGTTCAGGTCACAAATTATTCCACCCTATAAAGCGAGCAGGTGCAGAATAATATTTAAGCGAAAAATAATAATAATAATAATAAAATAAAATAAAAAAACCGTCGCTGCTATCACACCCGTTTGGACTACTTTATTTTATTTTTAACAGAAAAAACTTATGAAGATTTAAGTAAGTATTTATCAAGTAAGCAAGTCTGATATACAAAAAAAAAATCAAATGTATAAATATTTAACAACATTATTAAACTATTTAAATATACGACCGTATCAAAGTGTACATATATACGAAAAAAATATAAATACACATCACAAGATTACACAAATAGAAAAATATGAATACTAGATTATGATGAGATATCACTAATATACTTCTTTAATTGTGATATAATTGTTTTACTGAAATAGATAATTTTACAAATTGTGGAAGTTTATTAAATTCGTTTAAACCTTTATGGAACATGCTATTCATTCCAAATTTAGTGTTAGTTTTATTGATGTAAAAATTGTCATTTCTTCTCATATTGTAATTATGGACTTCATTATTTCTTAATAAGAACTTTTGAAAGTAATAGGGCAGCAATGCTTTATGCAGCTTAAATATAAAGATCATAGTCATACATAATATACGTTCTTCAACTGAAAACCAGTGTAGACACTCTACTATCAATTTCATTGCTGTGTAATGGCTACATCCCAATATTAATATCATACCCCGATTTTAAACTTTTGTAATTGTGCTATTTTATTTTTACCAAGTAGAAAAAGAAATGTTGAACAGTAATCAAAATGAGGTTGTATTAGACTTTTAAAAAGAGTCAACCTGACATACATATACTTTTTTATACATACGAAAAAAAATAAATAAAAGTGTTTTAGATATTATTTTACAAAAAAATCAGCATGACTAGTTTTAATTTTTTATCAAATAAACCCCAAATATTTTATTTCAGTTACATTTTCAATGGTAACATTATTAATATTTATAACCGCATTTGCCCAAACAATTTGATCATAGTTTTGGTTGGTTTCCGGGTTTTGCCGTGGTCTTTTTTGGCAAATCATGTATTCTCAAACCGCTAAAGCCAATTAACGCTGAACATTTTAGGCCATTAAATATACTACCTACTCTTGAAAAAGTGTTAACCAATTAACTCAGTACTTTAATACCAATGCATTGTTTCTAGGCAGCCAATCAGATTTTAGAGCAAGACACTCGTGTGAAACATCTACAATTTTTAATAACAGAATAGAAAAATATAATTGATGGAAATCAGTATATTGTTGCGACATTTCTCGACCTTAAAAGGGCATTTGAAACAATGGACAGAACTATTCTACTTGAAAAATTAAAGCATTATGGGATATCAGGGATTGTTTTTGATTGGATTCAAAGATACTTATTCAACAGAAGACAAAAAACTAATTCTTGACATGATTTTTTGGGTTTATGACCTTCCACAATCTGAAAATGATTTTTTTTTTTTAATCCAAAGAAATCTGTACAAGTGTAGAAGGGCAAATTAATTAATTTGCCCGATAAGTTACTGCGTTCACAAGACTGCTGTCTTGAAAGAAATTAATTTTTGTCAGTAACGTACCCTACACTGAATTTGCCTATCTGAAAAAATGAGATCGAATTAACAAAGAATACTTCTCTTTTTTTTGAAAACTGTTGACGTTTCGGAGGCTGTATCTGCCTCCGTTATCAAAACTTCTTAGAAAGACGCTGAGGAAACTGAATTTGAATTGCGATTTTGGTAATAAGACCTTTCTTTGACAGAGTCAAATGAAATCTGTCATACATTCTTTTGATTGACATTTGGTATCTTGATACATAGGGTGTTCGGTATCAATCAATCACCATTCTATTAGTTCTTATTTCATCTCTGAGGAGCGGTAACCAGGTGCGGTCCAATTCGATGGAATTGGTTGAGAAGCAGTTGTTCGATAAAAGAATGCACGCAGTTTCCTTCAACTTTCTTTTTTCTTGATTTGATTCTCTCAATAAAATTTTGGTATTATTCCATTCCGTCATATGATCGCCATCAGATGTTAGAATATGTTCGGATATTTTCGAACCCGTTATTTTTCGATTTCTGATGTAACTTTTATGTTCTTTCTGGCGCACAATCAATGGTCTTGATGTTTCACCTATATAACTCTTACCACTTTTACCATTTTTTGAATGTTCAAAAAATTGTGTTTACAACATACCTTGTTCGTGTGGTAAGAGTTATATAGGTGAAACATCAAGACCATTGATTGTGCGCCAGGAAGAACATAAAAGTTACATCAGAAATAAAAAAATAACGGGTTCGAAAATATCCGAACATATTCTAACATCTGATGGCTATCATATGATGGAATGGAATAATACCAAAATTTTATTGAGAGAATCAAATCAAGAAAAAAGAAAGTTGAAGGAAACTGCGTGCATTCTTTTATCGAACAACTGCTACTCAACCAATTCCATCGAAATGGACCGCACCTGGTTACCCCTCCTCAGAGATGAAATAAGAACTAATAGAATGGTGATTGATTGATACCGAACACCCTATGAATCAAGATACCAAATGTCAATCAAAAGAATGTATGACAGATTTCATTTGACTCTGTCAAAGAAAGGTCTTATTACCAAAATCGCAATTCAAATTCAGAGGCAGATACAGCCTCCGAAACGTCAACAGTTTTCAAAAAAAGAGAAGTATTCTTTGTTAATTCGATCTCATTTTTTCAGATAGGCAAATTCAGTGTAGGGTACGTTACTGACAAAAATTAATTTCTTTCAAGACAGCAGTCTTGTGAACGCAGTAACTTATCGGGCAAATTAATTAATTTGCCCTTCTACACTTGTACAGATTTCTTTGGATTAAAAAATTTTTTTCATTTTCAGATTGTGGAAGGTCATAAACCCAAAAAATCATGTCAAGAACTGGATTTCCTCCACAAAATCAAACTTTCAATCAATACAAAAAACTAAGTTTGGAAAAGAATTATCAGAGAAACTTATAATTGAGAGTGGCATACCCCAGGGTAGTGTGGTAGGTCCATTGCTTTTTATTATTTATTTAAGTGATATTAACCACATTTCTGGATCACACTGTATAAATCTTTTTGCAGATAATACATTGATTTATTGTATACATGAAAAGTTGGATCATGCAATTATTGAAATGAATAGCTGCCACAGTTGACACGTTTGGACCAAAAAAAAAGACCACGGCAAAACCCGGAAACGGCGGAAACCAACCAGAACATTGACTATAATTTGATCATACTCATAAGATGATGTCAAAATCATAATTTTTGTCTTACTGACATTTAGTTTAAGTTTATTATTAAATAAATATATTTCAATGCTATTTGAGGATCTATTCATTTCAATAGTTGCATGATCCAACGTTTAATGTATACAATAAACCAACGTATCGTCTGCAAAAAGATTTATACAGTGTGATTCAGTTAATATCATTTAAATAAATAATAAAAAGCAATGTACCTAACACACTACCCTGGGGTATGTCACTCACAATTATAAGTTTCTCTGATAATTCTTTTCCAAACTTAGTTTTTTGTCTTCTGTTGAATTAGTAACTTTGAATCCAATCAAAAACAATCCCTGATATTCCATAATACTTTAATTTTTCAAGTAGAATAGTTCTGTCAATTGTTTCAAATGCCCCTTTAGCGGTTTGAGAATACATGATTTGGCAGTTCCCCATATTGAAATTAAATATTGTAATTTTGAGTAAATTAATGAAAAATATTTGCATTTTCCATACCTCGAAGGAACTTGATTTCGGATTCTATAGAGAACCCCATTAACTGGAGATACCCTCTTTCTCAATATTTCAATATGTGTGTACCATGATAAATATTGATCAATATATAAAACCTTAAAATTTTATTTCATTAGAGTATTTGATCAAAAAATGTTTGAATTGTGTGGGAGTTTTATAAAAATCAGATAAAGGTCTTTTAGAAATATAAATATATGAGGAAAGACAGCCAAGGAGATAATATATCCATATCGTTCAACATTTTTCAATTAAATTCCTCCACATTATTTCCTGAATAAACAAGTGTCGTGTCGTTAGCAAATAAATAACCTTTCCTTTAAGGTTGCGGTACTGGATGGAATTTATGTATTTAAAAAAAATAACTGGACCCAGTATTGATCCTTGTGGCACGTCACATAGTACAGTTTTACTGGAGCCCTTTCTTCTCCCATATACACAAAATGCGTTCTATTACTTAGTCCGATAATTTTTGAAACCATGTGTATATGTCCCCTTATGTATATATTGTGTGTTGTCTAGATGCCAATCTCGTCTAGTGCTAGCTTGGAGTGCACGCCGGCCACCCGAGTTGGTGCTGTAGGTTTTCCGAGTTTTCCCACAGCTGAAAAGTGAATACGCCACCATAAATCAGTAAGTCGCCCCGGAGCGCCACGGCAGATAATAATAATAGCCGTCCTCTACCCGCACAGGCTATGCCTTTGGGTACACTCTACGAGTGTTTATGAGGGAGTATTATTATTATATTATTATTATTATCCCTAAATTATATAAAATGTCTAATGGTATATTATGATCAACAGTATCGAATGCCTTTCTCAAATCAAGTAAAATGATACCAGTTTTATTGGAATCCAATTCCATTTGGAATTGAGTAACTGCATCTACTGCCCCTGATTCAGTTTCACAAGACCTGTAGATATCTGTAGAGATAATCAATAGATTTTAAATAGTCACATAATCTTACATCCATAATTTTTTCAAGAATTTTGGAAAATATGGGTAAAACAGAGATGGACCGATAGTTTTTCAATTCATTTTTTACCGCGTTTAAAAACCAGTGTAACTTTGGCAATTTTAATCTGGATTGATTCCTGTATAAAGAGGTTAATTCTGATTTACAAGTTTGACATTGATGTTATCAAAACAAGTCCAAACAATCAATCACATCTATAATTTTTTCTTCATCAACAGGAACATTGAAGTTGAATTGGATTTTCCATAACTTTTTATTGGTGTCCTTGGAATGAGAGCAGCTAAATTTGGTCAGACTTGTATGAAGTAGTCCTTGAAGTCATTGAACATTTCACTCTGAATTTTAATTCTCTTTTCACCTACGTCATTGTTTAATTTTTTGTACATTTTTGTTATGAATTAAAGAGTTTATGACATTCCATGTAGTTGGGATGTTGGGTTTAAAATTAATACTTCTGGCACTAGGTTGAATGATACCTCTCATATCAAACATCATTAATAATACAATTACTGAAACTACAGTTAGCACGGCCCTTTAACAAGAATAGTAAGGAATGCTAATGATGTAGATTTGAACTACTTTGGCATACCCTTTTCTACTTTCAGGCGTGACCTAAAAAATAAACACTTGGCTCAATAATACTGGTTGAATGTATGTGATTTTATACTTATTTTATTAAAAGTATAATATTTATTTTTGTATCTAGTGCGCAAAATGCTACTTTGGTGATTGAGAACTGATTTTTTAACAAGGCGCATCCGAGTTGCACGAGATGAAAACAATTTTTTTTTCTACAAACGTCAAAAAAAATAGGTAGTATAAAATTTTGTCTCAATTTGAATAGTGTTAAAAAGCCTTATTTAATTATTGTTGAACATTCAGAAATAAAAGATTTCTTGGATTTTCGCTTGATTGAGGACCATAAAGTTGGAAATAAATGATTTTTCGAATATTTGCTTGATTGAGGAGGATATGTTAGAATATGAAAATCCCATATTGTTTACATGCAGTGTGCGAAATAGGTATTTCGCACATTACTTCGCGTACGGTGTCATGGTAACAAAGGAAAATGAATAAAAAGTGTCACTTCACATATTGTCTTCAATGTGCAAACCTTGTCAATTTTTGACATTTGTAGAAAAATGTTTTTTATGTAGTGAATGTTTATTTTATATATATGACCACAATTTTAAAAAAATGTGTACATGATTTTTGTGTAGTGAATGTATATTTTGTAGGTGTTTTATATAAGACCACAATTTTAATTTATTAATTTATACAATGCTGTTATGGACTTTTCGGTAAATAAATAAATGTAAAATGTTTTTGGAGACGAATTGGCAAATTCTGATTTAAAGAACTTTTCTTTTGTTTGCCTGGTAGTTTTTTTGGTTAGCTTATTATAATAATTATATATCTCTTGATTTCCTGGATATTTTGTTTTTGAAATTAAATTTGTCTTGTACTTTCAATAATTTTGCAATATTTTCTTTAAACCAACCTTTAGAATTTTTTTGAGTCGAATAATTTTTCCATAAGTACATTTTCTGAATATATCTAGCAATTTGTCATAAATTTCATTTGGATCTTCATGTCTGTCTATGCTTTCATTTAGAATGTTCAATTCACTTTTCAGTTTATCGATATCTGTTTTTTCAATTTCTTGGTTTTTGTTTTAATTTCTAATCAGTGATACCAGTTATTATAAGTTTGTGATCACTAAGTCTGCTGTTGATGATGGACATTTCAGAACTCAAATTAGAGTTGGTTACCATGTGGTCTATCAATGATAATTTATCATTCACTTCTCTTGTAGCTATTAGATATTCTGTCATTACCTAGTTTGAAGTTGTAAGAATTATACATGTCACTCAATAATTTACTAGTATTTATCATTATATCAATGTTCATATCACCAAAAAAGAAGCAGTCCATGTTCAAATTTTGAAGCTCCATATCCATAGTCACATTATTTCATAGTGACAATGTTGTTTTTGAATATTCTACAGGTATACAATCTAATTTTAATTAGAGTGTCAACAACGGATATTCGTTCATTTCAATTTATATCAGGCAGAAAAATTAAAACAAAAATGTGGATTGCACTTCCAGTGCTTAATTTAGAAACCGATTGTTCACACTACAAATTCAGCCTCTTGGACTGGGGCGTTCATCATTTTTAATTATCATATATTTCTGTCTAATATGTCACATAATTGTTCTCCTTATATTTAGTTACAGACTCTACCCTTCACCCATTATTTATTCCATTGTTATATAATTAAACAGTGACTGGGTAATTGCACAAGTGGATAATACAGTTGGGACAGTAATCCTTATATAATTCTGCCTAAAATCAATTCAACCAAAAACATTAAGACAATTTCAGATACAGCAGTTCAAAGATTGCTTGGAATCATCAGAGGTCTCAATTTATCCCTTCCCGGATCTACCTTGTTCACACAAACTCTAAATATGAGCTTCTGAGAGATTTCTGTAAAAACCTGGGAGATTCGTAAAAAAATTAATTTCACAAAATAATTGTACTTAAATCTTAATCATAAATTGGTTATCTGGGAGGACGAATTATTTCATCGAACAAATTAAGATAATTCTGGTTGGACGATCTTATTACATAATGGTGGTAATGGTAAAAACTGCAATTGTAAAATGCTTACGTTTTCCATAAAAACGGGCCGGATCATAAGGCCCATGTACTTTGGGATTATATTCCACAGGATAATCACCGAAAGCCATTTTCGATGGCAACAACTTGAATAATCAGAAATCAGAATAATTCTGAATGTTCTACCTTCTACCAGTCTTCTACTCAGTGTTGCCAGGAATTTTTACGAAAGACGAAAGTACCAACCTACGAGAACAAAATGTATCACATTATATTTATTCGTTTGCATATTAGGTTTATTCGTTTGCATGGAGGTGTAGTGTAGTGTAATTTACACCACATTTTGAATCGAGTGTATCTGAGTGCATTCAAACAAAGGAATGTGTCAAATTAATTTGCAAACGAATGCTAAAATCGAGTGTAAATTACACCAGGTGTAGGAAACTGCTACACTTCGATGCAATCGAATAAACCTTGTGCAGTGTAGTGTAATTTACGCCATATTTTGAAAGGATTGTAACTGAGTGTAGTTCAAACAAGGGAATGTGTCAAATTAATTTTCAAACGAATACTAATATCGAGTGTAAATTACACCAGGTGTGGGAAAGTGCTAGACCTCGATGCAAACGAATAAACCAATTGTACTTAGCGAATCTGCGCATGCGCACCAACTTTTGTTTTCTAATTTTATAGAATCATGAACATAGAACATGATCACTATGAGGCTTGAGCGCCTGCGCATTGGACATCATCGGCCAATGATATTTGCTCTGACAAGCTCCAAAGCTTACTGATCTATAATAATCATTATAGATCAGTGCCAAAGCCTCATAATTTCATAAAATTTATTACGTTTCTAAAATGGAGTTTTTTTAATTTCCAAATTCCAAACTATATTTTCTTAATATTGTTGTTGATATGACATGTGTCAGTAATTCTGATCTGCTGGGCAGCTATTTTCAATAGATAAAAAAATGAATTACGAGTGCTAGAGAGATAAAGATATTTGAAATAGTTGCTTAGAGCAGCTTTACAAACACAAATGAACAAACCTAATCCATTCTGACGTGGACAATACACAGTCAATTGACATTTGACAGTTGACATAGACTTGAGTATCATGACTTTGGAATTATTCATTATTCACTTTTGACTATTTTCAAGGATGTAGTACCACTATACTTTCAACGCCTAAAATTTACCACATGTGGTACATAGTACCACTTCTGGCAACGCTGCTTCTACTTCTACTGTTCAACCTTCAGAGTAATAAAAAACCATAGAGATGCCTTCTCCATCCGTGTCTTCAAGTCAACAATAACATATAACTTTATTTGTTTACAAGCGAGGGCCTCATACATGTTAAGTCCGTATGCATTTGGGTAGTTTCGTGTATGCCCGCTCATTTCATTCGGATCAAGTTGTCATCGTTTGTATTACGGTCCTTCTAGAAGAATAAGAATAATTATTCTAAATGTAAACAAAACTGTCCACAACATTTCACCATCACCACCCGTCACGCCCCTCGCCAGGTTCAATCTCAGAGTACTTTT
This sequence comes from Chrysolina haemoptera, assembly GCA_958298965.1. Classification (NCBI taxonomy): domain Eukaryota; kingdom Metazoa; phylum Arthropoda; class Insecta; order Coleoptera; family Chrysomelidae; genus Chrysolina; species Chrysolina haemoptera. The sequence continues at coordinate 23,454,490 of OY282595.1, forward strand.
ATTACTCTGGGTTCAACACTTGAACACTTCAACCGGGTTGCCAACTCTTTTGGAGCTAACTATCGTACCATCTATTATAAATTATCAGATTTTGGCTGACAGTTAACTTTAATTTTAACAGTCAAGTTAACTTTTTCTCTAGAATGTCAGTTTTATAAAGGTCCCATTTTTATTTTAAATTTGCTTTATGTGTACAGATTCTCTGAATAATCGAAATCGGTTTTTGAATTAAATTTCATTCCACAAGTTGAAATAGTCTAACCGATATCTAAACATTCTTGATCGCCCTGGGCCTTCAACCAGTATCTTCATCGTCGGTTGAACGTTCCTCAATATTAAAGTGGATATCGTTTTAACAAAGTCAGAAAAATAATACAACAATAAACTCAAGTATGTGCTAAATTATTGACAGAAAAACTGTCGAAAACCATCATTTCCTACAAAGTTAACTTCAACTGATACCCATTCCACCGGATAAAGTTAACTCCTTCATCTAGAAGTTAACTGCAAGATGTGACGTCATTCCACAAGTTAACTTCTAGTTTTTTGTCAAAATAGTTTTATAATATACTTGCCCTTAATAACTTTACCGCCAGCCGTAATTAGCATAAGGACAGGCGGTATTTGAAATAGCGCATAATAAATAACATGCCGGGCATGCGCAGAGTTTTTTTATTTTAAACTTATAGGTTATGCAAACGCGCGTCGAGTGAAAGTGACGTAGTTCTGGTGTTTTGGGTAGCTTCTATATCTTGAATTATTTATTTACCTTGACAGTAAATAACACCTTGATCCAAAAGTACGATTTTTTTTCACTATTTCCTATCATTATTCAATCCCGGTATAATGCATCATATTATTCCTGCACCAATGAATAACTTTATATTTATATTGTTTAATTTAAAAGACTGCATAGCTTATGCATCCATTGACTAAAACCCCCCATACACGCTCAAGCATGCTCGGCTCGAAGAATTCACTTCGAACCCAACTTCGAATCGAGCAGGCTCGACGGTTTTCACACATGTACGCACTGAACATGCCAACTTCGGGTCAAAATTTGAATCGCGAGCCTAACTGCTGTGGCAATGATAACAATTTGATGCACACTTTCGCTCAAAACTACTAGAAACTAATGCAATTCACGAATTCACCAACATGCTCGTGAAATCACCATACATGTATCAACATGTTCGGCGCTCGGTTCGTGTTGGTAGGGATCGACAAGCCTCACACCGAGCAGAGCATTCCAACTACCAACCAGGTTCGTCGGTCTCAAACACCTTCACGCATGTGCGCCGAGCCAGCTTCCAACAACTCTTACCAACATGCTCGTCCAGCATGTGCAAGTGTGTATATGGGGGGTTTTACTGTGCCAAGGAAAATATGAATATGATTTTCACTCATGATTAAGCTTCGCATAACTTCTGGAAGAACCTTTTGGAGAAGGAAATTACAAAATGTTGCGGAATGAACTGAAATAGTTATTTTTTTATCTAGTGCGCGAACTGCTACTTTGGTGATCAAGAACTGATTTTTTCAACGAGGCGCTGCCGAGTTGAAAAAAAATAGTCGAGATCACCAAAGTATTTCACGCACGAGATGCAAACAACATTTTTTCTACAAACGCCAAAAAATATTGTTCTAAAATAAGTAATATGCTTAGCTTAATATAAAATTATATTAGGTAGTGTAAAATTTTGTCACAATTTGAAAAGTATTAAAAAGCCTTAATTATTGTTAAACATTAAGAAATAAATGATTTCTTGGATTTTTGCTTGATTGAGGATCATAAAGGTTAAAATATAAAAATCCCATATAGCATGCAGTGTGCGAAATATGTATTTTGCACACTACTTCGCCCACGGTGTCACGGTAAAGAAGGAAAATGAAAAAAGGTTCACTTCACATGTTGTTTTCAATGCGCGAAACTTGTCACAAACCTAAAGATAAATGGCAAAAAGTAACATTCATTACATACTGTTCACAATTGATTTGATTTCGATCAAGTGTTCCCAATCCACTTCTTACTTTTACACTTTGTATGCAGTAGCTGATATGAAGAGTATACGACATGTGCGAAGGCTGATGACATCAAAATAATTTTTTTTCAAGAACATGAGATGGTGGACAGTATATTAGGATGTGTCACACGTAAATAATTCTTTCGTTATTGTCATATGATTCCAAATTAATTTGAATGATAGTGGGAACACTTGACAACAACACAAAAAAATTGCTAACACAACAATCCTAAATTTGAACTTTTTTTCCTTACTCGTTGGCTTGTTTTGTTGTTTTACCTACGGCCACTGCAGAAAATAGGCAAAAACACACGACTCATAGCCTCAGTAAATCGCAGTTTTCGTAAACAAACCGGCGTTATCTTGGAAACGGCTCAATCGATTTGGGAGAAATTTTGTATGAAAATTGGGTTTTGCTTTTTAAGTTTATCTATATAGGCATCTTTCTTGGAAAAATACGATTTTACTGATAATACTAATAATAATGATAATTTTTGGATCTCGAAAATGGCTTCAACGATTTGGATCAAATTTTATATTCAAATATATCTGAATATAAAATTTTATCCAAATCGTTGTATTGATACTTGAGTTTATCTATTAGGCGCTTTTCATGAAAAAATGTGATTTTACGCATAATATTAATAATAATAATATGAATTTTTGGATCTCTGAAACGGCTCTAATGATTGGATAAAATTTTGTATTTGGGTGAAGTTTTGCGTTTCGAGTCCATCTATATAGGCGTCTCTTTTAGAAAAAGGCGATTTTACAAATAATAGTAATAATAATGTGACTTTTTGGATTTCGAAAACGGCTTCAACTTTTTGGATCAAATTTATTATTCAGACGAGGTATTGCTACTTAACTTCATCTATCTATATAGGCATCTCCTTCTGAAAAAAGGTCATTTTACTTATAATAATAATATGAATTTTTGGATCTCGGAAACGGCGCACTGTATATTATGGCCGTAGGTAAAGTATAGTACGTAATGCGTGTTGTAAAGCAATTACTTACGCACTCGCCCTACGCGGCTGTAATATACCTTTTACAATACTTGTTACATAATATACTATTTCCCATCATTTTACCAGTATTTCTCAAGCTATGATTGAGAATTGAAGTTAATTCTCTTGGATAGGAATTTTTTTTCATTAGAATATTGCAATTTCCAATTATGTTCAACCGATTATACAGTGTGACCCATTTAAGATGGAAGCACCCTTATAAAACTTACATTTTTCAACCGATTGGAATTATTTTTTTTTCGTTAGGTAGACATCCAAGAAGTCTACTAGGACACCAAATTTCATGAATAAATCCCCATTTTCAGGGACAACTAATTTTATTTTTCAAAGTAAAAAATCTAGAAAAATTTCCAGCGATTTTTTCAGAAAAAATCTGACTACACCACTGGATTCGCGACATTTTCAAATGGTTTATATGTGAATTGCGTTGACATGCGTAAATGAATAAAAAAGTTATAAGGAAATGAAATTTGAAAAATATGCCGTTTAATTAACCCACCAATTCAATTTCAGAACTTTAATCAAAACGTCGACTACACCACTGTATTGAGAGTGTCTTGAAATATCACTGGCTATAATTTCATTGAAATCTGGTGATAAATATATCTCATAATAAATTATGAGATAAAATGACATTTTCCTGAAAATCTATTAATATATTTTTCAAATTTTATTATCTTATAATTTTTTTATTTATTAGCAGATTTCTATGAAATTTTGACTAGTGATATATCGAAACCTCTTTAATACAGTGGTGTTTTCAGAATTTTTATAAAAGTTCTGAGATTGAATTTGTGGGTTGATTAAATGGCATATTTTTCAAATTTCATTTCCTTATAACTTTTTTATTGATTGACGCATTTCAACGCAATTCACATATGAACCATTTGAAAATGGTGCGAATCCAATGGTGTAGTAGGACTTTTTCTAAAAAAATCGCTAGTAAATTTTTTAGATTTTTTACCTTGAAAAATAAGATTAGTTGGCCCTGGAAATGGAGATTTAATCATGAAGCTTGGTGCCCTAGTAGACTTTTTGAATCTCTACCTAACGAAAAAAAAAATCATTCCAATCGGTTGAAAAATGTAAGTTTTATAAGGGTGCTTCCATCTTAAATGGGTCACACTGTATGTCTCTTTATTGAAGAAGGAAGATTACTTTGTGATTGAAGTGACCCTTTTTAGCTCAACAAATGAAAGATTTGTTCAGAATGAACAAGGGTTCACTAAGAATTAGAATTCTGTGATTTCCGATATCTGTCTTCCTTGTTCACCATGTCCTCTTATATATATATATATATATATATATATATATATATATATATATATATATATATATATATAATATATATATATATATAATATATATATATATATATATATATATATATATATATATATATATATATATAATATATATATATATATATATATATAATAATTTTGATGTCAGCACTGTCAGCAGCTTGGCATATGTTTTACTTTTTCCAATCAGCTATTGACTACAAGTGTAAGAAAGATACAAAAATGGATTGGTAACACTTAATCAAAATATAATTAATTTTTGAACATAACGCAACTTTATGCAATATATCTGTCAGTTCATCACACAGCCTTTCATGTTTATTTAATGAAAGGTCCTACCATTTTTTTATGTCAGATAGGATTATTTTCGGCGGAAATCCACTGGTTCGGATACGTTTTTACCCTCCTTTTCATTTTGAATGTTTTGATACAAGATTCGTCCTAAAATATTCGTAAAGAAAATGGGATTTGATTAAAACGCCAGAAAATTGATTCGTTATCGTTATTTTTCCGAGAAGACGTTCGGTCTCACCGATCACTTCCGAAGGTAATTACAGAGTATCAAAAGAGAATGACGTTCGCTATTGCTATCGTTTCGATTCGCTTCGCTTTAATAGTTACAGAGTCCTACGTCTCACTGATGGCGTTCAAAACCCCCGTCTAGTATAAAGCACGCCGGGCATTCCATGCTCATTTTTGTTCGAAAACTCTATTCTTCAACCCGTAAAAATGCGATTTTTCATATTTTTAAAGCCCCGACTGATTCAGAGCATGGAAAACACAGCGTGCTCTGTATTGCACGGGGGTTTGGCAACACGCTACCGGGCTCAACGTGGCTAAATAAGTTCTCACTTCAAAAAAATAAGTTCGTTCATAAGAGTTATTTCATGAAGGATCTGATAAGGAGTGAAGAAAAAATATATACAACGTGACAAAACTTATTTTACGCATTTCACGCCGCTTTGCTAAAATTATATATCATATTACATCTAGTCAATATTCGTAATTACTAACATATCGTACGGTGAAGCGTTTTCATGACTTAGGGAAATGCTATGTGTTGTAGTAGTTGACAAAGCATGAGCAAGTAGGCTACTCGATAAACAGCTCCAATAAGACGATTAAATTTCACTGGTAAATTTGCTGAATACATTTTTTTTTTAATAAGTTGGGAGAATTGAAGATGGTATTGCCATTGTAACCTGTGCAATGTTTTTTCTCGTAATCAAGTGCCTATTCGTTAATAGTGTGGGCATACTTGTTTCCTGTGGTGTGTTGTACTCCTACCAGTTCGATAAAGTTGTCACCATAAGAGCTGGCAGATCATAGAGTACTGAAGAATATACTACTGAAGCACACTCATCAATGAGGTATGTTCCAGTTTTATTGAACAATTTGAAGGAAATATCGAGAAGTTTGATTTGATTCAAGAAAGCCTCACTGAAGTCAAAGACTCTCTTAAATGTTATGACGAAACTGCCACCAGACACGAAAGGAGGATTGAAGGGCTCTCCTGTAGAACTGACCCATTGGAATAGTTCACAAAAAAACACGCATATATGGGTTGAAGGAATCAGGAGAGAAGGATTTTACTATTCTCGATTTCCTGATGAATGCTCTCAAAATTTCTTGCACTAAAGCAGATATTGATATGGCTTTCAGAGTAAAGATAACTCAAATAAACTTAGGCAGGTTCTTGTTAATCTGACCACCAATATCATGAAAAATACTATTATGTCGTCTCAAGAAAAACTTGAAAAGTTGTGTGAGAAGACATGAATAACAAGAATTCATTTAGCTTCGCGCATTTCAATGCACGCTCATTATTTACTGGGTTCGAAATGTTTTCGGAAATGGTAGAAAATGATGCTTATTTAGTGCTGGGGATTTCGGAAACTTGGTTGAATACGACTGATGCCAATCAGGCTGGATTCACGGATATAATTTGGTCCGGAAAGATCGTGAAACTAGGGGCGGTGGTGTGGTCTTCTGTATTCACGAATCGATTAATAAATACAAAGTTATAGATGTGCCACTTCAGCACTAGTCTAATTTAGAGTATCTATGAGTAAGCACTACTATTGGGGAAAAACTGTGTATGTGTATTAGACCAACCAATATAAATTTTTTGTGGAAATTAATTCTAATAGTAAGCGACTTGCGCCATGACTTCGGGGATACTTTATAAATAACTAAAATCCAAATTGCAACTCAAAATTTTTTTTGTGCAATTGTTTAAACAATGATTATTAAAAAAAGGGTCCTTTTTTTGGTTTTTTGTAAATATCTCAAAAGGTACTGGACGAATGGCTTTACTCATAAAAGACCGTTTGTAGAGAATGAAAAAACCTACAAAATGGTTTTTGGAAAATCCCGATACGACCATTTTTCGCCGAGAAAAGCCGGAAAAACTCTTGAAAAAAGGCCTTTTTTCAAAAATTCGTATCTCCCTCAATTTTCAATATTAAGAAATAATTTTTCGGGAAATGGTAGCTAATATCATGTACGCTGAGCTCCCGAAAGGTGGAAATTGTCGCTTCAATAGTTTTCCTACAATCGGGTTTTAAAAAAATTACAGCCGTATTTTGCATGATGCGCCATATTACGGGAAATGGTCCGATTTGAATTTTTAAAGCGGCATTTTGAAGTTGAGGTTAAAAACTACAATTTTCCCATAAGTTTGGAGAACATTGTTAAAAATGCTTCTGAACACAGCGCTTCGAGTGAAAATTCGTCGCCGAGTCGTGCTAAGGTAGTAGTGGAGGGGCGCCGAGAAGCGGAGGAGAAGTGAGAGACCGGTTGCGCGCACAAGGCGCTTTTTTCTATACAGCGAAAACGTCGCTTCTCGGCGCCACCTCCACTACTACCTTAGCACGACTCGGCGACGAATTTTCACTCGAAGCGCTGTGTTCAGAAGCATTTTTAACAATGTTCTCCAAACTTATGGGAAAATGTGAGATAGAAAAATTGTAGTTTTTAACCTCAACTTCAAAATGCCGCTTTAAAAATTCAAATCGGACCATTTCCCGTAATATGACGCATCATGCAAAATATGGCTGTAATTTTTTTAAAACCCGATTGTAGGAAAACTATTGAAGCGACAATTTCCACCTTTCGGGAGCTCAACGTACATGATATTAGCTACCATTTCCCGAAAAATTATTTCTTAATATTGAAAATTGAGGGTGATACGAATTTTTGAAATAAGGCCTTTTTTCAAGAGTTTTTCCGGCTTTTCTCGGCGAAAAATGGTCGTATCGGGATTTTCCAAAGACCATTTTGTAGGTTTTTTCATTCCCTACAAACGGTCTTTTATGAGTAAAGCCATTCGTCCAGTACCTTTTGAGATATTTACAAAAAAACAAAAAAAGGACCCTTTTTTTTAATAATCATTGTTTAAACAATTGCACAAAAAAAATTTTGAGTTGCAATTTGGATTTTAGTTATTTATAAAGTATCCCCGAAGTCATGGCGCAAGTCGCTTACTATTAGAATTAATTTGCAAAACAGGCTTTATTTTTGTTATATTGGTTGGACTATATGGTATGGTGTATAGACCACCTACTTCTAATGTTGTTTCGACTATCAATTGTCTGTAAAATTTTGTTATACATTTTTTACTTCAATTTGATATAGTTCTCATTGGTGGAGATTTAAATATTGATCTGTCTTGTCCTACTGATATTAACACAGCCCTTCTATTGGATTTTTGCAACAAATATGGTCTGAAACAAATACTACTAGGATTACACCTCACTCTCAAAGCATTATTGATCTTATTTTGACATCTGAAAAATATATAATTATAAGTCACGATGTGATCAATATGGACGGTGTATTTGATCATCATTTGATTGCATGTTATGTGAATCTTAGAGATAAAGTGACTCAAAACTTTCGTACCTTCTGAGACTTTTCTAAATTTGATTATGATTATTTTTGTAATGATCTTTTGTCAATTAACTGGGGTGTTATAAATAAAATACAAAATAATATTGATAATATACTTGATTTTTGGAATACCAATATGTCACGTATATTTGATATTCATGTGCCATGTGCCAGAACTGCGAGAATAGGTAAATCTCCTGCGCTTTGGCTAACATATAATTTGAAACTCATGATGAAAACTAATGGGAATAAGGCCTTTGCTAAATATAAAAAAAATAAATCAGAAGCATCTTGGAATTATGAGGAACTAAGGAATATTGTTAATATGGTAGTGAAATCAGAAAAGAGGGCTTACCTTCAATATAAGTCAAATTCTAACCCTAGTGAATTCTGGAAAATATTGGATTACCTCAATATCAAACAAAAAAAAAATATTTCATAATTGAAAACGCTGAAGTTTTCAATGATTATTTCATTGATAGTATCCTACATACAACTAATGTTATTGATTTAGAATTGTTGAGCATATACAATCATATTGACGTCATTGAGAATGATCAATTCTATTTTCATCCAACTAATATCGAGGAAATCGAAAAAGTAATCAATTCTTTCCGATCTAATGGGAAAGGGAGTGATGCTATCAATTTGAAAATGTTACTTCTGGTCTTCCCTTACCTCAGTGAAGTACTGATGACTTACATAGTTAATTTTTGCTTAATGCATGGTGTATTTCCTGATGGGGTTTATTCCGTTTTTTTCCTAGATTCGGTATATCAGTTGATGCACAATGAATTTCCTCATCGTAAATCTAAGCTGTGTTATATAATAAACCAAATTCGATGGAAGTTTTGGCAAACCTAACATCTTTTCCATGTAGTAATTAAGAGTTTCTATAAGAGAATTGGTAGTAGCTCTTTCAATGTCTTTTTCATTTCTACTCGTTTCAAACTGGCAGCTTCAATGAGTTTATCATGGGCTTGCTGAAAAAGGCTCTAGGAAAATGCGAATTTTTACTTTCTGATTTTTTCTTTCCTTTTCAGTTAGTCTTTTCACAATATCTATCAGAGGTAGTTCAATGTCCAGCGTGGCTTGTGCCGGGGAAGTAGTTGTTTTCTGTTAGATATTACAAATAAATCACATTTTTTATTTTTCAATTTTCATGGAGAATGTTTCCCTTTTCAACATGAATACCTCTCAAGAGGTCATCTTGTACCAAGATGATTCCACAACAGATTTTATGAATGTCCTATTCATATTTTCGAACTAAAATCAAAATGCTCATGACAGGTCTATGTCAAAAAATAATTTTCAAAGAGTCCCTCAGAAGAAATATTTCCCTAATATCCATCCCTGACGTGTATGCTTCTGAAGAGCCTGTTTTATTCCAATCCTATATCAATTCTCCTGAAGAGCTCGGCAAAGCGAAATAGATTTTCGTCGACCAAAATGTATTGGGGATTAAATGCGAGAGAAGAGAACCTTGCTTCAATGAAATGAACGCTTTCTGTGAGTGATATTTTTTTAATAACATGCTCCTTATCTAATTTATTCAATGATTTGTTCAAGGAAAACTAGAAAGAATTAAAAAAGTCAGCTATCTGAATGAAAATGCAAATTTTCACTTTCAGATTTTTTCTTTCCTTTTCAGTTAGAGTCTTTTCACAATATCTATCAGATGTAGTTCAATGTCCAGCGTGGCTTGTGCCGGGGAAGTAGTTGTTTTCTGTTAGATATTACAAATAAATCACATTTTTCAATTTTCATGGAGAATGTTCCCCTTTTCAACATGAATACCTCCCAAGAGGTTATCTTGAATGATGGAAAATAGCGACTAAAGTTTGTCTTTCAGTCGCAGATGATTCCACAACAGATTTTATGAATGTCCTATTCATATTTTCGAACTAAAATCAAAATTGCTAGTCTTATTTAAACACACCCTGTATAGAGATAATTAGAAGATAGAACATAATCTCAGTTTAAATATTTTTCCCTTTTTTTTATCTTCCAAACAGTATTGATTTAATTAATTTAAGTTTTGTGTTTCATGAGATCGTAACGAAAAGCTTGCTATATGTTGAGAGAGCATTACAATTTCTCCTCTACTCGCTCGAGAAATGGATATCGACGTGAGCTGTTCGTCGGGTGGGGTAATAGGATAAGCGCACAGTAGTGCGTCTCTCTTATTAATGTGGTATTATCATATCATTACGTTCCTTGTTGCTCGCGTAGATTTCTGTCTATACCCCAGATGAAAAGTTTCCGAAACTGTAGATGTTAATTTTCTTGTTCAGATCCAGAACTTAACAGTTCTAGTCAACAGTGCGTCGTCAATTTTTAGAAAGGCATTTAATGCTCCTTTACGACATATTTTTGTTTCGTTTCTAGATGCACCTACTTCAATATAGGATGGACTGTAATTGACAGAAGGCCATTAAATAATGAAAAAAGAGGAAGACTTCCGTAAAATCCTATAAAATAATAATTTCATTGGCAAGTATCTAACAAAAACCAATTAATGTTCTGACTACTATTTGAAAGACGACTGGCTAACAAGACTATTTTTGCAAGTTCTTCCACCTGTTTATTGGATTCAGGATATCACTATTCATTGGTACAGGATAGGTTGTATATTATAAACAATAGGCGCTTTCCAGCAACTTGAATGGAAACAAAAGAGCTGGATCTGGCTGTACTGAGCTTCCCATTTATATTGCCGGAAAGCACCTAATGAAACAAATATTCTTAATCTCAGATACTCCTAGAAGTTACTTTCTTGCAAAATGAGTTTTATTCGCACTGGCATTTTATGCTGAGGATATTTCAAAACTACTGCCTTTTGTGCACACTGTATGGCAATAAATATTATAATATGCAACAATACCACATAAAAGTAAATAAATATAATCTGAATCAAACCTTGGTATGTGGAAGGGTCATTAGACTATCCATGAAATAAATATAATACAGGAATAGTTAAAATGTGATATTTTGAAGTGGTTCATTTTGAGATAATGTCCACTGTGTAGAAAATTAGTTGTGATTGAATTTCAATGCACACAACAGCACCTTTTCCTTAATTATAATTGTGTTTAGTAAAGAAAATACGAAAAACTTTCATAACAATATAAATACTTATAAGAATATAAATTACTAAATATCAATAAATTCAACCTTGAAAGATAACCAAACATATGAATAACGTTTCATCAGTTGTTAGGTTTAAATCAACAATAAATGTTAAACTGGAAGGAATTTTCATTTCATTTTCAATTGCTTCGAGTATTCCATCTTGCAGAGAGCTTCTCAAAATCATAAGTTTTTCAGCTTTTCGGTTTCATTCAATTAAAAGAATAAAACGTTTCAATACACAAGAAAAAAGTAGATAACAGAACATAATGCATATTGAAATTGAAATGGTCGAAAGCCATAACTACATTTTCAATTTGTATAAAACTCCAACACATATACTTAATGACAGAAAATGCTTCTTGCATTCTTACAGCTGCCAAATTAGTTAACTCAGTTCAAATTATTTAAAAAAAAAAATGTGCAAATACTGGTGTATGAATTAACATTACCTTATGTAAGTAATACAAAACTAAATGAAAAAAATTGAAAGAAATATCACTCAATAGGTTAATACTAATTGTTACAGAATTGTTCAAACATATACAAACAAAAATTTATAATTATTACTAACTTATGAGTTATAATACAGAAAAATGGATGATTATGAATAATGATCATAATAAACATTTCAGGTTCTATTCATATAAAATACTATGAACTGCCTCATAGTACATACATTTTATTTTCGTAGTATTTTATTAAATTTCTTTTCAACATAATTATTAAAATGAAATCCCCAAAGTATTGCTTTTGTTTACCTAAGAAACCTCGGAGCTATCGAAGATGATCTGATTTCCATTCTTGATCAATATATCACAGTAAAATAAAGATATTAGGAGTATGAGTGATATAATTTTAACAAATGATAACAAAAAACTTTGCGGAGTTTTTACAATGATGCATGTTTGTATAATCTCTCTAAAGCCCCCTATACACGCTCAGGCGGCCTGTCAGTTTCGCCTGTGCAGTTGCGGTCTGTGCAGGCGGACCGGAGCATGTGTATGCTAATCAGACCGCCTGCACAGGCCGCCTCACTGGCCTGAACGAATTCTGTCGCTGCTTGAATTTGACCTGCACAGACTTGACGGAACTGAGCGTGTGGATGGAAAACAGGCCGATATTCTCAGTGTACCGTCAACGGCGAATGAGAACGTACCCCTCTCAAAATAAAATACGTTTGAAATAAATAATTATGGAAGGAAAACAGTTTCTAGAAGAATTTATAGAACTCTATAAACAAAATCCATGTCTATGGAAAGTAAAATCTAAAGAATATTGTAATAAAAATATGAAGAATACTGCTTACGAAAAACTAGTGGAAAAATTGAGGGAAATTGACCCAAATGCAAGTAAAGAGACAGTTGTTAAAAAAATTAATAACTTACGAAGTTCATTTAGAAAAGAATTAAAAAAAGTGAAAGAAAGCTCGAAATCAGGGGCTGGGGAAGAGGACATTTATAAACCACATTTGTGGTACTTTGATTTACTTATATTCCTAACGGATCAAGAAACACCAAGGGAAACAATATCCAATGTGGGAGAGGAGGATAAATCAGAGGTAAGTACTATGCTGAAATCTCAATTTTTACCGACTTCAAAAAAAGGAAGGTTCTCTATTCGACTCGCATGGGCGTAGTTAGGATATTTTCCTAAGGTGGGGGGGCAAATGGTCGGTTAATCACTAACTTCATGGGAAAGAACATAAATTATGTGTTTTATCGATTTTTCTAGGGTGGGCAATGAACTTTGTAGGGTGGGCAGTGCCCACTAGGGATGTTATTTTATTAAATTTAATCTGACAATAAGTAAGTTCAAACAAAGCAAAAAAGCAACAATATAGGTAAATTGTAACTTCATTAAATTTCAACTTATCATTTCATCTTGCCATTCAACTGCCCCCTCATTGTTGAAGTATCTCAAGAAAGTTTCTCTTGCCTGTTTTGCATCGCTTGATACATTCCTATTGTGACCATTTTGCAAACCCAGCAAGCTGTTTGAAGTATCATCTTCTATGTCTGATATATAGCTTTCTCCACAATGTCTTCTTAAGAAATTGTGCAATACGCAACAGCTCAACACAACAATATCTATGTTATGTAATTGTAAATTTATGGCTCCTTGAAAGATTCTAAACCGTGCTGCTAAAATGCCAAATACATTTTCAATAATCCTTCGAGCTCGCGAAAGTCTGTAATTATAAATCTTGCGTTCTCTTGTCAATTCTCGTTGGTTGAATGGTTTCAAAAAATCTGGACGTAAAGTGAATGCTTCATCGCCAATGAAGACGTACGGCAGTTTTTCGTTGCTTATGGAGGTATGTTCTTCTTTAGGCAGGTTCAATGCATTATTTTTCAGTTTACGATAAAAACTCGTATTTTCCAACACTCCTCCGTCAGAGACTCTACCATTTGTTCCAAAATCGCACATAATGAATTCATAATTGGCATTTGCTATTGCCATCAATACCATGCTATGTCTTCCTTTATAGTTGAAAAAGTAGGAACCACTTCCTTTGGGAGGGATGATCTCCACATGTTTGCCGTCAACTGCTCCCAAACAATGGGGAAAATTCCATCTCTTTTCAAACCCGGTAGCAATTGCTCTCCAATCCGCTTCAGAGTCGGGAAACTGAAAAAAATACATTAATTGTTGAGATTTTAGTCGCTAGTCAACGCGGTAGAAAAAACAGTGCAGAATTAATTGTATCTTCATAATGTAGCTGAGTTGGAGTTGCGAAAAGTAAACGTCAAAGTTTTGTAACGGCACAATTGATTTTTTTCTTAATTTCTTCATATTCCAAGAATCTGATTATGAAATAATTTCATAGGACACCTGCACAACTGTAGCCTCGCCATCAACGATTTCGTTGGATGAACCGGAGATTTCAACGGAGGCACTTACCACCCGCTCAACAATCCCCAAAAGTAAGAAGAAAAAGGTTGAATCATCAACAGAGAAAGTTCTTGCAGCAGTGAGCGAAAGGTTGGTTAAGTCAAGGCCTGAAGACGAGTACGACATTATAGGGAAAAATGTTGCAGAAAAACTGCGTCGGATAGACCATACACAAAAAATTTTTGCCGAAAAGATAATTAATGATGTCCTTTTTGAAGCCCAGCTGGGAAACCTTAATAGAAGTTGTCGACTGTTGACTGCATCTCAGGACTGGAATCTAACTGCCCCCCAAAAAGAAGGTCAATTGTCAACATGGCGTACAAGTTCTTCCTGTCCACAACAAGAGGTGACTGCAGAAAACGAATATGCGTCAACGTGGTCGCAAAGCAGCCAAAATGCAGCAACGACATATTTTTCAAATTTTGATCCTAGTTTACAATAATTGTGTCTCATTCCGTGAGGTGTCTCTTACCAAAGAATTTTGTTTTATTTATTTAGTTTATAGAAATACGTTTTTTTTTTCAATTACGACTTATGCCTAGTTTTTACATATTTACAAAATACGATGCAGTGTTAAGTTTGTAATACTTATAAGTTTAATAAAGTCTTTACTTACCTTTAAAAATTCATTTTTCAAAACTGTGGTTAATGCATTACAAGTTTCAGGAATTATATGGCACATAGCTTGTGGCGATATTATGGTGGAATATTTCAGATCTTCATAGCTTCTGCCTGTAGCTATAAATCTCAAAGTTGCTGTGAGACGCTCGTGACAGGTTATTGCCCTTCGCATCACTGTGTCTCTTCTTTCGATTAAAGGTGAAATTTTGGTTAATAATAATAGATATGTTTCTTCATCCATGCGTAAATAATTGAACCAGTCTTGTTTTTCAAACTTCAATTCGGCAAGAAGGTTTACGTGAGACAAATTTTTTCTTTTCAACAACCATTGCTTGGTCCAAATCTTCCTGTTTTTGGTTTTACTCTTTTCCTTAATCAAGCTACATGCCACAGCAGCAGCACCTAATAATAGTAGTTCATCTGGAGAAATTGATGACATTGTCACTAATAATAATAAAATGCAGTTGATCACCGAAATAAGCTCACTGTAGTGCTCGCACAACAATTCTCTTGGACTGACAGAAAACTGCACAGTTTGGCCTGAACGTGTGGAGACTCAGGCTTGCACAGGCCGACCTGAACAGGCCGCGACTGCACAGGCAGAACTGACAGGCCGCCTGAGCGTGTATAGGGGGCTTAATATCAATAGCAGAACATAAAAACTCGTTTCAAAGCCTTCCTTTGAATCTATAGGAGTTGTTGCAATTGATATTAGAAAGACTATGTCAACTGCTTCTTACAAGCTATATGACGTCACAGCATTTTTGCCTGTTTATGAAAAGTGAAC
This sequence comes from Chrysolina haemoptera, assembly GCA_958298965.1. NCBI lineage: Eukaryota > Metazoa > Arthropoda > Insecta > Coleoptera > Chrysomelidae > Chrysolina > Chrysolina haemoptera. The sequence goes on from OY282595.1 coordinate 23,470,172, forward strand.
TTTTGAAATGTTCGAAAAAAAAGGTATGTAATCTATTTTTTCTACAAACGTCAAAAAAAATGAAAAGTGATCCTTTTTCACACCGTGCGCGAAATAGTGTGCGAAATATGTATTTCGAAATACATATTTCGCACACTATATGAAAACTTTAGCATGTAAACTATTTGAAATTTTTATATTTTAATTTAAAAAAATAGTCGAAAAATAGCATTTTTCTACAACTGTCAAAAAAAGTCCACTTTTTTGTGTGGTTTGTGTGCGTAAAGTATTACAATATTTCACTATCAACATACGATTTCATTATTAAACGGAAAAATGTAAAAAAGTGCACTTTTTTTAACGGCTGTTACTAGGAAACCGACAGTTTCATGCAACAACAGTGACAGATCCGAATAATAACGAAATTCTGTCATAAAGCCAGTTCTCATTTTCTTTGGCAACTAATAATAACCTATAAATATCTGATATACAAATGTTTTACCAATAATATTCTAAGCATTCTTACTATTAAATAAGTATTATCAAAATCCCAAACTATCGCGGCGAATATATTCAAAATAATAGCATATACTTCTAAGGAACCATTGGAACTAGGTAATCCAAGGTAGCTATGGCTGTTTAGCCACCAAAAACTAGTTGACAACAATAATTAATGAAATTTGTGAAATTGGGCATCTATCCAGATAACGAATTCTTGATAACTATTAATTTAATTCAGGTAGAAATGAAAAGTGATGAAGAGATTTCCTTGACATAGTTCAAAGAAAGAAAAAGGTATTCGTTGCTTCACGAGGGAGTTTATTTATTTTGAATAAAAATCTAAGAAAATGAAAAGTTACCTCGATGGACTAGTTATTCGAAAGTCAAGTCAACATTATTAATGAATATGTTATTTTAATATTTGCTTCAAATCTTCCATTTTGCGGGATAGTGTGAAGAGAAAGGGATTTCGACTCTGTCGAAATTATTCGTTCCATTTGTTTGAAACTCAACTCTCTGGCATACTCTTCGAACTTTGTTCGAATAATTAATGAATAAAAATATGCCAAATTCATTTCATATTTACAAAAAATATGAATTGGTTATTTTTTTTGACAGTTGTAGAAAAAATACTTTATGAAACTCGTGAGTAAAGTGTTTTTTTTACTCGTAGGAATGCCGCACGACGCCATCGCACTCCGCCTATGGCGTCGTGCGTCAACATTTCTTAGTCGTAAAAAAAGTATAACTTTACTCACTTGATACACAAATTACTATTCGCGCACTAGATACAAAAAATATTTCGATCTAATCAAAAAATATATAATCATTTAAGACAAGAAAATAGTCGACAAGCCTATTGTATTCGCACTAAAGGTTCTAACTATTAATTTATTCTTCGAGCATGACAAGCATGATTTTCCACCTTTGAGTCGATTTTAAAAAAATTCAAATATGAACCCATAAAACAAGTTTTATCAAATAATATCGTTCTTGAGAAATGAAATGCTACCTACGATTCTCCAATCCAAAATAGCGGCCCCCTAATCAGCAACTAATTACGAATTAAAACTCTTTTAGACTCTTTAAATTCTTAGATGATGTATGAATGAGTTGAGGAGGTGATTTGGCATTGAAAAAAAATGTATCTATTTTCTGTTTCAAGACCATTCTGAGCATGTCATCGAATTTTGTCATATATTAAGAATGTTAGCATATTATTATTATTATTTACTTTTGTCGAATAAATTATTATTATTATTATTATTATTAATACAATACTTCACCATAACCAAGAAATGATCAATGAATGATTAAACCTCATTTCTTGCTTGGTACGATTTATGGCTAAAAACATTTCAATTCTCATTTGTGAATTGAAATCATTTTATTTTTGTGTAAAGCCCATGAATAAAATACCATGGTTATTTCAGTGGTGTCCATTCACTTATGTCAATTTGTGTGGTAGATGACCTTATTTGTATAAATATAATTTTCTTGCGAGTCAAAAAGCATTGAAAAACACAATATCATTTTTTGAGAAAATTTTATGACAAAATTCAAATTTGTGAAACATCTATATACAGTGTGGGCCATAACGTTTGCAGCATATGGGAAAAATATTATCAGTTACAAAAAATACGTTATAGGGGATCGTTTCTGCATATTGGAAGACCTAATAATCAATTTTGACATACGTCACGTGTCTACCAATATGGCGGTATTTTGGAAAAATTGATATAGGCAAAATTGGGGTTATTTGTAAAGATATAAAAAAATTATTTGAGAAAGTTGTTTATAATTTAATTTTAGGAACACATGCGGAATTTGAAATATCTATTTGAAAAAATTGAAAAAAAACGCAACTTTTTTTGGTCTCAACTAATTTTTAGGGATCATTATAAACTTATGTAATTAATAAATAATAAAAATAGTAGTGCAAAATTTCAAAAACTAATTTTTACTATGACTCTTGTTGTTGCAATGGTTCATATCTTCCAAATTCGTTTGATTTTAATAGATATTTAAAGTTTCACATGTGGGCCTATAATTAAATTATAAACAACTTTCTCGAATAACTTTTTTTGCTATCTTTACAAATAACCCCAATTTTGCGAATTCGTAATCAATTTTTCCAAATTGCAGCCATATTGGTAGTCACGTGACGTATGTCAAAATAGATTATTAGGTTTTCCAATATGCAGAAATGATCTCTTACAACACATTTTTTGTAACTCTCGATAATACATTTTTTTTTCCATATGCTACCAACGTTATGGCCCACAATACTGAACAATACCCGCTCAGATATTCAATATATCAAGACAGATGTTCCTCAAGCATCAGTGCCGGTCCCTGCTGTTTATTGTATTTATTAATGACCTTTCGATTTATTGCCCTGCTGCTTCTCTATCGATTGTATATGCAGATGATACCAATCTTATTATTTAAGCTGATAGTATACGACTATGCTTTATAAAGCCCAGAATACTACAGAACAACTCTGAATGGTGTGATTTGAATGGGCTAGTTCTCAATATAACAAAAACTCAAAAGATCAATTTTGTTACAAAAAATTCCTCAATAGATACCAGCTACTTAGTCAAGCTGAACTATAAGCCTATTCAACAAGTCTCCGACACAAAATTTCTAGGAATTAATATCAATTCTAAACTCACCAGGGGCAATCATATTGAGAATATACAATGCAAGCTTAGTAAACACATATTTCTACTCCATCGACTGAGAAACACTGTTTCTCTCGAAGTCTTGAAACTTGTATATTTTAGTCTGATTCATTCATTCATCTGCTATGAAATCATTCACTGAGGTGCAACATCCAAGTCACAAGAAATATTTGCCATTCAGAAAAGAGCGATAAGGCTGATAATGGCAGTACCTCTGAGGGAACATTGCAAACCATTTTTTGTAAACATCCGTATTACACTGTGACCCACTTAAGACCAAAGCACTCTTATAAAATCTACATTTTACAACCCCAGAATGATTTTGTTTTATTAGGTAGACATTCAAAAAGTCTACTAGGACACCAAATTTCATTAATAAATCCCTATTTCCAGGGCCAACTAATCTGGGGCAGAAAAATTCTAACTACACCACTGGATTCGCGACATTTTCGAATAGTTCATATGTAAATTTCGTTGAAATGCATTAATCAATAAAAAAGTTAGAAGGGAATGATATTTGAAAAATATGCCGCTTAATCAACTCACCAATTCAATTTCAGAACAATTACATCACCGTATTCAGGAGGTCTCGATATATTACTGGCCAAAATTTCATCGAAATCTGTTCATAAATAATAAAATCATTAGATAATAAACTTTGAAAAATATGTTAATGGAATTTCAGGAAAATGTCATTTTATCTAATGAATTTTTATTTTATTTTTTTTAATCAACAAGAGATTTCGATGAAATTACAGTCAGTGATATTTCGAGACTCGCCGAGTCCAGTGATGTATTCAAAGTTCTGATAAAAGTTTTGAATTTGAATTGGCGGGTTGATTAAACGGCATATTTTTCAAATTTTATTCCCTTGCAACTTTTTTATTGATTGACGCATTTCAACGTAATTCACATATAAACCATATGAAAATGTCTCGAATCCAGTATTGTAGTTCGAATTTTTCTGAAAAAATCGCTAGTAATTTTTCTAAAAAAATCGCTACTAATTTTTTTAGATTTTTGACGTTGAAAAATCAGATCCAGTAGACTTTTTGATCATTCCAATCCGTTGGAAAATGTAGATTTTATAAGGGTGCTCCGGTCTTAAGTGGGTCACACTGTGTATATACCGGGTGTCCATGGTAGGTGGCTCGCCCCCATAACTTTTTTGTTTTTGAAGATATTGGAATGAAATTTGGAGGATCTGGATTTGGAGGAACTGCATTTTTCACGAGTGACTCAGCTTCATGAAACTTCCGGTCTCACCGGAAGTGATATAAACTTTCGATTTTTAAATGAGACACCCTGTATATTTTCACTTTTTTTGTCTCCATATGGCATTCATGTATCATTTTGTTATGTTACTTTTTGTAAGCAAATATTTAAAAAAATTGGAAATTTATTTTTGAATCTAGAGAGCTATAAATACTTTCAAATTATTGATTTTACTCCTAAAGAAAAATACATCTTAACGGTTTTCGGTTAAACTGCATCTGCTGGGTAGAATTCAATTTTTAAATTATTCTTACTATTTTTTTTCAAATGGCAACAAAGTTTAATTTGATACCGCACACTATAAGGTCTCGAAAAAACTTTCATCATCAAACTTAAAAATATTACGGTAGATCTTTCTTTTTGAGATTAAAACAATATTAAAATTCATCGATTAACTTGTGACCACCACAAATGATATAACAAAACCATCAATCCAAAAAATAATATATCCTTGCATAAATGATATTATTAACATGTTTTTCAATCAATAGGGTACACAATAGTTTCCTAATTTAGATTTGGAGAAGTGAGGTAAGAAGACAAGTAATGTTTTTTTTCAATACACTTTAATTACCTTATTCTATCAGTTATGTAGGTCACAGGTTACCCAATGTATTTGAATCTCATTTCAATCTGAAATGGTGTTTCATTTTAAGAAAGATCTTAAGTAATCTTTTCAAGTTTTTCAACTAAAGTTTGTATGAAACCTATAACAGTGTAATGAAATTAAATTACCAAAATTTCCATTTAAAAAAAATTGTAATACAAATTCTAAAATTGAATTGTACAAACAGCAGAAATATTTCGACTGAAAACAATATTCCACAAAAATGTTAGAACTTGCTGAAGCTGAAGTACTTGTCAAAAAATGCAGTTTTAAGTTGTATGCAAATCCTCCAAATGTTTTTTCTGACTCGACTAGCCCACTATGTTGTCATTTGAAAAAAAATTAGTAAGAATAAATTAAAAATAAAATTTTACATAGCAAATGCACTTTAACCGAAAACCATAAAGTTGTATTTTTCCCAATACCTATATTAGGACTACAACTAATAATTTGAACGTATCCATAGCCCTCTAGATTGAAAATTAGTATCGAAAAAAATAAAAACATGGTTACAAAAAGTAACAAGTGATACATGGTTGTATTCAGAATGTCATATGGAGACAAAAAAGGTGAAAATATACCGGGTGTCTCATTTAAAAATCAAAAGTTTGTTTCAGTTCCGGTGATCGAAAGTTGCACGAATCTGAGTCACTTGTCAAAAAAATGCAGTTTTATGTGTCATAAAGATCCTCCAAATTTCATTTCAATATCTGCAAAACCAAAACAGTTATAGGGGCAAGCCACTTTCCGTGGACAGCCGGTATATATTGTCTATGTGAGAAAAAATATTACTAACATTCCTACTTGTGGACAGTCTCATGATTATCGAACCAGAAATAAATATAAACTCCCACAACCATTTACTAGACTACCAGTGTCGCAGAATCATATCCAACCGTAACTTGCATTGTTTCAAAACTAGTCTGAAAAACCATCTTTTGTTGAAAGCACACTATTCCATCGATGAATTTCTCCAAAAATTAATTGTTTGCTCATTGTTTTAAATAACATTTGATTTTAACAAGTTGTGTTTATTATTTTTGTTATTTATTGTAATTATTGACAATCTTCAACTTCTTTAGCTTTAATGTCCATCATTGTCAAGATTTTTAAGCTCATCTGACATGTTACCTAAGTTAGTATGTTTCAATGTAGGCAACTGTATTGGAATTGAACACTTTTCTAACTAATAAATTGATTGATTGATTGACTAGTGAAAATTTACCTCTTGTTTATTCGGATAACATTGTTTTTCAAAATTGAAAATCGGTTATAAAATGGCGGAGATTTGAAAAAAAAATAAAAATTTGGACACTTCTGATTAAACCGGAAATTAAAAATTCTCAGTAGTGCCATCAAAATATGTGTATTCAAGTACTATAGCGATATACCAAATTTGAAATCTGTATCTTCAAAACGAAAAATTGAAGGGCGTATCTCACCTCTTGGTCACCCGATATATCTGTATACTGGTAATTTAATACTTGTAGCACTAAAGTATGCCCGTTTATAAAGACCAAAATTTCATATTCATTTTTCAAATATCAAAATGTCGCCAAAGAGGTGAATAGTTCAATAACGGCAATGACGAGCTGTCTGATCAGAGTAATCCTAATTACATCAAAAGATGTAGCATCATCTTGCTTATCTATTAGATAAGAAAGTTTAAACAGCAACATTTACGGATTGGTTATTTGGTATTACTTTGGTATTATTTGATATTAAGCTTTCAAAAAATATAAAAAAATCAAGAAATGACGCAGATCGGAATAATTACAAATATTTTTTGACGAAATTACGTCAATACCACTGTGAAAATCTTATGTGAAAAGCTTATGCCCAGTACAAAATTCAGACAGGAAATCAAAGATTAATTTGGAAGGTTTTTAGTAAGGGAACGCACGAGCCGCGAACCGCGGCGGATGGCGGTCACGCGGATATTAATTTATATATGAATAGACTATTCCAGAATGACGCCATCTTTACTTGAGGGACAAACAAAGTTGGTTTTTGTTTTGATGGTTATGTTGTTTATATCAGTTTTCAAGTTTCTGTCCTATAGTTTTTGAGAATAGGTAATAGGTTTGACTTCCGTGATTGATGGTATTTAGTGATAACTAAAATAAAGTCTAATATTAGTTTGGATTGTATTTGTGTTTGCCAAGCAAATTTACTGGAAAGTTTTCTAGTCCAACAACATAATCTGTAATATGACTGAAAATACCTGCGTTTTGTTTAGTTCTGAAATGCTCTATGCGAGATGAAAGAAACAGGGTATCAGTTTTTAAAATTCCTGCTGCCGTTTCAACAAATCGAAGTTATTTGAATGCAATATCTGGTAAATGTCATAATGCATGGATAAGGAGTTTAAAACGAGGTCCTTTAACAGAAACGTCAAACATTCACTATTTGTAAGGGTATACGGGTGAATATTATTTATCACTTCAATTTTCTTTGAATAACTTGCGACATAAGTGCAATAATTTCACAAGCAGTCTCTTTCTGTTATTACTAAATACTATTAACTTCGAATGTACAAACGTTTCTCAAAAACGACTAAACTAAACGAAAATAATAATGTAACTGAACCGTGAACCATAAAGAAATGTAGCTTGCCCCTTAAGTAAAGTTGGCCGACCTGTCACGTGTTCTGGAATAGTCTATATATGGTATATATATGCGCGTAACCGCGCGGATATCAGTGTGTTGTCTACCATATAATGCTTTTTGAAAAACAGCCTTTTCAACTGCAAATCTCATTTTTATGCCGATGACACAAAGCAAACACAAAATAGCATCCAAACTCATGAATCAGGACATCTAAAGTTTACTATCCCTATCTAATGACCACTATTTACAGATAGAATATTTATTATTCAAAAAAGAGTAATGAGAACAATCAATTGTAAATGTTATAAGGACTCTTGTCGAACAATTTTTAAGAATAACATCATGACTGTTTATGCTCTGTACATTTTTGAATGTTTGATTTATTTGTTTAAAAATCGTCAACTTTTTAATTGAAATGCCACAAAACACGAATATAACCCTAGGAGGCACAACCTAACTTATCCATATCATACATTGAGACTTACTGAATCTCCCTGTTATATGGCAATCAAATTTTATAACAAATTACCAGTACTTGTAAGACGCTCTGCTAGTAGAACTCTATTGTATTGAGGATTTTTTAAAACATCAGTTTTGAAATATCATTGTGTATTACATGTTGTAATTGTTTTGATACAAATAATTGTAGCATTTTTTAAAATGAAAATTATTATTATTATTTACTGTTGAAATCATCTAAATCGTCAGTTCTCTTATTCGGATCAAAAACGAATCGAGCCATGTAAAATTAAAATGAATTATGAAGAGCTAGAGATCCTAGTAGAGACTTGCAGCAAACATGTAAATGTAAAGTTGTTCAGTAAATATCTATCAAATAAAAATCTATTTTTCTTTGACATTTTATCTCTGTTGACAGGTACTAAAATATGACTTCATGAAATTTGAGTATTTTTTTCCCGGATATATGCATGGTAGATACCTGCTATTGCAAAATCTGATCTCCCACGCATCCGATGTTTATCATTAGATGAAATAGTTGTTCATAAGAGAAAATGTGAAAGATCTCATGAACCAAAAGATCTATGGCCTGTACAACAAGAGACATTTCACATATACAAAAAATACAAAATAAATGTGTCAGATTGATTTACATATTGAGTCGCTTTTCCCATGTGGCTTGGAAATTTAAAGAACTTGGTTGGCTGAGTACGAAAGATAGGAGATTTCTTCATTGTGCGTGGTTTTATCAGAAATTCATAATAACTAAAACCTTTTTTCTTTGTTATAGAATATTTTTCTGATCTCGAACCAATTTTGTTAATGTTCAACTTAAAAACCAGTTTCATATTGCTAAGCATAATACGGTTTTTTATAAAAGATCTTTCACTACAATATAGCAAAAGTTCTCAACTCAATACCAGTTGATTCATTGAATAATCCTTTAGGTAGATACAATCTTTTACTTGATAGCTTGTAACTGCGAGTTACGACCGGATCTATCCAAAAATATGTTTCCCATTGTTATTTTCTTTATATATATTTGTAACTGCGAATTACTGTTGGATTTATCCCTTTTTGTTATTTTCTTTTGTATTGAATTATCATTTGCCAATATACATTTTTTTATATTTTTTGTACAACTAAAAATTCTTTAGATTAGTTTAGGTTAAATAGAATTGGGTTAGTTTGATCAGTGTGACCTCACTGGATCACCATAGTATCACGTGAACACATCATTAGGTTAGAAGGTTGAGTGTTAGAACAGGACTCCACTTTGTCTTGCACTGTGAGCTACTGAACTCCGCCTTTTAGGTCAACTTGTACAATTTTGTTTTGTTGTTCTTTTTTTTTCAGGTGATTTAGTTAAACGAAATGAATCCTCGAGTTGTTCTTATTATGACTATCATTATTATTATTTTTATTAGCTTTAGTTACTTATATCTTTCGCACTGCTACATATTATTGGATTATGACTGTTTGTAACCAGTATAAATGAATAAATAAATAATATTAACTTATTATTATCTCTTTAAATTTTTGGCTGTAGCTGGATGGTAGCGGACAATTGGTCCTGGTTGCTTAGTGTGCTTCTTATCTCACTGATATACAATGAGTAGTTTGTTATTCAATTATTACTGAAATAGGCCCAGAGTACTATGTACATTCGTGTCTTCTGAAAAACAACAAAAAGTCAGAAATTCTATAAGAGTGTTACAAATTCGAGCTTTACTATGTGGCAGTTCTAAGTTTCATATGAGGGAAAGATGACCTTGATAACATGGGTGACTCGAAAATTTTAAATATGAACGATTATCGCTAAAAAATCAAAGGTTTTTTCACTTTTAAAGAAATACCAGTCCTGGGAAGTCAGGATCATGCGCAGTTGGAAATAAGTGAATGAATGTGAAAGTGAACACTTCTCATCAACTGTGCATGATCCTGACTGACGTCATAGAACCAAAATTTCACAAAATGCGAACAAACCTTAACACTACTTTGTTTTCAGGATGAATTTATGAATGTTATGTTCAAAAGAAGATGATTATTTTTATCCATTTCTCTTCATTGGAACGAACAATAACATTTTGACAAGTAGTAACATCAAACTAGTTCTGACGTCATTCCCGTTTATCATTGATTTTTTTCAATTCTTTGATAACTGAATGAATATTCATCATTTAATTTCATACAATTATTTTTTTGTTTTTTTTTGAAATTTTAGATAGAGTGAATGACGACATAAAAAATTCAATGTACTGATTTAGCACAAAATGATGTTGAGAAAAGGAAAAATATTTATTATATTAAAATTATAGATTGTTCTATGATGGCAAGACTAAAGACATTCATAAATATATCCGAATATTTAGTCTTTAATATACCTGATTAGTGATTCAAACATAGTGATTCTGATTTTATTTCAATCAAAAAATGATAAATAAATAATCATATCAATATGAGTGAATCTGTCATGCATCATTCAAAATCATCTCTTTCTTTGTTATTGAGTATTTGAATACTATCAAATCATAAATATCAATTTTTATTTGATAAAAAACAATTGCGAAAATTAAATAATAATACTAATGTAATGGTACTACTGGCATAAGCAAAAGTTTGGTTATGTTCTAAATTCAACTTTTCGTAAAAACTGAAGTAAAAAGTTTATGAAAAATATCACAATTGAACTTCGTAAAAAACACAAAAACACAATATAAAGTATAAAAGGATTCGCTATAAAATGAGTATTTTCGTGTAAGTACAAGTTAAAAAATCCAAAGCAAGAGAGCATATTTTGGTAAAAAATTTCAATATTGTTGTAGAAATCTAATACTATTAAGTATAGATGGTATCACTGGGTACTTTTAAAAATACACTTTCGAGGAGGACTGAGTTTCTGGTGAACTCATTTTATTGTTAGAGTAATTCTCCTTCAGTCATTTGTGTTGAGACAAGATTCAATGGTAAGTCGGCTATGCTGTCCTCATCTGATTCAGCTTCCCGCGCTGAACCTCCTGATGATTCTCTTCTAGGCAATAACTTAGATAATGTTGATCCCTTCGAAAAAGCAAAATACATTAATATATAGCTCCATAAATAATTATCAGAAAATTGTAAATATAAAAAGCTTTAACGAATTATAAACTAATATTTCTAATCAACTCCATACTAAGCTTATCGAAAAAGATTTGAATTTGATGAAATATCTTATATATTTTTTTCTTAGTGCGTTGGCATCGGCTGCTATGGTTATTAGCCACAATATCTTATATCTTGTTTTATACTTGTGCACCAACTTTTGTTGTTGAGCATTTCGGATATATAGTATAAGTATGGAGCAGGTGTCAGTGAATTTTCAATACTACTCACAGAGGCTAGTTCCAAATTTAATCTTATATGATTATTAAAAAAATTGAAAGTAGGTAATCATTTCATTTATTTAATTAAATAATTTTTGTCTCTGTGATGGGTTTTCAGAAACAAGGTTTCTTATTTACCAGGTAACAAGAATACTTCTAATAACGCTAAGTCTGATGATTTCATAAGTGCGGTCCATGCTGGACAAATTATTTTCGAAACAAATTATCTTGTTTTGATATTTTGTCATAGAACATTTTGCCTATATTTAGTACAGGCTGGTGCAATTCCTAAAAGTTAACTAATCAGAATCTGAAATTCAGAACATTCAAAGATAAATCATGGACTGTTTTACTTTTTGAAGACAATATTAATGACAATACAGTGCTAGTCAAAAGTCCCCTCCCACACCTCGTATCTATTGAACGGATTGAATTTTTTCTTTGAAATTTGTTTTAGTTAAATGGTCGTTCATAAGCTATATTTTCAATTGGCATGGTGGGTCAAGTGATACCTCATTCGAAACATTTGAATTTTCTATATGACAGCAAAATTTGAAACGAAAATATTTATCCAGAACAAAATGGCGGTGCATAATATTAGAACTTTTATTGAGTAACCCAACCCCTGTTAACTTTTGAACGGATAGGAATTTTTATTTGAAATTTTATAATTTTTCATTTGAAATTTATTTGAAATATTTTTTGAAATCGCATTGGGAGTCGAGTAATATCTCATTTGATTCGTCTTTGAACTTCCTATAAATAAAAAAATTTCAGACGAAAATATTCATACAAAACAAAATGGCGGTACAAAACGTTAGAGCTCTGCTATGAAGAACCTTTCATTATTATTCAGTTTGCTATGTTATCTGTCTGCTGGTACAGAAGGAGGGTACCCAGAAATATTTGTTTACTGAAACTAGTTGGATTTGAAAGGATCCTCATAGCAGAGCTCAAACATTATATGCCACCATTTTGTTTTGATCGAATATTTTTGTCATATAGAAAATTTATAGACGATTCAAATGAGTTATCACTCGACCCCCCCTGCGATTTTAAAAAATCTTTCAACATGGCGGCCCGACGCCATTTTGAAAAATAGAAATTTTTTTTGTTGTCAAAAAGTTTCAAATGAAAATTCCCATCCGTTCAAAGGTTAACAGGGCTGGGGTTACTTAATAACAGTTCTAATATTATGTACCGCCATTTTGTTTTGGATAAATATTTTCGTTTTAAATTTGGCAGTCATATAATAAACACTTTATTGTCCAAACAGGAGTACACCCAATTACAGGACAGCTTAAAACTATTGTGATGTGTGTTACAGTTTATATATATTTTGTTTAGGTATTGACTTTAATTGTGTTTTAAAATTTAAATTGGTTCATCAGTGAGCTTAGGAATGGGTCAATTTTTTCAGGACATCTTGTTTCTCTCTTGACAAGCTTATTGTGAACAATACAATGCAGATTTCTTTAGTTGTATTATAAATTAATCACGCAAGTTCTTGGTATTGCTTTGGTTGAGGGGCTGGAGTTCAGATGGCGCCCGTGGTTTAGTGAACGTAAGGCTGCGGGCGGTGTCTCAGCTTCTGCCTTTACATGGAGAGTTTGTTGAATCATTTGTTGCAGACATTAGTTATTGTCTGCAGAGACCTACCCTATACTGATGAGAAGAACCCAGAAATCGATCTATAGGTGGTCCAAATGTTCCAATGAAAATTTCCATGCAACTAGCAATTGCGGAGACATCCTTGTAGGACTCTGCACGGAAATTCATTAGATGTAATTCAACGTTCGTCGTGGTATTAGCCAGGAAAGTAGTTGTTTTCTGATGATTTTCGACCCAATTATTCCTATTGTATAGGATTATGGCAATAAGCGTCATCCTGGTAGTGCAGGACATCTTGTTTCTTTCTTGACAAGCTTATTGTGAACAATGCAATGCAGATTTCTTCATTTGTGTTGAAATTAATACACAGTGAATTTATTGGTGAGTTTGCCATGATATTTGTTCGCGGGACCTAGATGTAAAATGTTTTTTCGGATCTGCTGTTAATTCTTGGTACATAAAAGTTCAGTTGAGCAATTAGATCTGGACAGTCTACGAGATTGTGGATGAGTTTATACATGAAAATACAAGAATAGTTAATTCTGCGTTCTCTGAGTGAAAGCATTCCAAAACGTTTTAGAAGTATGTTATTATCTATGCCTTGAGAGGGATATTGTCCATCCATTTTCCATACCATGTATTTCATGAGGTTTCTTTGAAATATATGATGATGTTTTGACCTTCTGTATTTATATCGACAATATGTTGTTGGGGTTAGGTCTCTATAGAAAAACCACTATTTTTCAATAAGCCAACGTTTCGGCAATATATTTTGCCATCCTCAGGGCTCTAAAATATAAAATTATGGACAATTACAAATTATAAAATGTTTTAAACAAAAACAATTTGATAAAAGTAAAAACGTGTAAACGTTTGTAGTTGAAATTACATTTGAAATTTTGATACCAGTTCAAATTCCGAAAACAGTGTTTTTTGGTAGACTTACATGAATGATTTGGGTTTTTTTTCGTCACACTACAACACAGCAATAGAACAAAAATAAAGATGACTAGACACTGAATTAAAATTAAAATTAAATTCGGTAAGTTTCCTCTCCACGATTTCATATTCGAGTTAAGTTCGAACGACCACTGAACCGAATCAGGTGTATCGTTAGATGGGTACAAAAACTCAAACGGTGCGCCTCATTTCTTTTGCACGGTGGATTAAATTGAGATAGGCACCGTTTAGATTTTCAGTATCCTTTCTGTAGTTGACTGAATCATTTTTCACGATGTTAACCATCTCCTGAAAAGTGCGTTTAACAAGATAGCTCTGATTTCCCACAACTTTTGTGTTCTCAAAGTCGAAAACATGATTCGTTTTTTGAACATTATCAACAAGAGAAGTGGGATTTTTTAGACTATCTTTTGTCTTCAAATCTCGTTCGTGTTCTTTCATTCTTGTTGTTATGTAACGCTTAGTTTGTCCTATATAACATTTTTCACAACTACTACAAGGAATTTTATATATGACATTTGATTTTTGCTCAAATGGGGTGGGAGTTTTAATTTTTGTGAAGAATTTTTGTTTTGTTGTATTCTCATTTTTGTATGAAATCTTTATACTGTCGCTGTTCAGTACTTTTCTTAGTTTCTCGGAAAGGTGTTTGACATAAGGTATTTTCAGATGAATATTATTAGTTTTATCGTTATGGTGTGAATGTGTATTATTTGTAGTAGAAATATTAACCTGTTTAACAGCCTGGTTGGATAACCATTATGTAGCAAATATGATTTCAATAGTTGACGGTTATCATCAACAAAAATAGGACTGCAAATCCTTATGATTCTTTGTTTTAAATTCTTGATTATATTGATTTTTTGAGAAAATGGGTGTTCCGAATTAAAGTTTAAGTACCTTTCGGAAAAGCTTGGTTTATGGTACCAATTCACTAAAAGTTCGAACTTAACTCGAATATATATGAAATCGTGGAGAGGAAACTTACCGAATTTAATTTTAATTTTAATTCAGTGTCTAGTCATCTTTATTTTTGTTCTATTGCTGTGTTGTAGTGTGACGAAAAAAAACCCAAATCATTCATGTAAGTCTACCAAAAAAACACTGTTTTCGGAATTTGAACTGGTATCAAAATTTCAAATGTAATTTCAACTATAAACGTTTACACGTTTTTACTTTTATCAAATTGTTTTTGTTTAAAACATTTTATAATTTGTAATTGTCCATAATTTTATATTTTAGAGCCCTGAGGATGGCAAAATATATTGCCGAAACGTTGGCTTATTGAAAAATAGTGGTTTTTCTATAGAGACCTAACCCCAACAACATATTGAACCTCATGAAATACATGGTATGGAAAATGGATGGACAATATCCCTCTCAAGGCATAGATAATAACATACTTCTAAAACGTTTTGGAATGCTTTCACTCAGAGAACGCAGAATTAACTATTCTTGTATTTTCATGTATAAACTCATCCACAATCTCGTAGACTGTCCAGATCTAATTGCTCAACTGAACTTTTATGTAGCAGAGTTTCATTGATTGAATAGTTGAATAGATTAGTGTTGTGGAGCAGAGATAATAATAATAATACTCCCTCATAAACACTCGTAGAGTGTACCCAAAGGCATAGCCTGTGCGGGTAGAGGACGGCTATTATTATTATTTGACGTGGCGCTCCGGGCCACTTACTGATTTTTGGTGGCGTATTCACTTTTCAGCTGCAGGAAAACCCGGAAAACCTACAGCACCACCTCGGGTGGCCGGCGTGCACTCCAAGCTAGCACTAGCGATATTGTTGAATACTTGCATTTGTTTATGTTGAGTAGAAGTTTATTTGTAAGACACCAGTCATAAAGTTTATTTAGGTCTTGTTGAAGAAATATACAATCTTGGGAATTTTCAATCCTCATAAAGATTTTCATGTCATCTGCGAATAATAAAACATTACTTTCTATGACGTCACCGATATCATAAATAAATAGTGAAAATAGTAGTGGTACTAAGTTACTCCCCAGAGGAGCGCCACTGCTCGCATCAAACTCATAGGATTGATGACCTCTATACTCTACAGCTAATGTTCGATTTTCAAGATAGCTTGCGAAAAATGTTAAGAGGTCTTGGATAAACCCAAAGGTGTCCAACTTTCCCGACGCCATTTTGAAAGATAGATACATTTTTTTTAAATTCTAATCCGTTCAAAAGATACGAGGGGGCGAGGGGACTTTTGACTAGCACTGTATATTGAAGAAAACTTTTTTTTTCCCCCTTGGATGCTGGTCCTTTCGCCAGCTGCACCTCAGCCTCTTGGGCTTTTTGTGCTTTTGAAGAAAACTTAGCAGCATACATAAAAAATTTAAAATTCTAGTAAAAGATTCTTCTCGAGCAGGATTCGAACCCATGACCTCTAGATTGCCGGTCAGTGCTTTACCAACTGAGCTACCGAGAAGAGGGTTACATCTTTTTCTAGAATTTCGATGTTAGTGGTATTACCTACAAACTACGGTGTTTGTGGGGTGTTGGAGAATCTTAAGTTGGATGGGAACTCATTCATTTTCAATGATCATCAAGATCCCATTTACCTTTCACACCTAGTTTCGTCGTCATTGAGCGATAATCAGCAGGGATCAGATGAGGATCTCCGACCACTGAACAAGGTTAGCCAAACATGAAAATGCAGAAGGGGTTAGATTCTGTAATAGAAATATATTGAAGAAAAATTAGCGACATACAGACACATTTTACAATTCCAGAAAAAGATTCTCCTCAAGCAGGATTCTAACCCACAATCTGTAGATTGCCGGTCAGTGCTCTACAACTGTATATCAGAATACCACTTTTCCTAGAATTTTGATTTTAGTCACCTACAAACTACGGCGTTTGCGAGGTTGAATTGAAACTAATTCGTTTTCAATATTGTTTTGGCTATCGCTAAATCACCCGGGTCTGCATGCCGCTTATTTTTCTTTAATATATTCATATCACAGACACTAACTCCCTTCTGGTTCGCTTGTTTTACAATCTGATATGAATTCCAGTCATTTAAAAAGTGAACTTAAAAGTAGCAAAATCGAAAAAACCTAGTGTTTGTAAAAACTGTCACAGTGACAGTTCTCACTTGAAACAAACGTTCCCCCAAAACCAGTAAGGATTATTTCAACGGCTCTAGGGGTTGCATCATTCGTATTCAACATATTTTCTTGATTGTTCGGAAGATTGGAATTGGGTGGAAACTGAGTTTGAAAATTTATATTAGTATAAAATTAGTATCATGAAATTATTGTATTGTTGTAGGGCCTTAAAATGTGTGCCAAAGATTATTTGGACGATTGCAAGTGGGTCAAAATTGAATTGAAAAATTCACATAATTATTATTATTATAAAAATTTTGTTATGCCATCAGTCCTTTATACATATGTGTGCCAAATTTCAGATTATTCGGACGATTGTATTGTTGTAGGGCCTTAAAATGTGTGCCAAATTTTAGATTATTTGGACGATTGCAAGTGGGTCAAAATTGAATTGAAAAATTCACATAATTATTATTATTATTATAAAAATTTTGTTATGCCATCAGTCCTTAATACATATGTGTGCCAAATTTCAGATTATTCGGACGATTGGAATTGAATTTAAAAATTCTCATCATTATTATTATTTAAGTATAAATTTTCCAATCGGACCCTTTCTCCGAAGCTCCGACACACTCGAAGGGCGCGCTGGGTTAATCATTTACCCAAATAATCACTCCCCAAACTATTGGGTAAGCAGCTATTGGGTCTTGGAATCGTGTGCTCTGATTATAATTATAACATTGATAACATATATTAATATTACATAAATATTACGAAATTCTTGAATTGTCGTTGGTCGTTGATATGTGTGCCAAATTTTAGATTATTCGGACGAATCAAAGTGGGTGAAAATTACTCATTATTATTATTATTACATTATTATCATAAAATCCTTGTATTGTCGTCGGTCCTTGATACGTGTACCAAATTTTAGTTTATTAGGACGATTGAAATTGGGTGAAAACAGAATTTAAAAATACTCATAATTTTTATCATTATTATTATAACATAGCAATTCATAGAAGGTAAACAATCAATGATGGCATTTCTTTTGAACCTCATTATATTTTTTCAACCACACCTGTTTAACCGAAACTAATCCCAACTTGTTGATTTCAAATTTCACCCTATATATTTCTCTAGCCTATTTCATTCGTCTTGAAATTCCCTGTTCAATCATATATCACAAATTGGCATTCGTTTCGGAATTGGCTATTGAATTGAATTTTTTTTTGTGTTGGCATCGACTGCTATGGTCATTAGCCATGTGGCCATGTGTACTGGATAGGCCTTGTTACTAACTCCACACGCCACCTGCAGCACTGTTAATTATTAACGCAACAATTAATCGTGGAAGATTGTTCCTAGCCAGCAACAAGATCCAATCATTCAGACTCTTCAAATCAAATTTCTAATCAAATTTATTCATTAGAAAGACCACATTGGTATAAAACCAAGTCAAATACATAACACAATACAGCACATGATATAAAATTCAACGATATATTTGTATGCTACATGTTAAAATATTTTTCCAAAGAATAGACTAAGCCGCCCCTTAGAAGTTTTGATAGATTTTTTTAATCTGAAATGGTTCTTTTGATCTTTTATGTCCTGAGAAACTTTATTATATATTCGGTTTCCAATGCTGAGAGGACAGTTCTGGGTTAATTTCAACCGGAGTGAAACTGGCAAGACGTAAACGCCAGCAATATGAACGGCACTATGTTTCGATAAAGTTGTGCTTGGTGTTGCGGCAGCATATGGAATTTCATTTTATCACGTTTATTTTCATCTGAGTTGGGGAAATATTTTCCTATTAATTTTCTAGGGAGATGAGAACCTATCTTATCTGCAAAGCACTATAATCAATAGCTAGAAAAGCATGTATATCTTGAACTAATGAGAGTGAATCATAGGATATAATGAAAAAAATGTTTCTTTATCTGTATATGATATTTTTGGAATTTTTTCACGAAAAATATTGAGAAATGAAGTAATGAATACATTGAATGTACATTTTGATTTTGTCGCATTCATTTGACCCCTTTCCTCCACTTTAGAAATAATAATAATGAAAAATATGTTTCTGACTTCGATTGCCATCTTGCCGGTTTTTTTTTTACAGAAAATGAAGATGAATTATGTGTTGAATTCGTTGAAGGTGAATATTGATTTTGTCGCATTCATTTGACCCCTTTCCTCCACTCTAGAAATAATAATAATGAAAAATATGTTTCGCAGAAAATGAAGAGGAATTATGTGTTGAATTCGTTGAATGTGAATGTTGATTTTGTCTGATTCATTTGACGCCATATGCTGCCGCAATAACAAGATCGACTTTATCGAAACATAGGGCCGTTCATATTGCTGGCGATTACGTCTTGCCAGTTTCACTCTGGTTTGATTTCAATATATTTTGTGGGGTATTTAAAAGATTTTGATTTCGTATGAAATAGTTATGAATGTCTTTGCGACAAAGCAGATTGTTTTTTCTTCAACAGGCAACTTCCAATGTGTAAAGATATGCGAGGGTAAATATCTGAAGATTTTGAATAGAGGTTTACTCAGTTCGCGTTGACTTTTGCAAAGCAGAGCTCTTATGCATTTTTTCTGAACAATAAAGAGTGTTTTTCTACAACTGTCAAAAAAAGTCCACTTTTTTCTGTGGTTTGTATGCGTAAAGTATTACAATATTTCACTATCAACATACGATTTCATTATTAAACGGAAAAGTGTAAAAAAGTGCACTTTTTTAACGGCTGTTGCTAGGAAACCGATAGTTTCATGCAACAACAGTGACAGATCCGAATAATAACGAAATCTTGTCATAAAGCCAGTTCTCATTTTCTTTGGCAACTAATAACCTATAAATATCTGATATACAAATGTTTCACCAATAATATTCTAAGCATTCTTACTATTAAATAAGTATTATCAAAATTCCAAACTATCGCGGCGAATATATTCAAAATAATAGCATATACCTCTAAGGAACCATTGGACCCAATCTAAACTAGGTAATCCAAGGTAGCTATGGCTGTTTGGCCGTCAAAAACTAGTTGACAACAATAATTAATGAAATTTGTGAAATTGGGCATCTATCCAGATAACGAATTCTTGATAACTATAAATCTAATTTAGGTAGAAATGAGAAGTGATGAAGATTGAACGGAGAAAATAGTGGATAGTGCAAATATGAGATTTCCTTGACATAGTTCAGAGAAAGAAAAAGGAATTCGTTGCTTCACGAGGATTGTTTATTTATTTTGAATACAAATCTAAGAAAATGAAAAGTTACTTCGATGGACTAGTATTCGAAAGTCAACATTAATAATAATAATATTGACCTCGATGAATATGTTATTTTAATATTCGCTTCAAATTTTCCATTTTGCGGGATAGTGTGAAGAGAAAGGGATCAAAAAAATATGCCAAATTCATTTCATATGAATTTCTTATTTTTTTTGACAGTTGTAGAAAAAATACTGACTATGAATTAAAAAAAAGGCAAAATTTTCCGGTGTTTCATGTTTTCATATTGAAAACACCAGCTGTCTTTCAATTCTGATTGGAGTGTCAGCTTCGGTATTTCAACGACGTAACCATGGAAACACAGTTTGGCAGTTCTATCAATATTAATTGTACCTGATTGTGCCAAAATGAGTCGCTTCGGTGCAAATTCAAATGAAATTATTAACCAGAACATAGATGAAAACGTAACTATGTCTACAAAAAAATCAAAATGTTATATATGGAAACAATATATGGAAACAATTTATGGCATTCTGTGTCGATCGCAACAACAAATTAGACGCACAAAATACCACCGAACGACTGGCATTCATTCTGAAAGACTGGGCAATTAATATGAGGAAAATTGACGGAAGTGATAACAAGGAAAGTGTTATTAAAACTATATGGAACACTACTGCAAAATTATTGCAAGAAAATATTTAAGCGAGTATCAGAGAGATATTGATCCATTCAAAAGTATAATTTTCAAGGAGGCAAGGGCGGCTCGTTACAGTAAGAGGAAATTATTGCAAGCTGTACCTGAGGAACGAAAAGTAAGTTCTGTCGCTATGACTTCTGACGAATATAAAAATATGTGCCTACAATGGGATGAGGATACGCCAGAGGGCCTCCAGAAAAAGTTTTTTCACATAGCAGCAGTAGAACTTGCTTGGAGAGGTAACGAAGCAGCTTTTTCTATGTTACATTTTTTCAAAGAAGAAACAGACAGCAAAGGGTGTTTGACTAATAGAATTGCATATAATCCCATATTCTCAAAAACCCATCAAGGCGGCAATAATAGTTGTAAAGATAATAAATGGCTCACTCAGAACTTGAGCAATCCCGAAATGTGTCCTGTAAGATTATATCGGAAACTGATATCAAAAAGGGGAAATATTGCGAATGACAGACTGTTCCTATCTACGAATGCCAAGTGGAATAGAAATAATAATAACAGTTGGTACAAAAATTCTCCTGTGGGTATCAACACACTGTCAAAATGGACAAAACTGTCTGCAGAAAAGATAGGATTAGATACTAAAAAAGTCAAAATAACAAATCATTCTAATCGTGCAACTGCAGTTAGTCAGTTACTACAATCTGGCGTTGGTGAACAACAGGCAATGAAAATAACCGGACATGGAAGTTCCAACTCTATGAAATACTGGAAGTACGTCAAGCAATGAGTCCAACAATATAATGTGTCCAAATAACAGTTAAACCATTCAAAATGTCTATAATTGTACTATATATAATAGTTATAGTTGAATGTAATGTTAATTATTGTTCATGTATAAAAATAAAATAATGATACATAATAAAAAAGGGTTCGTGTTGGAATAATTATTCAGAGTTAGGTGTAGTAATATATATCATTGAAGATTATAAACATTTGCTTATGATTGTAATGAGTTTTTCATATTTATAATAAAGGAATTGGTTTCGAGAAATAGTCTTGCAAAATACCACTCTGTTCTGAATATATTCTCATAATTCTGTCTGAAACTTTATTCTTTTGAATCGCCAAGTGGATTTTTCCAAATTGATATAGATTCAGAATTGATCTTCAATATAATCGCATTCATATTCAAAATATACAGGATGAGTCAAAAATGCCAAACCATTTACGATGAAAAAAATTGAATCACCTAGTACGAGTTCATTGGAATCATTCATTATTTTCGATCAAGATTTGTTAATCATATTTCACCGAAAAATATCATCAAAGTCCTAATAAATGATGTTTATCGATTTAGTTTATTTTTATTGAAGATCGGTTACCCTGTAGATAATTGAAAAATACTTCTCATTCAAGCATCAAAATATTGTTTCAGATAATATGAATAAAAACCACCACAAAAAAATTATTATTGAAACTTCTAATTTCGTAAAAAGTAGCCAAATAAAAATGTCCACTTTCAACTTTAACACCTCATATCACGAAAACTAGTAATAGGATCGTGTTGGGCCAATGGACACTTTTGATAAGGTGATCGAATACTACAACATACTGAAATTTCAAGAAATTTAACTGAAGGCCATTTACCCTAAGAGAAGTCCTTTATGTGGACGTAGTTATTTATTTAGGTCTAGCTTATGAAAATGACAAACTTTACTTTGCTATTTTATTAGGTTGCTTGATGAAAATTCGTTCGATTACGTCACAGTGCCGCCCTATTGATTTTAGGCAAAATGTCACCTGCGCCACCATTTGGAAAACCAATGTCTACTTGTGATATGTCACTGAAAAGGGAATTTTTTGCTCTATATACAGGGTTACATTTGAAATTTTCGACCTAGGTCTATTTCTTGTAGTAACGAAAGAGATATTCAATTGTTTTTTTATGGAAAATATGGGTTCTGAGGATGATTTCGTTGTCACTAAAGATTTAACAAAATTTACACAAACAATGGCCAAAATCATAAGAATTTTGACAAAAACAATGATTACAATGTACAAAAAAATAGTTTAAAAACTAGACACCGTTAGGTTGAATTTACAATTGTTTCTTTAATATTGTCCACTGCTGATTTGCAGAGCCTTTTGGAACGGCACGATCCAAATAAACCCAAAATAGATGTAACTTTCATGATTAGATATTTGGTATTTGAGACGGATTTTTGCCATTAACTTTTCCGGAAAGCAGGCGACAAATAATCACAGTCAGGCAAACTATGATAAATAATTTTCAGTAGAATTCGGCGCAATACCCACTCTTATGGGTCACCCAATGCTGAGAAACGGAAAGTAGGAAAACATAAATACCACGTATAAAAACCAACTGCAAAAACTAGCAGGCGCGTCCCACCTATCCCCACTCTGTGCACCACCTGCCTGTGAAATCTCTGGTCCGATGGAGACACGGGAATATTTTCGAGGACGAAAATCCTTATCGGCCCATAATGAGTAAGATTCTATATATTTTTATAGCGGGTATGTATGTTTTTTAGTGACCTGTAAATATAAATAACAAGATGTACATAAACTTATTTTTGATTTCTGGTACTGTAGGAAACGAAAGTCAAGCAACGCTGACTAAAGTCTATCTCTTTCCTAGCTTGAACAAGTATCTCCATGTCCGTTGACAGAAAAAAACAATTTTTCTATATTTTTGTTCCCTGTGTGCAAATGGTGCGAATGAACTGTTCACACCATTTAGTAAATATTGCATGGTGTGATTTTTTTGGACAACAGATGCAAAGTTGCTCTGGCTCATCATGTGGAAGTGATGAAAGAGAATATTCATTATAAGCAACAACAGTTATCGTGGAAGTCTATATGAGGTTACTACTAAACATTTTTCAATTGTCTCATTTCATATCATGATGTGATGTGGATTCAAATATTAAAGATGATATGAGGAATACGTCAAATAGCCCAGTTACTTAACCTCTTCCTGATTAAGAGATCGCCTGTTCACATCGTTCAGGGAGTAATACATTTTTTCTTTTTTTAAAATTTAATTTTCAATATTCTCCGCTCGCAATATACACATATATCACATTACTTAGGATCTTTCTTTTTGATAGTTTCATTAAATTCATTATCAGGAAGTATGTAATTTCTACATAGATCCGAATATCGATATACCTACAAAATAAGACCCAGGTAAAGGAATCTTATGATATTCTCACCTGTAAATGGGGGTGTATGGAGATATTTGAATTTCTATGTCCTTGTAATGCCATGACAAGATGAGGTTGAATTTGACGTCTTAAAGCACTCAACATATCTTCTGAATCGGTAGTTTCCAGATTGTTTCCTTTGCCTGATGATACTGTAACAACAAATAGAGTATTAAATATCTTATTTTCTGTTGGATTCTTGTCAATTAAATTCCTATTGTATGGGATATTGCAGAAGATTGCATTTGAAATGAATCTTTCATTATTTGTATAAAAAAATTATTATAATAATAATTTCAATCTGTAATATAAGTTGATGAATAATTTCATTTAATTTTCTCCTGTATGGTTTACCGCTCAAAGAGACTCTGTTATAATAAATCAGATACCTTTCAACTAAAAGTTATTGCAAAAGCCGATTTAGTACAATACTGAAAAATTCTTGCTTGGAATGCGAACCGATCACCTGGTAAGGTGCAGAGGCTTTCCGAATTTTCCAGCAGCTGAGTCGCTCGAGAGCGCCACGGCAAATAATAATAATAGTCGTTAGGGTTTCGTGTTTTCCATTCCAGTGACAAGAGAAAAGGGAGCAAATAAATTCGAATCAATGGATGCCATTTTTAAATATTGTAGGAAATAAGACTGTTCGAATGTCGTTGCATTCAGTTTTTTAACATTTTTTACGAGATTTTTTAATACAGCTGCTTAGAAAGGAACAAAAATTTACAGTTTATCGTAGCTCATAAAGTAATAAATATGCTCTAAAGAATGTGCAAATAAAAAGAAAGATAACTAAAATGAACTACTCAGAATAACAGAGAAACTCAACAAATTGATGACGATTATAGAAGAGAAAGATACCGGACTAGGGAGAGTAGAGAGGGAACACGAAATAAGAGAAGTGGGAACACGAAATAAGAGAAGTGGGAACACGAAATAAGAGAAGATAGAACACGAAATAAGAGGAGATGGAACACGAAATAAGAGAAGAGGGAACACGAAATAAGAGAAGATAGAACACGAAATAAGAGAAGAAGAAATACTCAGTGAAATTAGGAAACTGCCTAACGACAACAAGGATAGATAATTTTATCGAAAAACAAAAAAATAACGCGAAGGATTTTGGGGATGAAGTAGAAACTGCAAAATAATCATATATAAGAAAATTAGATGAACAGAAAATAATTATTTCTGGTTTGCAAAAGAATATCTTGGAAAAAATAGAGAAGAACAGAGTTTTACAAAAAGAACTTGAAGAAATTACGAACAATCAA
Organism: Chrysolina haemoptera; assembly: GCA_958298965.1. NCBI lineage: Eukaryota > Metazoa > Arthropoda > Insecta > Coleoptera > Chrysomelidae > Chrysolina > Chrysolina haemoptera. Next base: position 23,495,718 of record OY282595.1, read on the forward strand.
AATAGGTATGAGAAATAATTATCAGAGCTGAAGGCAATCAAATTAGAGATGACACAAGTATCAGAACCCTGACTGCGGAAAACGAAATGAAGAAATTGAAATATGATAATTTCATTTTCAAAAATACCACTCACAGTAAAAATGGCGCTCCAGATACAATAGTTGGTGAAGAAAGAAGCCTGCATTATATAATGAAACAAAAGCAACTTGGCTCCTATTGTAGAGCAACTAAGGAGACTCTTTTGGAAGTCTTAGGAGCGGTCGCCAGCAAAAATTAACCTCAAAATATGAATTTATTTCTAGACTTCATGGAAGAGACAAGGTGCAAAACATATTCCATCAAGCATCGTTGTACTCTGTCCAAGCCATAATAACACCCCATGCAAGTGATGATGAATTAACAAACACTGCTATTGAAAACACAAAACATTTCACCAAAAATTATATTATTTTATTTTAGCCAAATAAATTGTACTCACAGCTATTAGAAAGATTTCTTAGCCAGACAAAACATGTTCAATCAATTATAATTTCAGAAACGTACCCGATTTGTCAATATTGAGATTAACCAAAGAATATATAAAAATGACTTGGTCATTTCAAGAAGGGTACATTCACTTGATCTGAGATCATTTATTGTTGGTGAATGAACTTTAAATTTGTAATTTATATAGTAATCCTTGATATTGTTTTGAAAGTGTTGTTATGTATTTTTGGTGTATTGGAAGTTGTTTTTTATGAAGTATTAAAAGATACAAAGTTATGGTCGTTTATCTTCCTTCTGATTAGAATTCAACTGGTTATGGGCCCAGTGATCGCATTCAGTTAATATCGTTTAGAGTAAATCGATAAGTATTTTCACGATTCTAAGGAAGATACTGTATTTCGACCAAAAAGGTTTAAAAAAAAAAAAGTGACAAGTTCTCAAAGTCCTTGAAGCTGATCCAGTTTTGAAAAAGAATATTTTTAAACGCAACAGTATGTCATCCAGCAGCAATATACCACCAATGGAAAAGCTTATTGGCCGTGAAAACTTCTCAACCTGGAAGTTTACAATGCAGGCATATCTAGAACACGAAGATTTATGGGATTGCATACTTGGCACCGGAGAGAATTTGAAAAAGATCACCAAAGCTAAATCAAAGATCATCCTTGCCATAGAGCCTGTCAACTATATACATATTCAAGATGCTACCACAGCCAAAGAGGCCTGGGACAAGCTCAATAACGCTTTCGAGGATTCCGGTCTCACCCGCAAAGTAGGGTTACTACGTACGCTCATCTCAACTCAATTTGAAAATTGTTCTTCAGTAGATGAATACGTTAACAGGATTGTTACAACTGCACATAAATTGAATAACCTGAATTTCGAAGTCAAAGAAGAATGGGTAGGATCGTTACTTCTCGCCGGACTGCCAAATGAATACAAACCTATGATTATGGGTCTCGAGAGCTCAGGTGTTCCTATAACTGGGGATTCTATTAAAACTAAACTTCTGCAAGAAGTTCCGTCCCGTAAAAATGCCAGACAAATGAACGAAGATACTGCTTTGTTAACCAGAAATAACATAACAATAATAATAAGTCAACATTATAGACAAGCTCAGAATTCTTCCAACGTCCGATGCTACAACTGTAACAGATTTGGTCATTTTAGTAAGGACTGTAGAAATCCTCAACGAAAGAATAAGTCTTCATATCAAGGAGAACCAAAGAAAAAGTCAAATAATGCTTTCCTGGTCTGTTATGCAACAGATATCCCAGACAGAGAAGCGTGGTATTTGGACTCATGTGCATCTTCACACATGACTTTCAATAAAGAGTGGTTGAAAGAAGGAACTGTTAGATCCTGTGAGACAGAAATTTCGACAGCAAACAATGGAAAAATGTGGGCAGAAAGTATAGGAGAAACCACGATAGCGGTTTCGAAATATGACAAGGCAGATGAAATACAGGTTCAAGATGTTTTATATGTGCCAAATATTTATATCAATTTATTATCAGTGAGCCGTATCATAAAAAATGGCCACACTGTGCAGTTTAGTAATGAAAGTTGCCAAATTTTTGACACAGAAGGATATCTCTTGGCCACCGCATCTGAATATAATGGAATTTTCAAATTGGACCGTCCAGGAGAATCAGCGAATCTTTCTCAAGAAAACAATAATGGAGCACTGTGGCATCGTAGATTAGGCCATATGAGTAGGAAGAACATGAATTTAATACAAAACCTTGTCACCGGATTTAGTTTCCCAGTGAGTAATGCAGATCTATGTATAAGCTGCGTGATGGGGAAACAGCATCGAAAACCGTTCAAATACTCTGAAAAAAGAGCTAATGAAATTTTGGACTTGGTGCATACTGACCTTTGTGGACCAATGGAAGTGCCTTCCATAGGAGGTTCAAAATATTTTCTTTCATTCATTGACGATCATTCCAAGAAAGTATTCGTATATTTTCTGCAGCAGAAGAGTCAAGTTTATGAAACCATCAAAGAATTCAAAACCTTCGTCGAGACACAACGAAATAAGAAAATGAAAATATTGCGCTCAGATAATGGAAAAGAATACATTAACTACTCAACCAGTAATCTTCTGAGAAATTCAGGAACGAGACATCAAACTACTACAGTTTACTCACCTCAACAAAATGGAGTAGCCGAGAGAATGAACCCTACAATAGTTGAAAAAGCCCGAACAATGTTGCATGACGCTGGATTATCCAAACAATATTGGGCTGAAGCAGTTTCTACTGCCGTTTATTTGATAAATCGTACACCTACAAATAATGTACAACGAAAAACTCCCGAGGAAGTATGGAATAACTAAAAACCAGATGTTAGTCATCTCCGAATATTCGGCTGTAAAGCCATGGTTCATGTACCAAAAGAAAATAGAAAGAAATGAGATACAAAATCAAAGGAAATGTTATTCGTTGGATATTGCGATGATACAAAAGGGTACCGTTTGATTGACATTGACACTAGTAGTGAATCGAAAGAAAATGAAGAGAATGAACAAGAAAAAGATTTTGCCAACGACATCAACAAAATTCCACAATCAGAGAAGAGTCTACGTCGATCATCGAGAACTGTGAAACCACCAAATTATTTCACCTGTAGAGCTGAATGTGACGTAGTTACTGATCCTCAAACAGTAAGTGAAGCAATGAACCGACCTGATTCATCGTTTTGGGAGCACGCCATGCAAGAAGAGTATGATGCAATGATACAAAATAGTACATGGACTTTAGTGGATCCTCCACCAGATAGAAAAGTTCTACAGACCAAATGGGTGTTCAAAATAAAGTCCGACGATGGTTACGGAGCAAAGAAATATAAAGCTCGACTCGTTGCAAAAGGTTTCACCCAGATACAAGGAATATATTTTGATGAAATTTATTCACCAGTCGTCCGAACCAATGCGATAAGACTACTTTTTGCACTGGCAGTGAAGTACAATCTACATGTTCATCACATAGATGTGAAGAATGCATTTCTTCAGGGTGATCTGAAAGAGGACATATATATTTACCAACCGGAAGAATTTTCAGCAATCTAAGACTGAGCAATGTGTATATTTTAACTTTGCCAAAAATAAGTTACAGATAATCGCTGTTTATGTTGATGATTTGCTCATTTTTTCGAACGACAATCAACTTATGCAATGTACGAAAGCCGAACTCATGAGCACATTCAATATGAAGGATCTCAATGAAGTTTCCAAATGTCTGGGCATGAGAATCACCAGAGATCGCCAACAAGGTAAATTGTGGGTAGATCAATCAAAATACGTTCAAGATATCGTCCGAAAGTTCAATATGTCTGATTCGAAGCCAGTAAAAACGCCGATGGATCCTAATCAGAAGTTATCAGCCGAAATGTCACCACTGACAGAAGATGACATTTCTAAAATGAAAAATGTACCTTACCGAGAAGCCGTTGGTAGTCTTTTATATGCAGCTCAAGTTTCGAGACCCGATATTGCACATGCTGTTGGCATTCTCAGTAAGTTCAATTCAAATCCTGGAGTTGCTCACTGGGCAGCCGTCAAAAGAGTACTTCGCTATCTGAATGGTACAATCAACTACAGATTGGAATATAGCGGAGAAAAATGCACCGAATTGGTTGCTTATAGTGATGCAGATTGGGCAAGTGAATCAAATGACCGTCGTTCTATTTCTGGATACATCATTATGTTACAAGGAGGACCAATATCGTGGGCAAGCAAACACCAAAGAACAGTGGCATTGTCAACGACTGAGGCTGAATATATGGCGCTTTCAACAGCTTGTCAAGAAGTTTTGTAGCTCCGTAGTTTAGCAGCTGAAATTTGGCCATCACTTGTTGAGAAACCCATTACGATTTATTGTGATAACAAGGGAGCTGTTGACTTGGCATCAACTGCAGGTTTTCGTCAGAGGACGAAGCATATTCACATACGTCATCACTTTCTTAGGCAGCATGTCGAAGAACAAAATATTTCAGTCAAATATATCCCTACCGATGAAATGATAGCCGATTCTTTCATAAAATCATTATGTATATTGAAGTTTAATAATTGTATTGAGAAATATAATTTGAAAGAATGAATTGAATTACAGATTTGAGTTCAAGAGAGGGTGTTGGTGAATGAACTTTAAATTTGTAATTTATATAGTAATCCTTGATATTGTTTTGAAAGTGTTATGTATTTTTGGTGTATTGGAAGTTGTTTTTTATGAAGTATTAAAAGATACAAAGTTATGGTCGTTTATCTTCCTTCTGATTAGAATTTCAACTTTTATTGAATATAACTACATATACAGAAGAAACAACTATGCCAGAAATGGGTACATGTTGAAGAAGGTTGCAAAATGGCATTTGACCAAATACATCACTAAACGCAAAGAAGTGGTTCATGGAGAACTTATTGAGAAAGAAATAAATATTATTAGCGAGGAAGAATACAATCCAATGAGTCCATCTAACACATCTACAAACCTGAATGGTCAACTAGCTCATAAAACTTTTTTAGTTATAAACAGATACCAAGTAAATATTCCATCAAATTAGTATTGTTAAACATTTAGTCAATTAGAAATAAATCAAATAACCTTTACACTTTTATTGACAGTTTGGTTATAAACACATGCTCCCTGAGAGATGAGAGAATCAATCTTGGATGATACACGGGAGTCATCGAAGAGGTGCCAACAATTATTAGAATAAGGAAACAAAAATTAGTATTAATTCCATCCTGAGCAGAATATTGGTCCAAATTCAAATTTTGTATGGGAAAATCAATCACATTGTCCAATTTACTGCCATCAGTCGAAGAAACACGTTTTAAATGTATAACTAAAACTTTTGGAAATGTTTGTATACGAATCATCTTTTCGAATTTCCTTTTCATTTCACAAGTTGAACAGTATGAGCTCGCATCGTAAGTCAAAGTCTCCTGTTCTATCAACAGTTCAATAAAAAATTGAAAGTACCCAGAAAGGTTCAAAAGTAACGGAGCAGTAATTACAAAAAGTACATCTCAATATAGACTTCAGCTGACCGGCAAATTTATCCACAAATTTGGAATTATATGTAGATATGTATTTTGTCCAAGAAATGGAAGCTTTCTCATTATCATTCATGATAACCAAATCATTTTGTGATGGATGATTCTCTGCACTTGTCTTGTTTAATTCTTCATGTAAGCCTACCATAAGGTTTCTTAGAAACTCTTCCGAATCTGCTGGAACGTTATGATTGAAGGAAGGAGCAAAATTTCTGAATACATTGACGAAATGTGCAAATCTAGCTTGGTTTGTAATAACCAAAGAGAAACAGCTTCATCATAAAACTTATCAGCCCTATCGGAAAAAGTGGAAGGGATAATAGAATCGATAAGACTGGATACACTACTCATAGAAGCTAAGAAGGCAGGTCAAGCTAGGGAAGAAGCCAAACGGAGTCCCCGAACACCAAGATTCACCAGTGTTGCCTGTAACCAAGAATCTTCATTCAAATAATTATTAGTAACAATTTGCTTTTTCTATATTGAGATTTAATAATTTATGTTTCAGCCAATTTGTTATTTTATTGAAGTCTTTTTTGATGATCTGTTTCAGTGATCAGTTATCAGACGTTGTCGTCTGCAAAACCGATAATACTCCCATTACACTCCCGTGAGAACAATACGTTAACCTTTACCACTTAAGTTCTATGTTTCAAATAACTCTGAAAGAGATTCAGGCAACTACCTCTAATTTCGATGTCACCTGATGGATATTTTCGATGTCACCTGATGGATATTTTCGATGACGAGATCGGTGAATTTTCTTCGACTGGGCAGCTGAACTGGGTACTTTCAAGAATCGAGAATTTAAGCGTTCCTGAGTCGTCCTCTGACAAGGACAAGACTCTGCTCATTGATAGAGAGGGATTGCTAACGAAACATAATGGGAAGCACTTTCCCATCCTTCAGTATATAGGGATATATTATGGGAAAAGTATATCAATAGCGAGTGATGGATTTTGAAAGACATGAGAAAACCTGTTTATTTGGGTAATTTCAAATAGTTATGGGTAAAATGACTGATATAACCAACAATCTGAGCCAAAGTCACGAGAGACAACATTTTCTGTCTGTCCAGATGTATCATAGAGATTAACTAATAATTCTTGTATATTCTATGTCCAAATTTATTCACTTTCCTAGCTTATTTTATTTATTTTTATTTAATCTGTGTTATACATATACTTAGGTTTGTACCACTTGGAGTTGTATGTGCTATGTAGCTATATTAAATAAATAAAATTAATAAATAAGTAATTTTCGAGGAGAAACTCGAGAAAGTTGGATTCAGCAATAGTGAAGTTGAAGGCCACCCGACGTTCCTCTTCCATAGCAGCAGGAGGAGCCAAAAACTCTTGGTCGGGAAGGCAGTTGGAGGTGAAGAGAAACTGAGATCACGCCTACCAAGTGAGACAACTAAGGAACTCAATGGGTAAGACCCCTAGACTCCATATCAGCCGAATTGTGAGATGAAGGAACATTATACCAACATCCCAAAAAAAACCTTTTTTAGTAAAGGATATCCTGTAACTCATAAAGGTTTTTCAACAATAAGAAAGACTCTTCATTCAGCTTAGCACTAATCTTCAATCGGACCAACAGTAGGTGTTGAACCTTGTTTGGAATGTATGAATTTTGGGATGTAATTATTTTTCTTCTAGTAAAAATAACTACTCGAAGTTGTAATAAATATATTGGATTTTTATTAAAATTTTTATCTGACAAGACATGTCATAAGTATTTTGCTAGCAACGACTTTCTTTTCTTGTTCATCCCAGTGGAATGGATTTTCACAGACAAAACAGTTCTTTAGAAGACATGGCTCGAAAAAATGTAAACGGCACTGTAGAACGATAGACTTGTACTGATAAATAAAGTTTTCCTTTATCTGTGTCAACGCGTAGTGAAATATTTTTCGGTAATATGCGAAAAACGCGTGTTGTAGATGTATGTTGGTTTACGGCACTCGTAAAATGGTTGCCACATAAATTATAGGAAATTTTCTCTAGTTTAATTTACTATCTAACTATTTTCATGGTAAAATGAGTCAGGAAGGAGATATTGTCAATAAACTTTTCGAAATTGTGAAATACTCTAATTATTGATATTCAGTTAGTTGACAATCACTTGACAATTCATACAAATCTGCTACTGAGTGAATATAAACAATAACTATTATTCAATATATGTGAACATATGTTACATTACTTCGTCCTTAAGATTATTGCATAAATCATCATCTCTACTTATAAATTCATACGTACAGGAGCATTTGAGGTCGATTCATGAAGACTGGGAAAACATCTTGATATTGTTACGCTCTTGTGATGTTCTGGAGGACTGTCTGCTCACTAGCTCTCGAAGCGCTACCTCATGTCCGAGCTCAGTACGGTTGGGGTGGGTAATGGTAAATTACTATTTATTTCTGATATGTTAAAATGGGCGCCACAAGCTAAAATCTAATGAGCCAGCCCTAACTAGTAGACTGCCAAGATGATCAGGATTGAGCAGACAATATTAAAAGAAAAGGAGTGAGTATTTCAAGAGGGAGAAACAAATAAGCACTGCTGTACGTGAAATACTATACTAGTATACTAGCCAAAAATTACACATAATTTGGTGACCAACACAATATAACATAGGGGCCTTTCCCAATAAGAGGAGGGGCCGTAAACAAGAAATGCGCCGCTGTGACGTCACGTACCCCAAAGATAATTTTAAACGTAATTTTCAACCCACACAATAAGAGTCATGATACAGAGCTAACGCAGAGGTGGAGAGACTATATGTATCCTTGGCCTGAGGCTTCGCAGGGATGGTGCCCCCAGACTGGAACCCTATAATGTTTATGAATCATTAAAATGACTTACCAATCCTATCCATTACATTTACGTTACCTCCTTTCGAGAGTGCTTATTGTTACAATGTCTTTCTCTCTAGACTTTTTTATCTCTCAGATGTCATATTCATTTCTATCTGTATAATAGATCCCACCTTCAGTGCTATTCTTACAGGATTAGATCCTTCCTACAATGGTTATGAGACAGGGAGTTAGAACACCTAATAGAAAGATCAGCTTTCAGATAACAAAACCCTCTGCTCGAGGTAGACTTTGAAACCTTCATTTCAACTTACTTGGATCTTCCAACAGAAGTAACGAAACTAATGGATTTTCTAAACCATTCCGTCCAAATTTCAGTATCCCATTTTCCTTCCTCTGAAACCACGGGCAAAGACTCCTGATCTTGTTAAAACTTTCGACTCTCCTATCGTTCCTGTTTTTACAAGGTTCCAAAAACAGAATATTACTGACTTTTTTCCAAGGCTGAAAAAAACCACCCTACAACTCCCACAAGGCTCTCTTCGATTCGAATTTCCAAGATCGGTATCTCATGATCTGCGACTTACGACCGCAACCCAACATATTCTTCTCTCTCACACTCATGGTGTTCAAAAAAGATACTCAGTCCATGCCAATATGTCAATGGTATCTTGAATTTATCAACTCCGCATATAGTATTTTTTTCTCAATTACCGACTTCGTATACATATAATGAAACGTTACTAACAATAACAATAATTGATATAAGACTATGACCTCTCATCATAGATACACGTCAAAAATGTTATTCAACTACTCTATTCAGTTCAGACACTTCGGTGAGATGACAGATGACCACGAATAACATGTCTGTGACAGCGACCTAACAGTTAACCTCCAAAATGATGTTGTAAACAAACAGATGAAATTTGAGGTTTGCGCAATAAATTCAATTGGAATTGCATTAATCCGTCGATGTACTCTCAAAGTAAGTCATACTACTTTTCAGAGGAAGATGTAGTAAACAATATTCGTCATTCGTTTTCAGCCCCTTCAAGTTGACAAAGAATCATTCATTGGAGTGATATTCTGCTGTAACCAGTAAGGCTGGTTAGAACACACGCCATTTCTAAAAGAACATGGGACTAGCCTCTAAGCAATGACCCTAACGCACGAGATCGAACGTTATTATAAGGTGATTATTTTCATTCATAAATTGGAGAGATCCTTACTCAACCGGAGTACGTCTCTCCGTTGCAAACACAGCTAGCGACTGGCTGGAGGTTCACAGACACACATGAGCTTATCGCGTGATCAATCATTTTCAGGCAACTAACTTGAGAGGAATCCTTTGAATGGAAGCAAACGGCGTGATTGATACGGTACCTATGGAACCGAAATATCGCAATATATATCTACAGAAACTAACCTACATATGGACATTCATCTGGACGGTATCCTATACAGGGTGGTTCTCTAAAAAGTAGTCATAAACTTTCTTACTTGTCAATCTGCAATCTGATTACAGGTAACACAAGTGATTACAGTGTTGCAGGATGAGTTGCAAAATCAACCTGTAACAATATTGGATAGAAACAAAGATTTTCCCTTTTGGTGAAATAATTCTACCATAATATGCTTTCAAACGTATCAAAGTTGGTAACAATTCACAATCATGAAATATTTCAGTAAAAACTTGTACAAGAATAACATAAATACCAGACCCTGTATCTAGCTCAAGGCTTATTATTTACATTTGAATTTTTATTGGTTTTACTTGATCATTTGTATTCATAAAATACATTTCCATAAAGTCACCCGACTCTACCTGTTTTTCTTCAGTAGTTTCTACAAAATGAGTTGATTTGTTTCCGAAATGGCAAACCTTAGCTAGATGCCTTACTTTTTTGCATATTTTACAAGTAGAAGATTTATACTTGCACCTTGCCAAATTATTATTACCTTTACCACATCTATTACATATTAAATCTTTATCGTCTTCCTTCTTCTTCTCTTTTCTACCATCTGATAAACTGTTTATTTCTGGTTCATTTCTTCACCTTTGGAATGTTGATACGTCAGCTTATGAATCTGCGAATAATTTGTTACAGAACTCTCTTTCTTCAACGCTTTTTTAATGAATGCATCCAACCTAACCGTTGGCTTCTCTTCACACACCCTGTCCATTACCTAATCCAAAAACGAACTTATCTTTCAGTTGGAGAGCTGCTAAATTTACAATTGATAGCCTTATTTTTCATTCTACATACCAGTCTTTAATTATTTCATTCTCGAATTGCTTCAGCTCGTAGAATTCAGTTTTCTTTGAAGACCGGAATTTCTTTTTGAAAAATCGTCGTAAAATCGTGCACAACTCTTCAAAATCTTTGTCTTTTGGTAACACAGGATCGCAAAGGTCTCGCAAAATTTGATATGCCTGTTCACCGATTAATGTAAGAAGTACTGGAACTTTCTTATATATAGTTTCTTTCGTTCCTTGTATGTCAGTACCCATGTTGTATTCAGCCAAAGAACCTATAGTTCCTTGTAGAACTTGTTGAACTTGGTTTCCAGCATTTTCAATGTATTTTGCTCGAACAATATTTTGTACTTTAATCAAAATTGACGAAGCGCCTTGCTTGAAATTACGTTTAACTCGTCAATATGTAATATATTCGTTTATTGAAAATAAACTTATTGAAATTGTGAAATACTTGTTATATTCAGTTGACAACCATTTGACAATTCATACAAATCTCCTACTGAGTGAATATAAATAATCAGCCCTATGCTGTATCACTTCCGTTAAAAATAACGTCGACGTTATCCGCCATTTTCGTTATTTTGCTAAGATCGGTATGCTGTATCATAAATAACCCCTATCTTCATAACGTTTTTCGTTACCTACTTCCTTCATTTCAGAAAATAACGATCGCAATTTAACTTGACATATCTGCCATACGTTTTGACCATACCTGTCTAAGTATTCAGTTTGGTTTTGTTGAGGTAACAGGTTCTACAATATCATTCATCAGTTTGCGAATCCAAATTGCTTCCTTCGTTGCCTGACATGCTGCAACATACCCCGCTTCAGTTGTGGAAAGAGTTACGGCATGTTGTCGTTTACTCGACCTGGTCACAGCACCATTACACAGCTTGAAAATATAACCAGTAGTCAATTTGCGAGTATCTTTGTCACTGGCATAATCTGAATCACTAAAACCAGAAAGCTGTAACTGATCTCCCTTCGTGTAGTAAATTCCAAGTTCACTAGTGGCATTTAGGTATCTTATAATCCTTTTAACAGCATTCCAATGAGCCTTGCCACTCCCACTGAATATGCAATGTCAGGATGTGATACTAGTGCTGCGAACATTAGTGAACCTACTGCCTCTCTGTACGGTATATCAGTAAGTTTTTCACTTGTACTCTCGACCTTCATTAAAATTGTGTTAGGATCAGCTGGAACGACCACAATTTTAGCATCACTTTGTCCAAATCTATGTACAATTTGTTTAATATAGTTGCTTTGATTAATAAAAATTGAACCATCATTTTTCCGGTTAATTTCAAGTCCAACAAAATAATTGGGATTGTTACACATAAGTCATTTCAAAGTTCTCTCCAAGTTTACGCAAAACATTGTCAATTACTGTAAGGTTTTGTGACATTATTATTATTTTTCAAGGTCAACAAGTCCTTTAAACACACATGAGTCTGCATCAGGCTAAGAATATCCAAAAGTATTCAAAACACTAGTGAATTTTGAATTCCAGCATCGTGAAGCTTGTTTTAAGACATACAATGATTTTTTCAGTTTGCACACAACAGTTTGTATATTCTGTGCCGTTGTCAACATGCAAAATTTTAATTGAATGTGCAAATTTTGTTCTCACTTTGTTGTTAGAGTTTATAAAACAGTCTAGAACATCACTTTTATGCTTAATAAAATAAGCTACCAGGTACGAAGAGAAACTGTCCTTGAATTAAACAAAGTAGCGAGCTCCAGAAACAGATGATGTTGACATTGGACCGCAAATATCGCTATAGATCAAGTTACCAGGATTGTTAATAGGTTGATGAACACTCTTTTTCTATGAGAGCTGGTGTTGTGTACCCAAGAAACAGTCTTCACATTGAAAATTATCAGGGTTCTCAAAATTCACACCTGAAACCATCCTTTTGATACCATGTCTTTCAATACTTTCACATTCTCATGTCCAAGTCTGTAATGCCTATCTCTTAGAGTGTTTTTGGCACCATTTGACACAACATTTTTCTCCACGAACACTTTGGATTCTTTTTCTTCTTTTATAATTGTCATCCCTTTACTGGTTAGTTTACCCTCGGACAGAAGATTTTTCTTTAATTCGGGCACAAAATGAACTTAATTTATTGTCGAATGATACCAATGTCCTTTTATCAGTTTTTAAGTACATTTGATTTTATGAATGTTTTGCAATGGCAGTATATATAAACATACACGAGAAAATCCTTTTGGTCTTTAAATAATCTATATAGGAGCTAAGTTTTATGATGGTTTTATAGCACTCCTCAAGTTTTGAGATGTACTCCCTAAAACTACTATAAGATCAAAGCATAAAATTGTTGGTACTTAAATGCCAGTAGCTCCCTCTGAACGGTAATAAATAAATTATAAGTGGCAAACGTTTTATGATATCGTCAAAATATTCGAATGATCTTTTCTATTGCCACACATATGCCCACATATTCATATACATACTTTTAATCATAATAATATAATAGATTCAAACATAGAAACAAGAAATGAGCTGAGGTCGAGTTGTTCTGGTAAGTACGTCATTCATTGGTCTATATCAATATATTTATGCAAAGTAGATCTATTAATATTTTTTAACCATTTTTTAGCTTCCTTTTTGAATTTGTAATGTGCAGTTAATACTCTCAAACTTTCTGGAATTTCACGATAAATGCGCGGAGCTATAAAGCTGAAACTTCTTTGTCCTATTTTTTTCTGTGCCCTGTTGGACATTATAGTTTTCACTTCCTTATATCTTGTACTGTAAGCATGTTCAATAGTGTTAAGTTCACTCTTTCTTTGATGTTGGATACATAGGATTCTATATGAATATAGTTGTCTCAAATCTAAAATCCCAGATTCTTCATAAACGAGGTCACTGGGGTAAGTTCTTTTTCTGCCTAACATTATTTTTAAGAAATATTTTCGAATTATTTCCAGTTGTTCTAGATGACTTCGGTAGAGTCCACCCCATCCAGCTATACCATACTGCAGAAGAGACTCTACCAAGCCAAATGACAAGCATTCAAAGTGAGCTGTTTTCTTTTTATTGCAGCTGAAGGCCACGTATTTTGTCTTTTCGAAATTTATTGTTAGTTTAAGGTGATCAAAGCAATTTTTGATATTTTTTAAATCATTTTCAGCGAGGTGTTTCACATTTTCCCAAGTATCAGTTGTATATTGAATAACTGTATCGTCAGCAAACGATGAAATTTTTCCTTTTGATTCATAATTCAGTACGCTATTTATGTTAATTGAAAACAAAATGGGTCCAAGTACTGTTCCCTTAGGTACACCACATTCTACTATGTTCGGTCCACTATATACATCATTTACTTTGACATATTGTACTCTTTGGTTGAGATATGATTTCATAAGTTCCAGTGTTATTCCTCGGAACCCATATCGCTCTAGTATCACTATTAGTATTTGGTGGTCAACGGTATCAAAAGCTTTCGCTAAATCTAAAAATACGCATACGCATACGCCATTGTCAGAAAAACAATGGCGTCTTCAGTAGACACTCCTTTTTTGAACCCAAATTGTTTGTTTGATATCAGTTTGTGTTTATCTAGAAAATGTTTATCTAGAAAAGAAACCAATAAGCTTCGATACAGTTTTTGTTTTTTTTCGATTGAGGTGGCGATACCTTCTGTGATCCAGGGGTGTCTTTTTTTCAGGTGGGTAGTCTTCAATAATATTTTGCTGGAACCTTTCATTAATTTCTTTATTTTATTCAAAAACATCTCAGCTGCTGTATCAACATTATCCTCTATATACATTTCATCCCATTTTTCTTCTATCAGTAACTTTCGTAATTTTATTTTATTTAATATTTTACGTTTTATTATTTCTGGTATATGCTTAGGATTTTCTGATTTCAGCTCTACCATAGCAATTACAGGGTAGTGATCGGTTATGTCATTATTCAATATAAATGATTTGCATTCTGTTAAGTTCATACTCTTCATGAATATATGATCTATACATGATTTACAATTTTTTTGGACCCTTGTATATGCATTTATTAAAGATTTGTAACCTAACTCGCCTAAATTATTGAGGTATTCCTGACAGTGTTTTTCGCCTGACTTGATGTCAATATTGATATCACCAACTATAAAATAGGTCTCATTGGTTTTAGTATAAGCTAAATATTCTTGTAAATTGTTGATGAAATCAGTAGGACATGAATTTGGAGATCTGTATACTGCATTTACCAATTGTTCATTTACTATTATTTTAATTTTTATTGTTTTTATACTACTTACCTATGTTTTCAATATCGTAAGTGAGACAGTTTAAATATTCATTTTTGATATAAACTACAGTTCCATCATTTCTATTATAATCGCCGTTGTTATAAATAATGTGGTATCCATCTATTTTAAAGAAGTCGATATCGTGGATTTGTAGAGTCTCGGTAAAAACTACAATATCAAAAAGGTACTGAAAGCTGTGTAGTAATGTACATAACTCACCAAAATTCTTCGAGATACTCCTAGTATTTGCATGGAATATAGAGAAATATTTTGCTCTGTTTATTTTCATAGATAGCAGCTCATTTCCGCTCCACAATGTTTTTGTTTCCACCTCCGGATCTTGAAAATCCCTTATATATTGATCCATATTATGGAGATATATATACTTAGAGAAAAAACAATTAATAAATATTAACTATTGGAAATTGTTAACGCTATGACGAAGGAAAATAATGAACAAGACAAGTGTATTGTTTCCATCAGCAGAAATGTCTATTTTTAAAATTTCGTCTTTAGTTTTCCTGTATTCTTGTGCTCTGTTTTTTTCTGTACTATTATTATCCTCGGGGAGTTCTTTGTTTGTTTGGTGTCGTTTTCTTCAGTTTTTTTCGTCGATAGAATGCGTTGAAATGTTGACGTAGTGAGAGTCAACGGGGCACTATTAGGTTTGATTTGATTTTTTGATTTGTTTTCTAGGTGTAGTAAGTCTTTTATATCATATATAACTTCGTTTACGTGTAGCCGATTTTTTCTTATGAAACATTTATTACCTTCTTCTTGTTGTGCTAATGTTAGATATTTCCGGAGTATTTTATATTCCCCTCTTTGTTGTGTTGTAAGGTCATCGACTATGCTTATATGTCTACCTTGAAGTTGTTTTTTATTTTGAAACACCAATTTCTTCTTCAAGAATGAACAGAATTCTATCTTCAAGGGACTCCTGTCGGTATTGCCAAGAAAGTAATAATCATTCAAGTCTTCTTCCTTGAGATTAATGGAAAGTAAGGTGTTTATTTTAGAACAAAGTGATTGTGGATTCAGATTTTCACTCCTTTTGGCCAATCCAAAAATAAGTATATTTTTTTTTTTTTCCACTCTCTTCACAGTTTCAAGTTCTTCTTTAAGGGTTTGGTTTTCTTGCTCGAGACTGTCTACCTTTTTTCTCAGTTCTTCAATTTTAAGAAGGAGTCTAGATTCACTCGCCTCAATACAACTCTTTATTTCACTTCTATTTTTCTTTATTTCATCCAGTAGAATTTGAACTGGGATCTCTGACATCTTATTGAACGGCTACTGGTTAAAATTTGAATTTATCGTGTATGGTTTCCTTTATTCACGTGCTACGGATATTCCAACTGATAAGGCTTTCAGTTGTTTCTTTGCTCTGTTTATGTTGTTCTACGTTGGGTGTTATTGATCAAATCTCTTATTTCTATTGATTATTCACTTTATTTACATTTAATAACACAACAGTAGCCTAAATTATCATGCACTTCACTGTTAAGAGTTTTAAATTTATAGTTTGGTTACGTATGAAATAATGAGGATTTACTGCGGAGCGATTCACATGAACACGTTAACGGTTTATAATACAAGACGGTGATTTGATTACCAGAGGCAGTACACATGAAAATCTTTATATAATCACATTTCACCTGAAAGAAAAATCCTTGGTCCATTCGAGTTATAATGCTGAAGGAGATTTATGGCATCGCCGAATGGGACATATAAGTTATTTCAATTTGGATAATCTGGTAAAGAAATCGATCGGAAAGCAAGCAGAGATATGTGAAACATGTATGAAAGGAAAACAAGTAAGACTAGCATTTAAGAACACAGAAGGGCGACGAAGTAAAAGGCCGTTGGAAATCGTACATAGCGATATTTGTGGTCCTCTTTCCACTACCATGTGGGATAAACATAACTATTTTGAAAAGGGGAACATTCTCCATGAAAATTGAAAAATGAGAAATGCGAGAGAAGCGAACCTTGCTTCAATGAAATGAACGATTTCTGTGAGTGATATATTTTTTAATAATATTCTCCCGAGCATTCTCCTTATCTAATTTATTTAATGATTTTTTCAATGAAAACTAGAGAGAATTAAAAAAATCAGCTATTTGAATGAAAATGCGAATTTTAACTTTCAGATTTTTTCACAATATCTATCAGATGTAGTTCAATGTCCAGCGTGGCTTGTGCCGGGGAAGTAGTTGTTTTCTGTTAGATATTACAAATAAATCACATTTTTCAATTTTCATGGAGAATGTTCCCCTTTTCAACATGAATACCTCCCAAGAGGTTATCTTGAACGATGGAAAATAGCGACTAAAGTTTTTCAGTCGCAGATGATTCCACAACAGATTTTATGAATGTCCTATTCATATTTTCGAACTAAAATCAACATAACTATTTTATTACATTTATCAATGACTATACACATTTTACAATTGTATATCTATTGAAGAATAAAGACGAGGTTCAGAAATATTTCAAAATTTATGAATCTCTAGTAACAAATATATTCAAAGTGAGAATTGCAAATTCGAGAGTAGATAATGGAGGTGAATATAGATCGAGATCTTTGAAAGAATTCTGTCAGGAGAAGGGAGTCAAACTGATCTACACAATGAGTTATACACCGCAACAAAACGGTGTGGCCGAAAGAATGAATAGAACATTATTAGAAAAAGCTAGAACAATGATATTCAATGCGAAGATGAAGAAAGAAATGTGGGGAGAAGCAGTTTTTACGGCAGCCTTTCTGACAAATAGAAGTTATACAGGGTTCAAACCGGACTTGTCAAAACTAAGAATTTTCGGTTCAAAAGCATTTGTACAGATACCAAAAGAGAGAAGGAAGAAATTAGACGAGAGGAGTGAAACACATGTGATGATAGGATATACCGAATGAAGAGAGAAGAAAAATAGTTTTGTCAAGAGATGTGATTTTTGATGAAAAACAAAAAAATTGATGAAATAAATGTTGACGGAACAAAAAAAAAAGCAGTGAAACAGAAGCAGTAAAGTCAGACAATAATATTATCCAAGATGATACGGAAACGATCTGAGAAACTACAATGGAATCTGAAAAAACAGTCACAGAAATTGAAACGCAAAATTTTGAAAATGAAATGTCCCAAATTGATGATAATATGTCAAATAAAAAAAATACATTACCAATAATTGTTCACGAAGAAAGAAGTAAGAGAATTTCGAAAAATCCATCCTGGTTTGACGATTTTGAAACTTATATGGCATTAAACGCAGAGCCCATAGAAGAACTTGTACCTGTAAGCTATAAAGATATAGAAAATTTACCCGATAAACAAGCTGAAAAATGGAAAAACGCGGTGAAAGAAGAGTTGGATTCATTAATTCAAAATAATACCTGGATATTAGTGGACTGCCCATCAGATAAAGGAAAAGCTATAACGAGCAAATGGGTGTTCAAACAGAAGAGAAATGCGAATGGAAGGTTTCCATAGGGAGAGCACATTGATTATGAAGAAACCTTCGCTTCGGTTGCACGATTAACGACAATCAGGTTTATCATGTCTGTAGCAGTTCAAAATCGGTATCCGTTATTTCAGATGGATATCATGACTGCGTTTTTAATAGGAATTTTGAAGGAAGATGTTTACATGGAAATTCCAGAAGGACCGATTGACGAAACTGGACGAGTTTGCAAATTGAATAAGTCATTATATGGTTTGAAACAGTCACCAAGATGTTGGAATGAACGTTTCAATAAATTTTTTTTTAAAATTGGGTTTCAACGGTCTTTCCATGATTATTGTTTATATAGCAAAGTCACTCATGATGGCAAAATGTATTTGGTACTTTTTGTCGATGATTCAGTTCTTACTGGAAACGACGACTATGCAATGGAAGAAGTGAAACATGAATTGAAGAAAGAGATGATTGATCTTGGAAAAATTGAGTTATATATGGGAATGCATATTCAACAAAATTTGGAGAAAGATGAGTTGATCATTAGTTAAAAGCAGAATATAAAAAGACTATTAAGGAAATATGGAATGGAAAAGTGTAAAGCAGTGCTCTGAAAACTGATAAACCATACAGGAAACTCATTGGGAGTCTTATGTATATTATGCTAACTGCTCGTCCAGATATATGTTTTGCAGTAAACTATCTTAGTCGATTTCAAGATTGTTCTGGAGAAGAGCACTGGAATCACTTGAAGAAGATTTTACTATACTTAAAAGGAACTACCGAACTGAGTCTTTTGTACACAAGACAGGAAGATGCACCAATTATTGTCGGTTTTGTCGATGCCGACTGGGCTAATGACATTGACAGAAGATCAACTTCTGGATTCTTATTCAAATCATATGGTAATTTGATTTCCTGGACAACAAGAAAACAACTTCCTGTTTCATTGTCAATGACTGAAGCAGAGTATGTTGCTACTTGCTACTTCCATTCTGAAAGTAAAATTCAAAAAAATTTGTGTTGTACTTGGCCCATTGTAGCGCATTCAAATAAAAGATTGTAGATTTTATGACTATCAGCTAATCAAGTGAATTTCATTTGATGGAATGATAACAAATATGTGTTTGTTGAAACTAATGTTAATACAGTTCTCACTATCATGAATGTATCGAGATGGAATCAGCTAAGAAAATAAAGAGTACCTAATCCACAAAAAGCAAAGATAACAATTATAATAAATATGAGTGGTGTTGATCACCATTACTGGATGCTTGAAAAAGGATTTAATATCAATTCGAGGTGAAAAATAGTATTGGTGATGGTTTACTCGAATTCTTGACGTGGCTGTTGCTTAATTACAAGCAGAGATTTCAATTTTGGCTGCCAGAGTGAACCTTTACCCTTTCAATGAAAAATGTAATAACACTCTGCATGTCTTGTTTCAGAATATACCATGATAAACATTATTATAAACGAAAACATATTTGTTAGTTCTACATTTTTTATATGATCCATTCCATTTTGTTGTTCCCTATCATGTATAATGTATATCTAATTTTCATACCATGCAACGTTTTAGTTCTAATGCAGCTCATTTCCCAATAAATTTATATTTAGAATCTGTCATCTTCCAAAATTATGATCATTTGTTAAAAAAAACATTGGTTTTTAATGAGTTGAAACAATTTGTTATGACGTATTAGTTTTTTTTTTTAAATCATGGGGTGTAGTATATATACTGAATCGCAGACATGGTTGTAGGAGAAGATTTTAGACCATGTAAACTTGGTGAATGACGGATATGGACTGGAATGATATATAAGAATACTTGAAACTTTAAATTTCAAGAATTCTTCCAAATATGTATTTCAAATACTTACTTTTTGTCACTTTGCCTTTGTACGTTATGATAGGTGGATGAGTAAATGACCCATAATCTAAAAAAAAAAAAATCTAAAAAGGTTTGTAGTTCAGTGGGTGATGCACGCTGAGAAGTTTTTAAATAATAATAATATAAGTTTTGAAGAATAAACGAAATGTTAGGAGGAGCAGATATTTCTTGTAGAATAGAATTATTTTTTGTTGCTGAAACATCGTCGGGCGAAATGAGCAATAGATTGAATTAATCGTGACGTTAGATTGAGTTGGTACCTTCAAAAGTGTGTATCTGTCATTTTATTTCGTTTCCAAACAAACCGATTTTACACGGAAGTATGCATACGATATTAAGAAAGTTATTCTATAAAATTATCTGCTACATCTTATTATTTTCTGGTATGTTTTTTGTATTTTTGTATCTAATTCTTATTTAATGAATAAAAAAATAACGCTTATAAATATGACATAAAACATTATCTAGGCATATTTAAAAGTTTGTGAGGTTATTACAGTTCCGTTTCGTTTTTAATAATAATAATAAATGCTTTTATTGAAGGTATAGCACTGAGCTTTATCCTACAAAAGGCAGGATTCAATTTCTGCACTTGATTACTCATGGCAGAGATTGCTGTTCCACCCAACTAGCCCCTTGAATAAATACAATGAAATGTTTGCCATGAATTTTAAGTCTGATTACTAAAAACCAATAAACTTTATCTCTATAAATATTTTGAATAAATACTCATTTCTCAAATATATCAAAACATCTCCAATATATCTGTTAGATGAATCACATCTCACAATTTTTTATCGATAAATCTTCCATGTCACAGGTGGTACGTGTTCCAGTAAGCGAAAAAATAGATAGTTGGTAACATATGATGTCATGTATCAGTTGATCATGGTTGATATCATAATTGTAGGATATACAGTGTGACCCATTTAAGATGGAAGCACCCTTATAAAACTTACATTTTTCAACCGATTGGAATGATTTTTTTTTCGTTAGGTAGACATTCAAAAAGTCTACTAGGACACCAAATTTCATGATTAAATCTTCATTTCCAGGGCCAACTAATCTTATTTTTCAAGGTAAAAAATCTAAAAAAATTACTAGCGATTTTTCTAGAAAAAATCTGACTACACCATTGGATTTGCACCATTTTAATCAACCCACCAATTCAATTTCAGAAGTTTTATCAAAATTCGGAAAACACCACTGTATTAAGGAGGTTTCGATATATCACTAGTCAAAATTTCACCGAAATCTGTAAATAAATAAAAAAATTATAAGATAATAAAATTTGAAAAATATATTTATGGATTTTCAGGAAAATGTTATTTTATCTCATAGTTTTTATTTATCAACAGATTTCAATGAAATTACAGTCAGTGATATTTCGAGACACCCTCAATACAGTAGTGTAGTCAAAGTTTTGATTAATGTTCTGAAATTGAATTGGTGGGTTGATTAAACGGCATATTTTTCAAATTTCATTCCCTTATAACTTTTTTATTGATTGACGCATTGACGATAAAATAAACGTATAGTCATGGTTATCTACATGTACATTCATTTTATATGTACAAAATCTTGTGATATAGTGATTTTCATAAAATGGTGACCAAACAATTGAGCCGTATTCTAAGCAGGTAGTAGTTTGCAGTTTTGCAAAATGAAACCCAATAACTTTGAAGTGTTGACGTCAATATATATTATATGATACACAAATCGTAATTGTTCATCAAAGATAACTCCTAGATCTTTCTGTGTCAGCTGATTTCCATTTATGGAATATGAAGTGTTGAATTTTTTGTAAAGTTCATAAAAGCAGATAAAGCTACATTTGCTGATATTCATATGAAAATTATTTTCATTATACCACCTAACCAAGTAATTTAAATCGTGTTGTATCAGGGTAACATCGTCTAATGATATTATTGGTCTGAAGATCTTAAGATTATCTGCAAACATTAAAAAGTTCGAGTTCTCGAAACATACATAGATACATTTCCTACACCATATTGATTAGAACCAACAGCCCAAAATATGTCTTTATGGTGCACTTTTACCAGAGCACTTGTCCATTAAAACTTTCTTTCATAGTATGGAATCTTTATCGCATAATGAACTTGCTTTCGAATGTGATATCAAAAAATCATCAAAAATAAAATTACTCACTTCGTGCTTTGTCTTTCTCTATGACCTTGGGTCTTCGACGCCTGGTATGAATTGTATCCCTCCTCATAGTAACAGGTCTATCAATTCCGTGTAGTTTGAAGTAAAGACCACATGCATTGCAAACCATTTCACCTCTTAAGTTCCTTCTCCATATTGTTGTTGTTTGTGTACCACAATTAGTACAGTTCAAATCCACTCTTGTTTTTGCACCTGGTCCACCCTATAAATGAAAAAGATTTGATCTTTCTATTTAACTTAGTAAAAATATCATCACTATTCAATTATAGAAAATATTGAATTGCCAATAAGAGTAGTATATTATTTCATAGCAAAGTGGTCGAGGTGTTAAGAGCTCCCACCCAGGCAGCTTGGGTTCGATCCCCACCGCCGCCATCACGGAGCTAAAGTGGTTAAAAACATTCAACGAGAGGGTAATGATGTCTATTTATTACTCATGAGAATGAAATTAGTGACACGAGCCGTAGGCGAGCGCCATAAATCATTCGAGTGAGTAATAGCCATTACACACAAGTAGAATGCTGTACTTTTTCTATTTTTTTCTAAGACTATAACCAGTGTTCTCCGTTCCATTTAGTCCAGTTCCAAGAAATAAATAATTTGTACTATTATATCGAAAAAAAAAAAAAAAAAACCTTCCCTTTCGGGAAAAAAATCACAGCGGACACGCGTGACAGGCGGGGATACTGATCACTATACTTAGAACTCAATGAAGTCAAATGCGGAGATTACACTAGGAATGTTATGCAGTCCCAAGAAGAGGAAGATGATTCTTCATTTCTACCAGAAATGAGAGAAGACTATACATACCTATTAGGTTTGGATCAACTGACAGAGATACAACCAAAAACTTTGAAAACATAAAAACCACAAAAATATTCGAATCAAAAAATCAAACTATACAATAATCCCAGAAGTAATCTACGTTATGGGTAATATGTTTCCAGAAGAAAAAAGAGCAACTGCAGAGAATTAAATATCATGTTCAGAAATATGTTAGTAGATCACAACATAAAAGGCAGAACAACATCAAATGCTTGAGTCTATCTAGCTTCACAGGAAGAAGGGCTAGGTATGAGATCTATAGAACTAGAAATGAAAATTCATTACATCAGAAAAGAAGTTTAAATGACCGACCATAACTTTATTATGGAAAAGTACGGATGTGATACCACAAATTATCAGATAGGCGAATATAAGATCTGCAAAACCTCATCAAACATATAAGAACAGAATACCACAGTCAACTAATACAAAAATGAACCGTCAATATGCATTATGTGAAAATTGTAACGAACAAAAGGAAAAGGATTACCTTCCCCGCCTTCTCATCCCCTTATATGGACAGTTGGAGACTGTCACTCCTCCACTCTGCGGCAGAAGAACAGTATGATAACATTTTCAAATCCAGAATGTATCATTCTTATCAAGGTATCTGTTGAACATATGCAAAATTACAGGCTACAGGAAATAATCAAACAAACACGTTATGCAGTATACTCCACCACCCGAATGTTCTGCGCGACCTAAACACTGTCAACAAGTTTGAAAGAATCCATCGATTTCCAGTACATCTAGGAATATTCATTGTCGGTTGCTACGGTGAGATGTTTGAGATTACCTAACATAACAATTTTTCGAATATCCTATACATCTACCTGTAAATGGAAGAAAAGAAAATCCAACACCTAATAAACAAATGCTGCTATAGTGATGCTATATCCACTTTCCAAATTCTCATGAAACATTTAAATTTAAGCACTTAGATGGATTTTCAATAACTGACGCTTGACTTGTGATTTAATGAAAAGCTAAAGATTTTTGTAAAATTAAGATGGGTTTTATAAAGGTTTAACATATCTATATATAAAATAATTTAATCATTGTAAGAGGTGACTAAAGGGAAAACCATAGGTGGTAGATAGTCTCCACCATCGCCAAGTGAAATACCACCTTATCAACTACAGGTGTTGTGAAATGGATGTCTCCATGTTCCAGTTTGGTCGATAACTACCGACCCCTCAGAACATCATTCCCATTGAGTCATATGACTGAAATTATCTTTCGCCGGCGAATCATCAGGCGCATTTTGCTGGGTCTTGACACCAACAAAGCTAGTGGATCTGACGAACTTCCTCCGATCGTCCTCAAAAAATGTGCTCCCAAAACTAACACCAGTTTTTTGTAAGTTATTCAACCTCTCTTATAATTTGGGGGTATTTCCGTCCAACTGGAAAATTGCAAGGGTACAAACCAGTCTCTAAAAAAGGGAAAAAGAACCTACCCAGCAGCTACAGACCTACCGCACTACTATCTGTTATTTCGAAGGTCATGGAGAAAGCTATCAACATCGAGCGTTTGATCGCGTTTGGCACCAAGGACTCATAGCCAAACTTCCATCTTATGGCTTGCCTCCCCAGTCTTGTTCCTTGCTATCTAGCTTTCTCTCAGACCGATCTCTCCACGTAGTGGTCAATGGAGTATCATCTGATACTCTACCAATAAATGCTGGTGTTCCCCAGGGATCCATTCCAGCACCAACACTGTTTCTTCTTCACATAATGATTTGTTGGGAGCTACCTCATGTCCAGTGAACAGTTTTGCAGATGATAGTACCCTTCATACCACTTTCTCTTCCAAAGCTCCGATAAGAGCCAGTGAATGCAGAAATGAACGGGGAAGAATCGTGAATGGGATCTAACAATTTGGTGAAATTCAATGAGAATAAAATCCAAGCATGTCTTTTCTCTAGAAAGGCTGATCTCACAGTAGCCAGCGTAACTATGTGGAGTATCTATACCAATGAGGTCTTCCATTTCAATGCTCGGTATTACCAGTACCCTCTCATGGAAGAACCATGTAAGGTTCATTGCCAAGAGGGCCTCTCAAAAACTCGATTTTCTGTTTCGCGCCAAGAAGTATTTTACTTCTCGTCGACTGATTATGATTTATAAGGCACAGATTCGACCTGTTTTGGAATACTGTTCCCATATATAGAGTGCAGCACCCAAACACACATCGAAACTTTTAGATTCGGTCCAAAAGAGAGCCATTCGTCTCGTCGGTGATACTTCACTCACAAGCTCGCTTATTTCTCTGGAACATCGCAGAACGGTTGGCGGTCTGTCTCTGTTTTATAGATATTTTTATGGACGATGCTCTTCCGAAATAACATCAATCGTTCCACCTTTAGCGGTCTCATCGAGATTGACCCATCGAGCTCAGACATCACATCCATATGCCGTCACTTTGGAGACATCAAGCAAGAATTGTGATTATATTGACATTGATAACTGAACTCATTGACATTTAAAGCCCTTATGACATCTTCCCAATTTCCATGTATAGGGTGCTACAACACCTCTTCTTTTAAGAATTCAACAGAAAAATCTAAACTAACAATACACTAAATATTCAATCGTTCTGGAGGGCGCACAACTCTTCCACTACGAGTTGTGATGAAAGATGGAATTCTATCAGGACCTCTGTGAATCAAGTGAATCCGGGGATTAGGGTTCAAATCCTTAATTTGAATATCCTCGTTGAGGCTGAAGTCATAGTCATTGTCGACTACATTATTCTTAGTACGTGTTAGGTGAACTTCATTGCGTCGTAAGATCCGTCCATTTTCCTTAACAATATGGTAAGAACGAGGTGAATCCTGACGAGCAAGTATTTGCTGGTCCAACTATCAGCACCGGTACATTTTACAACTACTCTCCCTCTCTCTTGGAAATCTGTTGCCTTACGAGGAGCCGTTTTATCATAATATTTTTTAGATCGTAGTTGTTTCTCACTCATCATTCTATGCACATCCTTTTCAGCCTTGGGTTGTAATGCCTTTGCACTAACAGGTAAAGTCGTTCTTATTTGCCTGCTCATGTCAATAGGTCTCTGAAATTCTTTCCTACTTCTTTACTTTTCTTGAGAATACTTTCAGCAATGTGAAATTTTTTTTCAACAAGACTATTTCCTTGGTGATAATATGGACTGCAAGTAATCACTTTCCTTTCATATGCTTCAGCAAACAATTGGAAAGCGTATGAGAGAAATGGCATGTCAGCATGGATAATTTTAGGAATTCCATCAGCACTAAATATATCTTTCAGCTTGTCAATTATGACATGAGCCGAACAATGGATAATATTTCTAACCAGTTTAAATATCGATCAACAACAATAAGAAAATTTTTACCGGGATACTAAAGAATATCTACATTTCTTCAAAAGGAAGTTTTTGAATCTCTTGAAGTAAATTGGGTGCTTTTGGTTTCAATGATTGATATATTTAACATATGTTGCACTGAGCTACTAAATTTGATATAGTTTGGCTCTTGCAACAGTTTTCTCATGTCCAAAATGACACTAATATAATATTTGAAGTACTAGATTTCTCAATGACCTCGGAATAATTTGTCCTAGCAAAATACTAGTCCACTATCGAAATATAGATTATTTCTTAAAAGCCATGCCCATCCTATCATTTCTGTTAGTAATCTTCTGTGATTTGGCCATCCATTCACGCATAAAGTCTTGATATTTAATAGTTCTGGATCTTTGCTTTTAGTATCAATGAACTCATTTTTTCTTTTTTCACTCGTAGGCAAGTGAACAGCTATTGAATGAAAAAAAAGATCTTGATAGCAAATCTGCGATGTACATCTGAGAGGCAGGAAGATACTCGACTTCTTTATTGTATTTAAATAGTTTTATTCGTATCCTCTGTGATACACAGGATCCTATTTTATGTATTGCTTTTTTCATAATAACTACGAGTGGATTATGATCCGTAAATATTTTAGCAGGACCACCATAAACCTAATTATGGAATTTTGTCAAACTGAAAAGAATAGATCTCATTTCTTTTTCAGACTGACTATAATTTTCTTCTGCCGGTGTTAAACTGGCTGATGCAAGAGCAAGGGGACGTTTTTCTTGTAGTAGTACACATCCCATACCACTTTTTGCTGGAATCGCATTGAATTTTTTCTAAGAAGACCGCATCAACCATTACAGGTTATTAGCGGTGGTACAGTAGTAATAATAACAATTTCACTTAATATAAGATTATAAGATAAAACGATTGTATATGCTTCGAGTGTTGAAAAGGTCTAGATTGGTCCAGTTGAGATCAGATGTAGTTGTCAATTCTGATCATCTTCAAAAACTTCATGAGGTTCTGCATGTTGCGTTTATCGAGGTTCTGCTGGAGGTTGTTCGTTAGGCCGTTGAGTTGTCGTTCATGGGAGTACCTGGGACATTCCGAGATGATATGCTTCACTGTGACATTGACTTGGCAAATTTCGCATTTCTTGGTTTCTTTTTTGGTAAGGAGATGTTGGTGCGTGAGTTTGGTGTGGCCAATGCGTAGTCTAGAAAGGATGAGCTGATTTCTTCTATTTATTCCATTGAAGCTGTAGGGTGTAATGTCAGGGTTGATTTCTCTTAGTTTATTGCTGGTGGTTTGCCACCTGGTACGCCATAGCTCTCTTGTATAACTCTTAATATGGTCCTTGAGATCGCAGTAAGGTGTCTTGTATTTTCTCCGAGCTAGGTTCAGTAGATGCTTCTCTAGCAGCAGTATCTGCTAATTCGTTTCCAGTAATGCCGATGTGTGAGGGTATCCAAGCAATGTCCAGTATTTTTTTTTTTTTTTCAATGCGTCTATTTGTGATTTGATGCGTTGTAGAATCGAGTGCTTTGGGTATAATTGGGAGATGCCATGTATTGCACTATAGGAATCAGTAAATATAACCGGTTTTTTTGCTGGTTGCACGTGTTATGGCGTATAATTCTCCTGTGTATATTGTGCAGGTGGATGGTAAACTAAAAGTGTACTTGGCCGTGTTGGTGATGACAGCAGCTCCAACATATTCGTTACCGCTAGTTTTTGAGGCGTCAGTGAATATTTCATTGTAATGTACTCAGCCTGGAGTTCAAGGAATAGTTGTTTGTATACAGTGACGGGAGTTAAGGATTTTGGGTATTTTGTGAGTAGTAAGTTGCAGGATGGCGGTTGAGGGGGTTGCAGGGGGGTGAGCATCGAATTGTTATTTCTTTGCGATGATCAAAATTCGATAACACAGGGGCATTGGAAACCAACATTTTTTAATTCTGTAAATGCATTTTGCTGCTCAGGAAGCCATTCAAAAGTTAGATCCATCTCTCAGTAATTTTCTGAGTGGGGATGTTATGTTGCCATATTTGGTATGAATTGCCGGACATAGTTAAACATTCTCAAAACACTCTGGAGTTCCTTTTTTGTGGAGGGTGATTTGAGATCGATTAAAGCTTTGACACAGTCCTGATCAAGGCTCATGCCTTCTTTACTAAAAATGAATCCAATATATTTCAATTTGGTGAAAATGAAGTTTACTGGAGTTTAAAACAATATTTTTTTCCTTTGCAATAGAGCAATGGATCGGGAAAACACCTTAGTACCTAAAGAATGTTTTGAATATGGATCTGGTTGTAAATGATCAATAATTTTCATTGAATTTAATTTTATGCAGCCATCTAGACCTAAAAGTGGTGCTGTGTTTGTATTGATGTCTAGATATTCTTTCATTTTGTTCATTTCGCACTTGAGCTTGATTACACCGAAGGCTTGTAATTGCATTTTTGTTGGCTTCACTTCTCTTGATTGATTTTCATGAGAACTGATTCTGACATCACATTGACAGCTGCACCAGTATCTAGCTTGATCTCCACTTTTTTGTCTGCTATTCTGAAATTTTTTTCCATTCAGTTGGAATTGCTTTCTGAATCGAATGAATATCATTAACAGCTTCTTCAAACTGGTCTATGAAAGTTAAACTATTTATATACACCATATCATCATCATCTTCAGAATTTGAATCAATAGAGGGATTGCCCAAGTTCAATTCATGTAATGGCTGCATTATTCCACATATGCTAGCAAAATGATTGTATTTTAAAGTTAAAACCCCAGTTGCCTCCTATACCAATTCCTAAATTTTCTGGAGCATTTGAAAATTGGTTAGAGTTTAGGGTCACTTTTCAGTATCTAATTCATAAAAACGAGTCTATTGGTGACATTGAGAAGTTTCACTTTTTGCGTAGTGCTTTGGAAGGGGATGCAAAACAGGTAATACATTCATTGGAATTCTCAGCAGTGAATTATAAGATATCTTGGGACTTACTCTGTGAAAGATACAATAATATTCCATTACTGGTGAACAATCATTTAATGGCGTTGTTTAATATTCCATTGTTGGTTAAAGAATCTGCTTTAGAAATGAGAAAACTGTTGGAAGCACTTACGAAGCATTTAAGATCTTTGGAAAATTTGGGACAATCTGTCAAATTGTGGGATGTGATTATCATTTCTATTATGAGTGGGAAATTGGATGCAATTTCACAAAGAAAATGGGAAGAAGAAAAACCGAAAGGTAAGGTAGCGAGTTTGGATGAATTCAAAGTCTTTTTGAAAAATAAGGCAGAATTACTTGAGACGTTAGAAAATAGTAAATGTATCGGTTACTCAGGTTCCTCGAAGTACAGATAGTCATGTACCAGCACAACTCTCACAACAATCAGGTGAAAGTTCATTAGTCACATCAATGTTCATTGAAAATGATGTGGTGAAACAAGGTGAAGTATTGTTATCGACAGCATAGGTGTCATGTGACAATAAAATCTCTCCACAATTCATATGAAAAAACTTTTTCATGTTTGGTCGTGCCGGAGATAAGTGATTCAATATCCAGTAAAACTTTGAATATTTCACATTTGGAAATACCAGGTAATTTGGTTCTTGCAGATCCTGGTTTCTATAAGCAAGGCACGATTGAATTGTTGCTTGGGGCCGATAATTTTTATGATCCACTTTGCATTGGTCAGATGAAGTTGGGTAAACATCAGCCACTTCTTCAGAAAACTCGTATGGGATGGATTGTGTCAGGGTCACTTTAGGGTCAGTTCCAAATAATTTGATTCATTGTAATTTGAATTTGAATACTGACTTACAAGATCAATTGTCCAAATTTTGGGTTTTGGAGGAACCTCCATCACTGAATTGTAGTATGTCTGAAGATGAGAAAATGTGTGAAAGGATATTCGTGGAAACGACAAGTGGTTATAATAGCAGGTTTATGGTACAAATACCATTGCTAGATTCTCCATCAAAGTTGGGGGATTCGAGGGAATATGCATTGAAGAGATTTTTGGCACTGGAAAAAAATCTCATAATGAGAAACTTATATACAGATTTCATGGAAGAGTATAAAACCTTAGGACATATGTCCCTGGTTAACCTGAAGTTTAAATTGACGAAGTGTCATATTATTTTCCTCACCATGGGGTATTGAATGAAACAAGCCTCACAACGAAGTTACGAGTCGTTTTTAATGGTTCTGCTCCTACAGACACGGGCTTATCATTCAATGACATCCAATATAGGGGAGCAAACATTCAGGATGATTTGTTATCAGTTCTCTTGAGGTTTAAGAAATATCCAGTGGTAGTTTGCTCAGATATAGCCAAAATGTATCGTATGGTGTTCGTTCAAGAAGATCAAAGGTCTCTTCAGAAAATCTTCAGGAGATCCGATCCCGACAGAGAAATTGACGAATATACTCTGAATACTGTAAGCTATGGAACCAAGTCGGCACCCTTTTTGGCAATAAGGTGTCTCAAACAACTTGCGTTGGAAAATTTTGATGAATTTTCAAGAGCATCAGAGGTTACATTACACGACTTTTATGTAGATGACATGTTGTCTTGTGCAGACAATACTCAAGATGCTGTATCTTTATGTAAGCAAGTGTTATCAATTCTCTCGTCCGGTTGTTTCCAACTGAGGAAATGGATCTCAAATAATTCTGAAGTATTACAGCAAATGCGTTCACTCAAGTAGAGTGAAGATAAATTTCATTTCGGTGAGAAAGATAATAACAAAACTTTGGGTTTGTATTGGTCATTTGGAGTTGATGTTCTGATGTATTACATTAAATTCTCATCAGATATTTCAATCACAAAACGGTCAGTATTATCTGACATTTCGAAGATATTTGACCCTCTAGGGTTATTGGGGCCCTGTGTTATTCTAGTGAAAATATTGCTTCAAAAATTGTGGTGTCTTAAACTGGACTGGGATGAAGCTCTCCCTTGTGAACTACATACAGAGTGGTATCAATTACGTGAGAAATTTTCTACATTAAATAATTTGCGAATTACAAGACATGTGATTGGTAAGAGGCCTGTGGTGGTTGAAATTCATGGCTTCTGTGATTCGTCTCTTGAAGCGTATGGTGGTTGTGCATATCTTCGCACTATTTGTGAGAGTGGGAGATCAAGGTAGAACTGGTGTGTGCCAAGGTCAAAGTGCCACCTTTGAAAACGTTGACTGTTCCTAGATTGGAACTATGTGGAGCTTTAGTACTTGCTAAATTAGTTAGTAAAGTCAAAGAATCAATGAAAATTGAATTTTCATCTACGATTTTTTGGTCGGACTCTACTGATGTACTCAACTGGATCTCTGTCTCACCTAGTGCTCTGCAAACATTCGTTGGAAATAGAGTCTCACAAATTCAAAATTTGAGTAATCCTGAACAATGGTTTCATGTTAGATCCGAAGAAAACCCTGCGGATGTATTGTCCCGTGGTGTTTTACCTGATAAAATTGCTGCTAATGAAATGTGGTGGCATGGACCATGGTGGCTTTTTTCCCCTCAAGATTCATGGCCAGAGTCAAAATTTCAGCAATTGGATGAAATGCCTGATATAAAAAACAAAACAAGGTAATGGTTGGTCAAGTTGGGAAAGAATATTTTTCATTCCCTTTTCAGAGGTTCTCTAACTTCAACAAGCTCAAAAGAACTACAGCTTATTGCTTGAGGTTCATACATAATTGTAAGTACCCTACTCATCGTCGAAATCATGGCTTGACAGCAGTTGAATTAGAATGTTCATTGCAATGGATGATCAGATGGTCTCAACAAGAATCTTTTTCTCAGGAATTGTCTGATTTAAAACGTCGAAAGCAAATAAAATCTAAAGGCATCAGTCGATTGAGCCCTTTTATTGATGAGTCTGGTTTTCTGAGGGCGGGGGGAAGACTTCAGTTATCTGAATTGGACTATGCAAAGAAACATCCTTTACTTCTATCGTCAAAACATCACCTTACTCTATTGTTATTTGATTTCATGCTGGCCCGCAACTTCTGCTAAGCTCAATAAGGGAAAATTACTGGCCGATAGGAGGAAGGAATTTGGTAGGGAAAGTTATTTTCAAATGTATTAAATGCTTTAAAGTGAATCCTGAAAGTATAAATATTATGGGTGTTCTTCCAGAAATGAGAGTCCGTGCAATACCTCCATTTTTTACGACAGGTGTAGACTATGCCGGCCCATTTCAAATTAAAGATAAATCTGGTCGTGGTTCAAAGGTATCTAAATGTTATGTGTGTCTGTTTGTGTGTTTCTCTACTAGAGCAATACATTTAGAATTAGTATCTAGTTTGTTATCTGAGGCTTTTATTGCAACCCTGAGGAGATTTGTATCCAGACGTGGTAAACCTACTAAAATATACTCATATAATGGTTCTAAGTTTATTGGAGCTACTAAAGAACTAGATTCTTTGGGAAGATTTCTTCGAAATGAGAGTGAGTCTTTAGAATCATTATGTTTAGATGAAGGTATAATCTGGAAATTCATTCCTGCAAATTCCCCAAATTTTGGGG
The DNA here is from genome assembly GCA_958298965.1 of Chrysolina haemoptera. NCBI lineage: Eukaryota > Metazoa > Arthropoda > Insecta > Coleoptera > Chrysomelidae > Chrysolina > Chrysolina haemoptera. Next base: position 23,528,867 of record OY282595.1, read on the forward strand.
GGTTATGGGAAGCGGAGGTTAAATCCTGCAAATTTCATTTGAAAAGGGTTATGAATAATTCATGTTTGACGTTCGAACAGTTCTAAAGCTTGCTCACACAAGTGGAGGCGGTTTTGAACTCCCGTCCTTTGGTCCCTTTTTCCTGTTCCCCTGATGATATGGATGTACTAACCCCTGCTCATTTCCTTATTGACAAACGACTCACTTCCATACCAGATCCAAACCTGAAGGATATACCATAAAATCGTCTCTCCAAGTCCAGCACATACAAATGTTATCACAACACTTCTGGGCCAGGTGGTCCAAATAGTATATCATGGAGTTAAAACATCGAAACAAATGGAATTCTGAGTCTGCAAATTTGAAGACTGGACAGTTAGTGGTAGTTAGTGAGGATAATCTACCTCCAATGCAGTGGCGACTCGGTCGCATAGTCGCTGTATATTTTGGACCTGATAAAAAATCGCGAGTGGCAACAATTAAAACTACTCGTGGTGAGATAAAAGGGGCAATTTCAAAAATCTGTCCTTTACCAATAGACGATAATACAGATGGACAAATAATTACCTGATTTGCCAATTTCAATTTATAATGTTTCATTTTGTGTAATTGTATTGAAAGAAATCCTTTCAAGGTGGGGGATATGTTACTAAAGATGTTATGAAAATCTAGTTTATGAATTTCATAAATGAAAATAATCAAGAGAGACCTACGAAGCGACATGTGCTGAAAATAGTTATGTCGTTGTTCGATCCACTGGGATTAGTAGTGAATTTTGTGATTCGGGGAAGGATTTTGGTACAAGACATCTGGCGAACGGGAATCGGATGGGATGACTATGTCGATGATGAAATCCATAAATATTGGTTATTATGATTAGCAGATCTTGAAAGAGTCAGCAATTTATGTATTCCAAGGTGTTATTCCCCTAAAATTCCTTTTTCCGAAAAAATTGAGCTTCACATTTTTTGCGACAGCAGCAAAAAAGCTTTCGCAGCTATATCATTTTTGAGAATTCTGAGTAACGATGAAATCGACATTTTCTTTGTCTTTGCAAAAGCAAGGGTGTCTCCAACGAAACCATTATTGATCCCACGACTGGAATAATCGAAGAATATCAGAATACTTCAATGAATATTTTAACACCATTCCTAGCAAACTAATTGGTAACTCACAACGGGAAAAAACGGAAGCACAATGCGTACACAAACTTCCTGATTTTCATCAACATTCATTCAGTTTCATGCCTTGCACAAACACAGATATCATTAGTATCATCAGAAGCCTGAAAAATTCATACGCAGAGATGACGAAATCTCCACAAACACTGTAAAATGGGCGGCCGTTTCAATTGCCGCACCTTTAACATTTATAATAAATAGCTGAATGGAAGAGAGTACTTTTCCAACAAGCTTGAAAATCTCCAAAATACAACCAATTCACAAAGTAGGCAATAAGGAAAAGGTAAAAACTATAGACCCATATCGCATATCAGTCCATTTGCAAAAGTAATTGAAAAATACATATCTGAAAACATTACGTCCTACTTAACCGAATACAAACTATTCAATAGGAGTCAATTCGGATTTAGAAAGGGCCTCTCAACCACAAATGCCATAGTAAAATTGGTTGACCTATTGTATGACAACCTTGAGGCAGGTAAAAAATCACTAGGGATTTTCTTAGACTCAAGCAAATCATTTGATCTAGTAGACCATAAAATACTATTAAATAAATTATACAGGTATGGCTTTAGAGGTGTAACACGTTCTTGGTTTGAAAGCTACTTACATCAAAGAACTCACTATGTATCTATAAATGGAAATAAATCTAATCAACTGGGCAGCGATATATGGGTTCCACAAGGGTCGATTTTAGGGCCACTACTGTATATAATCTACGTCAACGATTTCTCCTTCCAAAATGCAATTATGTATGCAGATGACACTTCTTTTTTGATAAGCGCCAATACTCTGTCTTCTCTGGCTGAAAGTGCAAGTGAAACAATACTAATGGCACAAAATTGGTATACAAACAACAACCTGATCTGTAATGCAAATAAATCAGCATTTATAAAATTCAGTCACGTAAGCGCAGACTCAAGCCTCTTAATCAGGCAAACTTCCGGAACTATACAGCAGGTAACAAACGTAAAATTTCTAGGATTGCAAATTGCTGAAAACTATAAGTGGGACGGTCATACTATAGTATATACCACTTAAGAAAATTTATAAACAGAAACACATTAATTATGTATTACTATGCACACTTTCATTCCACAATTGCATATGGAATTATCACTTGGGGAATGTCATCCCAAGCAGGAAGAGTATTTAGAGTACAAAAAAGGGACTTGAGAACAATAGAAGGAGTTAATAGGAGAACTGCTTGCAGATACATTTTTATCAAACTTAGCATCCTTACATTGCCATGCATTTATATATCACAACATTCAAAAGTCTGAATAACAATGGCTATGACACTAGAAACTCAGCGTCATTGGAAGTACCAGCACATAGGCAATCAAAAACAGGAACAAGCCCTAAATATATGGGCATTAAACTGTTCAATAAATTACCGGCCAATATGAGAACATCACCATTACATAGTTTCAAAAACGGTGTAAAGCATCTATTGTTAGAAAACGCTTTCTACTCTGGATGAATACCTAAACTACAGTGTCTAGGAAGAAGGGAGACATACTCCAAGAATTTGTAAGACCTAGCTGTAAGTAGTTGTACAACAGACAAAATCCTTAAAACAAATGGTTGCTATTTCTTATTGCTACCTTTTATTTTTTATTTATTTTTTCTTCTCTTATGTTTTTAACCACATAAATGCATAATTACCGATCTGTTGCAAGCCATTTCACATGATCATAGACACAGATAGGGAAGAATCTTTGTCTTTATAGTTACCCATTTGTTGCATGCCATTTTACATGTTTCAAAGACATAGTCAGTGATTTATTTATTTACCTGCTTATACATTGTTACCACATACCCGCACCCCGTATTGCTGTTGTGCATTTGAACTGTAAACCTATAAGTTTTAGAGAATGTGACCTGTCCTATAGCTTTTACGAGTTCAAATGGATTAATAAAGTGATTGATTTGATTAATTGCAGGCGGCTGTGATGGGCAGCAGAATAGCTAAAACAGTTAAAGACGAACTCGACATCAAATTGACCAGACTTATTTTTGGATAGACTCAACAACAGTATTGTATTGGATTCGGAATGATGGAAGACATTTAGGACAGTTTGAATCACACAGAGTCGGAGAAATCCAAGAATCGACTGAAACAAGTGAGTGGAACTGGATACCAACAAAATTCAATTTTGCCGACCTAGCTACCAGAACTTATAACGAAGATGGTAGTAAAAGAACAAATTTTGAAGATTGGTTCCTTGGACCAACTTTTTTGATGGAGAGAGATGAGACAAAATGGCCATCCAAAGAGTTTCCTGCCAATACCTCCAAAGAAAAGAGGAGAAAAGAAATCGAAACTGTCGTCGTAACAGCCATTCAAGAACATTTACCATTACCTAACATTCACAGATTCTCCAAATGGATTCGATTGATAAGATCCACAGCTAGAGTTCTGAAATTCATCAGAATATTGAAAAAAATGATTACCTCAGTCATCCCAATCGTTAAAGAACTCACAGCTGATGAACTTCAAGCAGCCGAACTTCTCTGGATAGAGCAATGCCAGAGGGAAAGCTTTCCGGATGAGCTAGCAGCAGTCTGGAAAAATCGACCAATGAAAAAACAGAGTCGACTCAAAAAACTTTCATCCATGATTGATAGCAGGGGAGTACTTGTATTACAAGAAAGAACTGATTTGGCACCTCTCATGACTGATTCTGCAAAACATCCAGTAATATTACCAAATAAACATCGTTTTACGAGACTGCTCATCCAACACTATCACGAACTATATGGACATCAAGGTGTTGAACTGGTTCTCAATGAACTAAGACAAAAATATTGGATTGTGGACGGCCGATCAGCAGTAAAATAAGTTTTTGCTGCATGTCAGCTCTGCAGAATTAAAAAAGCACGACCAGAAGTACCGATGATGGGACAGTTACCCGTCGAAAGACTAACTCCAGAAGTGAAATCATTTACATTCAGCGGAATTGACTACTTTGGACCTCTTATTGTAACAGTTGGAAGAAGACAAGAGAAAAGATGGGGCGTTCTCTTCACTTGCCTTACAATCCGAGCCATTCATCTTGAAGTAGCATACTCACTTTCTACCGACTCTACAATCATGGCTTTGAGGCGTTTCATAGCCAGACGAGGCCGCCCAAAAACCATTTTTTCGGATAATGGAACAAATTTTCGTGGTACAATGGATGAACTGAAGAAAGCTATCGACAACATCGACCAGGATAAACTTGAAGAAGAGATGCAGTTGAAAAACATAGAATGGAAAATTATTCCACCAGCAGCTCCGCATATGGGAGGAGCGTGGGAACGTCTTATCCGTTCGGTTAAAAAAGCTTTCCATATTATTCTCATGAACCAAAAATTAAAAGACGAACTATTACTTACACTCTTCACCGAGGTTGAAAATATGGTGAACACGAGACCGATTACTAAAGTCTCCACTGATCCAAATGACTGGGAAGCTTTAACTCTTAACCATTTTATTCTTGAGAGTTCTAATGGTGATGGATTTGGAGAAATGGGACAGTACGAGTTGAAACGAGAATGGAGAAAAATACAGAGGATCACAAATGAGTATTGGAAGAGGTGGACGAAAGAGTATTTGCCAAGCTTGACAAGAAGAAAGGTTTGGTGTGACGATGGCAGACCAATTCAGAAAGATGAAATGTTGTAATGATTAAAGGTAATGCCTTGAGGAACTCTTGGAAATTGGGAAGAGTTGAGGAAGTTTTCCCCGGACCATACGGCAAAATCAGAGTGGCCAATATAAAGACAAAAAATGGCATCTTCAAGAGACCTGTAGCAAAAATATCAAAAGTAGTTATGGACTGATAACATGCCCTTGAACTGCAGGGGGAAAGAATGTGGCGTCGTCGTTCACCCAGTATTTCAATTATTGTTTTCCTCACCTTTCTATTCAATTAATAAAAGTCGCCTATGAGTTTTTTAGAAAAAAAAAAGTTTGTTAATAGTCCGACAGAAAAGCGAAAATAAAAGTTGTCAAATTCGACGAAATTAATTTATTTTGAATTTCCTTGACCAAGAAAACTAATTCTTTAAAATCTTTCTTTTATTTTCAGACTGTGAAAGGTTGAAAGTCACAAAAAACATGCCCAAAAACTACATATTAATCAATATGTATATTTTTTGTGACTTCCACATCTTGTAAGGACTTTGTTTATAGCAACTTTTCGTGTTATTTGTATGTAAAGAATCAACGCACGGAGTTTCTCAGTCATATTCTGAATGACCCTGTATGCTAAGAATATTGTATTAGGTAATCAAATAATGAAACAAAATTTGAAGCCCCACGCTAGAGAACAGTCATCCCTTTACAGCCGGAAAAAAAATACGGGAAAATAAAAACCACGAAAAAAAAAACAGGAAATAGTTTCTCCTTCTTCGTATCCGATTTTTCCGATTTTTTTCCGATTTTTTTCCGGGTTTGTTTTTCCTAGATTCGCCTGAAATATGCCCAAAACAGACGGTAGACCACCTATATTCCTGTATCATCGTCATTTCAAATCATCAGTGCAGGTTAGGTCACAACAAGTCATAATGAGTAACCACCTGGTTCTCTGAATGAGTTGGAAAAGTTCAGATATATTACATAAGATATAATAAATTAAATTTTGAGTCCATTTTTCATTATATGTTTAGTGGCATTGCTAAATACCCCATTCATATATTGTATTATATAACTAGCCTGATAACATTTCTTAGAATTTATATATGTTAAGCTCCTAAAGTTGTTAAATGAATTAATTCATATCCTATTCTATCGTTAAGTGAACGCTTAAAATCTTACCTTGCCCTTAACCAAATTACACCAAGGATTGTTCCCTGTAAAATCAGGAATACATTCTTCCCGAGAATCTTCCTCGTCATTGTCTTGGTCCATAGGAGCTGATTCAACCATATTTGCTTTAGTAGGAAAGCTCTGTTTTCTTCTATCCGAGCTTCTCTCAGCATTCAATGAATCAAGTGTCTTTTGACGATCTTGAAATAAAGTGTAGTTGAGAACATGCGGAGGAGTAGGAGTTATACTCATTCCTAATTTCCTACAACTAATTAACTTTCTTAATAGTTGGCTGGCTTCCCCTGATAAATTCGGGTTACATCCGTTTCGTGATAGAGCTTGCCATAGCGAAGTGTCTGATTCACAGTGATTTTGGATTGCTTCGGGAGTGGGAGAAGCTTCACTTTGTGTTGTCGAGTTACTGTATTCTTCTATAGCCTGTAATTATTGAAACTTTTTGTGATAACATTCCTCGTGTTCAATTGGCACTGATACAGAAAGCAAATACAAAAATGATTATTTTCAAGAATTCCTACCTATCACAATCCCTCAAATTAAAACAAATTATATGCAAGATGTGATGTTTTTCTAGTTCAAAGGGTAAAAATTCCATAATTTCTTACTTAATCTTATCAAAGTCTCGAGTTGCAGACGTTCAACAAAAAATCTAATAAAATCATCCCAAATTACACATATTAGCTTTTAACCTCTTAAATTTAATAAAGCGCATACTTGTGCTATGTTATAAATTGGGGTTAACCATAATAATAATGATACTTTATTTTTTGTTCAAATAACATATCATGTTCAAGCATTGCCTAAATTGGGGGTGATGAAATAGCATATTTGAATATGAGAAATATAAAGTACATGGAGTAAAACAAGTACATGAATAAATACACCCAAGATTAAAATACATGGGTACACCAACATATGTTTGATATATATATATATATATATATATATATATATATATATCATAATTTTGTAGTTATTGAGATGATCAGAAGCAAAAATTTCTTGGAGGCTGTAAATACTGAAGAATACAATTTTTTTTATTTCTATTTCGAATTTTATTGTTGGAAAATATTTGATTTGTTTTGGAAGTTTATTAAAATGTTTAATGGAGATGTTGATATACCTTCTCTGAGTTGAGATGAGTCCACCTAGTGGGATTATCATATTATTTTTATTTCTTTTGTCATAGTATGAGTAAACTGTTTTTTATTTAATTCTGCTCATTTGTTTTGATGTAATAAATGAAGCTATGAGCTAGAATGTTTAGATTTTTTAAAATATGTCTGCATGTTTCATTATAATATTAACAATAATGAACTTTATTATCCAATTCGATAACTCAAACATAAGAATACTACAGTCTATAGATAGATAAAAGGCGCATGATCAGTATAAACTGTTCTACCTGTGAAAAAAAATCAACTAAACATACGAACAAAAACACTAAAATACCAAACTTTCTTACAAATTTTTAAATATTTTTTTATTTTGTCACAAAAAACAGCAAAGAAAAATACATAAATCATGTCCTTGTAGAATGTAGAATTTGTTCATGCCAGCAGTAACAATGGAGATGATATTTCCATCTACTACCAAAATGTTAGAGGTCTAAAACAGTAAAGTAGATATATTTTCAACAAATGTGAGTGATCACGAATATAAAATGATTGCTATCAGGGAGGCTGAAAAATGATGTAAATTCTAGGGAACTGTTCTCCATTAATTATGATGTATACAGAAAAGATCGTAAGATTAAATCTCTCAACTGGTGGGGTTGGTGTACTGCTTGCTATAACTATTAAGTCTGAGGTCATTAATACTCCTCAACTTGATAAAAATGTTCCCGGATTCGACATCTTAGTCTGTAAATGCTATTCATCTCATTGTGTTTTTTATGTTGTAGTTATTTACATTCCCTTATCTCTGTCATTTGATGAATTTAATAATTTTATTGAATCTTTTTAAAGACATGCAGTATTGCAATAAAAAATCTTAGGTGATTTTAATTGTGCTAACTTCATTGATAACAATTGAGAAAAGAGGCAAACCTAAACTATTACTTAATTTAAAACTTTTTTGGATCTGCGACAATTCAATAATATTTCCAATAACAACAATAAAAGCTAAGACCTGTATCATCTATCATTATCCATTGTTATTGATAGAATTTTTATAAAACAAAATAATTGTGGCATCGGTTATAATAAAACATATAAGCAAACCTTTATACATTATACAATGAATTCTTATACACAAACTGGGATGTATTAGATAATGCAACTGAAGCAAACATAGCCATTAAATGTTTCTATAATAAATTCTATTTTGTTGAATAAGTACTTGCGGACGAATTACATATTGTATAGGGTTTTTTGCCGAAGATTGGAGTATACAGGGCGAACTACCACTTAACGAAAACTGAATAGGGTACTAGTATATCATGTACGAACACACCTATGAAATATCAGAAGAATCCGTGAATATTAATACAATTATTCTGTACACCAACCTATTTATACGCGCCACTGAACACTGACTGAATTGATCGCCTATGTTTCAACTCTCGGCCTACGAAATGTCGGTGTTGAGTTTCTATGGTCCCACGACTCCCAAGCTAGTTACAAATGTTTATGCGATCTGTCATATTTAGTAAGTATTTGTATTTACGGAGAATTTAGAACGACGTATTTTAGTTAATCGATCGTCTAAAAGGTATTGATTGATAACTGTGGATAAAATGTGATTTGTGCTCAAAAGAACAATGCGTTTGCGTTCTCGGAACGTTTATTTGACAACAACTTCATTTACTTTAACTTTAATTATGTGATGTGTTATGAATGCTCTGCAAAAATCATTAATTTTGCAATTTCCTATCAAGTGGCAAGCTGAAACTTCTTTGAAATCATCAGCTTCTGTATCACTAGTACCTGTAGCGCTCGAAATAGAAAACTTGGAATTTTCATTCAGCCAACATTATGAACAACTCAGCAAAAAATCAGAACTACCGAATCAGACGCAAAATCCCCTATCTTTCAGGCGACAAGGTTATTAGACTAATAAGCCAATGCATGGGGTCTTTTTCAAGAACATTGAAGATTTTGGCTTTTCCAAGAATTTGACCTTTTCATTCCTTAGGTCAAGTGGGCTGGAGTCGGAGACCGAGGGATACATAATGGCCTGCCAGTACGGTGTCTTCAATTCCCTGGTCAAGCGCAATTGGTATAGAGTTCCCGGACTCTAGATGCAGAGCGTGTCCTGGGGCTTTTGAAATCATAATACATTTGTTGTTAGCTTTCCCAGCTTATGCGGTCTCAGCCACAGACAAAACGCAGAGTTACTACCATTTTCGAGATTGGTACAGTATAGACAAGACACCAGCGTTGCTTTATACACTGGGGTATATCGAGTTCGTTGTGAGAATGAGGAGTTTCAAATATTTTTAAACAACTCATTTTCCTCCCTCAGGCAAATACAATAAGCCTGGTGTAGTCCTCCTCAGCCATCAAAGTAAGACGATTTTCATCATAGAGTTTTGGGCTCCTGGCGAAACCAAAATCTCTGAACTCTTCAGAATGCACACAAACTATTCTGTTGAAATAGTGGACACACCGCTCTCATATCTGAAAATTATACCAGCTTGCCATGATACGGCATAAATCTTAGCAGGACGAATGCAGAGGGCCGTCGTCCTTATTCACTTCGTATGCTAAGGGCACATGATTCTCGGACCCAATAAAAACTTAAATGATTCAGCAAGCTCTTTAGATGTATCGGAATGCGGAGACAGGGCCTGACTGAATAGAATATCTTTATTGACCATTTCTTAGTACAAGAGTACCTACATCTGGTAAGTCGAAAATCAATTACAGAAATAATAATAATTACAAAAATAATAATAATTACAAAAATATTTGCACAATCATTAACATTTTCTATACTAACCATATCAAGATATAAAAATTATTTATTATGTATTCAAAGAATTCAGGTTGGCTAATGACCATAGCATTCGATGTCAAAACACAAATCAAACAACAAGAATTCAGGTATTCTTCTTTACTATAAAAACTATTTCTTATAAAAAAATACCTTTATTGCGAAAAGCTTGAACAGAACTCAATTGCTTGATAGAGTTTGGCAATTTATTGTCATTGCACTGTAGAGAGGAGATTCCTTGAACTTGGAAGCTTTGTGTGAGAGAACCCTCAACAATTCTAGTCTGGTAGGTACTTGTGTGGTGAGTTTACACTTTGCAAAGCATTTATATTTTTCCTTACAGGACAACCACATTTCAGAATATAAATTGATACAGCAGACACAATAGGTTCTTTCACAAAAATTGGCCTACAACTGTTCCTGAATGGCAAACCAAATATGATGCGATTCTGAGTTATGAACACTCTTTGGGAATCTTTCCCACAGCCCCATGACATGATATTGAGGAAAATATGAGAGAAAACCATTGAGTAATAAATGTTTAACAAGCTGGACCTAGTCACACACTTTGTTGATTGTTTTATATCGTAAAATGCATAATTTAATTTGTTGCAAACACTCTGAATTTGTAGTTCCTAAGTCAGACTAGGATCCATCAGTGGATTAGCCTTCACGAAAAAAAAAAAGGTGTCTGCAAACTAAAAATTTTGCAATGATTCTAAATCAACTTCAAAAGTAGCTCAGATTTGGATGATAATGCAATATAATTGTATGATATGTTAATAATATTATAATAATAATGATGTTTGGCTGTTGGGTACAAAATTTGCAATAGAATTTAAACTGACTTCCCAATAAGCTTGAGAATCGAAACTTCAAACTCAGCTCAGAACCTAGTATCAAGATGATGTGGCACTAGGGTTATTTGTTGACTTCTCCAAAGCATTTTGCTGGGTAGATCATGAAGTTCTTCTCCATAAATTGCAGAGGTACGGTCTCAGGGGAATTGCTCTCCAATGGTTTGGCTCCTACCTAGGAGATAGGTATCAGCAAGTAAAATGTAATGGTTTTACTTCTATATATCAAAGAGGTCTGTATTCCTCGCACCTTCCTGCCCTTCATTCCTCGCACCATGTCTTGCAGTAATTGATCCAGGCCATTGAAAGGTTACGCTTATACTGCACAGAGTCCTGAGTGATACATCAATCGATGAGCAGGTTCTCCTTGCAGCCAGCGACCCCCTCTTTGACCCTCTTTGCTCATATATCAGATCAACGGCAATGAGTATTCAAATGCACTAATCAATAAACTGATTGAAGAGTTATATTATTGAGGAAACTTGACAGTTTTTCAAAATTTTAATAATTGTATATTTATAGAAAATCTGACAATTATATATTTTCAAAGTAAACCCAAATGGTCGAAGTTCTTGTCCAGCAATACATGCAATTGGCATTTTTGTGGAAGACGGGGACATTTTTCAAAAGTGTGTTTATCAAAAAGTCGAGACAAAACTGAAAACTATCCATATTATAGTGGAAACCGAAAATAGAAATTTGTTAAACAAAATCGAGTACATTGTAATATTGAGCATCCTGAGAATGGAGATTCAAGTGATTCGGAAAATTCATTTCATCTATTGGTCAACAATATGACCATTATTCCAACAATAGTCATTAGTTTGAAATGATGAAAAGATTAAATTTATAAGAGACACTGGCACATCTGTCAACCTTATCAATTCTGAAATATTTGCGAAATTTCCTAATCAAGCACTTAATGAAGGTACGAGTACCATATTTCCATATTGTAGCAACACCAAATTAGATATTCTTGGAAAATTCAATGGAAAATTTCAAAATGGACCTAACAAAGTCGAAGCTGATGTATACGTTGTTGAAGAAAGATGTGAATCTTTACTAAGTTGATAATATTATTCGGATGTCTAATTTTCGTGATAATGCGCAAGACAGTTTTTTCACAAACCTTGAGATTCTTCAGGGCAGGTTTTCTTAGGTTCTGGAATATTATATGTCCATACTCAATTAGCGGTCTACATGCCATTTTGTAGATTTTAGTTCTTGTGTTTAAGTTTATTCCATGTTCTTTTTTAGATATAGATTTGAAGTGCTTTGCCCCTGATATGGTTTTCTTTTTTATGTTTCTTGTGTGTGCGTTCAAGTTTACTTTATTTATCTATAGTGATCCCTAGATATTTTGTACATACTGGACTGAGTTCATGGTCATATATCCTTACTGATGGTGATGTAGATGATGGGGAGTGGAAAAATATTAGCATATGCGATTTCCTTGGATTAGGTTTCAGTCGCCATTTATTGAACCAGGCTGTTGTTCTGTCTGCTAACTGTTGTAGTCTTTCAACGATTGTATTTATACTCCTGCAGTGAGAAACCAAAGCAGTATTTTCGGATTTATTTTTTCAAAAGTTGGATTTCATACGGATCCAGAGAAAGTTCAGAGTTTCAGCAACCTATAGCCACCAAAGAATATCAGCGAAGTCAGGAGTCTACTTGGTATGCTAAATTACGTAGGAAAATTTTTACCAAATTTAGCAGAATTTAGCACAAAACTTTTACGAGAGCTAACGCTGAAAATGTTATGTGGAACTGGACACAAAAACATAATGAAGCTTTTCATTATTTAAAAGAAAAATTGAACGACTCAACTTAACTATGAGAACAAAAAGTATTTTACCCCTTCACCACACAAGTAATTTAATTCCTAGATGCGCATTTCGATAACAAAGCTGTTTAGTAATCTTACTGATGAAGGTAAATTTGTTATCGAAATGCGCATCTAGGAATTAAATTACTTGTGTGGTGAAGGGGTAAAATACTTTTTGTTCTCATTGAGTGACACCACAGGCGTCCAATATCCCATTTTAGATCAACTTAACTAGCCTATTTTGATATCAAAAAGTTTAGTCATCTTCATGTAGATGCAGGACCAAATGGACTAGGAGCTATATTATCACAAGAAGATGGAACAAAGATGAACATTGTGTCCTATGCCAGCAGAACCCTTTCCAACACTAAAGATAGGTACAGTCAAATTGAAAAGGAAACATTAGCTGTAACCTGGGCGATACCACATTTTCATGTGTATTTATATGGTTGTATATTCTTACAGACTGATCATTTACCTCTAGTCAGAATAATTCAAAATTTTAAAACAGCACCAAGTATCAGAATAGAAAGACTATTACTGAGGATTCAACCATATAAATTCAATGTCGTACATCAAAGAGGAGAAACCAACCCATCGGACTATTTATCGATATATCCCAAAATTAATGAAGAACCTATTTGTTGTGTATGTAGTACAACACCGTAAGGAATGGAAATGATAAGACAGTATGTTCCTTACTTTTTATTCACTTCCTGAATTACAATAATGTAGAGACTGAATTCTTGTTCAATTATTTCAACACGTGGAGAACAATCTGTATCTGTCTACGAAACCCCTGTTGGTAGTGTCTCCTACTCCGAATGTCATACGTCATACATGGAATACACTATTGATGACAAAATTGATGCATATGTAAATTTCATTTTGAAGAATACTGTACCAAAGATGATGACAATTGAAGAAGTCGAAGAACCTGCGAGAAATGACATCTTGTGTTTACTGATGGAAATCCTAACTAATAACAAGAAAGGAACATGGAATCATCCTAAGTTAACACCGTTCCACAAAATCAAAGGAGAACTGAGCTGTCCGAGGAATATCATTCTGAGAGGTACACGAATAGAGTCTTACCAACATCTTTACAACGAAAAGCTGTTGAAACAGCACATAAGAGTCATCAGGGTGTTTTCAGAACAAAACAGCTACTACGTACGAAAGTTTGGTTTCCAAATATCGACTCTATGACAGAAATGTATATAAATAGCTGCTTAGCCTGTCAAGCCGTTACACCAAGTAATCCAAAATACCGGAATTACCATTTCAAAATCTTTGGTAAAGTAAGAGTAAGTAAAGTATTGTGGAACAGTAAGTAAAATGAGGTAATATTAGGGTGTTGAACAGAATAGTTTTGGCCCATCATGTCAAAAAAGTGTATAAAGTTGTTGATTTATTGTTACATTACATTATTTATTGTTACATTTCCAATGTGTAATATCCTTATACTCTGTGTATGTTAAACAAAGAAAAAAATTCATTATTATTATTACAATTTTTTGGGTCGCAAATTAATTGAACAATTGTCGAATGACCGAAATATATTTGTCGTGAAAAAAACGACAAAAATAGGTTTCAATTCAGAATAATAGCACGATACAATTTTCTGAGCAATATACTACTACAGCTATTCTTTGAGGTGTCCAAAATCAATAACTAATTACCCCACTATCAAACAACCTGAACACCAATATTGATCAGCTAGCTCAAATTTTTCAGCAAGACGCTACCTAGGAGAGGCATGTCCTATTGAAAAGTTCACAACTATAAAGGATTGTTGTAGATACTAAATACTTTCAATAAAACCACAATTACTTCTCAGTAGGCCTTCTATTTTCAGCTTGAATATGTCCCATAAACATAATCCAAGTGAGAAGGAATGAGTAAAAATAAACTAAGAGCTCACAATCATGTCTTTGTTTTGACTGTAGGAGTACAACCCCTATTCTTAATAGTAGTACAGTATTAAAATCATATAGATACACAACGTAGTGGTGACTCTCGAGTTCTAGAGAGATTATAACGATTATTTATTAGCATATACAGTATACGACGTGATAAGGTGAATTCAGTTAACGAAATAGAATAATACCCCAAAAGTATATTCATTTTAAATAGCTTATATGTTTTTCGAAAGTATGTTGAATGGTGACTCTTGTGGTTCTGAAAGCTTCTTTCTCTATGCTTCACTCCAGGTAATCGATTACTCTGCACCCTGTATACTCAGGGTTGAAACACTGCCTCAACAATACTCTGCACTACTTCAACACTGCAAGGGATTTCCATAAAGTTGAAAAGCAGACAAGCAGACAAGACAACAGGTTCTAATGGATATATCAGTTCATGGTCTTTCCGAAAAAGGTCCAATCTTCTAGCCCAATGGCTAGTTTGATTTGGTCAGAACCTTAGATTCCGAAGAACAAAGAGTACTCAGAAGTTCTTTCAAATTCAGTGATGGATTTAGATTCCAAACAGTCTTTCCTACCAAATTCAGAGCATCCTGAAAATTAACTCTTTAAATATAATGGAATAATAGACAGACAAGGAGAATAAGTACTTACATGTGGTAGCCTTGATAAACATAAAATGGAAAGACAGTTTCATATTTAATAATCGTGCAACTCTCACACACCTTCAAAGAAAGGTCTTATTTTGTTCTATTATGGCTTTATTGTGCTATGCAGATAAGGAATAGCAATCAATTACACTAAAATATGCCACATGCACATTGTACCTCCATGAATGACTTTTCTCCAATCCAAAATGAACGTTCCATCCAAGATGAACTGGAAGTACTTCACAAACTTTACAACTAATATTCAAAATGTCTCTATTATGGCTTTATTGTGCTATGCAGGTAAGGAATAGCAATCAATTACACTAAAATATGACACATGCACATTGTACCTCCATGAATGACTTTTCTCCAATCCAAAATGAACGTTCCATCCAAGATGAACTGGAAGTACTTCACAAACTTTACAGCTAATATTCGAAATGTCAAATATGACCATTGTATATTTTCTCTCCAGTAGGAAGACTTATTAGTCGTATGTATGAAAAAATTCCAACATTGTTCGATGTTTTGAAATCCTGACGCAATTAAATGACTTCCTACACTATATAGCTTGCTGACAATCCAGAAAAAGTTATCGAACATTTTTGGTTGCCTACCCTTCAGACCCATGACAAATCTAGGAATTCTTGTAAAATTCTCACAGCTGATTTCCACACAAAATAATTGATTACGAATATAACATAACCCATATGGGCCATATGCAACATGAAACCTGAGGAGTATGTTTGAAACTGTAATTTAATCCATAGGCATAATTTTTATGGTGTTTGGATCCCAGAATACGATCCATTTGTTCAAGTGACTTAACTTGAGAGTGTGGATGAAAGAAAGGTGGTCACCAATTGTTTCAGTGATTTTTGAAGATACTTTACATTGGATGAAATAAACAGGGTGAGTCTCAAGTCTGAAACCTAAATTTATTGTTTCTGGTAGTAATAAATAAGCTTAGTACAATTTCAAATTTGAAACAATACATATGTAACTTTGTTACGTTTTTTTGATGGCTTCGAAACTCAATCAACAATTGTCAAATGACGAAAACATATTTGCCGTGAGAACTCCCATTTTTTAATAGACGGAAAACTACTTCCAAATGCTGAATAATGGGGAAATATCATTTTATCAGTAATACACTCGAATAATTTGGTTGCTGAACATTTTCTACTCACCAAAATTCACAGGTTTCACGACAATTATGTTTTCATCATTCAATAATTGTTTAGTGAATTTTGAAGTTAGAAAAACAAAAGTAACAAAGTCACATACGTCCATTGCTGAGAAAATTGAATTGTGCTAATTAATATCCTACATTAATACGTATTTTTGTCCCTAATGAAAAATCGTTGGTTTCACGATAAATCTACCTACTTCAATTGTAGACGCTGTTGAGAAACAGGAAATAAGAGAATTTTAACAATTGCAGGTAGTTTTAGTTTTTCCGCTTGGAGAAATTTCAACAATTCACGACAAATACAATTTGGTCAATGGACAATTGCTGAGTGAATTTTAGGTTACAGAAAAAACGCACCAACCAAATTATATACAGCACTATCAGTGAAGTAATTTGACAGTTGTCAAACATTCGATGGGAGGACAAACAAAGCCATTTTCCATAAAACTACGCGTGTCCTTTTTATGGATTTTCTGCGAAAACATTTCTAAAAACACGTTCTTAGCATTTTAGTGAGTATTAATTCATTGTGTAAAGTCTGAATTGAGTGCATTAGTTTGCAGAGGTGTTAAAAACATGGATTTTCCAATTAAAAAATACGTTGTTATGATGATAGGTATCATACAAACAGTTTTCTCTTTTAGATTCGAGGACATAAATCATGAAGACTTGTGCTGTTATGGGTAGTTATAACCGATCCGATCCAGACCAGCACGTGAAATTTCCAAATTTCCTTCTATACAAACAAGGCGCTGGCAGAGACAGGTAGAAACTGCTGGAGTACAGAAACATACTAGTCAGATCGTTCCGAACATCCGGACCATGTACCTACCCAAAATACGTAGAACAAAAAAAAAACCGTTGGGAATTTACAATCAACATTGAGGTCAACATTGAGGTCAACATTGGAGGATATTATGAGAGACGACGGAAAGTGTTGTATTACCAGTAGATATTTATTGTCAAAGATCGCAAAACTAACAGTGAAGTTTTTAGTAAAATTATACGATTTCTCATCTGAAACAAGAATATTTCAAAATATTATCAAATAATAGGATCACTATATTTAGTAAAGTTCAAATAATAGAATCACTAAAATTAGTAAAGTTAAAAAAATCACAATTAACCACTAACCACCGCAAAAAAAACAATTTTCTTTTCAAACTCAAATTCTTTATTTGTCCCCCCCATCAGCTGATCACCGCCATGTTGTGACATCAGCCGACAGTGCTCTATTAGTTCATTGCTGAGAAAATTTAAATATCACCATTATTCAGCATTTGAAAGTAGTTTCCGGCTACCAACGAAAATTATAACTAACAAAGTTATATGGGTGGATTGCCGAAATAATAACCTATATCCATTAAAACGTAATTTTTCCGCTACTGAAAATAGGAGGTTTTACGATAATTATGTTTTTGTCCTTTGTAAATTGTTAAATTAATGTTTTAGTGCAAAAAAAAAACAACCAAATTATGTGAGGAATGAGGAAATGGAATATCTCCATTATTTAACATTTGAACGTAGTATACCGACTTTCCGAAAATATTTGTTCAGTAAGTTGGCCAAAAAAATCAAGTTACATTATTACATCCCTTGAAAAAATGTGGGATTTCTCTATTATTCATAAAATTTTCATTTGTTCCAAAAAAATAGATACCCAATATATATTTGATAGTAATTTCATGCAAAAATCATAAACAGTCGTTTAAAAAATACAATAAAAAATTTATATTATAAGCTTCTATAGCTAATACTAAGCGTAAAAACATTTGTCCTTCTAAATTCCCTTATAAAAATACTAGAATTACTTACTATTCAAAATATCGATTATTTCGCATAAATAACCCTGTATGTAAAACTCTATTCAAAAAATGCGCAAACAAAACATTAAATTCGACACAGGTTCAAGTGTTATTGCCATAAATTAACCTTTTAATTATCATCGAATTATTCCAATAAAATAGTAATATGAATAGATGATCAAGATTCGAATATGAGAATTATAGTTACATTATTAAGAATTAGAAATGTACAGGATTCATAAGTCACCCACTTCCATGAAGGTGTAGGACTGAAGGAATAGTTGGCAATTTAAAAAGTGCTAGTAGAAAAACTTACCTGTGACATATCAACTTCTAA
The DNA here is from genome assembly GCA_958298965.1 of Chrysolina haemoptera. Classification (NCBI taxonomy): domain Eukaryota; kingdom Metazoa; phylum Arthropoda; class Insecta; order Coleoptera; family Chrysomelidae; genus Chrysolina; species Chrysolina haemoptera. The sequence goes on from OY282595.1 coordinate 23,547,391, forward strand.
CCTCTCAGGATCCGAACTGTTACTAGAAACAGAAACAGTATCCCCTTCTTCTTTAATGTAGTCAATTTCAGGAACACAAGTCACATTTTCTGTCCTCTTATTTGATAGGTCTGTCGGTTCCACTAAACTCACTTCATCAGTCAACTTTTCTCCCAAACCCATGTAGATTTCAGGGTTCAGAACTGAAGATGCTGGATGAACAGATGGACATGTACTGTCAAAGGGATATTGCAGGGCACTAGGAAGTTTCACTTTTATTAAAGGTTCAGATGAAAAAATCCTCACGGGATCCTGATACTCCTGATAAGATTTGCTAAATAAAGGGACAGGAGATTCATTATGGGACGTTTCAATTGGTTCGTGTGAAGACTCTTTAGCTGAATCATATAGTTCTTTGGAAGGTATGGGCGTTTCTTTTAATGCTTCGCGAATTTGTTCATTAACACATTCACTCTGTAACTCAGATTCCGATATTGGTTCTACTTTTGTAGTTTCAGGACACAAGGAATAATTAAGATTTAGCTGCACAGTTTCTTCAGGTTTCGGAATTGTTTCAATTGATTCTGGTTCAGATTTTATCTTCGTAACATCAACACAAGATGACTCTGAATGTTCCAATTTCAAACTTTGTGGAAATATTGGCATCAACTCAGTGAGGTTCTGTAAAAGTTGTTCTGATTGGCGTATCTTCTCCTGTAAAAAAAAATATTATTAAAAAACCCACTCAGAAGTCGGGGGTAGACATGGCTGAGATCAATCAGACCTGCAAATTTCTGTAGGGATATAATATTTGTTTGAATGATAAGTAATTGAATTCAAATATTCCTTACATCACGAGATATTCTCGCCGATACCAAATATCAATCATTTGTTATGTATTAATTTATTCATTTTCTATAAATATTTCACTTTTCTTCTCAAATATAACTCGTGGTTCGATAATTTTGTATAAAAACTCATTATAATCAATCAATCTTTAGAAAGTACAACTCGTGCTTTGTCCTGGTTTTATTTTCGTCGTTGGTATTAGAATGCATTTTAATACTACGGATTTTTTAATTTTCTCAGAAGTTGGAAATTTAGTCGGTTATTTCGGTGCCTTTTCTATAAACGATCAAAATTTCCCATTGTTTTTGCATGATGAGCCGGAAAAGTTGTACAATTCCACCAGTAAAAATGAAAATAACGACACACATTAAGATTGATTACTTTCATTGCGGACTTCCATTGCCTCCGATCACTATCAAGTATTAACTAACAGCTAGAGTAATGAGGACTACCTGTTGAGTGTTCCATACGTGTTCTGCGACTCCCGACTTCGACGTCTCTCCGATGTTCTTCAAATTTTAACTGGTCTTTATTTCGGTATATGATCCTTGTTTATTCGTGGTATCAAAAATCAACCATCCTGAAGGTGCCAAGTATTGTAAAAACTTTCATCTGTACTTTTTTCATATTTCAAAATAGAACATTGTCCCGCATAAAGTTCGCAGAATATTGAAAACTTTTTCATTATTGATTTCTCAAAAAAATATTCTTTCCAAACCTTCATCCCAAACACCAAAATTGAAATTTAAAAAAGGGAGAAAGGAGAGAACATCCAGAGAGTGATTTCATCGTATATGTATATATATATATATATATATATATATATATACAGTGTGTCCCACTTTGAGCAGCCACACCCTCGTATTTTCTTGACAGTAAAGTGATTTAAAAATTTGTTTTTTATTACATATAGTACCCAGAAATATCTACCTTCAGGTTGATGAAATATTCGAATATCTATTATCCACGGCTACTTACGACCAACTGAAAGGTGAAAAATTGGGAAAAACATACCAGGCATTTTTTTATCGCAAAAATAACACCAGGATCTGTTTCAGAACACCCTAAAACCCCCAAATCTCAGTGATAATTCATTAAAATATATAGGGTGTCATCTGTAACTAACAATATTTTTTATTTGTTATTCATCCGCAATGTTTGGTAGTTTTCGATTTTTTTCTTTGGTCACGAAGTACCTGAAAATGTTCAAATAATGCTGTAGGGAATGTTCCAATATTACTTTTTCATGGCTACCTACGACCAAATTGAAAAGTTAAAAATTGGGAAAAATATACCAGGGATTTTTTTATCGCAAAAATAACACTAAGTTCTATCCCAGAACACTCTGAAACCCCCAAATAGCAGCACTTAATTATTTAAAATATACAGGGTGTCACCTGTAACTAACATAGTATTGATTTTTATTTATCCGTAATGTTTAGTTGTTTTCGATTTTTTTCCATAATCACTAATTATTTAAGAATGTTCGAATAATGTTATAGAAAATATTCAAATATTACTCTTTCATGGCTAGCTATGACCAGTCGAAAAGTGAAAAAGTGTGGAACACACATCAAGGACTTTTGTAGCACAAACGTAACAGCGGATTCTGGTTCAGGAGACCCTAAAATTCCAAGACCCCAATTCTTGAATCATAAAAATATACAGGGTGTCATCTATAGCTGGCTTATTAATTCGTAGCGTTTAGTTGATTTACAAAATTTCTTCTCAAGTCATAAAGTACCCAAAAACGTTCAATTGATGCTGTACAAAATATCAAATATTACTTTTTGATGCCTAGATATGATCAGTTGAAAGTTGAATTATAAAGGAAAACATCTTTTGTCTCCGAGCTAACACCAAATTCTGGTTTAGAACACCATAAAGGCTCCGGATCCTGTTGTTCGAATCATGAAATTACATAGGAAGTCATCTGTAAATGTAAACATGTTTAACTCTTTATTAAAAAAAATTTGTTGCTAGTTTTACAGATGACACTTTGTATATTTCAATGATTTAATCTGAGTGATTTAGATTGTTTCGAACCACAATTTGGTTTTGTGATGAAAACAAGTTCTGAAATGTTTCCCAGTTTTCCTATTTCTAAATATTATAAATGAAAATATAATCACGAGTATAACCATGTCTTTCACAAAACTAACACCGGATTCTCGTTCTCAATAAGCTTAACAAGATTTATGAATAAAAAGTGAGATATGTTACCATTTACAGGATGATATCCTGTATAATTTACCCGGGCAACGAATTCTGGAGGTTTTGCGGTATATTCTGAACCAGGATATGTTGTCTCGGTAATAGAAGGATGTTTACCACAATTTTTCAATTTTCAACTGGTCATATATAGCCATGGAAGTATAATATTTCGTATTTTTACACAGTATCAATTAAATATTTTGGGTGCTTCTTGATTGGAAAAGAAATATTCAGAAACAATTCAACATTACGGATAAATAAAAATTATAAAATTTGTTAGCTACAGATGATACCGTATATATTTCTAGATTTAAGTATTGAGGTGGGGATTTCAGGGTGTTCTGATACAGAAATGTTTGTGCTTAAAGTATCCTTAATGTATTTTCCCCATTTTTTCGTCTCTCAACTCGTCATAGCAAGCCATGGAAAAGTAATATTTGGTTATTTTCTATAGCAGCAATTGAAAATTTTAGGTACTTTGTTACTATAGAAAAAAAAAATCAAAACCAACCAAAGATTACGGATGAAAACAAATTGAAAATGTTGCTAGTCTGTAAGACCCTGTATATTTTAATGAGATCTGGGGGTTTAAGCATGTTCTGAACCAGAATCTGATGTTAGTTTCGAAGTAAAAAATCTTTTAGTATATACCGGGTGGCCACGAGATTTGTTACGTTACGCCATTTTGTTATTTTTAAAGATAGAAATTTGAGCTTTGGATATGTTGTATGAGAGGTAATATCAATTACTGACCGTATTGAAAGTTGAAATACGACTTCCGGTTTCACCGTGACATCAACTTTTGAATTTCAAATGGAATACTCCAATTTCCTTTATCATTTAAATTTATTATTCCATTTTGAATCCAACCATATATATGACGTAATTTGTTCTCAAAATGGCGTCACAACTCATCGGTAAAATTAAGTAGACTTGATAATTATCTATCGATACAAATAAATGGGACATAATTGTACGTAACTCGCTTTTTTTTAATGGAAAGTACCACATTTATTATGTTCAAAATTACGAATGAACCATCTTCTACAATTATGTTCAAACAGAAACAACATCTTGTCCTTTTTCGAGAGAAATTCCAACAAATGGTTCAGCGGGATATTCTCTGCAGGAAAGTCGAAAAACTATTTAAAATCTAGTAGGCGCCTGTCAGATGGACACTATTCCGATGGTTTGCAAAACTTCATAACATCAAAAACACAGACGAACTACTAATTTTAAAAACTCCAGAGCAGTCGAGTCATCCTCGGGTATGTTTCCCTCCTCTCCATGTGGAAGGCTTTCAAAGAAGGTCCTATACTCTTCAGGGACCCACTGCATTAAATTCATGAGATCTCTGTATTTCTCATCACTTAATTTCTTTTAGGTTGTACCCAAGTTTGGCATAACAACCCTATTCCACAATTTCGAAGATCACATCTGCGAAACTTGTCATTTTGGCCACTACAATTATCAGTCCATACTGTCAACTTTTCAGCAGATCTATGAGGATTTCGAAGTCCTTCCATGTTCATTACCTCCTCGACCGGCTCGTCTCACATCACACACCAAGTTTTTTCAACGGTTGTGTCATAAATTGTACTATTCAATGTCCAGAGCTTTCTTATTAAAAACTTTGGGAATTCTTCAAATCAAGCGTTGGAAGAAATTTTTGGAGATCAGACAAAATGACTACGAAACCTTCATTAGCACGGGCCACCAATTTTTTGTCGTAGATGGACGGTAGCGGACGGTGAGTTCTGGTCTTTCAGTATGTTTTAGCCTCTGGTAAATTTTTTTGTTATAATATTAGATTGGCTCAACATCACTAATATCAAATGTAGAACAAGTGATTAAAGTTTTTCAGGATAGACTAAGCGACGAAAGCTCATAAATATGGCTAATGGCATGTTAAAAGTTACCCATCTCGATAATAAAATGTGTACTTTAAAGAGATTGGATACAGTTGAAGACAAAATTGATCAGCTTCTTAAAAAGTTCGATACACTGACTTCCCCCTCAACAAGAGAAGGTCGTAACTGGACATCGAGAAGATTCAGATCAACATCAAGACCAAGTCCGACAAGGAATATTTGCTATTATGATAGACGTTTCAAAAATAAAGCAACCAGATCTAAGCAACCATGTGATTATGTGAAAAATACAGAAAATGCGGAAAACTCTTTGGCCAATCAGTAATGGCGACTGACGACTTGGACCATAGAAAAAGTTGCTTATTTGTATTTGATCCAACATCAATTTCTTGATTGATATAGGTGCTGAGGTGTCAGTTTTACCCTTTTCAAACTACAGTGCTAAAGAATCTGAGAAAATAGTGTTTGAAGCAAATGGATCTGAAATATAAACTTTTGGAGATAAACTTCTAACAATTTCACTAGCTTATTTTTGGCAAATGTAGATACACCAATCCTTCCTTCCTTGAACATTATGGTATTGTAGTGGACCTTCATAACATATAAAATACAATGAAACAACTATTCGTCATGTGCATTACTGACAAGTCAAAAATTTGTACATGTATTAAAACAATAAACGTTAATTGCCCTTATTAGGAGATTTTGAAAGAATTTCCTAATTTAACAAAATCTTTTAATCAAAAAAAAAACATTGAAGGCGCAAATATTTTCCACAAAAATATTACTGAAGAACAACCAGTTCATTGCAAGTTCAGAAGATTAAATCCCGAGAAATTAGCAGCTGCAAAAAACGAATTTGAATATCTTATGGAGCAAGGGATGGTGCGACCATCAAAGAGTCTTTGGGCAAGCCCACTGCACATGGTTACGAAATCAAATGGAGAATGGAGGCCTTGTGGTAACTTCAGGTTATTAAACGCCATGACAGTTCCAGACTGATATCCACTACCCAATATTAAAGATTTTACTTATCGGATGGCCGGTAGCTCAGCGGTCTAAAGACTTGGTTTAAACCTTATTGACCATGTTCAAATCTTGAATCGAATTTTAGTTCTGAAAATGTGTACGTTATGTTCTTACTTAACCGATATTAAAATTTTGTTAGAATCATGAGGTATAAATTAACAAGTGGCCTTTGGAAACAGCTAATCAACTTTTATTGTTATTGTTGTCAACCATCTGTCATCATTGTGAAAGTTACTTGAGTTATTATTAAGGTAAAATGGTTTTCCTGTTAAGTGAAGCTGAACGGGTTGAAATATTAATCTATCGTGGTTACGGCGATAAAATGAGAAGCTATCAAGAACTTTGTGAATTATTCAATACTGTACACCTAGAGAAGCAAATTAAAAAATCTACAGTTTGTCGAACAATAAAAAGATACCAACAAACAGGGAATGTTAAGACTATTCCAAAAACTGGTCGACCTAAAACGGCCACTACTGATGACAATAAGTTGAATATCCTGTTATCTTTAGAAGAGAATCCTAAAATGTCTATAACAGACCGAAAACAAATTTTACCGGAAGATGTAAGTAAATCTTCAATTCACAGGATTCTAAAGCAAGAAAATATTAAGCCTTATAAATTAATGTACACTCAAGAACTTTTGGAAGATGATCCTAACCGCCGTATCGAGTTTTCTGAAATCATAATGAATAAAATTAACGATTATCCAGATTTTAAGAACAAAATTTTGTTTAGTGATGAATCGACTTTTTGTTTAAATGGGCAGGTAAACAGGTACAATTGTAGATTTTGGAGTAGAACTAACCCTTACTGGATGGAAAAATTACATACACAGCATCCGCAGAAAATTAACTTTTGGGCAGGGATTCTTGACAACACAGTTATTGGACCTTTTTTTATCGATGAAAACCTGACGGGTCAAAAATACTTACAACTTCTAAGAAGAAAGGTGGTTCCTAAATTGCAAGAGTTGAACATTGACATCCATAAAATATGGTTTCAACAAGATGGGGCACCTCCCCATTTTGCACGAGAAGTTCGACAATATTTGGACGAGGTATTCACAGAAAAGTGGACTGGACGAAGAGGAACGATAAAATGGCCAGCACGCTCCCCGGATATGACCCCTATGGATTTTTTTATTGGGGACATCTAAAAAATAGGGTGTACAAAAATAGACCACTAAGTTTAGATCATCTAAGGAAAGCAATTCTATACGAATCGACTCTTATAACACCAGAAGTGTTAAATAATATTATAGGTGAATTTTATGACAGGCTTGGTTATTGTTTGGCAAATAATGGCCAACATTTTGAACACTTAATAAGTTACGTCTTTTATTTTCTCGTTTAGTTTAGACCTGTTAATGTTTGTCATTGGATTATTTAATCATATTTAGTTTATCAGTTACCATAATAAAAAGGAATATTTGTATTACCTACGTAGTTTTGTATTGTTTCCTGTTTGTCAGTGTTTTTTTTATTAGTTTTAGTTAAAAAAATGTAACTTTATGGAATCAAATAAAATACACAAAATTTAAAAGGAAATAAATACTTAGGAAGATTTAGTGGAACCAACATGTAAATTTGACAACGTTGTAAATGGTATTTTAATATCAGAATTACCAATAAATTTCTACTAATTTAATTTTCATTGTCATATCGCCTCGATTTCTCGAGATATTGAAATTTTGTGATATTTTTCAACGAAATTTTGAGTTGCCATATTAACAAAAATTAGGGGAATTAAAATTTGATATCATGGGATCATAGTAACTTGAACACAACAAATCGAACGCGCTAAAAATAAACATAGCATTACATCTGAAAAAATAAAGTTGAGAGCTCCATAGGAAAAACTGTAAATCTGGCAACGTTGCAAATATTATTTTTAGATCCGGCACTACTGATAACCCCCGTATACCAAATTTCATAACTTTATGTCAAGCCGTTGCTGAAATATTCGGCCGTTCTGGTTCTTTTGGGAAACTCTGTATATACGATGAATGTAAAATCACACCTCGAACCTATTAATCTATTTCATATCGACTACAATTCACTTCAAAACTATTCCAAATTGAGATAGATTCAAATGCCATATTTTCGCGGGCCGACGTCATCAGTATTGTTCTACAAACGTTTGTCCTTGAGTCCTCTAGGAATGTTTCCGGCACTAGAATGAGTTGTTTCCAGTTTGAATCACAGTGTAGGTACACCCCATTAAACTTCTTTCGAAACTATTCAGTTGGATTTAATGGGAAGGCACACTTTGTTTTGATTCCATACTTGCAATATATGGAGAGACTTTGACGTCATCTATATTCGTCCAATGAACTACCGGCAATAGTTGGCAGAAGGACAAGAATTTATAATTTTTACGGATCATAAACCTCTTACTTTCGCTTTCAAGAAAATGGCGGATACTTCAAACCCCCGACAAGTCAGATATTTGGACTTCATTAGTCAGTTTTCAACTGATATTAGACATATCGCGGGTTCGGCTGTCTAGAGTTTTTTCGATCTACATCGGAAATACAATGTATTATTATATTTGGGAGATGGAATAAAATAATGATCAGGAGTTACAAATTCTTCTCAATGAAAATAATGGCCTCATACTTAAACAAATCAATATCCCACATAGCAATCACAAAATATATTGCGATGTTTTGAACAATATCATTAGGCCTTAGTTCCCATGAATTTAAGAAGGTGCTTTTTCAATAAATTACATGGTTTATCACATCCTGGTGTTCGTACGACAGTTAAATTGGTGAAATCTAAATGTGTTTGGCCGAACATAGAAAAAGATATTCGAACAAGGACTAGAAATTGCGTCCCTTGCCAAAAATAAAAAATTAGTCGTTATGTTCCATCACTTATGGGCACCTCTCAGACTCCAGATGAACGCTTTGATCACATCAACATGGACATCATTTTACTATTCACATATTGTCTTACTTGTATTGATCTATTCACCAGATGTACAGAAGCTTTTCCAATGACATATATTACGACCGAAACAGTGGCAAAGACCTTTTACAATGGTTGGATTACTCGTTTTGTCTACTAGAGTCACAACCGATCAAGGTAGAGAATCTCACATGTTCAGAGAATTCTGTGCAAATAAAATCATCGAACTATTCAATAGGACCATGAAAGCTGCTTTGAAGTGCCATGCTACTAACAAGTGGTCAGAAATGTTACCGACAATCCTACTTGGAATGCGTACTACCGAGATGGTTTATGCTGCAGCATTAAGAGTTTCTGGCGAAATGATTCACAAGAAGTGAAGACAAACATCAATTCTAAAGAATTTCTGAACAACTTATACGAAATTATGAACAGAATTATTCCTACCAACCTTTCTCGACAATGATCTAGACCAGTTTTCGTATTTAAAGAGTTATTTACTTCTACTCATGTGTTTGTTCGAGTAGATTCCTTTAAAAAACCCCTTCAGCATCCATACTCTTATAAAGTGTTGAACAGACATGACAAATATAATACTCTTTTAGTGAATGGAAAATAGAAGAATATTTTGATAGATCGACTCAATCCTGCCTTCATGGAGAATGCTGATATGAATCAAGCTCTAGTACCTTCCACTTTTTATTCAAATCATTTAAATGATTTTCTTCACGTTCGAGAGGGGGGAGGGTAATGTAGGAGATCCTTCTTTATTCTATTGGTATATTAATGTCATTTAGTTAGTGTGACAACATTATATTTGATAGATACCTAATAAAACTATTCACGTTTTAATCTGTATATCTACAACCTATATCACGAAGAATGTATGGAACCATTCAAGAGTAGTGAAAGTCAATAGTATATTCTACCATAAAAAATATTCATCTTGTTCGTATACAGGGTGGCCAGAGAAATAATATGATTTATGGTAACTTGAATAATTTGCAAAATTGAATTTTGAGGTTTTGTCAAAGTATAACACCGCAAATGTTGCAGAACGTTACAAGAAAGCATATAGTCAAAAATTTTCAAATATGTATTACAGCAAACGAAAGGCAACTTGAAAATGTATCTTTATATTATTGTGCCTAGTTATTCGTTGAGATAGTTTTATCTTGTTGGGATTCACTTCACTCTCTCACAACTATTGACTATAAGAATCAAACCACCAATGGGATATAAAATCATACATATTGTAGGGTGAACTATTTGAAAATTTGAGGTAAAGAAAGTTTTAATTTCGTGAGAATCATATTATTGACAGTCTATTGAGGTCTTCATTGTGCAATTTGGAAGTAACTTTTTCGAGTAATTCAACTGTTTGAAATTAAAAGCCGAATATATTTTCCGAACAGAAATTAATTTTTGTTTGAAAACATGAACAGGATGTTCATAAGATCAGTTGTGGAGAATGTTCCTCTTTTCAACAGAAATTAAATTGAGCCTACCCCAATTGCGTACAGTTTTTGCCACATATTTTCAAGAATAAATGAAAACCAAGAGCTAGCGGTTTCCGACTTGAAGCTACAGTTGAATGATACTGGTGAGTACACAAATAATCAACAAGGTCTTTTTTTTTGAAGCATGAAAGATAATAATTCCTTAGGTTCGTCTTTTTGTCACAAATGTGTTTTCAAAATTCCTATTGACTTTTTCAACATGCTGGTCCCAAGTAAGCTTGGAGGATATAAACTACCTGACTCAGCGGTATGGGCGTTGGCCGTTGAAATTTCAGCTAGCAACGATGACTCGAGACATACAACATACAAGTAAAACATTTCTATCAAATGTATCGTTATTGATAGACGGCCACATGCCTTGTTGAAAAGCAAGTGTGATGCGAGTTGCCTAGACGCCAATCCCGACGTCTAATGCTTGCTTGGGGAAGGAGTACTGTAGGTTACGCCATCAAAAATCATTGAGTCGCCCTGGAGAGCCACGGTAAGATAATAGTAATAGACATACTCTACCCGCACAGGCTATGCATTTGCGTACACTATGAGTGTTTACGAGGGGTTATTATTATTATTATTATATTATTATTATTGTTATTCTAAAAGGAGGCTTCAATATCAAGAAACGCACCCATTGTAACGTCTTTCCGAGATTTTTTTAACCATCCCGCTAAGTAACGTTTTTCTATAGAATAGGGTTTTTTCGATACAGCTAGAAGCTGTGCAAGGTTGCCAATTCAGTTGTGTTGTGAGAGCTTTGAAAATATCGATTTTTTTTTATTTAATAACGATGTATTCTTGAAATCGAATACTGTTGTGGAATAATGTAAATACCATATTTAGATCGTAAATCAGAAAATACGCTATTCCTTGATTTCCCAAGGTAATCAATCAAAGAATTAAATTGCGACATCGAATTTAGGTTCGAATTTCACGTTGAAACGAAATTCAGGATAATATAAAATGCTGCTGAGTTTCTCACATTTGGATCCATTTTATCAATATTTGTTGATTCATAATGTCGTCCTGATAAGAAAGATTAGATATTAATTATATGTAGTCAGTTGACGGCAAAAATGTGTCATATAGAGTAAAGAAACATACCTTTACGAATGAAACAATGGAAAAATATTTATTTGTGAGTAAAAATTCAAGATATTTTCAATTCAGACATATAGAAATTTAAAGATTATTTACAATTATGATAAATTTGAACTCAGAGTCCGATTGCTCGAGTTCTATGGTAGCTAGGACGACGAATCAAAAATCAAAGGAAAATAGACAACAGAATCTATACCAAAAATTATGCCCGAATGTAGAGGCTGAAACAAGAAAATTCTACAGGGTCTATAATATTATCGACTTTCTCCCAACCCTTGAAAGAAATTATTTATTTTGTCGAAATTATGCCTTCTGCAGATGTATACCTACCGAAAAATTTACTGTTGTCACGAATATGGAATTTTAGTGGAAATAATTATACAGGTTAGCTAATACTTGAATCCGCTTTTTGTTGCTTTTTAATAGATTCCCGCCATTAACACTATTTCAATAGTTTCTTTATTATTATTTGTGATTCAATATATGCCAGTGAGAGTATATAGTTTTAGAATTACAGTAACGTCTCTTCAGAATTTGGAATTCGTGGAACGATAATTTCAAAAATTATCTAAAACAAGTACAAGGATTCAATAATTGATATTGTTGTCCATCTTATTTTCATAATTAATCCAGTACAATTGGGTTTTGAGACGAGAATCGATTGTAGCACCACCAAACTCGGTATGCTAGTAGTTACAAGAACCATGATAAACACGAAAACAAATTGTTTACCAAAATTACAGGGATGGTACATATTTTTATATATTTTTTCGTTTACAAATATATAAATAGATTTTTGCTGTAATCTTGGAAAGTATATGATTTATCGGAAAAAGAACTCACCAGGGTGAAAAACAATTCAATTTTCCACAAAAATATCCCTTATGAAATGCGCCCGTTTTCTCAAACGTGATTGAACACATCAAATTTCAGGTTCACCCTTACCCGCCGCTGAAAGTTCTGGCGGAGCCGAATATTTGTTTGGTCATAACTCTGCTAAAAATGACCGGAGAAGAAAAAGGAAAAGTTCATATCGTTTCTGACGACTATTACCTTCTCATACAAATATAATATTTTCTAGTATTTGAGTACCTAAAATGTGTTTTGTCGCACTTCACGGAGATGTTTGCGGATGATTCGAAAATCATGAATAATTCAGTAAATATAGAATAATTATACTGAAGCAGCAACCCATACCCTCTTTGGAGTATATGCAACAATTCTGAAGTAGTGTGACAGGTCCCACTTATACCTGCCAAAAAAAACTTTGTTTTACTCCTGCCTCATTTTCAACTTACCCATAAAATCGGCATTCTCCTCATTAAATGTTGAAAATTATCGCTTATTGATATCCTGCAGATATTTATGTATATAGTTAATAACACTATTGTGAAGTGCAAACCTCAAGCTTGAAATCACATACTTCATTTTTTATGTAGGATGTGTATGAGCGATTATTTTCAACATTTACTGAAGAAATTGCCAGGATTATGGATGAGTTGAAAACTGAGGCAGGAGTAAAACTCAGTTCTTTCTTTGGCATGTATGAGTAAGACTTGTCTCACTAGTCTTAAATCGTTGCATATGGTCCAAAGAGGGTACTGATTCCTGCTTCAGTATAATTATTTCATATCAACTAAAATATCCATGACTTTCGGATCCTCCGTAAATATCGTAGAAGGGTTATGTGAAGTGGGACAAAACACATTTTAGGTACTCAGATACTCACATGTTATATTTGCATGAGGAAGTAGAAGTCTTCAGGAACGATATGCACTTTTTCTTTTGCTTCTATTATAATTTTTAGCAAAGTTATGACAAATCTAATTTTCGGCCCTGCCTGAACTTGCAGTGGCGGTATAGCGCGAGCATGAAATGTGACGTCGACGTTAAACTACGTTTTCTGAAAAAAACGAGCGTATTTCATAAGGTATTACTGAAAATCATTCTTGTGGAGAATTGAATTATCTCTCAACCTATCGAAATAGTTTTTTGATAAATCTTAATATTTTCTGAAATAACAACAAAAAAATAATATTTTTTTAATGAAACATTTTTTAGGTTCCACCCCTGACTTTTGGTAAACAATTTTTTTCTAATAATGTCGAGATGGCATGTGCCGAGTTTCAGAGTGCTACAATTCATTCTTCACTTTTTGCTCGAGTTTGTCTGTCGTTACTGGATTAAATACTTATACCAAATAACATAGGCACTGATGTAGAGGAGTTAATGCTTAGGTAGTATTTATTGAACATATCTATTACGGAATTCAAGTACAGATTTATTTGTTGACTTCTAGATAATTGTTTATAATATGTGTGTCATCTGGATAGCTAAGAATGTTTGTTAACTGAAGAGGTCCTAGAACTGAGCCTTGGGTAACACCGTTTCTGTCAAAATAGTTCGATATGATCTTATAAATAATTACGCGTTGAATGCGACCTGTTATATAAATAATTATTCATTAGCACTGTGGAGTCCCTAATATTTCATAATATTTCATGAGAGATACGAGAAGTAGATGGTTAATCTCATCAGTTGCTTTGAAGTAACCAAACAAGACCGAAATGAAAATTTTGTTACGATCCACAGATTTATGAATATCATCAAGTACTATCACTCAGAATAGCAGTTGCACAACTGTGTTGAGTTATGAATCCCAATTGACTGTTCGGTAAGATTTGAGCTTTATAGAAAAATATTAGAATTTGACTGTTTAGTATTTATTTCAAATACTTTCGAAACTGCACATAATATGCTTATGGGGACAGTGCTTTAGATCATTATTAATTTGTGGTTTTCTATTCCCACGCACCTTTCTTTTGTGTAATGTGCACGGTTCTCAATGTAGCATATTATCAAATTTACCAATAATCAGATTATTGAATGTTAGGACCTTTTTATCAATATTTACTAGGCTGTGAATGTAATCAAAGTTACGGCTTGATAGGTCTTCCAAAAATTCGACCATATTAAAATGTCTACATTATCTGAATAAACCTATATTATAAGTCAATATTTATTTTATTCGAGAAATTCGTTTGCTCTCACCCAGGCGGCTCGGGTTCGATCCCCATCGCCATCACTGAGCTTAAGTAGTTAGGATTCCACTTTTCAAGTTGTAGGTCCCGCTTGCACAAGCTCTACTTTTGAGGGGTTTTCTCCGAAAACCCGGAAGATTCGTAATAACACATTTTAATTTATTTTACTATTTATCATACAAAACCATACAAATATAAAAAATGTTTTGAGAGCTAAATTAAATTTTGTTTCAGATTCTCACATATGTGATATGCTGGGTCCACGCAGAAGAAATATACCAGAACTCCTCCCACATTTGTGACATTTGCAAATGTAGTGATGGAGTATCATTTACAATTGACTGCTCAGAACAAAAATTTCAACATGTCTTGGCTAACTGGCCGCCTCATAACAAGAGTTTGATAGCAAGGTTCAGCAATAATAACTTAACCACTCTACAACTTCTTCCTATCAGTAATCAAAAAGCAAAATTGGTATTTGATCATTGTAATATAAAATATATGGAGGGTGGAGTCTTCTCCAATATGATAAATGTTGAGCATATAGATCTGAGCTATAATTTGTTGACAAGTAAGTGTTGTATTTATTGTTTATATCACTATTTCTCCAACATATGAAATAGGTAACTAATGTACAGCTTGAATTATGTTTTATATTGTTTTTATGAATAATATAATACAGTATGTTGCAAACCAAAGGAATAAATTCATTATTTTGTAATTGGGTGAACCTAGAGAAGAATCCTTAAACCACCTGTCAATTTTTTTGTCGACCCCGAATTCTGCCAAATATTCTCATATTCGTGCTTGAAACGCTTTTAAAAGAAGTATTCCATAACCTACAATTCTATTTGAAATTACGGCATCGCGTTTACACAGATGACTTCACGAATATAAAGAATATTTGGAAGAATGCCCCGTCGACTGTAAAACTGGACAGGTTTCAGGATTTTGTTCTAGGTTCACCCAATTACGAAATAATTCATTTATTCCTTCCATTTGCACCATACCGTACTTCATAATCTTATTGAATCTTCAAAAATGAGCATACTATGATCACTCATGAACTGAAATGACAGAAAAAAATAAAATAGTTATTTATATACCAAGGACGAAAAACTGTCTATTATAATTGAGCCTGCAAATTGATAGCTGAGGCGCAGCCGAGCCTAGCAAGTAGGCGAGACAATAAACAGCGATTCGCTGAGGTGCATATTACATTTTTTCGTTGATCTCTACAAATTACGTACTTAATAATTTCCGATTTACGAATCAATAATCGAGTATCAAAAATAGTAGATTTTTCGTCGGGAAATAGGTACGTAAAATGTCATTTTTTGTAAAGGTCGACGAAAATAGTATTTTACGTAATAAGTCCGGAAAATAATGTTTTTATTTGGACGAGTGGATAAAATTCTAGGACGAGCCGTAGGCGAGTCCTGGAAGTGTGCGGTTAAAAAAACTGTTTTCGGACGTGTTGCGTACACTATTTTTTCGGCAACCGTGTAGAATAACAAATAATTTTGACACATTTAGTTAAAGAGGCGAAGAGATGTTGACATTCACCCATCTGATAACCGGATGAACATGCTTTTTATAAATAGACGAATATGCCTATAATGGCTTGCCTATCAAAATGTGATCCGGACTATATACAGTGTGTAAAATATGCACCATATGGAAACTTTTTTATTATCAATTTGTCAGAATTCTTCATAAAAATTGGTGCATTGCGGAGTACTGGTATTCGAGTTATCAAAATTCTAAATTTCCAAACAAAAAATAGAATTATGATCAAGAGTAAACTAGCTGACTGTGATTCCAAATTTGATTATTGTTTTTAATTCTAAACAACCTCTTTGAATGAACTTTTTGTTAATGTCATAAATAAGGGGTAGTTTACACCTGATCTAAATTCCTATTTTTTCTTCTCCCCTGTATACTGAGAATTCATATGCAAGTATACTGCAATGCACCAATTTTTATGAAGATTACAATTTTCTGACAAATCGATAATAAGAAAGTTTTCCATATAGTGCAAAATGTTTAAACTCACTGCCATTATAAGTGTATTCGTCTATTCATGAAACTCCATAAAAAGTATGTTTCACCCGGTTACCAGATGGGTGAAGGTCGACCTCTAATCTGTCCCTTACTAACTAATTTATTATATTTCTTTGTAGAACAAAATTTCGAACATTTTAGTTCTTATTTGTATTAAATATTGAAATTCGTACAGAAGATAGGTACTAACAGAAACATTCTAATTCTTATTTATATTAATATAGGCCGGGAAGTGCTACTTTCTCAAGAAAAAGCGTCCGGAAAGTAAGTAATTTTTTTTTGTTTTCGTATTATTTGGGGTTAACTAAGAATACATATCATTTATGTATGTTTTCTACTTCCATAACTAAATGGCATTTCGTATGGATATGTATGGCTAACATATTCACAAACTGGGTTTAAAAGAAATTTTCAAAAATGTTACCATATAGCAACTCCGTTCCTGATATTCACCACTTATGGTTACTGTTTGATTTCAGTAGTTCAATGAACCACGATAACCCGCCGAGACACGTCTTTGTCTACCAATTTCAGTTGTCGAAACGGTCAATAATCATTTTCGAATTTCATGGTGGAAATCGGGATTGTTCAAATTATTTCAATTTGTAAAGAATTCTTTATTAAAAATCAATACATAGGAAAGTGAAATGGAAGAAAACATATTCTTAATCACGCACAATAACCAACAATACCTATTTGTATTCTTGGTTGCATATAGTTGCATAGTGGAGTACATTTATTTCGGACTTCTATCGTCTTATAGTTTGTGTTGTTCACAACGTTTCCACTGTTTCTATCCGCAGTCAGTCAGTCAGGTTAGACCTGACCACTTTCCAAAGTCTGATAATCATTTAAATACCATGATAATCTTAATTAATAGTTAATGAGTTCTGTTATGCCTAATTACTCGTTTCCAGTTTTTTTACCTGATACCTGACCATTGTAATTAGAGTGACATTTACTTCTCGGATTCCCGCCAAAACCATTAATGAGCGGCTTTCAAACATTTTTGATCTTCACGCTAGGCTGAAAACTCCGTTGGCTTGGATATAAACAGCCTCTTTAAATTTTCCTGAACCAGTGTTTCTTCCTATGTAATACTCCCGCATTCTTCTACTGATTTTGGTGATGTTCTTTCAACATATGGACTACGATACCGGATTTTGACGTGTCGCCTCGCTGCGTGAAGCGTTAACGTTCATCTAGCCCCACTGCTAAGGGTATCTTGGTCTCAACGAGATGCAATTCTTGATGCAGGTGGTGAGATTTTCCGGTTTGGTTTTCGTTAGAGAACACTTCTACATATATCCGAATTCAAAGGAGTTTTCAATGTTGTATTTGTTCCCCATCCTTCTAACATTTTCGGAGATTCCTTTGATGTTCGGTAGATGGATTACCATCTCCGGTTGTTTTGGAGTGATTCTCAGTCTCAGTCTCAAGTCCAAAATAAATGTACTAGAGTTACATCTTCGCCTACAACTTTCAAACAAAAGTTACATAGTATTGTCACAGTTCTCAACCCTGTTCAAGCTGGACTAAACAATCCATGTTGTGAACATGAATACAGCACTACTAGTGCATATTCCCAACACGTAAGGCAAACCCGAGCATCGATTTGTAAATATTTTTTTTATAATGTGTTAAAAGAAAGTATTGCATGTAACACAGCTATAATTTCCTCTATACACATCTATATGTTAAACAATTACTCGACTATGGTGTGCTCATGATAAAAAATACTTGTGACTAGAAGGACATTTATAACACTTGTTACATAATACACTATTATCAGTTCTTTCAAATAAGATAAAAATTAAATCACACAAAGTGCAACTTTCAACGAATAATTTTGTAAACAGAATTTAATAATTGTGTTTCTTTAATCTATGACAATTATGTATCAAATGTATTATTCAGTAATTGTTCCATAAATGTCGTATTTAGCAGCAAACGTAGAACAATATAATGTAAGTATGTGACTGACAAAAGTTTATTCGTTAACTCCAGTCATAACCAAGATTCACAAAAACTTTGTTTTTAGCTGAGGAAATAGATGGAAATAACTTCAAGGGACCCTACAACAACTCCAAATTCTATCCACTACCACTTAAATATTTGAATTTAGCTTATAATCAAATACATAGTTTGCCCAAGAAATTTTTTGAAAATATGCCTGAATTAGAAGAACTTAATCTCAAAGGAAACGACTTTTCGGTACTGGATCCCCATACACAACTGGCCATAGCAACCCTTACTAACCTAAAGGCAAGTATTCATTCAAATGAAATGTGTTACTTCAAAAAAGGAAACACTAAAAAATTGAGCGAGTTACATGATCAAAGATCATCATTTGTTATTCACAGAATTAAGATTACCAGAATCATTTGATGTCTACCTAGATATATTGAGCATGAACATTATATCTCATACCACAAACCACAGCGCGTAAATGCGATGCCACAATTATTATCAATGTACTGTGTGTTCATTCTTCCACTCCTTTGCTCTTCTGATGTATAATATGTGGTAACACTGTACATTTTATTGAATCTAATTGGCATCGATCTTTGTAGTACGTGTTTCAAAAATGGATAATTAATTCTAGTAACTACACTATACATACTCATAAAATATTTTTGCAAAACATAATAATATTCTTGTCAGTCTATTACCTGCAAAACGAAGCGGCCGATTTCTTTTTGTAGCTGAACCTTTCAAATGAGTTCCAGAAAAGCCTTGTTTTTGGCATTTCATAACTAGTCTATTATTATATGCTATATTTGTATTCGAAGTTGGAAATTTCAGGTACTCAATTTGGCTGATAACGAATTGACTGAATTGGAAGGAGATGCTGTCAGGAATTTGCATAATTTAAAAGAATTAGATTTGTCCTTTAACCAATTGGATTTTGTTCCAGACAGCTTGGACTACTTAGGTAAAAGTCTTCAGATTCTCAAACTGAGTGAAAACTACATTTTTGAACTGAACGACAAAAGTTTTTTAGGTAAGTAAAATTCAGATTTTCGGAATTTTCAAATATAAACTATATTGCAAATGCATCTCAAACACAAACAAAAAAAAATTTTTTTTGATCCCTAAAGATGAATTGTTTTTTTTTAGGTCTAGATATTACAGAACTGCATTTGGATAATTTACCAAGATTGGAATTTGTCGGCCCTAATGCTTTTGCCACTCTACATCATTTAAAGAAACTCCAGCTTTCTAATAATTTGAACCTGCGGGCTATAGATACAGAAGCATTCAGCAAAAACCAGGCACTTGATGAGGTAAATAAAGACCATTCAACTTTGTTGACTTGGCCAAAGCATTACCAACAATCGATTACAAAAAACTGATAACATTTTTGGAAAGTCAGAGAAGTATAATTGAAATTAATGGTAGATGACAATGCATATCTACAAAGAGCTTCTTTAAAAATATGTATGGTTTTCCTTGGGGTTTTGAACCCAATGCTCTTCTTTTTATATGTTAACGAACTATTCAGACTATACGTATACATTGAATCAGAATATGAAAACAAGTGTGCGCGGGATCCGCATACGATAGGATCCGCCGTGCGCATACTCTTGGCCTGTCGGCGGCTTAATTTTCGCGACGATACTAACCACCCGTGTACACGTACCTATAGTAGTTTGGAAGTTTTCGAAAATGTTTTAAACTGTCATTGGTCACCACCAATAATATGAATAATACGACTATACTACGCGAATCCGGTGAAAACTATAAGTGGTCAACAACAATAATATGAATAATACGACTATAGTACGTGAATCCGCTGAAAACTATAATTGGTCAACAACAATAATATGAATAATACGACTATAGTGAGCGAAACCGTTGAAAACTACAATTGGTCAACACCAATAATATGAATAATACGACTGTGAAAACTACAATTGGTCAACACCAATAATAGATGCCAAGTCCCAAAAGTTTAGATTTTTTGAAATATTTTCCGTACTATTGATTTTCAGGAAAAGTTACTTCAAACTTTTTTCATTAAGTAAGAGTTATCGGCCCCTCAGTTCCTTTGGTACTCTGTGTATACTATTTGAGAGCATCACAGTTTGGGCCATTGCTTAGGCTCCTCTGTAATAATTGAAATATAATGTATCTTTTCCATATATTTGTTTCTTGTCAAATTCATGTAGTCATTAATTCATGAACTTGATTTTAAATCTGTGTTTCAAATTGACAGATCATTTCTACGTATCTAATTTCGTAGGTTTTGATCAAATTCATGTAGTCATTAATTCATGAACTTGATTTACCTTTCGGACTTGATTTACCTTTCGGAGTTGACTTGCCTTTCGGACTTGATTTGCCTTTCGGACTTGATTTGCCTTTCGGACTTGATTTGCCTTTCGGACTTGATTTGCCTTTCGGACTTGATTTGCCTTTCGGACTTGACTTGCCTTTCGGACTTGATTTGCCTTTCGGACTTGATTTGCCTTTCGTATTTGATTTACCTTTCGGACTTTTCCATAGTGTGGTGCATGGCACATTTCATGACAACAAATTCAAAATTCCAACTTCTACTTTTTCTTCTCGTGAAACATTCATAGACCGAATTTGAAATAAGTTATTCATTTTTAAAATAAAAATTGAATTTCCTAATATATGTATACATGAAGAATACCCCAAATGAGAACGGGGACAGCTTTTGTTTTTGAAACATTGTTGATATAAGTGAGTGAATATAAAATCTGTTTTTCATGATAAAGTTACTAATTAAAAACTACTGCATTGAATTATTGAAGCCAAGTGATAACGTTTCTCTTCTGTATTTGCATATACATGGTCTTTCACGACGAGCGTTCGTTAGGAATATATGGAGAACGATTCGAAATAAAAACTTGAAATTTTGTGGTATTGGGTTTTACAAAATGGCCTTCTCAACTAAAATATTTTCAACTTCCGGTCTCTTTCCGTTATGCCGGAAGTTGAAGGCAACTTTCTTATTTCAAATAGAACGCCATGTATTTTATTACATTTTTGAATTTCTCAGCACATTTTAGGCTCACTTTGTATAACAATACCCAAATTTGTTAGTTTTGGAGATTTTTTTCTTAAAAATTTGACAGTTACAGCACCACTCCGAAAAAATCATACCTCATAGACAGTAACAGTTGAAAATGTGAAATTTCACAGAATCACACCTTAAGCACCACCAAGAACAGGTCCATCGAATTTTCAAAAATTATTTACAGTGTGATCGAATTTTCCACCTAAAACATAACATCGAGAAACCTGATGAAACACGATTTTTTCAAGTGGAAACCATACACTATTCTATTATTTTTGAAAAAAAAAATATATCAAATTCATGAAGAATGTCCTATACCTAAAATACACCCCTGGCAAGATATATCCGATTTTGGGAAATATTTGAAATGTAAATCATTCGGAGCAATACCAAACCAAGCAAGCTTTGAAAACAAATGAAGTTACAACAAATATGTCAAAATTTGATGCGATATAATTGACGTGTATTTCGTAGTTTTCTATTTGTGTGCAAAATGTATCGTTTGGTGTATTCTAATGAAGATTTCCTGAATTTAATAATCATCTATGGCGAATGCAATAACATAATGGACAGAACTTGTCGTGTTTTTGCAGAAAGATTTCCAAATCTACACAGACCCAATAAAAATTTTCTGAGAAGACTTCTAAGAAACTGCCGTGATTTCGGATATTTTTCGTCTGTCATCAACCACTCGTAAACAATGAGGACATCGAAATTGTAGTTTTGGCCTACTTCACAGCCTATCCAGAAAATTCGTTGAAAGACGCAGAAAAGTCACTTAGAATTTCATGTTCGTCAATAAACCGGATTTTAATAAAACATAAGTGGCGTCCTTTTAAATATCACCAGGTTCAAAATCTGAATCCTCACGACTTACCTGCACGAGTGGAATTCTGCGAATGGTTTCTTATCAAGATACAGGAGGACCCTGAGTTCATGAAGAACATGATATGGACAGATGAAGCCAAATTTGCCAAGAATGGTATGTACAACCGCTATAATAGTAATTTTTGGGCAGCAGACAATCCAAAGCTCGTTCGCCAGCGCAACTTGAGTTTTAATGTTTTTTGCGCTATAAAGACCGAATTTTATGTTTATATCTTTATGATGACAATTTGAATAGCGATAGATATTCGCATATACTTAGGAATGTGGTTGGTGAATTCATAAGACAGGTTTCTGAACAATACCGTTCCAAGTTATGGTATCAGATGGATGGAGCCCCTGCACATAGTACTGCTACCGCTGCTGGGATGTTGAATGGGATGTTCGAAGATCAGTGGCTTTGCTACAATGGGCCATTTAAATTTCCTCCTCGCTCTCCAGACCTGACGCCACTGGACTTCTTCATCTGGGGCTATATCAAAGAAAATGTTTATGCGGATCTTGTGAGTGATAAAGAAAACATGAAACGAAGGGTTTTAAGAGCTTCCAATAATTTGATTCCTAACTCCATACAAACCAAACAAAAAGCTACAAATAGTGGTATGCAAAAAAGAATATATTCTTGTTTAGAACAAAACGGCAATGTATTTGAACATCTGTTGAAATGAACCACAATATTATTTGAATTCAAAGAAATTAAGTTAAATTCTAAAATAAAAGTAAAATATAACCTTAAATAATATAAACAAAATAAAATTACTGTATTCGATATCAATAAACAAAGATATAATTCATGTTGAGTTACCTTTTACCTACGACATAGTTAATATTAGTTCATTTGTTTTCAAAGCTTTCTTGCTTTGGTATTGCTTCGAATGATTTACATTTCAAATATTTCCCAAAATCGGATACATCTTGCCCGGGGGTTATTTATATTTTTCGTAGTATCCAAAAATAATAGAATAGTGTATGGTTTCCATTTGAAAAAATCGTGTTTCATCAGTTTTCTCGATGTTATGTTTTAGGTGGCAATTTCGACTACCCTGTAAATTATTTTGGAAAATTCGATGGACCTGTTCATGACTTGATGCTTAAGTTGTGATTCTGTGAAATTTCACATTTTCAACTGTTACTGTCTATGAGTTATGAATTTTTCGGAGTGGTGCTACTGTCAAATTTTTCAGAAAAAAATTAATATCTCGAAAACTAACAAATTTGGGTATAGGCATTGTTATACAAAGTGGTCCTTAAATGTGCTGAGAAATTCAAAAATGTAATAAAATACAGGGTGTTCTATTTGAAATAAAGAAGTTGCCCCCAACTTCCGGTATAACGGAAAGAGACCGGAAGTTGAAAATATTTTAGTTGAGAAGGCCATTTTGTAAAACCCACTACCACAAAATTTTTAGTTTTTATTTTGAATCGTTCTCCATATATTCCTAACGAATGCTCGTCGTGAAAGACCCTGTATTTCAATGAAATTAATTCTTCAAGATAAAACCCATTCTGGTATCAAACTATAAATCTTAATCGAGACCTTTGTTCACGATATTTATAGAAGTTGGTGTGTTGTAGAATTTGATATATTTTCATCCTCGTCGCCAATATAGTGTTCGCTATTCTATGTGACCCTCACTAGAGTCCACAATTTGGGAAAAAGGGTTGTAGAATACTCAATATAGAACAATAAATAAACACTCATTACTTTACTTTTCTGAGTGCCGCTTTATTCAGACGCCTGTTCAGAACTCAGCTCTCTCCTCTCTAGAGTTCAACAACCTCATTCATAACTCGGGATGACCTCACTCATCAATACCGTAATTCCTAATGGTATGCATACACTACAATAATCTCTCTAGAAACTCGTTTATTCAATAACCGCTTCGCTCCTCTGCGCTCGTGCTTAAAATTCTCGTTGATACAAAACAGTTTTGTTTCGCTATGGCCTTGTGATCCAACAAACGTTTCACAAGCGATTAAATCTAAATACACCAACTCTTCAAAGTGGTGATTCGCCAGTGCCTGCGCGAGGATCCAATAGCAGCTTAATGACTTGGTCCCGCAGATAGAATCGGCACCATTCCATTATATCCAGAATTCAGTCTTCTATGACCATGTTAAATTTTGATGGCGAGCATATTGGTCAAAAATTATCGGAAAAAAATTGCATCTTTTCGTGTTTGTGGGCGGTTTATTGACAAAACATATATAAGCATTATTTTTTGACACTCTTTTAAGGTGACCAACAAGGTCGCAAAACATCAACGACGAGCAGATCTAGTATAATACAGTGTGGGATTCGATGCGTCAATCAATAAGAAAGTTATAGGGGAATAAAATTTGAGATATATGCCGTTTAATCAACCCACCACTTCTATTTCAAAACTTTCATCAGAACTTTGACTACACCACTGGATTTCAGGATGTCTTGAAATATCATTGACCAGAATTTTGTGTCACTTTCCTATGTGGTCGTAGGAAATAGTATCTTGTACAATGAGCATGAAATGGCATACATTTCCCACCAGTAGGTATATGAAATTTTGTAGTGCAAGCGTAGCTAGTACTAACTATCCAAATTCCTGACTGTTCGCGGCTACGAGCCCACATGATAATATGACGGAATTAACTCTTATAGAACTACCTGCCAACTATTCGAAAATGTAGAATTCGATTGTCATCAACCTTTATATTGAAATTAGCGGTGTTCATGTCAAATAATCCTCACTATTACTACTCATTTTCGATTACTTACTTTTTTAAACGAATTTTGTAAATACTGATGTGAAATATCAAATTATTAGAACGTTAACAAACTTGATTTGATCTTATATTATTTATGATCATAAATATGACAGTCTAGTAGTTCATGAAAGTCGTGGGAAATAAAATATTCTGTACTGACATGATCATTACAGTACAGTTTGCGATGTAGAAATGAAAAAGTGTTTCACAATCGGCCTACTTCCTTAATCGGTAAAGCGCATAAAATAGGCATATTTCCATGTGGTCGTAGAAAAAGTTATTTTGTCATTGTTGATTGGAAGTTTTAAACTATCCTGATAAACGAATGTTTCGTGGTGTGCTGTGAGTGGTCCCTTTTTATGACACACCCAATTAATTTGAAAGAAACGTTACTATTCTAATTCTATTTTAATAGTCTTCTGAGTTTTTTCCTCACAATCCTTTAAAATTCTAGCTAACTCATCGATAGAGGATCCTGCCTCAATTGTGAATTTATTTTCTTCACATAATTCTCGAAATTATTTCCAAATCCGTATCTCGCATCTCTTTGTATTACGTATACCTCTTTTCTTATCATCTCACTATACTCTATTCCAAAACGCGACATTTTCTTTTTGTCTAATGTAACGCTAACAACAGCATAACTGATGTCACACGGGTATGTCACTAATTCAATTATAGTTTTGGCCTACAATTTTCTTACCAAATCGCCCGCATGCTTGACCTAATTGCAAGACATTTTTCTCGTACATACATTTTTGAAGAAAATTACCCTCGTTGCTATGCGATTCGGGATAATTTTCAAAAAATTCAGGTACTCCAAAAATTTCCGGCAATAATCCAAGCACATGGGAATCATTTACAAGTGACTATTAAGCAATTAGCATACCAACATAGAGCTAATACTCGACGCATTACACTGGTTATCAAGAAAACACAGTTTTTATAGATCAGCAATGATTTTTATTTTCAAAACTAATAATAATATGTTACACTGTCATAGTTCGAAATTTATTATCTATCGAAATAGTATCTACAATTATGAGAAAAGGCACATCAATCATTTTCATTTGCCAAGATGCAGCTTATTGAGCTCTCTCTTGGTGACTTACGAAAAATTATATCATCTCTGGAAAATAAAGGTAGTGCCACTGAAATACTGAATGGAAAGGTATTGAAACAAATATTTGAAACAATTGGGCATGTAAAATTAAATTCAATCAATACCTCTCTGCAAAACAGGCAAGGTCCCTGACTTAAAGATAAGCACGATTATTCCTATACTAAAAGTTTAAAATACAACCAAAGCTAATGAATTCACTATAAATACTCTACCTCCAATCGAGAAACTTATTGAAATCGCAGTCTATAACCAATTATTAGAACATATCGACAATAACCATATATTGATGAACAATCAATCAGGATTCCGCCAAAAACACTCTTCGAATCATCCCTGCAACTTTCACTGAATAAATTCAGAAATGACATCGATAATAACAAATATGTCGTGGCTATATTTCTTGACCTGAAACGAGCATTCGAAACAATTGACAGGGGCGTATTACTATCGAAATTGAGTCAATATGGTATTAGTGGGGAAGTATACAATTGGATGGCTGAATATCTTGTATGTAAAAAACAAATAATTAAGGTAGGGAATTCATTGTCGAATGAAATAGTGAATTCATTCGGAGTGCCTCAGGGTAGTGTACTAGGCGCCATCTTATTTATACTGTATCTGAATGATATTAATCTCTATACTGATTGTGAATTCATAAACTTGTTCGCTGATGACACCTTACTAGCCTGCAGTGACTCCAATATAAACAGAGCAATTGATAAAATGAACTCTGTATTATCAGCTGTTCAAGAATATCTGGAAATCAACAGACTTAAATTGAACGTGTCTAAAACTAAAGCTATGATAATAACAACTAAATATAAACACAAGTCTTTAAACTTTGATGATATAAATTTAATGCTGAGCAATGAAAGAATCGAAATAAAGAAAACAGTGAAGTATTTGGGCTTCCAGCTAGAAAATAACTTATCATTTGAAGATTATTTTGAATACATAAAGAATAAAATATCTAAAAAACTACATTTCTTTTCAAGAATTGCAAACAATATATTAATTGAAACCAAAATCACTGTCTATAAGACCATTATTCAACCACATTTTGACTTCTGTGCACAAATTTTATATACATTTAACCCCAACAAACTATCCCTTCAAAAGCTCCAAAATCGTGGAATGCGTATCTCATTGAAGTCAAACCGTTGTCCCAACTGATGTTAGTTATGCTGGATACACTACAATGGCTAACAGTTTTCCAAAGATTATAGTATTTTAGTATGGTTTTTATATACAAAATTTTGAACAATCTGGCTCCTCCATATTTCAAGAATCATATAGTTTTCAATGCAGAAGTTCACAATTACCTTACGCGGAATAAGAATAATCTTCATATTACAAGAACAAATAATTCTAATACCATGAAGTCATTATTTTTTAAAGGTTTCAATGAATACAACAAATTGCCTACGTCACTGAAAAATAATGAGCCACTGAATATCTTCAAAAGAAATTTAAACGAACTCATAGAAAAGAAATAATTGATCTCTTAATATTTTCTCTGGAGCCCAGTCAAATTTATGCCATAAAGTATTATCTTTACAGTGAAATGCACTATATAGGTACCCATACTTTTAACTATGTTTAATTTTTAAGTATTTTTAACTTTTAACATTTGTAATTTTTGAATATTATGTATGTTTTGTAATTGTTGTGAACTAGTATGTATTTTTTTTGTATATTAGGACATCCTATTTCAAAATAAACTACTTCTCCTACTTCTTTAATAAGCTGCCTCAATATATGAAATACAGCAAAAGTCTATCAGCCGTATGCATAGTTATTCGCCAGCGACACTCCAGAGGTGCGCCGTTCGCTGGCTTAGGCATTATAATTTGAGTAGCGAACGCAACACCTCTGGAGAGTCGCTGGCGAATGACTATGCATACGGCTGTTCGTTTATTCAAGTCTGAATTAAATATTACATGAAAACAAACACCATATTATAGGAATAAGTTGATTGATCCAGAATAGAATAGAATATTTTTATTTGACTATATTATACACAGATGTATATTCATAGCACGTCACAAAAAAGAAATTGTATATAGTTGGAATTTAGGAAACAAATAGCAATGCACACAGTAATTATAATTAACAGTTAGTATAAATAAAAACAATCAAAATAGTCAACACATTAAAAATTATTGGATTTGGTAAGAGTGAGAAGTCAAACCTCCTTCTTCAACACATTTCAGATATTCCTCTATGGAGTAGAAAGAATTGTGCAACAGAAATGATATTATAGCTTTTTTGAAGCAGTACATGGTTAACTTCTTCAATGATTCAGGTAGAATATTGTAGAGATGGTAATTCAAAGAATTATTCATGGAATTTGTGAGTCTATATCTAGGTACTCTGATTTTATTGTGATCCTCTTGTATCATGCTCATGAATGTCAGATTGGATAATTAAGTTTGGTAAATTCTTATGGATCTCAAGTAAGGTACTCAAAATAAACAAAGATGGGAGGGTCATGATTTTCAGTGTTTTGAACAACGGTTTGCAAGTATCACGATATTTGGCATTTGCCAGGAGTCTAATAGGCTTTTTTTGTTTCCTGAATACAGTTGGGGTTTCCGAGGAGTTACCCCAGAGTAGTATCCCGTAATCAAGATGGGACTGGAATAGAGAGAAGTAAATAGTTTTCAGAGTACTCGTATTTGTAATATGCCTCAACTGGCGAATTCCGAATAGTGAGCTAGATAATTTCTGATTTAAGATTGTAATATGACTTGACCAGTTGAGTTTATGATCAATAGTTAGACCTAATAGTTTTACATTGCGATTTTCTTTGGTAGATGTATTGGTGGTAAATGTCAATCTTTGTGTTTTGTCATTATTTAATTTGAGACGATTGGCAATAAACCAGTTTTCAGCTTTATGCTCTGCCTCTGCAGCCATCAAGTTTAGGGCATAGTCCTTATGAGAATATATGAGGGTGGTGTCGTCAGCGAACAGAACACTATCATGGAGTGTTACAATTTGCGTCAAGTCATTTACATAGATAATGAAGAGCATTGGCCCCAAAACAGAACCTTGTGGGACTCCGAACGCTACTTCTCTGAAATTAGACAAACCATTGTTATAAAATACTGTTTGGAATCGATTGGTTAGGTAGGATTTAATGAGGTTTACAGTAACTCCTCTGATTCCATAAAAATTCAGTTTTTCGAAGAAAATATTGTGAGAAACACAATCAAAAGCCTTGGACAGGTCACACAGAGTTATACCCATATGGTATCCCTGTTCAAGGTGGAACGATTTGACCTAAAGCCAAATTGTGAATTATTAAAAAAGAATTTGTCTTCAAAGTACCTTGTTAGTCTGTGTTTTATTATTATTTCAATTATTTTCGAAAAAATGAAGATGATTGATATTGGTCTGTAATTTCCAGTATCATTCCTGTCACCTTTTTTAAATATGGGAATAATTTTAGAGAATTTAAAATTATCTGGGAATATTCCTGTCAAGAAGATTAGGTTAATCAGGTCGGTTAAAGGTTCAGTAATATCGTCACTTACTGCTTTTACTATTTTACTATTGCAGTCATAGATATCTGGGCATGAGGAGCTTTTCAGAGAAGCAATTGCGTCTGCAACTTCACTTGGTTCAGCGGGTTTCATAAAAAAAGAGGAAGATGGTACAGGAAAGTATTTGAAGCTCAATAATTGTCTGTTCGTCGCTGGTAATGATTTGATGATATTTTACGCGATATTGCTGATATATTCAATGAACTGATCAGAAGATAGGTCATCGGTTGGGTTTACACATTTAGTTTTAAGATGATTCCGTTCATGGTTGACTAATTGCCAAACTGCTTTCGATTTATTTTCAGAAGCAAGAAGATAATTGTCATAAGCTGTTCTTTTAGTTGATACTAGTTGTTTTTCATAATATTTTTTGTAGTCTTTGTATGCTTTAATATCCACTGGATATGGTTGAGTCACAGATAGTTTTAATAGACATTAGAATTTTACCTTAATTTTTTCAGATTCATATAAACAACAATTCTTTAACAACGATTCCTTTCAAATTACTAAACTGGTCTCATTTGATAATTTTGGAAATTGCTGACAATCCATTTGAGTGCGACTGCAACTTATACAATATAACAAAAGCAGTATCTACAGGATTAATCAGAAATTTAAACCAAACAATATGCTTTGATGGTGCAGATAGAAGCAATCAGATATACCTTCTGGATGAAAGTAGTTGTAAACTTAAGGTGAGTAATTTATTTTTCTAATACCAATATTAGGGCATATGTGATAATAATACTTATTAGATGATTGCCAAATGTATTGCTAGAGTATAGTAAGAGTATATAACGTGGATGAATGCATAACGTGTTGTGTGAAAGAGTTTGCCGTGTTTTCAAACCAAAATCTAAGAGATTGTGAACCTCATTTCCAATATCGGGTCTATGTTAGAGGTCCTAAAATAGCAGATGGCAGATATTATTATTAGTATATATAAATTTTACTCGAGGAGCGTTTCGCCAACATAGTTAGCATTATCCAATTAGAAAGCATACAGATCCTGATGAAAATAACTTTATTGGTAAAAGCGCGTCGAGTGAAATCGACGTAATTTTGGTGTTTGGGTAGTTTTCTACATAGCTAATTTTACATTAATACCAAAAGAGTAGGATACATAAATGGAAAAGGGCGCGCATGAAGTGCCTCATCCCCCATTCGTATATATTTTATATAATCAGCAATGAACCAAACCAAAATTTGTTTGGTTTGTTTGGTACTTGAATTGCGGATCTCGTGTATGATTGTTAATATAGGTACAGTTATAGATCACAATTCCATTATAATTGTTGTTATAAAACGATTTGTCTCAGATTGTGAAGGCCCTTGAGAAAATTTCAGAATGGAATGATCAAATTTTAGTAAGGCGAACATATTCATGAAAGCAATTTACGACAATTTTTTGTCAATCCAAAGTATTAGGACTGACTATTATATTTAGTAAGTAGGTACTTACAAGAAAATATCGTCGATTTACAAGCAGTCAATTCAAAAGTCAGAGTATTACTGCAAAATCTTGAAGATAAGAGAACTGAAGTTGATTCAGATTTCAAAATGTTTTGACGCATGCTGAGAAGATGATGGAAACATGAAAATTCCTCATCTTGCTTCTAAAAGAACTATGATATAGAGAAACAATTTTCCTGGTTTATAACTTTAGCAGCAAAAGACTATTTAAAAAAAATTAATCATAAACCATCATTAAATTATTTGATTGAGGACCTCAAAAACAGGATTTCCGATGAGACTGAACAGTTACATTTTGAATATATTAATCCCAAACAATTACCACAATATGTCAGCATACAATGTGAGCGAAAATCACACAAATTCATTTCTTTTATAATCGAAAGTGAACCACCCCCACTATGAATCTGTGCAAGGTTTTAATGCGTAAAAAATATGATAGCTTGTAGATACTCACTTTTGCCGTGTGATCTCATTAACAATCCACTCGCAACGTTAGAAGTGGGATGCCCAACCAAGATCTTCATTACCGTGTATGTAATCTCTCCCAGTTTTTTGGAATATGAATGACGTCACGCTTCCTGTATCTAGGAGACAACGGAAGGATTGAAACTAACCTCGAATGTCCAAAATATCAACCCAAGCTGTAGACAACAGTACATACCCCGAGTAGCTATCCTCCATCCCAACAAGACAAAACGCTCTTGTAGAGACGGATGATACAAGCGGCAAAGGTTGATCAGTTTCCTTATACTATTACTAATACCGACTTGGGCAGAGGCTGGGGTTGATTTATCAACATGTAGTAATTTACAAGAGCGAATATCATAAGCCGAACAGAGGTGCAACGAACGGCAAAAATAATATCTTTCAGGCGGAGTTTCTGAGGTGAATGAATTACATCGATGAACGGAATGATTTCCTTTACAATACATACAACTTGTAGAGGACGAATTATTGGCAAATAATGCAGAAGTTCGTGAATTCATATAATTAGGATTATTCGATTGAGATTTAACAATGGAGTTATTTTTATTATTATTATTGTTTGACTTGGCCAGATGAAGGCAACAAGTCAAAAGTGTCGAGAGCCAGGCAATGGTTATCTAAAAAATCTTTCAACTCGTTGTATTTGGGAATGCTAGATGAGCCATGTTTAAGTTCAAATCGAGTAACAATCCCATGATCCAGTTTTTTCAGTAACATCAAGAGCAGGAAATCCCAGCTATCAGTGGGAAACTTCATCTGCTTGAGAGCCGCTAAATTATCTGAATAAGTATCTAGTAACTTTCTAAGGTTCGATACATTGTCGGAGTTAACTTATGGGGCATTATCAAGTTCAGACCGAAGTGCTTGGGCACGAAGTCAAGAATTAGAGTAAATTATCACTAAGGTATCATATGCAATCGTATAATTATCTGCAGTCAAAGAAAGAGTGCGAATCAATGACAACGGTGCACCGATATCAAATAATTAAATTTCTCGATTGCACTCAACGAAGCATTATTATGAATAAGAGCATCGAATATATCGAGATATGACTGAAATGACTTATAATTACCATAAAATTATATTAATTAAATTTTTGGAAGCTTAATATGTGAACTGGGTCCACTTGAGGGATGCATTGTCGAATTCAACACCATAGCAGATGCGTTTCCAGCATCTGCTTCGAAAAGATCTGAATAAACGCCCTTGATAAAGTAATGTTCACTTAGGAAACCTTCAAGAATTGTATTTTCATGGTCAAAATCAGCCGTAGCTTACGCTAACAGAGCGCTAAAATTGTTATGTTGTTTCAAAAATTCTTTAAGATCTTCAAGTTCAGCGCACCGTATTTTGAATAATGTTTTAACAGTTTTATAAGTTGTGACCCGAACTATCTTCGTGATGAATGGTATAATTTACGCATTTACCCAGTGACCCGATCATTCATCGATGCTGTCTCAAAATAAATAAAAATACGCAGGAACCGTGGACAGTAACACGCCCACCTGTAGCACAGAATAAAGCTTAAAAGACAAGCTTTATTCTGTGCATGTAATAGGTAAGTGTAGGTATGTGACCTTCACAAAAGAAATCACTCAAAATTACTAATTTAAGTTAGATTCGAATAAGTATTGGAGGCGATTGCAAAAATCGATTTTTCGCTCAATTCCGGTTTAAATTTCACCGGAATATTTATGAAAAAAAATAATGAGAAATATATGGATTTGACGTGTTTCAGTCGAAAGGTACATCAATGAATGTCTTTAAAGAATGAGAAAATTGAAGTTTTTTATAAAAAATTTCACTTTTCCACAGGAAAAATAGTATCAAATCCCGGTAATTCAGGTTCGAAGGACCCGTAAGCGGTTTCGATAATGTAATGAAGTTTTGAAACTAATTTTCCGTAAAACAAATGAAAAAAAAGGAACATCAATTGCATCTATGACTTCCAAACGAAATCATCATGATTGCTTGAAGGGGCGCCCCTTCTTCTGGATGTTGTCTGTTGTGGGAGGACGTTGTTACACAATTCGCATGTAGTAAAGTTAGTATAATTTACAAAATGTATACACGGCGTGGTGTTCATAAGTAGGGGAGAAAAATGGCGGCAAATACCAAAATTGTAACAGCGATTTGTGCCGTCGCGACAATCGAAATCTATCCTATCCACCTGATTTGTCGATCGGTGTAATTGGTGATAATAATAATAAAAATAATGATGATAATTTAAATTAGCAAAGACTACAACGAGCTTTCTCAAACAAAGGCATAACTATTTCACTAAAATAATCCTCATATCCAATTTTTGTATCTGCACATAATTGTACCATTTGTATTTGTATTATGTGTATTATTTGTACTATTTATATTATCTGTAGTATTTGTACTATTTGTATTTGTATTATCAGTATCATTTTTTCTACTTGTATTTGTAATTATTTGTACTTATTTGTATTCGTATTTCTCAACTGAAACACCTAAACTGTCTTGTAATTGAGATTTATCCTGTTTAGACAATGAAGGTATTTTTTTTTTACTTCATTGCATGTTCCTGAGACAACAAAATGAAAGTTTTTAATGAATAAAAATGAATCTTTTGAGCTAAAAAATGGTTAGTTTCATTAAGCCAGTGGTGTGCATAGTGGTAATGCCGAAAATTAAAAAAAAAACTCTTTATTAAACCACACTTAAACAAAAATGAAACGCAATTTTTTCCAGTAAGAAAATATTCAACACTAAGTAACACAAAGGTCACAAAGTAAGTAAAACAAAACAATAGTATGTCTTATCTGATCACATGATTCCCGTATTCGTTAGATTAACTCTTCTTCAAAGTTGACTGGACTTTTATAAACGAGGGACTGTAAATTCCCCAAAGGAAAAAATCTAAGGGATTCAAATTCGGTGACCTGGGCGGCCATGACTATGCATCTGCTCGACTGATCCAGTTTTCTCTCAGAGTAATAAAAGACCATAGAGATGCCTTCTCCATCCTTGTTTCGAAGTCAACATAACTTTGTTTGTTTACAAGCGAGGGCCTTATCCATGTTAAGTCCTTTTTCACTCGGGTAGTTTCGTGTATGCCCGCTCATTTCATTCGGATCAAGTTGTCATTCTTTGTTTGTATTATGGTCCTTCTTCCCCCCTCGCCCACAAATTGTATAGAAAAGGATAGTTCATGTTCACTTCAAAACAGGTATTTGTGTAGGTATAGGCAGGGCATCTCTGTCTTTTATTACTCTGGGTGTTTTCTCCATAAGAAATTGACATGCCAATATGCTGTGAGGTGGGGCCGGCCCCATCGTGCATGAACCACATTGCTCCTCTAACTGCTAGTGGGACATTTTCTAATAGTACAGTTAACACAAATTTCAAAAAATTACGATACTCTTGACCATTGAATCATGGGTGTAAAAAATGAGGTCCAATGAGATAATCACAAACAATACCAGGGCTGGTATTTTCTAACTTTTACGTATACGAATTT
This sequence comes from Chrysolina haemoptera, assembly GCA_958298965.1. Taxonomy (NCBI): domain Eukaryota; kingdom Metazoa; phylum Arthropoda; class Insecta; order Coleoptera; family Chrysomelidae; genus Chrysolina; species Chrysolina haemoptera. Next base: position 23,582,765 of record OY282595.1, read on the forward strand.
AATCAAATGTTTCACTCCAACACACATGAAGTGTGCTTGTTTGTCCCCTTTCATTCGTAGACGAATTGAAACAGCACGGTTAGGAAATAGCAGCGCAGCCCAAGCAATCACGGAAAACTGTTGATAATTATTTTCTGTGCCGCATGGGGATTTTCTTCATCCAAGATATGATTCTTCATAATTGAATTTTGAGAAATAAAGCCGTCTCGTAACTTTTTTCCTACTGACCATTTTCAGATAATTGAAACGCTGGAATTTCTAACTTTTCAATAACTCTCAAATAACACAACTCACAATTTTCTAACTCAAACCATTTCAGAGATAAAGGGGTTGTACTACTTTAACCCTTAAGCTGACTCAGCCCTCTCGTAACCTTTTTCTGGCTGAAAATTTTTGGATTATTGAATTGCTGAATTTTTTTACTTTTTAATAGCTTTCGAGTGATATACAAGGAGTTTCGATATTTCGCTTCCTCAGGCGCAAAAATCTCAATATACTCAAATTGCACAAATATTTCAATTTGAATACACACTCATTTGGCCGATTATGGTAATGATACAGTACATTTGACACAAAGGATTTGAAAAGAACGGAAAATTTCATGGGAATATATTTATAACCGCCTTCGAAATCATTGAAATTTTACCTTATTTTTCACCTCTGATTTTTTAACTCCAAAACAGTCATAGGAAATAAATTCGATTATATTCGACCATGAGATCTGAGAAGAATGGAAAATTTCATGGGAAAATATTTTTAACCGGCTTCAAAACGTGACAACAAGAGCATTGATATTTCACCTTTTTGAAATCTGATTTCAGCATATTACAGTATATTCGACTCTAAGGAACTGAAAAGAACAAAAAATTTCCTGGGAAAATATTTTTAACCGGCTCCAAAACGTGACAAGAACAAGAGCATTGATATTTCACCTTTTTTGAAATCTGATTTCAGTGTATTACAGTATATTCGACTCTAAGGAACTGAAGAGAGCAACAAATTTCCTGGGAAAATATTTTTAACCGCCTTCGAAACGTGACGAGCTCGAAAGCATTGAAATTTCACCTCATTTTTGACCTCTGATTTTTTAACTCCAACATAGTCATTGGAAATAATGATACAGGGATGTAATACAGTATATTCTACCCTTAATAACTCCAGCACAATCATTGGAAATAATAATACAAGGATGTATTACAGTACATTCGATCCTAAAATCTGAAAAAAAGTTTGTAAATTTCAATGCTCTCGTGCTATTCACGTTGTGGAGGTAAAAGCTACTTTTCCTGGAAATTTTCAGTTCTTTGTAGATCCTTTGGGTCGAATATACTGAATTATATCCCTTCATCATCATTTCTAATGATTGTGGTGGAGTTAGAAAATTAGAGGGTGACACAAAGTTGACATTTCAATGATCTCGTTATCGTTACGTTTTTATGGCGGTAAAAAATATTTTCCCAGGAAATTTTCCATTCTTCTCAGATCTTCAGGGTCGAATATAATGTAATACATATCTGTATCATTGTTTCCAATGATTGTGTTGGAGTTAGAATATCAGAGGTCAAAAATAACGTGAAATTTCAATGTTTTCGGACTCGTCACGTTTCTAAGACGAATAAATTAATCATCATTGATTCATTTGTTGCAAATAAATACATAAAAGATGTTCCTTTAGGTTGTTGCTTATAAAATTAAAACTAATACAGCAATCTCATTTCTTTGAATTAAATAATTGTAGAGAATTGAAATACTTACGAACAAAACGAGAGATAGTAGGTACGACCCGATCAGATCATTTGTAACGGAGAAAACCCGAAAAATAGAAATATTTCTTTTTCTTGTTTTCTTCATTTCTTAACTCAGTTATTTTTTGCATCAAAGTAGAGAATTAAAAGTATTAGGACCATTTTTTTTGTACAATTGAAATTTGAATTTTTCATGCTCCATCAGCAGGTTATCAATTATTTATAACAAATTGATAAATGACAGTCCGCTGCTTAATAGAATTTAACTTTGGACTCTGGACTGTCTTTCTTGTAATTGCATAGTCGGTTTTCCCCCAATATTTTTGTAACAGAATCACTCATTTCGTGCCTTATTGACTGATCTAACTTTAGTATTTTCCATGCACTAACACATTAAAATCGATGTTGAAGGTTGGCTTTCTAAAAGTAATACAAGGAAAAATCATAAATATTCATTTCCAAAGCAGGCTCATGGGATAAAGTTGGTTTTGGTTACCTTTTTCTGGGTAGATATCAAAGGGAATGATCCCCTGGAATATTTGTGGAGCCCGATCACAGAAAAAATGTTCAACCAGAACTTCAGTGAGTTACTTCAGTAACTAACTATATAAACACGTTTCTTTTGCATGAACAAATAATTACGGTCCATCAAATAATTTCTGTTTCAGTGCAGGTAGTATTCTGAAAAGCCAAGTACATTGTAACTTTGATGCATAATTTAAAAAGTAGCTACAGAAAGCATATACAATTCTGGACATCCATTGAAATATCACCACCTAATAAAATAACAATTTCAATAAAAAACCATATTTCGGCATTTTATTTTGATCACTTCTATTGAATCATCAGGTAGATTTATCTAAATTTATATAGATTCAGAATTGGTCTTCAATTACATCGTTTTCGTATTCCAAATATATTTGTGGTAAAAAAAATAATAGTTAGGAAGTCGTAAACTATTTTCGATAAAGGTTTGTTCATTATATCTTGATATGCAAAATATTATCAAAAGCCTTATAAATGATGATGATGATGAAGATTACCCTGTATATAATTGAAAAACAGCTCTTATTTAAGAATCGGAATATTTTTCAGATAATATGAATGATGACCGCCAGAATTTTTAATTTTTTTTTTTATATTATAGTTACGCAAAAAAATAATTAAATAAAATTGTCCACTTTCAACTTTAACACCCAATATCTAGAAAACTAGTCATAGGATCGTGTTCTGCCAATGGACACTTTTGATTAGGTGATCGAATGGTACAACATACTGAAATTTCAAGAAATTTCACCGGGACCCATAACCCTATAAAACGGGTGTGGGGTCAATTCAACAAAATTGGTTGAAAGATTAACTGAAATATTTACGAAAAGAACGATTTCTTTTGAAAATATTGATAAAATATTTACGAAAAAAACGATTTCTTTTGAAAATATTGACACCCTGTATCTTGAAAACGAAGCATTACCGGACCTATGTTTATATAAACTTTTCGTACAGCAGAACAACAAACATTAAATTTTTAAGAATAAACACCTATTTCTTCTATAATTTTCCATTTTAGCCCTCCATATCTCTAACAAAGAATTTTATAGAACCTTTTTACAGAAGAATTTTATGTAGATTAATTCAGAATACGAAGATTTTTTCGCCAGAGGCAGTAATTTCCGAGATACTAACAAAAAACTGAAAAAAATAACCTTTAAAGACCTCCCCCTCTTAGCTTCACTCCCGTCCAATCAGTACTTTTAGTACTACAACTTTTCGTTGCATGGATTATAATAACACAATATATCATTCTCAACAATTTTATGAGAACGTTTTACGTCTTATGAGGTCCATGAAGAAATCAAATTTGGTAAATCTATTTAACAAAACCATCAATCCAAAAACTAATATCTCCTTGCATAAATTATATTATTAACATGTTTTTCAATCAATAGCGTACACAATAGTTTCCTAATTTAGATTTGGAGAAGTGAAGTAAGATAACTTATCGACAAGTAATGTTTTAATTTCAATATACCTTAATTACCTTGTTCTATCAATTATGTGGAGTTTCATTTTAAGAAGATCTAAAGTAATCTTTTCAAGTTTTTTAACGAAAGTTTGTATAAATCCTATAACAGTGAAGCGGTATCAACATAATCGTAATGAAATTAACAAATTTCCATTTGAAAAAATTAGTAATACAAATTTTAAAATTGAATTGATCAAACATAGCAGAAATATTTCGACTAAAAACAATATTCTACAAAAATGTTAGAACTTGCTGAAGATCAGTTACTTGTCAAAAAATGCAGTTTTAAGTCGTATGCAAATCCTCCAAATTATTTTTCAGACTCGACAAGCCATGTTGTCATTTGAAAATTAAATAGTAGGAATGAATTAAAAATTAAATTTTACCCAGTAGATGCATTTTAACCGTAAAAGTGTATTTTTGCCAATACCTACATTAGGACTAAAATTAATAATTTGAACGTATCTATAGCCCTTTAGATTAAAAATTGAATATAGAAAAAAATCAAGCCACTTTCTATGGACACCCGGTATATATCCTAGCAGTAATCTACTGAAAGATTTTTTGAAATGATTAGCTAACTTTATGTGGTAGGTATGATAGATAGATATATCTTTATTTAATCACGAAAGTTACCTAATCATTTCAAAAAATCTTTCAGTAGATTACTGCTGGGAGAAATACATTTCATTGAAACTTCCAAAAACTCATTTATTTAGCGATTTACTGTTGGGTGATTTACTATTTTGTATTTTTAATATTTATAATGTATTTTTCAGGGTCGTCGTTTCCATATTACTCAGGTCTCTCAACATTTTGACACAATGAAAACTATCCTTATAATACTGAGTACTCTGTTAATCATCGGAACAATATCGACCGTTGTCATAGGACATTTCAAATACAGAAAAGGAACAGCCTTCAGAAGTTATCCATTTACTGCTCAAGTTAGTTATAATCCAATACATACGCAATATTTATGAAAAAGTTTTATACTAGAGATTGTAATGTTATTTTTAATAAAATGATGAATTTACAATTCGTATGTTACTTCAATTCCCTTTTTTAATATTCTGGGGCGCGATCCAATACTCCAAACTTTTCATGCTACCCCTAATAAACTCGGTTGATTCTCACTTATTAACTCGTGAAGTACTTTCCTATACTCAGGTTGATTTAATCAAATGAACTACTTTTTCAAAGCGAGGGACAGTGAAAAAGTTATAATATTTCAGTCAACCTGTTCCAGTACAGAATGCAGGTTTGATAAGAATGATGAGGATATAATTGCAAAAAAGCTAATAAAACGTCTCTTCAAATTCTACTTGAATAGTTTGGTAAACATAATATTTAAAATTAAGGAAGATACGAGGTAAATGCACCATAAAGAAAGTATTCAGCGATACCTAGAGCTTTGGAAATGTTTAAGGATTTTTTCCAGAATATTGAAGAAAAGAAAACATATGAATAATTTTGATTCATGTAATTTTGGGTCTTAAATGGATCTACTAAAATTATCATACAGACTGTAAAAATGTTTTTTTTTTTCAAAGGGTTTGACTGAGTGAAGTAGTATATTATTATTGATTATTTTAATATATTAAATATGATAATATAGAATTCCAGTAAATTCTGAGAATTAATGAATTCGGCAGATGTTCATATTTTCTGATATGAATGAATGCATTGCCATTTTAATAAGAAAAAAAAACAAGATGTTGGACGAGTTCTGTGAATTTATTTAAAATTGCTGGTTCTGGAGGATCACATAGCTTATTTATTTGTTGATTTGACGGCGGATGAGTTTGCTGATTCGATCATATTCGAAATTGATAATTTAGGGTTCTTGGAGTCGCAGACCATGATTTTACAAATGTAATGGATAAGGCGGTGTCAATCGGGAAGAAATAATATTAATACTTCCTTATAGACACTTGTAGAGTGTACCCAAAAGCATAGCCTGTGTGGTTATTATTATTTGCCATAACGCTACAAATTAACTTCTATCTTGTATCGACAATAGAATTCTATGATACACATAACACCACCCCTGCAGCACCACCCAAAGAGGTTGGTGCGCACTTCAAGAAAACACTAGACTTTTGGATTGGCATCGAGGCAACTCAAATCATGCTTGCTTTTCAACAAGGCATATGGTCGCCTATCGATTCGGATACAATATAGAAAAGCTCTCTCACTCTCCGGAATCGAATCCAGAGCTAGCAGAAGTTTCAATGTCTGATACCTATACCGCTAAGCCACAGGCCACCCTTAAATCAAGTCTAATAGTTGGCGCAGTTATAGTTTGGAAGGGTGACTGGCATACTTAAACAGACATTTTCAGTAATATTTATCGACTGTGCTTAGGATAGCACGTTGAAAGGTAAGACCCCCATTATTCCTAGCTCCCACAAGTCTCCTGAAGACCGTTGATGGTTACTCGTAAATGTGCAGCCGGATAACGAAAGAATAAAAATTTAAGACGAAAGTAACTGGCTGGTACAGGACAAGTATAAGTAAGGCCAATTCTTTACCCATGGTTAGTCTAATATTCCTGCAGTGACTGAAATATGTGTCGAAGTGTTAAATGTTTGATGTTGGGATGAAACTCCAGTGTATTAATTACTACGTTCTAAACAGGGCAATGCAAATCACTTATTTGATTTGTCTGTCCTCTTTACAAATTGCCTTGCACACTAAAATTATAGTCCAACAGATCTTATGAATTTAATTTTTATTCTATACACCAAAACGCATTAACAAGAATTATGCTTACCTCTTCAGTTCCCTTCAATCCTTTGGTATAGGCTAAAAATTCACAGAGAATATCCTGCGTCTTTTTGGCTACTTCAACGAAATTATAAAGAGATTCTACTTGTTCTATACACTTGGAACAAAGTAAATGTGGCAATTCATCACTCTCCGAGACCTGCAAATAAAATAATGATCAATGTCTTTAAGAATAATGAACGAATATATATGGAAATGCATCCGTCCATAATATTCTGGACAATGGAAATTTCAATGGTGTTCAACCGAAAACAATAGGGTCGTTTCATAGGTTATACTCAATATGGGTTTACTTCACACCATACAGCATCAGAAACTTTTCATATAAACATATAGCAAGCTATTCTTTACGCTCTCATGAAACCACCATACCCAAGATGAAAACTTTCCAATACTGGATATTTTTATTTTATGATACATGTATTTTTTTTTAAATAAAATTCACTATTTTAAATTGTCAATTTTAAATACGAATTAACTAATAATGTTATATGTGACATTGTGGTCTTTGGAACTCAATAAATTTTTCTTTATTTTACTTTATGTTTTATGTCTAATTTCCTGTAATTGATTTAAAACATTCTCCGAAATATATATTATTATCATTTTTTTTTGTATCCGTTTGGATAATACCAGTCGAGCCCTGTCTCCGGAGCTCCGACACATCCGGTGGGCGCGCTGGTGCCATTTACCCAGATAGTCACTCCCCACGTCCGTGGGGTGAGCAACTACTGGGTCCGAGAATCATGTGCTCTGAGCAGACGGAGTGAACCAAGGATGACAGCCTTCTGCATTCGTCCAGCTAAGATTTCTGCCGCATGTTAAGCCGGTATGATATTTAGATTAGAGAGTGTCCATCATTCCACCAAGGACCCCTATAATCAGAAACACCATTTTATATATAAGTCCGTTTTTCCTCCTCTTTTCGGACGATGTTCGTTTCACCAGGAGCCGAAAACTCTATGACTTTGATGGTCGAGGAGAACTACAACAACCTTATTTGCTTGTATTTGCCTGAGGGTGGGGAATGAGTAGTTCCAATAAATTCGGCAATTGTCTTCTCATTCTCTAATATCATCCCAATCCCCCGGAGCATAAAGCAACACCGGTGTCTCGTCTATACTGTACGAGCGTCGTAGATTGTAGTACAACACTCGTAGCGCCGCGTTATGTCTCTCGATATAGACTGAGACCGCAGAAGCTTGACAAGCAGACTGCAAATGCATTATGGTGTCAGGTGCCCCACGACACGCTCGGAGTCTAGTGTCGGAGACCTCTATACTCATCACGCTACTGCGGTAGACCAGGGTGTTGAAGACACTATCCTGGCCGGCCATTATGAATCCCTCGGTCTCCGAATTCAGCTCACTTGACCTGAGGAATGCGTAGGTTAATTTTTGGATATGCCAGGGTCTGCAATGTTTCTAAAGAAGACCCCATGCATTGGTTTATCCTTATGAAGCTGTAGGAGGGCCTCCGCAGCTTCAATGTGAGCTTTTTGCTGAACGGGCTCCAACTCGGTGACAGAGTTTGTGTCACCCTGTTCAGTTCAGTGTCGAAAACGAGCCAAGTTCATCGGCCGCCCGTGCTGCCACCTTGAAAAGGAATGCTCCAATTTCTGCTTTTTCATGGTCAGGGACCATGCAGAGAAGGGCATCTGAACTCCTGACAACTTTACAGGCTCCATACAGTACCATTCTGTTATGTAGAGACTCCAAACTCAAAAGCCCACGGCCTCCCTGTTGTCTAGGAAAGTACAACCATGGAACGGACAATTTAGGATGCAAGCTCCTAATGCATCATTTTGCGAGTTTTTACGTCAAACTGTCGCAGCTTCTCTTGAGTCCATTTCATTACTCCAAAGGAGTAGACTAGTATCGGAACGGCAAGCATATTAGTTGGAGAAACTTTGTTCTTCCCCAACAGTTCTGATGACCAGATCTGTTGGAGCTGATACTTGTAGTTTGCAGATATGTTGGGGTCATTGTATTTAGCATTTTATAAATAAAAATCATAGAACAGTAAGTATTACAATCTTTGAGAAACTGAAAGCCACTCTAGAGTGGATAACATTGTAGAGATTGGAGGAGACCTACTACACTTGAAAATTATTCTCATTCCTCGATTCTGTAATTTTTGCAATTGCAATTGGAGAATATAATGGAAGCACAGTATTCAAAGTGTGATTTTTTCCTCGAATTAACATAGCTTTTTGTAGTCGGTTTAAATATTCTATTTCAAATTCTGATAAATACGTATATGTATTATTGAACACATAAGTAGTACCAAGGTCTCCATGGCGTAATGGATTGTCAATCTGCCTGTCACGCAGGCGGTCCGGGTTCTACTCCCGAGCCAGGCTATTTTTTTTTATTTCAATTTATATCTTGATATTTTCATTAGGTCAATTTTTAATAAATTATTCAACTGTTAATAGTTAGGATACTTTATTGCTATTTTAGTTTTTCTAAGAATAAAAATAAATATGGAGTTGTAGAAAAAGTATAGTGCCCAACATGTGCGGAAAGTTACTTTCACACTCATGAGAAAAGTTGAACTTTCCCCACTTGTTGCACAATATACTATTTTTCTATATTTTCTTTTTTATATATTCAAAATGGTCATCAAATGATAAGCAATAATCTAATTGAAAACCTAGATATTTAAGTGATGTAACTATTTCGATACGTTCATTTTCTAATATTAGATTTATGTTGTCTGTACTTATTTTATTAAATTTGAATTTACTAGTAATGATCATAGCTTTAGTTTTTGTTGCATTCAATTTAATTATATTAGTTTTGAGATATATTTCAACATCTTGCAATACTTTATTGATTTTTTCAACTACGTGTTCTAAATTTGTTCCTCTGCAGGCCAGAAAAACAAACATCAATAGATAACTATCGCCAAACATTTCTTCTGATCGAATTTTCAAAGCTTGAACGTTATGTATACAATGTAGCAATTACAATTGTAGAACGCTTTCTCAACATGGTTTTAGGAAAAATAAATCAACGGAATCAGCCACATACCATTTACTGAACTATGTTCACACTTCCCTAGATAAAGGAAAATATATTGTGTCTCTTATGTTTGATTTTTCAAAAATCTGGGTATAAGGGGTATCTCTTTAAAATGGTTCAACTCTTATCTTTCCCACAGAAATATTCTCATCGAATTAGAACAACTATCGAATTAACGCATGACTTCTCTTGGTGTTCCCCAAGGATCTGTCTTGGGACCCCTAATTTTTCTTATTTTTATAAACGATATTCCCAATCATATAACCACGGGACAAGTAACAATGTTTACCGATGATACAACAGTTACAGTCTGTGGAGAAAACCTTGAAGAATTGCACAGTAATATAGAAAAAGCTCTCAGTGAAATGAAACGATGGTGCCAAAAAATCGACTTATTTTAAATACTGATGAGACAGTCTGCATAAATTTTCATATGAAAAAATCAGTTCCAAAAACCTTCTATAAAGATTTTATATTCGATATATAGTCATATATCGAACAATATCGCAACATGGGTACTGGCTACTGAATATAAAAGAGTTTTTACCTCTCAAAAAAGAATAATTAGATAATTATTTAACTTAGAATACAGGGACTCGTGTAGGGCTGTCTTCAAAAAACACTTTATTCTGCCCTTCCATTCTATTTTCATTTTAAAATGTGTAACTTTTGTAAAAAGCAACATTTCTGACTCCAACGTGTTAGGAAGTCATCATAACTACCCATCAAGAAGTTTTATGTTGGAAATACCAAAACATAAAACTGCAACATTTAAAAAGTCTACATTTTATAATTGCATATCTCTTTATAACAACCGTCCAAAATATATAAAGGATATCAAAAGCTATAACAGCTTTAAAAATGCAACAAAGAATTACCTCCTGGAAAACAGCTTTTATTCAATAGAAGAGATTCTCGCATTGGAATCCAAACACTGAATGTTCACCGAGTAAGCTTTTTATCCAATTCGTTCAAGGAACCGTTAACTGAGAAGAACAAAAATTGAAAGTCACTTCCGGTTTAACCAGAAGTGACTCTAACTTTTTTATTTCAGATAGCACTCTGTATATTTTTTACAATTTTTTAATTTCTACTCAAAATTACCTTTCCAACGATGTATCACACTTTGCATTTTACATTTGATTTGATGGAGAAAATGTCAATTGAAATTTAAAATTGAAAGAATTGCAGTAGTCTATGATATTTTGTGTAATCTTGATTTTGACAATAATAATTGAGAATTTATGAACAATTATGAGTATCTTATTTTTATAACGATAATGATAATCACATCAACAGTACTATTGAGCAATTTATGAAATTATGATTCAGCTAAAAATGTTCTGTCGTGGAACATAACAGTTATTTATGCAACAAGTGCAAAATGTAGGTGTTTATTGCATGTAATTGTCCGACGAGACCGTCAGGCCGAGTTGGATAACACGTCGAGTGCAATAAACTCTTTTTGCACGAGTCGCATACAATATTTTTTCTACGTTCATGCAAAAACCAAAAAATGTTTCATTTAAGTGGCACTAAACTGTAAGGAAGACATTATTTGTTTAGATCTATCTATTAGAAATAATACAAAAACATTTTGTGTAATTCAGTTGATATTCGAAGGAACTGATTTTATTTTAAACAAATTGCAGTTTCTAGTAATTTCATAGTCCATTATGTAATGAATATGATTGACAATTATATGATACTTGCAACTAATTAAAACATAATACAATCTCACAGAAAATGGGCTAAATTTGGAGTCGATTTGAAAGTTTATGTCTGTCATGACAGAACGCTACAGTAGAATGACAGATGAGTTCAATAAAGTCTTTATTGCACTTCGTCACCAATAAGGGCCGTTCAAAACCATTGACTACTGGTCAGCTGGGTTCGAATCCTATCGACTACAGATTTTTATCTGATGGCCTGAGAAAGTGCTAGGAATCGCACGTAAAAAGGTAAGACCTCGTTAATCCTTGGCTCGCACAAGTTTCGACTTTTGAGGGCTGCCGTTCGTAAGGGGACGACAGCTGGTTAACGGAAAAAACAATTTTAACAACAATTTTTTACCAATAAAAAAGCTTCCTCAAGTTGAGGAAACGTCAAACGAAGAATGAATAGTAAAAGAAACAAAAAACTACAAAGAAAGGGGGCACAAGAATTTAATAACTAAAGCATATGTTCGAAATGTTGACCAACTGCTTCTACACATCTTTGAGATCGGTGGAGTAGTTCACTCGAAGTAACACTTCTCAACACCTCAGCATTAAGGGCTTTACATTCATTCCTGAATTTGTTTTTCAGATTTTCCAAATCAATAGGAGGAGTCTGGTACACATGATCTTTCAAATACCCCCAAAGGAAGAAATCCAGCGGTGTTAAAACTGGAGACCTTGCATGCCACCTTATCGGTTCATGTGTGCCGATCCATCTACCTTCATTTAAATGATTCCTTACCACTATAGCATTGTTAGGGGGTGCACCATCCTGTTGTAAATGATTGTTTCGATGCATATGTAAAAGAATATTTTCAAGAAAATGAAGAAGTTCATCCAGAAGGATTTCTAGGTACATTCGACCACTTAACGTACCATCGTAAAAGTTTGGTCCTGAAATGAATCCATCAATCATGTCGCACCATGCATTGACTCCACAGATAACTTGAAAATTCGTTTTTCTTAGCCAGTATGGATTATTTTCTGACCAATAATGACAATTATGCCGTTAGTTGCAATATTATGGAAACGACTCTCATCTGACCACAATATCGAGGTGATAATACCATCTTCACGTGCCGTAGCTAACCAAGAAACAAACGCAAGTTTCCTCTCGTAAACTGAGGTTAGTAATCCTTGATGCAGATGAATTTTAAATGATTTGAATTTGGCAATTTTGAGAATACGCTGAACTGATGAACGAGAAATACCGCTCTCCTGTTCTATGTTTCTAATAGAGATATGGGGATCAACAACCACTCTTCCTAAAACTGCAACAGTATGCTCTTCGTCCGTAGCAGTTTTTCTTTTAAAGACAGTATGCTTTCTATGAATGAAAAACACCTGTAGCAAAATTCGAAGCCAGGCATGTGAAATACATAGCGCTTGGAATTTGTCTATCAGGGTATTTCTCTCTGTATGCACGTAGGGCATCCCGACGATTATTTTCTCATTTTCCATAAATCAGTATCATATCCAATTTCTCTTGATTAGTGAAGTTATCATCATTTTCACAGTTATTCATTTTTGAATGTTCGTTTCTCTGACATGCACATACCAATTGAGAATTATTAACTGTCAAAGTTACAAACAAATGTATTGAAATGTTTCCATGGCAAACTGCACACTAAGGTTTTCATTGAAAAATTATTAATTCTTCCAGTTCTACTACAATTCTAATAATTTGAAATTTGACGTTCTCTTCATCATCTCGAATACAAAATTATTCATTAATTATCAATAATTATTACTGAAGTTAAAATCAAGATTACACAAAATATCGTAGCCTACTGAAATTCTTTCAATTTTAAATTTTAATTGTCATTTTCTCCATCAAATCAAATGTAAAATACAAAGTGTGATACATTGTTGGAAAGATAATTTTGAGTAGAAATCAAAAATATACAGGGTATAAACTGTAAGTGACTTTCAGTTTTTGTTTTTCTCAGTTGAAGGTTCCTTGATCGAATTGGAGATCATGAAATTTTCAACCTTTTATCTTTTGAAATGGCTGAGATAATCCATTGGAACCTGCCAATTGTACTCTGTGAGTAATATGGCCAATAAACTACTACTACTACATAAATTCGTTCGTACACCGGATCAGCTGCGGAGAGTATTCGCATGTATAAGATGCGGGTAAATATCTTATAAAATGCGTTCAAACATGTTATTCAAGCATTTTATCGATCTGCAATTCTTTGGATCGGACAAATGCGGATGAGCACGGTTTGCCCCTCGACAAACCTGCTGCTCCCTATCTAGCCATGAGTTGAAAACTCTTGCCAGATGGTGGTGGGTGCTTGGAAATTTCTTCCACTAATAGTTATTCTACCCATCAGGACCTGGAGCAGCGAAGTTCTTGAAACCTTTGAGGGCCTGTCGAACTTCTTCCGGGGTTATCGTGTTGCGCAGATCATTGTTTTCAGTCTGACGAAGTCTTCTGCAGAAACCTTTGTACTGCGCTAGGGCTGGAGTATCTACGTCGAGACAATTCTACTTATTTGGCGATTATAATCTACGGCTACATGGCTAAATGGGATACTGAAGACTTCTGCTCTTCTGCTTTAGCACAACCTGGCTCGTCACTATCTGAAGAAGCTATTGAAATCATTTCGAATATTTGTGCATTTTACAATCTCTTCCAGTCAAACAAAGTGCTCAACCAAAGGGGAGTTATCCTTGACCTTGTTTTGTCCCCAGTTGAACTTACAGTCAATCAGTCAATCAATCAATCAATCATCTTTATTTCTTCAGGTTTATACAAATAAACATAGAAATGCGTCAGATACGTCATAAAAATATACATTACAAATGTCCTTATAAAATACTAACATTAAAAATAAAATTAACAATACAAAATCGAATTGCTCACACATACAAATTAAAAGACATATTTAAAACTATATAGGATATTATATATACACATATACATATTCATTGTAGACATATATATACATATACATTGTAGACATATATATACATACACATCGTAGATATGGATCGATTAGTGTTGATTAAAATACTCGTCAGTGGAATAAAATGGATTTTTCAGCAAAAATGATTTTACCCCATTTTTGAATAAGTTCAGACTTGTGAGGTTTCTAATGTCGATAGGAAGACCTCTTGAAACAGTAGATGAGTAATGTAGTGGAATCGACATCATCTGATTTTCGCGAAAATTATATCCTGTTAGTTACTAGACTCAAATCTTTTCTGCTTGTGAAATTTTCATTGTGTTACTTCACATAAGTATTAAGTATATATCATGAGATGACTGTTAAAATTTTAAGATTTGAGAATATATCCCTACATGAGTCTCTGGGACCCTTGAAAGTCTCTTAAGATTTTCTTTTGGAGTACTAATACTTCATTTATTCTGGTTGAGTTCCCATAGCACATGATGCAATAATTGAGGGTGGAGTGAACATATGCTTAGTAGTAATTGAGTAAGATGTTCAGAGGAACAGTTTTTCTAAGATTCCATATAACATAACAGTGACTAGATAGCTTGTTCATTATATAGTCTACGTGATGACCCCAAGTGAGGTGTGAGTTGATTTGTACCCCAAGAAATTTAATGACCTCTTTTTGTTCTCTTGAAGTATGATCGTATCTTACTAGAACACTATAATCGATCTTTTTCGGAGTGAATACAATGCTATTCGTTTTAGAGTTATTTAGAACAAAACCATTTCTGGAGCAGTAAGATTTCATGTTAAAAACTGAATTATTGGCTTTGTCTGAGAGTACAAGGATATCATCAGAGTGCACACCAAAAGAAGTGTCATCAGCGAACTGGGTAGTGAAATAATTTTTGTTTATAGTACAGAGATCATTGACGAATAAAATAAATAATGTTGGTCCCAGAACACTTCCCTGGGGGACGCCGGTGGTGACAACAAGAGGATCAGAATAGTAGTAGATCGAATTTGCATTCAATTTAACACGTGTTCTATTTTGAAGGTATGTTTTGATCCAACTATGTGCGGAGCCTCGCACACCGTGGTCGTATAGGTTACTGAGAAGTAAATTATGATCAACCGTGTCAAAGGCCCTAGTAAGATCAAAGCATATGTTCAAGGTTTTATTACCAAGGTCAAGATTTTTAAGAATATAATTATACAGAGAGAGAACTGCGTCCTCAGTAGCTAATCCTTGTTGAAAACCGAATTGATATTTATTCAGAACCCCAAACCTGTGCATGAAATCAGAAAGACGTCTGTTGTATGCTTTTTCGTAAGCTTTGGAGAAAGGTGATAATAGGGCTATGCCTCTGTAATTATTGACGGCTTTTTTGCTTCCTTTTTTATGGATTGGGACCAGAGCAGCATCTTTTAGCGAAGAAGGAAAAATACCCTCTACGAAGGATGAGTTGATCAGATTTGTAAGAGGTGTTAGGATGTAGTCTGCAACTTCATATAAGAGGGAGCATGGAACTTCATGGAGACCCCAAGAGTGTTTTTGGACAATTATGTTCAATATATTCCGTAGCTCTGTTTCATCAATAGGACTCAAGAAAAGAGAATTTATTTTGATATCATTGTGAGGCTCTCCAATTGGACGGCCATGTTTCACCAGGTCTTTCACATAGTTTACAAAAAATCATTAAAGGTTTGAGCTATTTCCTTAGGTTCTATTATGAGTTGATTATCGCTATTGATAATTTCAATATTTTTTGCAGCTTTGGGTGTTTTGCCAGTGTTTTCATTGATTATTGACCATACAGCTTTTGATTTATTTAGAGATGATGCGAGTCGGTTTCCGTAATACTTTTTCTTTGCTTGGATAATTTTTTTATGGTGACTATTGAGTAACAGTTTGTATCGTTGCAGAATTTCATCATTATCTCGATTCCTGTTTCCAAATATAATAAACCTCTCTCAAGAACTTGCCTTCGTTAATAATACTTTTCGTGATCCAGAGTTTATATGTTTTTCTGTTCTCTTTTCGCTTCCTGTTTTGTTTTAGAGAAAAAGCAATATTGAACAGTTCCAGAAAAATATTATAGAAAATGAAAAATGTCTCATCACAATTTAGATCAGCCCTGTAAATGGATTCCCAAGATTCACAGGATAAAAGATATTTGAAGTAATCTTTATTGCTAGGACTAAACACCCTGTGATAGTATTATTCAGTACCTTTACTATCTGAAGCTTCTATTAGTTTAGAGACACTCTGTAAGGAGTGATCTGAAAAATCGACATGTATTACTTCACTACTGATATCTGTATGGATATTCGTGAAAATATTATCAATAACAGTACTGCTATTTTTATCAATTCTAGTGAATTCTGTGAACAGGTTACAAAGTGTTTTTGCATTGTTGTCATTTATATTGTCATCGAAATTGAAGTTGAAATCGCCACATATAAATGCAATCACATTAGTATGCTTCAGTGTAGAATCAAGAAAGTGTTCCATGCTTTTGAGAAACAGCTTTGAGGAAAACTCGAATGTTTCCTCGGATTTTTTTATTTTACAAGGCATTACTGAAAAATAATAAGTGTCCTTTACGAATATGGCCACTCCGCCCCCCATAATGCTCTCCCTACGGTAATAGTTGGGGGATGCAAATCGAGTGATATAAAAGTAACATCTGGGGTGCCACAAGGGTCACACTGTTCACCACTGTTATTCAACATTTTTGTGAATGATATTGGAAGCTGTTTTAATAACTGTGAATTTTTAATGTTTGCAGACGACCTGAAGCTATTCAAAATAAAATCATCAAACGACCAAACTCTTCTACAAGCTGATCTTAATAAACTGTATGAATGGTGTGTTAGTAACAATTTGTTTCTTAATGTGAAAAAATGTCATTTTATCACTTTCTCGAGAGTTGGTAGGAAATTTGAGTCCTCTTATAGCATAAATAATCAACAGTTAGAATATTCATCTAATATAAAAGATTTGGGGGTCATTTTTGATGAACAACTCAGATTTGTTGACCACATAAACAAAACGAGTGTGAAATCGTCCAAAACACTAGGTCTCATTCTACGTAATTGTTCAGGTGTTTCCATGGAAGCACTAAAGAGGGTATACTTATCTCTAGTAGTATCTCAGTTAGATTATGCATGTATCATTGTTCTCCTTGTTATCAGGTTCACAGTGTAACTTTAGAAAGAGTGCAAAATAAATTTTTAAGATTTTGTGCTTTTAAATTGGGAATTCGAGTACACAACCATGACTATTCTATTTTGTTGCAAGAAATGGGTCTAAAATCATTACAAACCAGAAGAAATCACGCAGATCTATGCTATGTATTCAAGCTGCTAAATGGACTGATGACTTGTCCTGAATTACTTGAATCAGTCAATATTCATGTGCCAAACAGAAATCTCAGACACAGCAACTTATTTCATATACCATTCCATCTTACAAATTATGGCAAGCATTCACCCTTGGAAAGAACCCTAAAGTTATTGAATGACAAAGATATATATATAAGTTGGTGATAGTTTATGTAATGTTGTAACCCGTTTCGAAATGTTACATTCTAATACAGTTTGTATTATTTGCTCCACACAGTTGTTTACTGTTATAGCATTCTGTATATCTTTTAGTATTAAGCAATAAGTATTTATCGATTTTAGTTTATATTCATTGTAATTTTACCTTATAATGGGGTTTATCCCGTATGAATAAATAAATAAATAAAAAAAAAATAGTATAAGAATCAATAGAAACATTCAAAATTTCAAAAGCTTTACACCACGTTTCAGTTCGGCAAATAATATCAGGAAAATTGAGAGTTTCTAACAGAAATTCAAGTTTTTCCACTTTGTTTCACAGACTGCGTATGTTTAAGTGAACAATTTTTAAGGTAGTCTTGCATTGAGGAATCTCATGGATATAATCTTCGCAAAAATTATTGACATTAGTTATGTTTGGGTGGTTTGGAGAAAAAAGTTGCATGCTCTGTCTATTAGCGTTGACTGTGTTCTTTGCATCTTGACAGTTTGATAGGACTGTCGCTGAAAGGGACGAATGATTACTTTGTCAGGCCAGTTGTCTGGATCTAACAATTCGTCCAAGTCTGAGCTGCCTAGTTTAAAGCATTTTTTCTGAAACTTGGACTTGAGATCGAAGCATTGCATATTTTTGTCTCCAAATTTTTATATATTTGTTAACATTATCGAGCGTTGCAGATTCATTCAAACCTCCTTCCCATATCCAGTTTCTGCTAGGTGCTACTGCCAATAGATTGCTTGGTTGTCCTCGTCCATAGATCTTAGGTGTGGATGTCCTGATCGATGGCTTCACATCATTCTTGTATGTGACTTTCTGTCACAGCTGTTCAGTTTTGTCTATTTCATCATCTTTGACCAAATTTATATAGTTCTTGCATGTCTGTTCAGTTTGGACCTTCATGATTTCCAGACCAACTTGTTTATCTTGTATGGCTGGTTCACCCTGTGCTCTGGATTCCCCCGTCAATGAATTGTTTTCAACTCTGTGAGTCATTTGTCCTGGTGAGTGTTTTTTGTTACGGTTGTTGGCTGGTTTATTTATCTGATTTTTTTCTGTGGTATCGTTTTTTGTAGTTGTGTTTTGTTTCGAGGGTTGTTGGCCTTGACTATTTGGCTTCGTTTTATGGATATTTGTATTGGATACTGATTGTAATTTTTCTTCCAAAAGTGCAATTTTTTCTTGGGGAAGATTTATTAGAGTTAGCTTGCTATTTATAATAAAGTCCTTATCGTTAATGATCTGTTTCAACAACTTGTTTTCCTCCTTCAGTCATTGTAGAGTCACTAATTTCTTAGTAGCAGCATAATTTCACTCTTTGAACACAGCTATTGTGATAAGGTAATTCACAATTTATGCAACTCACTCCTTTTACCACATTCTTTTTGCAGTACTTATTTGCACAATTTCTTGAGTTTATCCGACCCAACATTCTCGTTGGCGGCCATCTTGATGTCAGCTGTAGACATTTTGATTCCCCCTGATACTCATCATCCTCCTCTTGAAACTACTAGGTATACAGTATAAGTCGAACTCAAGTGCTGCTCCTGGAGAGAACTCTTATTACGATTTTCGACTCGCCAATTTTAATGGTATACGCCAGTGTTTGGAGGCAATGGAATGGGATGTGCTTCTTCAAGAAAAAGAACTTTCTGAAATGATTTTTACTTTTCATGACGCTTTGCATTCGGTAATTGAGTTATTTGTTCCCCTAAAGAAATTTGTTACTAACAGACTCCCACATTGGTATTCTTTTCAACTTAGAACCTTAGTTAACAATAAAAGGGTTGCACATAGAATCTACAAACAAAACAGAACTCCACAAAACTATGAAATATTCACTCAGTTAAGATAACAATGCAAGATTATATCTAGTAATGTTAAAACCTTCTGGAATTTTGTTAGTACCAAAATATCTAATAACACCTGATAATATGAACCGAGATATGAACCTTGGCAACTCTTTCGCTTCCTGTGGTAGTGAAGAGTCAGATCTCTTTGCCAAGCATTTTTCATCAATTTACACTACCCAAAATCTAAATCTTAATTTTAATGATATCGAAATTGAATCAAAACTTGAAGTCTCCTCTTACCACATTTCAATTTCAACCGTTTAAGAAAAATTGTCTAATTGTCTAACAGAAATTGCAGCTCCGTTTTGGCTCGCCCTCTCTTCTATATTTTCAATAAATCTATCCAGACAGGTGAATTTCCACATTACTGGAAACAATCTTATGTCACCCCAATATACAAATCGGGTAGTAAGTCAGACGTTAAAAATGACCTATATCTATCCTCAGCACAATTCCCAAGGTATTTGAGAACATTATAACAGATTACCTTACCTATGACTGCTCAGGCATCATAACTGAACAACAATATAGTTTTTGTGCTGGGAAATCGACTGAATTAAATCTAAATGAAATAGTAAAATCGACAATGTCGAAGTACCCTTCTCTCCAAATATTTCCACCATATGGAAAATATGACGCAAAAATCTGACAGAAAACAACTACTTCCCTGGCTAATACCACGACGGACATTGAATTACATCTGACAAATATTCGTGCAACGTTCTTCCAAGAAGACTCGGTTGCAATTGCTTATTAAAATTATACAGCAAATTATCCTTCATTTGGCTGGGGAAGACCACCTGCAGATGCGTTTCGCGGTTCTTGCCACTTGTCAGTGACAGGGTAGGTCGGACAACATTAAAATCGTCCTGCCCCAGCCCAATGAACTGTATAACTAATATTTCCTCACAAATGAAGCAGCGACTTACAGTAAAAGTCAGCCGCAGCCACATTGTGGAAATATTTGTAGAGAGAAGGGTACTTCGACATTGTCGATTTTACTATTTCATCTATTTGATACTCTCCGGCAAAAATTCAAGAACTCTGTTCCCTTCCTGGTGTCTTTGCTACGTGGACTGCTTATTAGTTTCACCGCGAGTGGCGCTGCGACTGACTTTTACTGTAAGTGTGTGAGGAAATATTTGTTATACAGTGGATTAAAATTCATTGGGCTTGGGCAGGACGATTCTAATTTTGTGGACCTACCCTGTCAGCCTCAGCCAAATGAAGGATAATTTGCTATATAATTTTAATAAGCAATTGCAACCGAGTCTTCTTGGAAGAACGTTTCACAAATATCTGTCAGATGTAATTCAATGTCCGTCGAAGTATTAGCCAGGGACAAATGAAAACCAGCCATATATAAGAAGTATCCTTGAGAATGTCGCATTATACTTGAAAACGACTGTAGATCTCAACAGTTGAAAGGTCGTGAATAAAAATTTCAGAGAATAGAATTTTTTCTTTTCTTTGTCCATATAGACAATGGAAGTCCAGAATAACCTTACTATTTTTATTTGAGTTTAAACGCCGTCGTTCTTTGGAACTGCTTCCTAACGTTTCTTTAGCACGAGTGGCTAACATCTTCAGAGGTTTGTTCATCTTGATAATTCACCGATGACTCATCAGAGTCATCATCAGATTTTTCCGCCCTATGCCCTATGCCTATGACAAAAGAATTATTCATCAAACTCTTGAAATTTTAAGCAAAACTGATAAGCTCCTTTTTTATTGGAGATGGATCCAAGCTAGTTAATTTAGACGTTACCGAAAATTAACTAAACTGCGAATCAAAATTTTTGCCAATCAATATGATTTTGAAATTATGCAGATCAAAGTAATGAAAGTCTTTGTAGGTATTTTCATGATCTGTGTTACGGTTTTTCAAACTTTTAATCTCTTGATTTGCAATTTTGAAATCAAGTTCTGTGGTTTGTAAATGATAAGAAGCTAGTGTGAGATATTCAAAAAGTGAATTTTTGCTCGATTCATTATATAATAAAATATTTAGGCATCCTTTTGAGAGTTGCTAAATTGTGCAAATATTTTATTGCCACCTTGTATATCAAATTATTGTCGCGTTACAATAACAAAGGAATGTTTGACCACACAGCCTCAAAAACACCACTACTGGCCAATGACTAAGGTAGTGCGCACGTGCGCACGAGCATCAGAGGGAAAAGTAGTACCAGCTCTGACTGAATGAAGAAATACCTACCTTTCTAAAATCTCTACTTTTTGATGAAAAAGTTAAACAAAGTGTAAAATATTTGTGCAGTTCAACCACGGTGTATCTATCTACCTCCAGATTGCATCCAGGTTTTGAGACTCATATGCGAATCCTGAGTACGTAGAATATTCCAGAGGCGGTCGCCACAAGGAAGTGAATTCGCCATTCAGCACAGCCATTGAGTGGTCATATACACCCCTTGAAAATGCCAAAAAGATTTATTAAAATCCACTGTCTCTCTCGCCTATTTAATAATATAAAGTATTATCTTCAGAAGTAGTTTTGGAATCAAACTCATCACTAACGGAGGATATAGTGTGAAGTGCATTCAATTTTCATAATTCTTTATTGTGAAGTTGAAATAACTAAATATAGTCTCCAATGCTTTAGTATTTCTCCATCAACAGGTGTTGCTGATTTTTTTCAGCCATTGAATTTTGAATCTAATCTGTTGTTTCCACATTGCGTCTCTATTATAGGATTCTGACATAAAGACACTCGTTCTATTCCACAATCTAAAAAAGTTCTTATATTTTATACAACTTTCTGTTATATCCCTCATGACTAGATTCAAAAAATGGGCAAAACACCAAGTATATGATGAAAATGTAGTATTCTTTATTTGGGCTTGTAATCCATAGTACTGCCCAGACATACCTCAACCATAAAAAAAAAACATCCAATTATATTCTTTACATTGAGTTCTACCAACTCTTCTCCCAATATTGATGTTATGAAGCTAGTCAAATTAAAATTTACTTTTTTATAAATTGGAGGCCACTTTGAGGGCCTCAGTGAATCTGGCATGGGGGCCTACCGGGAATTTTCTCGGTATCCCAGTGGTACAATCTGACACTGGGCAAGTCAAAATGAGACCTAACTCAGTTATTCCACATCAATTTGATCAAATAATATGATGAATGAAAAAATGGAGTTGTCGGTCTCATTCTGATCAGCCTTAGGGGAAACAACTTCTTAAATAGGTGTCATCCAGAAATTTAAATATTTAAATACGACTTTAAGTACCAAAATATCTTGAATAAATTTAAATTATTTCAATATCACTTTCAGTATTTAAATATTTTCAAATACCACTTCATACTTTAAATCGAGCTTTAAATATTACTTTTATTCCAAAAATATCCACTTAATACTTTAAATATTATTGTCATTATCAAAATATCTCAGTAGGTATATTTAAAGTATTTCAATCTATATTTTATGTTTTATGAGTTTGCCGACGGGGTTAACCGGTATTTTCATATATTCCGACATAATTTGTGATTTGTTGTGAAACAAAATCCGGAATGAACTAGTGAACTCAATACTTTAGTGGCGTTTTATTGTTTCTTCAAAAGATTTTTTCTTCATTTGAATCTCATGTTATTTATCTAATTATAATTAATGGTGGCCAGTAGCTTGGCCGTTCGAAACTTTAGTATAGCGGTAGTCGGTTCGAGCCCGATGTATGTACGAGGGATTTTTTCTGACGTACCTACTCAATATCGGAATCGGTAGATGACCACAGTCCTTGTTGAAAGCAAGTGTATTGTGTGTTGTCTAGAAGCCAATCTCGTCTAGCGCCACGGCAAATAATAATAATAGCCGTCCTCTACCCGCACAGGCTATGCCTTTGGGTGCACTCTACGAGTGTTTATGAGGGAGTATTATTATATTATATATTATATTATTAGGTTATCTACCTTTCAACAAACCATGCATTTGAATCTTTCGTTTTTTTGGGGCAATGATGGAATAAGTATTGACTATTAGTTTTAAGCGATGTTTTTTGGGGGGTTTCGCGATTTTTTTTTTAAATACATAGCTTTTGTAGTATGGGTTTCTGCAGACTTTGATGACGCTTTACTGCCTGTACTGAGATTCTTGATTGAAGTTGGAGGAGGGCACGCACGGACACGGACGATTAGGGCGCTAGTTCAGGGTGGTTCAAGCACACGGCAGGCTAAGGTTAATCAAAACACATTTGCGTGGACATATACATATGAAAAAATACGACAAATGACTGATTAGCAAATATGATTATGAAAATTAAGAAAAAAATTGTGCCTATATTTTAATTCATTTTTGCGTCTTAGATTCCAGGAGTTTAATTTGATCATCTCTCTCTCTCTCTCTGTAACTGAAAATTGGTTAAGCCTCACTCAATGTTACTGCGGATGATTAGGCAGTTTAATCCTCGTTTTTTACAAAAATTCAAATATTCGATATACCTGTTTGTATTATTAATTTACTCAATATAAGTGGTATTACATCATGTAAAATGATTAAATATTTTACATGAGAAAGCCCTCTATAGTGCAGACAATTTGAGAAAGGCTGGATTATTTATTATCCCTTTCCATATTATGAAATTATATTTGAATATAAAAATATTCAATTATTTCACATGATATCCATTGGTTTTATATGAAGTCTGGGCTCTAGTCCGAGTGATCTCTACGGTTCCCTTAGATGACTCTATTACTTGCTTTTAAAGTAGATACTGAAGTTATCGTAGGACCACCTGAAACACAGCAAATGGTGCTGAATTGCAGGTTGACGTATAAGAGCAGTGGCTATCCGGGACTGCACTGATGAACTGCAGAACCGTGAAACTAGTATGCAGATAGTCACTTGTTTTGATTACCATTTCCTAGTTATGTGACAGGAAACATTGCAAAGTATGTAAAAAACTTTGGCTGGAGTTGGGCACACGTGATTTGGCAGTCGTAGAGAGCTGTTGGATTATTTTCTGTTCGGTGCTTGCCGACAAAACCTTTTGAGAAATTTTCGAACTGCTGGATTATTCATAATCTTTTTTTGGTCTTCCACTTCGAGTATGGATCTTCTTATTCATAATCTATTCATAACAATATAAGTGGGTACAACAATAGAATAGTTTTATCCACTTTCTCCGAAGATGATATTCATCAGTAGGAGAAATTTGCTAGAGAAGAGTTACCAAGTAGGTATGATAGATGTCACTGATAAAAACGACGGAAACATAATTTTGTGCTAATTATGAAAATTTGAAAATCCTATGTGGAAACGGCGCAGGCCGATTGAAACTTTAATTTGCGATGGCCGGTTCGATCCCAGAGTGCGAGATAATTTTTCTCAAGTACGTGTATGAAAAGTTGAAGTAAAAACTACGCCTGGAGTGAGTGAAAGAACCGTGTTTGGATTTATACTCACAGTTTCAAATCAACAAAAAATACAAATATTTAAAAAATTAATTGGAATCCATATTTCTGATCCACTCAAGGATCATTCAAGAATAGCAGTTATTTTTTCTGGTAAATTGTTCCTAGAGTTGATCTAATGTTTTATCAGGATACCTTTATTTTAATTCCACATTTAAAACTTTTTTTATTAATTATAGGTGAGTATTATATAATATTTATTCCGTTCAATTAATAAATATTTATTTTGGAATACTTTTCCTTGTTCAGTTGTTTTCCCTGATTTTTGAAATATAATAATATTTTACATACACTTGAAAACTTCAGTTTTTTCTCACTACCTAACAGATATTCACTTCAGGTATTTTTTCA
The DNA here is from genome assembly GCA_958298965.1 of Chrysolina haemoptera. Lineage (NCBI taxonomy): Eukaryota > Metazoa > Arthropoda > Insecta > Coleoptera > Chrysomelidae > Chrysolina > Chrysolina haemoptera. The sequence continues at coordinate 23,608,181 of OY282595.1, forward strand.
AAAAACACGGGAAAATTATACCGAAATTCTTGATTCTTTTATTTCAATAGTTTCATCAAGGTTTCATCAAGTCTTAATTACTTCAAACTGATTGAAATAGGTTGACAATGTATTAGTGTGAGTAGAATTCTTCAGGACTTCCATTGTCTAGAAACAAAGAAAATTAATTTTCTGCATGTGTTTGAGTCACGACGTTTTAACAGTCATTGACAGTAGATGTTAATTGTTCAGAAGAATTCTATTCATTATATTCACTATTTTCATTACATTTCAAACCTACTTAAGTACATTATCAGTTATCAGTATTTTCAATATCCTCATCATATTTCAGTTAAAATACCTTCAGTATTCTTCAACTACCTAAATACATTTTTGGTTCATCAAATATATTTTAAATATTTAAATACTGCATTTTTTCTTCAATATGGCGTACATATTTCGGGTAGTTGTTTCCCCGTCGGATCACCCGTACTATGTTTCCGATTTTTCCAACATTAATTTATATCTCTTCCTTGAGGGAATCCAGGAGAAATTGTAATGCTCTCTCAACATATAGCAAGCTATTCTTTACGCTTTCATGAAACCACCATTCCCAAGATAAAAACTTTCCGATACTGTATATGCATTTGTACTATAAAGTATCAGTTTACGCATTGTGAACAGTGCGTAAACACTTAGTTTACAGAGTGCAACAGAAAAATGTATTTTATGACACTGAGGAATTTCTAATGTTACTTTTTGATAAAATATTTTAAGACACTTTGCTGTTATAATGTAGTTTAGTATTTATACAAGTAATTTTATTATATTTATCAACATGAAAATGAATCATAACCCAAACAATACACGGATTTGAAGCAATTAAAAAAAATACACTCTAGGACCAGAACCTAGGTGGCTGGGGGACACATCAACTCGAAAACTATCTAAATTTTTTTGAACTAAGTCAATATTTTTTTGCAATTCATATTCGAAATAGACATAGACATAGATATAGAATAAATAAAATAAGAAATAAAATAAAATAATATAAAGAGATAAAACTGTACAACACCCATAACAAGTTCATACAGAAAATAATATAAGAGAAGTAAAATAAAACATGGTTATATTTTACGTTATTCTAAGTTGACAATTCAATTGTCAGATGATATAACACATACATATGGGGTATGGTCCTTATATCGCCGAACATTTCAGATAGGTTAGTAGCGGTTTCTGAGTTTTCAAGAAACCGGCTGCACATATACGGACCGCTTGTCACTTGTCTTTAGTCAACAATTTGAAATAAATTTGTTTAAAGTATAATTTTTCCTTCAGAATACATTTAAATGTAATGCTTTCAGACCCAAAGACCTTTTTTGAGATAAATATTAGATTTTTGATCCAAAGTTTCAAATCTGGCCCCCTTAAAATGATTCCAATTGACAAATGACAAGCGGTTCCCAAGTAACCGAGAAAAAAAAAGTGACAGATTAATCACTGAAGTTTCAGGAAATAGTTGCTTTCAGGAATTTCGTATATATGGACTGCCAAATTACTAACCAGAGTATCCTAGGATATATAGGAACCATACCCATAAATAATACGGCTGAGTGCTTGTTTTTGTTTATTTTCTCATTGCATTATTTATTATTTGTATTGCCAATATTATAAATGGCCATTAAACCTCTGTAGCCTAGTAAAGATGCCGTTAGAGGACGAAGATTTCATTATGAGGTTAATGATGGCAACAGTGGATTATTATTTAATGAATAAAGCAAGGCACAGTGTCGATTTAAAATAAGACCTTTGAAGAGAAATAGGAAAAGGCTAAGTGGTGTCAATATAAAATTCTAAATTTTGATTGGCAGCTTCTTATTTCTTATATTATATTACTCTGCTGTATAAACACTCCAAAAATTATTACTTTACATATTACTTTATTTTATTTCTTATTTTATTTTAGTTGCTGTATAAGCTGACCATTAAACCTTATATCTCAACATGTTCTATACCCAAATGGGTCATTTAAATGAATAAACTGAATTGATTTGAAAAAATATTGAAAATAAATTGTATTTTTAGGAAAAGATTTAAAAAATTCAGCTTCACAAAAGATAGCACGATTGTGAAATGTGATTTTTAAAAACAAAAGGAGCAAAAATAGTTATCTGTTATTCTATTATCCATTATCAGGATTCCATCTCAATTCAAATGAATCCCTCTTGCCAAACTTTCTATTCATCTACAGTCACTCAGATGAAGTGAAGTAATCTTATATTCAAAGATACCCAAGTGATAGATGGAGAATTTTTATGGTCTGCTGTAATCTAAAATACAATGCATCATCCCATCCCACGCGTATGTAAAGCAGATGTCTTTCAAACAAGAAAATATTTATATCATGGTATATCATCAAAAACTATAAATGTCCTAAAATATCCCCTATCAGTACAGCTGTGGTTTGCAATCATGTCCAAAATGAACAGAATTCGAACACGAACAAAACAAAAGATATTACTATTCCGAATTAGGTTACTTCAGTATTGGTTCGCATTATCAAATTATCATACTCTGATCGAGATGAATCATCTTACCAGAATTGACAGACACGTCATGACTTTCTTGCTGAGATTATTTTCCACAGCCGCCTTATCAAAAATGAATAAAGCATTCTTCTTATCTTGAGATAAACACAAACGACACAACTGATAAAACTTTGGCGGTACATTACACATATTTAAACGATCGACAAAACAAAAGCTCACGCACCATACATTTAACAACAAAAAATTCAGTTCATCATACACAGCCCTTTTGTTTTCACATTAGTTTTCAAAATGAAAGTTATATCTTCTACACCTCTTCTGTAGTCACTCCATTTGTCAACACGATCATTACAAATTAGAACCACAGTCCACCACAACACAATTTTTTTAAGGCACCACCGTAAATTTAGCCACTGAAGTCAGAGTGACTTCAGAAAATGCCGTGCCGTGAATTTCTGGACCCTACCTCTTATGTCGGTACCGTTTAAATTTTTTCAGTTATGAATATTATTTTTGTGATTTCGTTTCAATATGGAGACTTTTTGTTTACATTTTGAATGTTAGAATGTTTTTATGTTATTTGCACCAGTGTGAATATGTGAGTTCATATAAACACTAGTGTGAATTTAGAAATGGTTGGTAAGTAGATTCATAAACGGCTTTCTGTTGAATTATGCAAAAGGACCAATAATTCCTAAATTTTAAGTATTAAAAATTTTTATAAATTGACCCAAGATTTTACGAGAGCGCAGGAGGGCCACAAGAGGTTTTTATTTCATCACTTTGACTTTAATGTTGAAGTCGAAATTCCGATATTAATTTTTTCTCGAAATTTCGACTTTTTTCTTGAAATTTCGAGTTTAATGTCGAAATTTCGACTTTTAGGTCGAAATTTAATCACTTCAATTTTAAAGTCTCGAAACTTTAATGTTGAAATTTCGACATTAATGTCGAAATTTCGACTTTTTTCTCGGAATTTCGACTTCTTTCTTGAAATTTCTTTTTTTTTTCTTGAAATTTAATCACTTTGATTGTATAGATATTAAAGTCGAAATTTCGAGACAATAGTCAAAATTTCGACTTTAATGTTGAAATTTCAACATTAATGTCAAAATTTCGACTTTTTATCGAAATTTAATCTCGAATATTATGTCGAAATTTCGACTTTTTTCTCGAAATTTCGACTTTTTTCTCGAAATTTCGACAATAAAGTCGAAGTGATTAAATTTCAACATTGAACTCGAAATTTCAAGAAAAAAGTTGAATAATTGTCGAAATTTCAACATCATTATTATATTTCTCGAAATTTCGACTCAAAGTCGAAGTGATGAAAAAAAACTGCTTGTGGCTCTCCGGCGCTTTCGTATCGATAAGTCTCACTTTATTATACTTACTGCCTATAAACATCATTTTAATCGATCGGGATATCTGGCAGGTTTTTAGTAGTGGGGACGGCTGCAGTATGGCCTCAAAGGGTTGATTTTTTTGTGTGGTACTAGTTTTTTATGTTTTATTTACAATAAAAATTAAGCTAGGCACATTGGTAGGTAGAAAAGTACCCCCAGACAGCATTATAAGTGCACGAAAAACGGGTGTCCCAGAATAAATGGTACTAAAAGAGGCTAAAAATTCCTATAAACATTATTGACATTACAGGGTGTTGAGCGTGACATAAAAAATATGGTTTCCAGGATAACGGTTAAGCTTAATTTCCTCAATGTAATTTGGTATATATCTATATATACAGGGTGTCCCAGAATAAAGGGGACAAACTTACTTCGATGGTAGAATCCTCACTTCATTTTGAGGATAAAAAGTTTCAATAAACATCCCAGCCCAATATCCTATTAACGTCCAATTCATGTCCAATTCATGTCGGAATATCAATTTTGGATATGCATAATATATCCAAAACACATCCAAATGGGGATTGTTTTCTTGGATATGCGATGGATCCAAAAGACACTACGAATTTCTTATGGATATCCATAAAGAACATCCATCATGTACATGATTTGTAGAAATAGATCATGTAGATTTAGTTCTTATTTTGCGTCATGTTGTGTCGAATGTCGAAAATTGTGTGTTCAACCGTTTCAACGGTTTGTAGTATTTGAGATTGAAGTTATTTTGTTTAGATTTTTCATTTTAATTGAGGTGAGATTGTTTTCGGAAAAACTAATCAGTCCATATTCGCTGTGATTTCAGAAAAAGTTATTTAAACTGTACATGTGAAAAAGTTCTAACCTAAAAATCGAAAAATATTCGAGCATATATTCAATAGTTCTTCAATAATGTCTATCTTTATAGAAAGATAAAATATGTCAAGGAACGTGTTCTCAATAAAATTTACAAAAAACAGAGAAAAGCTGGAGAAAATATATATCGGAAGTAGACCCCAATAGAAACTCATCGATGAAGTACGAAATGTCAAAATAGATGCTAATAGAACTACTCTACCAAACATTTATGGTCTTTGTGGCTTTTCAAGATGTTTCTAGTGACTCCGAAGAATCGTTGGGAGTGGGAGAAAAGCTGGAGAAAATACATATCGGAAGTAGACCCCAATAGATACTCATCGGTGAAGTACGAAATGTCAAAATAGATGCTAATAGAACTACTCTACCAAACATTTATGATATTTGTGGCTTTTCAAGATGTTTCTAGCGACTCCGGAGAATCGTTGGGAGTGGGAGAAAAGCTGGAGAAAGTACATATCGGAAGTAGACCCCAATAGATACTCATCGATGAAGTACGAAATGTCAAACTAGATGCTAATAGAACTACTCTACCAAACATGTATGGTCTTTGTGGCTTTTCAAGATGTTTCTAGTGACTCCGAAGAATCGTTGGGAGTGCTGCTAGAATTCAGTTGGCAAGGAGCGAAAGGAATGGATGTCTTATACGGACGTCCAGGTTGGTGGCCTGAGAACGTCCTTCATTGATGCTGCTGCTCGTGTAGGTTCAAATCCTATCGACTTCAGATTTTTATTCTCATGACCAGAAAAGTGCTAGGAATCGCACTTTTTAAGGGCTGCCGTTCGTAAAGAAACGACAGATATTTAACGGAAAAAAACAAATTCAAACAAAATAAAGTGACATACCAATTAGAAAAAGTGAAAAGGATAATGATAGAAAGTGATTTCAGAAAAAAACATTTATATATTATTCTAAATTCTGACACAAACATTTATATGAAATACAAAATAATATAATATAGATAGAATAATATAATATAGAATAATATAAAAGTCACTGCTCACAACAGCAATAAATACATGATATTATACAGGCCCGGTCTGGCTCCATTGGTGGCCCTCGGCTAGACGGCGATTTGAGCCCCCCCCCGCCGCCGGAAACATAACGAGGATACTATGTCCTCTCACGGCAAAATAGTTAGCCTATGTTTAATAGATAGTTAGATTAGATATCTTAGCTGTGGCTGAGCTGTCTGCTTGAGTCCTGACAGGGCGCAGAAGCGCCGCGCCGCTGTCGCGTCACTACCGCTGAGCCGAGCCGAACGGTGCAGCGATAGTTTAAAAAAAAAATGTTTTTGCAAGATTATGTCGCAAACTTGTGGCCCCCTTTTAAGCCGGAGGCCCTCGGCGATCGCCGACCAGCCGCCCTGGCCAGACCGGGCCTGATATTATATCTTCTTAGATCGTCGTAAGTATTCCTTTAATTGTAAAAAGAACTCTAAATTACGCCAAAACCAGAAAATATGTTTACAAGGTATCACAGACATGACACACGATGCACTCAGTCACAGTTTTAAAATAAAAAGTCTATTTTTGAAAAAAATAATTGGAGAATTGTTAGAGAAGTAATAAACTATCAAGAGTGTGATGTAAGTCCAGGGGCGCTCTAAGGGTTACAGGCGCCTGAGGCTAAAAATGTATCTGTGCCTGTATAGTTATTGAATCCTCCGATTTCGTTTCCAGCGCTGTCAACTTTTGGTTTTTTCCTAGGATTTGCCGGCGCCCCTAAAATCTGCGGCGCCTGAGGCTTTTAGCCTAAATAGATAAACATAAAACGCCTCTGCGTAAGTCGCCATTCCAACGACTCGACATGTGAACTCACTGAAATATAGACGACAACAAGAGGCACGCAATATGCGCTCTGTGATTGGTCACTGCAATGGCGGGAAGTTTAAATGAAAAGATAAGAATGAGTCAAATTGAGTTGATAATACGTGAATTACTAGCAAACCTAGGCTAACCTCTCCTGACTAACCTAGCGCAAACAGAATAATCATTCGGTCAAATGGAGAAAAAGTTGCATTCATAGAAGCATTGTCAAGTAGTTCAAACAAATCGAGATTACCAGGGCCGGTTATTGAGATATCATAAGAAAAGTAAATTCTGTCATTTTGATTTTTCTTTTTTCCCACTTTATTTCAAATATTATCAAAAAATGTTACAGGAGATTTTTATTTGACAGTAAATTATCCTAAATTCGACGTAATCAGATTTCATATCCAACGTTTCGTACTCTCTGGGCCACCCTCAACCTCATTTTTTTCAATGCGGATCTGCATATTTTATGACACTTTTCGAAATAACTTTTAACGCTGAATTCAACGATATATCATACAATGTCATAGTTCGAGAGCTGCCGTGAAAACGACTTCCTCATAAGTTACCAAAGGTTTGAGTTGACACGTCAGTTCTACTTGTAATTGTAATTTTGAAACTGCCCGTCTGCTGGGTGTGAGCGGTCGCTTTATTGGATTTTTTATTTAAAAAAATTATTGAAAATAGCTCTAAACCACCCAATTATTACCACAATAAATGTTTTTGGAAAATGGTTTAAGATCTTAATTCAATTCAAATCGTGAGCGTCTGCCGTTCGGAATGGTCACTATTTTGGAGCAGACGCTATCAAATATATCAAAAAAAAGCCGTAATTTTCGGAATTTTCCTCGCCGGTTACCACCGTTATTTTTCGGTCAAAGTTTTACTCAATATGTTACTAACCAAAGTTTGAAAAGAAAACTTTGGCAGACGGTCGCATTCAAAGTGCAGACGACCTTATACAGGGTGGGGCACCGAAAACGAAACAGACCGAATATCTTCAAAACGCATGTGTTGTGAAGAAAATGCAAAAACACGTCGATTGTTAATCCAAGGGGGACATGTTCCTATCATAACCTCAACTGTCATACCTCTCCCCCCACCCCTTGGTCGCTATCACCCAATCAATTTGAATAGGGAAAGTACTAAGTGTGACACATCATTAAAAAGGTAATTTCATAAGGAATTCAGCCATGTCAATTTTTGCTACCTAACTTTCTATTTTGGCGCCCTCTTGCGGGAAAAACAACTGTTCCGTATTCCAAATTATGATACTTCATTTACAAGCTAATTTAACATAAATTCGGTGACAATGCATTATGGAAAGTTTCTAAGGGAAAAAACAAAATGGCGGATCCAGAACGACGGACAAGATTTGAAATTATGGTCCGATTCTGAAGCCACCATTTTGTTTTTTTCCATAATGCATTGTCACCGAATTTATGTTAAATTAGACAGATGGCGCAGGAGGACACATCAATTTAAAATTTTTAAATGGAATGGGGGGTCAACTGACACATCATTGAAAAGATAATTCGAATCTCATTTTAACCATCCAAATAATTTTGAATTAGGTTATTATTTTTGTTGCAATATGCATTCGAAATATCAAGTATAAGTGCGGTACTCTAAGCTCGATAAATTTGAACAATGTAGAACAATGGAACAGAAATACTTTTTGAGTGAAGATAAATTACTCAACAATTATTCGCTGGGTACACTTCAAGTTGAAAATTTCTATAGGCGTCGAAATCGAAATTGTGAAAAAACGTATCGAAGAAATTCAAAGGAATTCAAATGATTGAAAAGAGAATTAAATTACCTTTTCATCGTGGTAGCACCTGAATAATTTTTAGTTGACGTGCCCAGCCGCGCCGCCATATGTCGAGCAATTATCATATTTTTGATTTCAAAAAGAAATATAGGTAATACCATTCAAAACGTATTTTCTCCCATGTTTGTTCGTCGAACAGGGACGTACTTGGGGGGATTTTCATCATTAACATGCAGAAATCACATTCTGGGGCCAGATTATAACTAAAAATTTGAAAGAAAAAATAAAATTTCATTTTTGTAGTGTGGCAAATTTTACTATACAATATTTAGAAGTTAATGAATTAAAATAAATATGGAAAGAAATGAAAATCATTAAGGTAAATAAAGTACACGATGTATTAACATTGCTATGTACAATCAACAACTATATTTAAAAAAGAAAACAACGTTGTTTATAGCTGTCATAGATTACATAGACAGTCTATATGTAATCTAAAAAATAAATTGTAAATCTAATAAAGCATTTTAACATCTTCAATTTTGAAAATGACCTTTCTTCACTGTTGTTTGTTACCATAAGTGACAGGTACATTCTTAGAGCGACCTCGATATTTGGAAAACAATCTTTCATCAACCTCTCTTGACTAATGACTTTTTCATTTCCCTTATCTTCTTTTTGAAACTCGTGGTAAAAAACCTTGAACTGAATCAGTTCATTCCCCAATTGATTGTCCAAGTCATTGTTATGTTCACTGGAGGGTTTAGCCAAATGGTGCGGGCCCTCATATACATTTTTTAAATACATCGATGAAAAGGTAATTCAGTTATCTTTTCATGCCTTTCATGCCAATGTATCTCCTCTCAAAAAGTAGTACAGGTATCGAAAGTAATTGCTGTTCCATTGTTCCACATTAAACCAATCAAATTTGTCGTGGTAAAGGTACCATTAGGATCCGCACTTATACTTGATATTTCGAATGCATATTGCAACAAAAATAATAACCAAATTCAAAATTATTTGGATGGTTAAAATGAGATTCGAATTATTTTTTCAACATGTGTCAGTTGACCCCCCATTCCATTTAAAAATTTTAAGTTGATGTGTCCCTCTGCGCCATCTGTCGAGCAATCCGCATGTATTTGATTTTAAAAAGTAGTGTCGGTGATACCATTCAAAACGGTTTTTGTCCCATGTTTGTACGTCGAACCGTTTAAAAGTTAAAAAGGCGGGGGGGGCTATTAAAAGCGGCACTGTATATCAACATATAAGGTCGTCTGCCTGCTGAATGCGACCGCCTGCCAAAGTTTTCTTTTCAAACTTTGGTTAGTAACATATTAAGTAAAACTTTGACCCAAAAATAACGGTGGTAACAGGTGAGGAAAATGACGGCGTATTTTTGATATATTTGACAGCGTCTACTCCAAAATAGTGACCATTCCGAACGGCAGACGCTTACGATTTGAATTGAATTAGGACCTTAGACCGTTTTCCCAAAACATTTATTGTGGTAATAATTGGGTGGTTTTTAGCTATTGGTAACTTATGAGGAAGTCGTTTTCACGGCAGCTCTCGACCTATCATTCAAAGTTGATTTTCAGGTTATTTTGAACCTTATCCAAATTTCTTTAGGTCAGATCTGTGTTACATTTACCTTTAGTTTAATTAACAACATGCAATACATTTCGATAGGGAAATCAACTCACTCACCTCAAACTGAATGAAACGTATCAGAATCAAAGCAAGAAACAAGTAATAATTATTTATTTATATACATCCATATATGTAGGTAATGCTGTCATTACTAACGTCATTGAAGGTTGGGAAGTGTCACATTACACACCTCTACTTCCCGCTCTCATTTCATCTTTTCTAGATGAATATTTTTCTGACATATTGACTTTATCTGACATTTATTTATATTGGTGATAGTCACGGTAACAATATATCTACTTGATTATTCTTAGAAAACCGCGTTCTTGGTAATCTGTCGTTAAATGTAATATTTTAGGTATGTTCAGAACGAAACAGAGTTTATTCATTTTGATCGAAATATGATGGTTGTAAATAAAATAGTATACAAACCTCGGTAGGAAGTTTCATTCCTGTCTCGAGATCATAGCTAACCTCGACGCTTTGCGTCTCAGTTAACTAACTAATCTCACGACAGGAACGAATCTCTTCTCACCTCGGTGTGTAATATACTATTACATATTTCAAGAAGAGAAAAACCGAATTCATAATAATTAAACGAAACTATATCATTTATATGAAAGAAAAATTAAATGATTATTCGACAGTTAATGAAAATTAATGTAGTAAGTGTTCGAAATATCCACCATTTTGTAAAATGCACTTTGCGGTTCTGGAACCCATACTAATTCTTATATATTTGCTTATTTCGTATCCTTGAATACATTCCAATACATTCCCAATCTTCTCGCGAAGAATCTCTATTTTCGGGTTCGCAGTATCATAAATTTCATTTTTGAAATATCCCCACAAATAAAAATGCAGCGGAGTCAAATCCAGAGATCTGGCAGGCCATGCTACTTGACCTCTTGTTTCAATCCATGAATCGGAAAAAGTTCGATTTAGATAGTCTAATCTTGAGTTGTGTCGACCACGTCCGTCTTGTTGGAATCATGGACTATTACGCCGATACCGTATAGGAAGATCATCGAACATTTCTTCTATAATTTCTACATATTTTGCTCCGGTTAGGTTGCCGTCAATAAAATAGGGTCACAGTAATTTATCATTCAACAATCCGCACCATATGTTCAAAGAAAAACGATATTGATGTCTAACTTTATAAATCAATGATGATTTTCTGTGGCATAAAAATGTTTGTTCCTTCGATTGAACATGACAGAATTTTCGAATGTCGTTTCATCTTCCGTTAAAACCAATTACAGAGTTGCAACCTTCTCTCAGGATCATTATACGATATAGTTTTTGCACGGCTTGTTATTTATATATAGTCATGGTATCCGTGTCTCTTGACTATTTTATCAACAGCACTTTTTGATAAATTGCATTCACTGGCCATAGTTATCGATCCCATTCCTGGATTCATTCGAATTTGGGCCAGAACATTGATGTCATTGATAGGTTCGTTTCGTCATACATAAGGACCTCTAGGTTTTATGAATAAATTATGTGCAAGTAACGTTGTAGATAAACGTCGAAACATTTTAATATTTGGTGTTGTTCTTTCAGGATATAATTCACCATACCTTTGTTGTGCTGTGAACGAATTCCTATGTAGTTTTATGTACACTTCGTTTGTGTATCTTACCACATCGAATAAGTTAAATTGAAATTACACAGAAAAGTATTTAATGACAAGTTCTTGTGACACAATAATGAACGAATAAGTGACAAATAGAAATAATATGACATTTCTTGTTATGTTCTTTTTTATCCACGGCCTACTACTTGAAAATAATACATTCAATAAACTTAGAGTTGTGTGTATCTAAGAAAAAACAAGTATCAACGATATCAATGTTTTGACCCAAATTCAATTGAATCCAGAAAAAAAAATCGTGAACTGTGACCAGTGAATGCAATTTATCAAAAACTGCTGTTAATAAAATAGTCAAGAGACGCGAATATAATTATTTTAAATTTGAATACCAAGTCTTGCAAAAATTATATCATAATGCTATGGAAAATAAAGTCCGATTCAGTAGTTTGTTTCAACGGAACAAATGACAAATTCAACAATAGTGATTCCTCGAGAGAAGATTGAGAATGCATTGGAAGGTATTCAAGGAGACGAAATAAGCAAATGTATAAGAAGTAATTATATGGGTTCCAGAACCACAAATTTTACATTTCGAACACTTACTTCATTAATTTTCATTTAATTTCGAATAATCATTTGATTTTTTATTATGAATTCGGTTTTTTTCTCTTCTTGAAATATGTAAATAATTATAACTTGTTTCTTGCTTTGATTCTGATACGTTTCATTCAGTTTGAGATGAGTGAGTTGATTTCCTTATCGAAATGTATTGCATGTTGTTAATTAAACTAACGGAAACACAGATCCGACCCAACGAAATTTGGATCACCTGAAAATCAACTTTGAATGACATTGTATGATATATCGTTGAATTCAGCGTTAAAAGTTATTTCGAAAAGTGTCATATAATATGCAAGTCCGTATTGAAAAATATCTCAATAACCGGCCCCGATAATCTCGATTTGTTTGAACTACTTGACAATGCTTCTATGAATGCAACTTTTTCTCCATTTGACCGACCTTCTAACTCTTATGGTTTAAAAGTTACCAATACAATCCCATTAAAACAGAGGCCACTCTGTATAACGACTATTCATCCAAAATTAATTTATTTTATCATAATGGTGGGAGCGCTTATGCCGTGCATTTCAGTGTATAGTTTGAAATATATGTGTAAACTACACAGCAATCATTAATCAACCAATCACAGACAAGGGAAGTTTTACTGAATCTTAACTTTTTAACAGTAGATGAGCAACGTCCCAATGCTTTTGTTTATCAAAATATCGGAAATGTACAAAACTTATAATCCAATCAAAAGCTAATACTGGGGACAACTGGAGAAACTCACTGAGCTAAATAAGCTGAGTGGAAAATGTGTGCAAATTATATAACGGAATATTAATTCAAAACACGTATTGAATTTTTGAGAAAGGCACCAGACACGAAAATAATTTTGTATGTCAATATGAATTTGGCCTGAGATTGAACGTCCTAGGTACATTTGCATCGGACGTCCCAAAAACGTTCCGAGTCGTACGTCCCAAGAATATCCATATTAGGTTCTAGGACGTTCGAAACTGAATGGAACATAAAATGGACATCCTCAGGACGTCCAGTGCAATGTAGGATATACCCGAAGATGAGTATTAACCGAGTTACAGCCCACTATGCAAGAAAACATCACCGACACGAACTTTATACATCACATTGTGACGTGTGACTTTCCGTCACAGCTCCTTTTAACCTCGCAGGTAGGTGTAGGATACCGCCAATGTCGTCGAAACTAACAAAATCTATGTGATGTTCTAAATATGATGTTCCGGCAACATCTTTTGCATGATGCAAAAATGTTTTGAAACAGATTTTCAACGTCACATGCATGGACTTTCAACGTCACGCGCACGTACTTTCAACGTCACATTCATGGACTTTCAACGTTACACGCACGGACTTTCAACGTCAGGCGCACGTACTTTCAACATATGCACATACTTTTAACGTCACAGGCACAGACTTCCGACGTCACACGCACAGACTTCCGACGTCACACGCACATACTTTCAATGTCACACTCACATATTTTCAATGTCATACGCACAAACTTTCAACGTCACATGCACAGGTTTTTTAACATCACAGAAACATTATTATTACAATACTTTGGACCCCGTTATGAAATAAGGAACCAACCGACAATTTGTAAAGGTTTCAAATTCGAAATATTATCAGAATAAACTACCACTACTTACCCAAAATTGAATGTGGTGCTGTTCTATCATGTTCAAAAAAACGTGATAGAACAGTATCACATTCAATTTTCAGTAAGTAGTGTTAGTTTATTATATTTCGAATTTGAAACCTTTACAAATTGTCGGTTGGTTCCTTATTGCACAACTTACTTACGTTTAGAAACACATAATTAACAGCATGTGATCCCTCCTTTAGATGATATTATTTACCAATATCCCTCTATAACTTTTTGTATAGCTTAATTAATTATGATTGGTCTACCACCTTCTTCCTCTGCTAAAATTATCGTAACTGGAGCGTGTTTATCGATTTGTGTAAATTGACTAATAAAACCAGCAAAAAATAAATCTCAATATATTTAAAATATAATGGCGAGTGGCGGATTTTTTCAGAATTGTTTAATAAAAATATTTAAAATGTGTCTTGACAAAATATATTTTCCAAAATTGCAGTTCGATGCTTAGTTTCGGAGCCAACTAGCAAATCAGCAGGTTATCACAGACCGTCACTATTTCAAAAAGCTTTGGACTGAAAACTTATACATATTTTAAAGGACACATTTCATATTAAACAGTTCTGAAAAAAATAGATTAGTTTTCAATAAATTTTGATGAGTTGTCACTTTGATATGTTAAAGGTTGTGAATTCAAATTTTTTGCAGAAAACATTGTTCTTGAAATTTTATTCAGTAATCCAAAAAATACACTTTGCGAAAAAGGTAGTAGACTAATCATAATAAAATTAAGCCACAGAAAAAGTTAAAGGGGCATTAGTAAATAATTTTTAATGAAAGATCCTGTGCTAAAAGCTTCCTTTTTTCCTCCACCTATGCTACTTTGTATACAGGGTGGCCCATGAAAGTTTATTTTGGTAGTTTCCTTGTTATTGGTTTCATTTAAATTGAATTCAGATAGTTTTTAACTAATTTTATTGCATATGACTCCATTGTATATGATTCAATAATTGTATTTTTTCGAAACAAGTGTAACACCAACCTACTTTATTCACTTCATATAGTGTTCTTGTAAGACCATCTTTTTTGAATAAAGTTATATTATTATTAAAAACTAAATAGCTCATGGTAAAAAACATATCTACGAGTGGCCTGTGAACCTGCTACATGGCAAAAATAAGGTTTCATTATAATATATATAAGAGCCCAGATAGCCTCAATTAGTTACTTTCATAGGTTTGAATTAAGCTAATAAACTG
This sequence comes from Chrysolina haemoptera, assembly GCA_958298965.1. Taxonomy (NCBI): domain Eukaryota; kingdom Metazoa; phylum Arthropoda; class Insecta; order Coleoptera; family Chrysomelidae; genus Chrysolina; species Chrysolina haemoptera. The sequence goes on from OY282595.1 coordinate 23,623,277, forward strand.
TGAACAATTTGGAAAAAGTTATATAAATAAGTGCACATAAAAAAACGGTTTATTCTAAACAGTTATAACAATCTAACTGAATTAAAATTTAAAACAAATGAAATATTAAAATTCAAATAATAATCAAACAAGAACCTAACATATATTATATATCTTATTTTCTACTTAAAAGTTGTTTGGAATGTCTCAACCATTCCATAACACAAATTTCAAAGTCCCTGTCTGTACTCCCTCCGAAACTTGCCTTAACTGCAGCTGAAAAATAAATAGATTTCAAATTCGGGTAAATTATTGGATTGCAAGCATGATAGCCACACAAAAGGAAATATAGTAGCAGATATCCATCAGAAAAAAACTTTCCTAGCCAGTACTACAACTACTCTGATATCTGAAAAATACCTGTGCAAAGCATCTATGTATTTTTTTCGAATGCTGCCTCCCTCACCCATGGCAGAATTGCAAATGATATAGAAATAAATCACCCTCATGCCAGTTTCAAGGTTTTCACCCCCCTTTGGTACAGGTTATGTCACAAAATATTCGAAGTTATAAAGTTCATAATTTCCTTGAAGTCAAGATATCTCAATAATCAACTAAGGAATATTAAATGCAGTTTTTTTTTTAATTCAACTATGAAATCAATAGGATCTGAGTAAAGATTACTTGAAGTGAAAGTATTACAACTGCCATTCCATTGTTTCAATGCTACTTCTGTGGTCAGGCTTCAAAATTTGACGGATTCACACCCACTCTATGAGCCCAGAGTATTGAATATTGATGCTTAACACACTGAGCCACTGTGTTTACAATCTCTCTTCTATATGATTTTTGCAAGTTTTTCAAGGTGACCCAAAATCAGGTTTATACATACCGGGTGATTCTCCAATGTGGCTCACCCCTATAACTTTTTTATTATTGAAGATAGAAAAACGAAATTTGGGGGTTGGGTATTAGAGTTCAATTTACATTTTTTGACATATTAACTTGCTTTGTCTAACTTCCGGTTCGACCGGAAATGACCATACCTTTCAATTTTTAAATGGGACATCCTATATATTTTTACTTAGTTCGATCGAGAATGACATTCTAAATCCAACGACACCTCACTTGTCAATATTTTACAGATAAAATAAATTTTATTTCAATTTTTGATCATGTAACCTGGGAAAAATACGACTTCGAAGTTTATGACTTCACAGTCGTTTTATAAATTATTTTGAAGTCGCAAAATTAAATTTTTCCAGTTACTAGGATTACCTAAACAAATAGGCCAATGAATATGCTGTCACTTTCAAAAATTTATTTGTTGTTTAGTTCATAATTTGATATGGAAAATTGTACTAGAAACGAGAAAACTGACGTGTTGGCCTATGTTGAAGTGAATTGTACAACGTCAATTCGCCAAATTGTTTCTGAATGTGATATAAGTTATTCCAGAACATCACTGCGGAACAGCTAAACAATGTGGTGCACGCAACAATTGAAAAAGTTGAACTTTGCTGTGGTCAAGGAGGTCATTTTGAAAATTTAGAACCTTAATGAACTAGTGCATAAGTATACCGAATACGTATTATTTGCTATTAAGTATGATCGCTTTTTGCAATCATTCACAGAAATAGTGAAAATAAAGTGAAAGTGTGCGGTATCAAATTATTCGTAAGAAAATGATCTTTCGCAAAAAGCCGACGAGCCACCCCCTTTCCATTTGAAAAAATCAAGTTAACTGGAAAAATTTAATTTTGCGACTTTAAAATAATTTATAAAACGACTGTGAAGTCATAAACCGCAAAGTCGTATTTTTCCCAGGTTACTTGATCAAGAATGAAGCGATTTACACGATCCATGGCATTCTAGATCGAAAAATAAAAATTGGAATAAAAACTATTTTATCTGTAAAAAATTGACAAGTGAGGTGTCGTTGGATTTAGAATGTCATTCTCGATTGAACTAAGTAAAATTATATCTGTGGTTTGGTACAAGAAGTGACTCAAGTCATAAATGAAAACTTGTCAGGAGCGACTATTTCATGCACTCGAGAAAATAATTGTTTTATAAGTGCTTGTATTTACGTATTTATGAAGGTCCGTGACTTTTAGACGCATTTACATAGGAAACTTTATGTTCTTATGATACATTTTAGACCAAAATCTCAAAACTGGCGGAAAGTGACTTGGTGGTCACTTCTTGTACCAAGCCACAGATACAGGATGTCCCATTTAAAAATCGAAAGTTATGGTCATTTCCGATCAAACCGGAAGTGAGACAAAGGAAGTTAATATGTCAAAAAATGTAAATTGAACTCTTATACCCAACTCCCAAATTTCGTTTTTTTATCTTCAATAATAAAAAAGTTATAGGGGTGAGCCACCTTGGAGAATCACCCGTTATATCACATAGCAATAGGAATTAACATGTGCAGTTTACCTTTTATTGTCGTTAGAATTGTCATGTCCCTCACTCTCAAATTATTTTTTTGTCCTGTCCAAGAGCAGAAAGTACCTAGTTTGTCTGTAAAAACTACAGACATACATCTCCTAATCATATTTTTGTTTGTGCTTCCACCAGTGGAACAACATTTTCTGAACTAAAATTGAAGAAAAGTGAAATTAGTTTTGATATAATTTTGAAACACCCAATTGTATGCAAATATATGAAATGACAGAATACTTACCAACTGTTGGCGGGCAGATTCATCTGTTGATATCAATTCATCAAACTGAAGTAACTCTTGAATATTATCAATTGGTATGGATTTTATTTTGTCCTCATTCAATATGTCCTCATTCTGTTTTTGTTGAGAAAACAATTCAATCGAGTTTAGTCTGAACATTAATATATTTATTGCTGATTTTATGTCCAACAACATATCATGTATAGTTTGTAGTTCTATATTTGTTGACTGTTGAATCTCAATTATTTCCACAGCAGTATTGTTATTGTTGACAAGGGTATTGTTATCTGTGACAAGGGTATTGTTGTCTTCAACTAGTATATGGTTATCTCCCAAATCTTGTTCTGTTGGTGTGAGAGAAGCACTATTTGTGTCATCTACAAAACAAGGTTTTGATACAACATAAGTAATGATAATCCAATGACTGTGTCTAGAGAAAATTCAAAACTTTACTAGTTTTGCAATGGTAAGAAAACAATTTAGAAAAAAATAAAAAATTTGAGAACTGACCACTGTGGTAAAAAGTTGGGGGAAATTGATCATCTTCCAAATGTGGTGGTGAAAATGCTTTCTTTTTGATTTTTCTTTTTCCCGTGCCCCTTTCATTCTCAGATTCTGTGGTTGCAACTACTTCCTTTTCCATTTCTAATGCCTCCTCATAATGTGCTAATCAAAATAGGAATAAAATGAAGAAACTGTCTGACACCTATTGAACAATTTAGTACACACCAAATTTCTCAATCACCACAACACTGTATAGCTTCCACATTGGATTTGGGGCTATCTTTTTCATGATGGAATTCCTATTTGCCCCTTTCGATGGCCAATAGCATTTATATTTGTTAGCCACCACCCTCAACCAAGAACTTGGCACTACTGAGTAATATTGCTCTGCATCTGACTCCAAGATATGAACAACAGCAAACTGAAAAAAAAACAACGTTTGAAGTACAAAATCAAAGTTACTAATATATATTAATTGTTGATTTTTTTAATAAATCAGAAAATTTACTTTTAACCTAAGTGTAGAGTTACACTTATTCAATTTCAAACATAATTTGATAATACTTAATCAAAATCATGATGACTGAAAAGAGCGGGTTCTTTAGCTAAAGCTTTGAATCACAGTGTTCATGAGGTATATTGTTATTATTATATATGCAGTTGCTCTATAAGTAGAGGTAGAAACTTGAAAATATACACTATGTATACTTTACTATAGAATAATAATAATAGACTCCCTCTATTATTATGATCTGCAGTGGCGCTCCAAAGCTGCTTATTGATTTTTATAGTTTCTCTACAGCTGAAAAGTGAACGTGCCAATAAAAATCAGTAAGTCATCTCGTAGTAAAACAACGTCAAATAATTACAATAATAATACTAGCTGACCTCCACCCGATCAGGCATTGCCTTCGCATAAATTCCTCACTTAGTTATGGAGAATAGACAAATAAATATGATCAATTTTGATTGCTTTATATAAGATATTGTTAACATTGCTTGTGTCAATGTTATCAGATTCTATAACCTTTTCACAATATATCTTGTCAGAACCACATGGACTATAATAAACTGGAATGAGTTTAGAGAATTTTCTGTACATGACATACAACCCATCATGACCTTTTAAAATTTTTATTATCTGTCCCACGATACCATCTGTAAATATACAATAACAATTAGGAAATTTAATACTGAATTTCAAGTTTTTATATTCAAAACCTTCATAAGTATCTACAAAGTTGCCATTGATCTTTTCCAATTCTAAATGCTTTTGTGGGTGTATTTCATTTGCTAAATTTTCTACAGGTTTAGTATCATATGTCAGGTATTCTTCTACTCTATTGATATATTGTTCCAAAGGATATCTTGAGGTTTTCAATTGCTTCTTGATAGTATAAAGTGCATTTTCAAAGGGAAAAGAACTGAATTCATCAAGAGATCCATGTTTACGAACATCACTGCACAAATGAATTAAATTATGAACATTATGAGTTACATAACTGTCACCATAGAGTTCTGAAAATTGTTTCACAAAATAAACAAGTAGTTTATTAGCAAAATCTAACAGTTTGTCATTTTTACAAAAATCATGGGATACTAATATACGCATGGAAATATGAAAAATTAAAAAGTGTGAATAGAATGGTTCTATCAAGTTTCCTTTAAGTGCTGAAGGTCCATAGTACAATAAAAATTCCCTAAATTCTGTAGCTTTCCAGTGAGCAAGTTCTGTAGTAGTTCTAGGTAGCCTTGAAAATTCTGACACACAATTTTTTCTCAATCTAATCAAGTTGTTGTCAAGTGAGACTACATTATCTTTCAACATTTTAACATTACCAGATCCTTTTTTAAGCCAAAGTGACAGTAATTTTTTCATTACACCTAGACAGACTAGGTGCATGTAATCTAAAGGAACATTACTAACCAAACCCACTCCTAATTTGGTTAGAATTGTTGTTCCTTTGTGGTAGGTGTTTTCGTCGTACCTCAAAAAATCATCATCAACTCTCAACTCTGCTGTTAGATTATTATAAGACATTCTATGATTTGTAAAGTCTCCCACAACTCTACATTTAGTGCATCCAGTATACCCATTATGACCCAGAACATTTAAAATATAAGACTTCGCTGGAGCATCACAAATTATTTTCGTTATTTTTACAGTAAATTTTTTATCAGAAAAGATTATACCATTTTTTTCTATATTGATAATATCATTTACAAAGGGCATCAAGAATGTATTTGAATCACTTGGTTTACCAGTTCCTTGCCATAGGCCTACACAAAATGGTTTAGATTTCGGAATATTTTCAATAATTGCCAGAATGGGCCAAAATTGACTTTGACTACTACTACAAAGTGGTAATCCATCTACATTTATTTTTAAACTAAGGATTTCAGGTCCTTTGTAATCAAATTTTTTAAAGTTGAATAAGATGTGCCTCTCTAGACCAAAATAATAAAAACTACCATTTTCATGAATAACAATATCTTTTGTTTTGTTTTTGGTTTTTAACAAACTACGGCAATCTTTGGGTAAATAATCGATATTCAAGTCAGATTTCAAAATCTCTAACAATGCGTTTACACTATTGTGGGATATATTATAATTGATAATCCACAGTCTGAAATTAAGCAAAAAGTTATTTTTAATATTATTGGATGATACTTCCTTTTTCAATACATCAGTCAACACTGTTTGATAATTTGTGTAATCTTCTAAAACACATGGCTGCCTCAATGATTTTTCAGAGCTATTGAAACAGACATAAGATTCATTGGATACAGCAGGTTTGTTTTCAGTTAGTTTCCTCTTCTTATAATTATTAGCCTCAATATTAGCACCTTTCTTAATAAGTCTCTGAACATGACGTTTACTATAGTTACAAAAGAGTTTGTTCTTTCCTAGACCCTAAAAAGAATGCAAAAATCATTCATGAATGCTATGAAAATTACTGAAAGTTTGGGTTAAATGGACGAAAGATAAAATGACCAAAAAAAAGTTGAATCATCATTGTAATAATATATATGTAAAAAAGTGAAGTGAAAATTCTCTTAATTGAATGAGTTCACCCTGTTCACAATTATAATTTAAACTGATGAATATAGAATATGAAAGGAAGGCATGTCCAGATAAAGGTTACCTACCCATGGCATACTTTTGTTTTTGAAGTGGTCATCTGAAACAAAGATGAGGGGATCAATATGACCTCTCACCTTTGTCTGCATAAGGGTTTTTACTATTACGTTTTTAGAAATAAATTGGTGGATAATAGGATATAATAATAAAATACGTACCGGTCAACACCACTTCCACTACTCCCACTGTCCATTTTTGTGTTTGCTGTACCAAAGAGGAAAGTTCTAAAAAACCTTTAATCTTTACCAATAGATATATACAACAGACAGTCAAACACTTCACTTATCTACAAATCACAAATTTCACAAAATTACTTCTGAAAAGGCGCCAAACCAAACCGGCCAAACACAACTCGAACGGGCGTGGAGGTTAATTTTATAGTTCTTCTTCTTACTCTTCTTCTTTATTTCATGATACATCGACTCTCGAAACAGATGGGCATTTTCTGGTGAAAAAAGTCATGCATGGTATATACCTACAGCATGTAATTCAGAGGTTTCGAAATAGATGTTAAATGGATGTCTTTATACTAACGTTGAAAAAAAAACATTTTTGGGATGAAACAAGGATATCCCAATCATGTGATATCTCACAAGAATAATCTTCACTTGATACATACTTTTAATGTTATTGGGGGAAATGTAATATTGCAAACGAGAAAAACACGTTAGCAAGAGGTTGTGAAATAACATCACGAAAAGTCCCTCATAGAAACATCACGAAAGAGACTTATTACGTTTCTTGTTTAGTGGGAGGGTGTTGAAAGTGACAAAAAAAATGTTTCCCAGAATAATTCCTTAACGGCCCAACTTTTTTAAATGATATGGTTCAATTCAATTCAATTCATAATTGAATGTGAGAGGATTTACGGGGTCAGAGATTATGAATGAATTCAAGATGACGGCTCCAAGATGCTGGACGAGTTTTGAAATTATGATCAGATTCGAATCAAAATCAAATCAAAAATCAGATTCATAAAATCAAGATGACGATTCCAAAGTTTGCGAACAAGTTTTGTGTGGTTATCGTCACATGCCATTCTCGTCTGAAATCATGATTTTGCACATTTGCAAGAATCGAGATGAACGATTATCAAATAACATTCAAGAACGAGTCCAGTTTTGTTCTTTTTCTTTCACGTCCGATTATAATTAATATAATAATATAATTGAAATAATGCAAACGTAAATAACTCATAACAGTAAATTGAAAAAACTAAAGAACACACTATACTTCCGACTTGGACTAAAAAATAACAAATAATTTTCCATGTACCTAATTACCCAAATATAAAAAATGCGTAAGGTTTTCGAAATAATTTCTCTTGAGCTCTTTAATAGTTATGCCCGGTGAGTTTGAGAGAAATGATCTGATTCAAATCACGAAAATATAAGAGAATATTGAAGAACTAAAATATGATTTATTGAGATAAAAACGAATTCCGGTTTCGCCGCCTGGAATGGTCTTAGTTTGAGTTTTTTAAATCGAACACCTAGTATATTTCCACATTTTTTAAATCTAAAGCAGTTAGTTTTTTGAATTTTTGTTTTTTTTGTAATGATGATTTTTCACATTTGTCCAAAGAAACTGAAATTTTGATTACAATATTTTGCCACCAGCCGGGCTTTGAATGTGGCAAAATTAATTTTTCCGTTATCTCCTGTTTCAAATTGCATCTCTATGGCGCATCCTGTGTCCGGACGATACGGACTGACGGTCAGTCACATGTGAAACGGCTGTACACGCTCGTTAAAGATACCAATTTTTAGTCATATAAATTGGGTATGGGATCAATTATTTTCTATTCTTCAAGGAAAATTATTTTCGTATTGATGCATTCTGCAGCTGGTATGGATTTCCAAATTCAACATCGTTTTGTTCAATTTTCTGTAGTATTTCCATAATTTGTTATTCCCATCAACCGGCTGCAGCCTTACGAGCAACCCTCAGAAGTCTTCGAGATACTAGTTCGAGCTACGGAAGACCAGGCCCTTACCTTTTCACGTGTGACGCCATGTACGGGATCTAAGAAGTACTCCGAAACAAGACTCAAGGGTAGAGCCTGTTTGAAATCAGACCAAGTCTGAAATATTCTGCGGATAGATGATTTATAAAAAAACACTTTTTTTCCCATATTAATGATTATATCCGAAAAAAAATCTACTACATCGCTGGCCACCACTCCGAAGGGCATTGAGTTCCTTCTAGTATATATCCGTGCAGTATTCGACTGATGGATGTAATGATAATTCGCAGACTAGTTTCTGGGCACCTGCCTTTTGTACTGAGAGAGATAATTAATAAAACCGTTTTGTTTTCCACATCACGGCAGATATCCATTAGAAATCAACTCATTTCCTGGCTAATATCACGATGAAAATAACACATCTGACAGATATGTGCAATAATCCCCATTTAATGCAAGCGCTGTTGCCAAAAAGGTTCTACAACCTGACAATAAATCCAATAGAATTAATTTCTTATACACGGGCAGTTTTTGAAGAGTACTTCAGGAAAAATAATTGTTCTGCACGCGAACATGCACCTATGGAAAGTGTGGAAAATTCCCGGGAAAGCTAGGAAAATCAATAATTTGTAAGGGGGGTTGGAAATTTTGATATAATGTATGATAACAAACTTGTAGAACGTAAAAATCTCCATAATAAAAGGTTATAACGTGTTTTTTCGAAAATCGCTTTCTTTGAGAGATAATGAGCAAAAACTGATATTTTCAGATTTTCGCGTGAATAACTCAGGATATCATAAGATTTACCCCAACGCTCGACTAAAATCTCTGTATCTTCATGGTTTTTGGTCGAAAATTCATAAACTAAACGGTATTTTGAAGAAAAATCCTTGAGCAATTAAAATATATGGCTTGCGGGTGCTGGTAGAAGTGGTTGTATTTGATATTCGAAGGTGAAATAATGATCTTTGATAAATAAACAATGTAATTTTACTAATTTCTTACGTTTTTCTATCGAATTAGTTCGACAAGCTGAGTTCGTACAAAGATTCAGTAGGTCAAATTTGAGCAAATCAGATATAGGATTCATTCACATTTTATATTGGGCCTAAATAAATCAAAATTTTCTGTACCCGCTGTTTTTTAGTTCGTAAAATTTCTGGGAAAGAATGAAAATGATGAATGAAAACTTTTTTATCAGAGGTTTTTAGATACATATTCTGAATGTACAGGGCCATGGCAATAAAATGGCCAGTACGCTTTTTCAGAAACCTCCACTTTGATATTTTTACGTTGATTGTAAAATGAAAAAATGAGCGAACTTAAAAACAACAGGTACAGAAAAACTTGATTGAGTTAGGCCCAAGATGATTTAAGCATGAAAGTTATATCTAATTTATTCAAATTTGACCTTAGACGAGGAAATTTGGCACTGAAATCATCAAAACCCAGGAAATTTGCGTATGCAGACAAACGGATCGAGATGTGGTTTTTTGCATTCGAATCGTTATCTCATTATAGACACTTTGTATTATGTTTTCCAGATTTTATGAAAAATGCATTTTCCTACGAGCGTGCGGAAAAGTAACTTTTCCGTACGATTTTTACTTTTCCGCACGATTTTTGTATTGTTGAAAATGAGGATATTTAGGACTAACTAAATGATCTATGTAACTATTCTGTCTTATTAGTCATTTTGTAGCATTATTATAAAAACTTGTTTATTAAAAACCTTGTTTTTTCATAAATAAGATGGACAAAAACACTCGTAGGAAAAATATTGTACCTAACTCTTACGGAAAATGTCTTTTCCGCCCTTAACGGCTTGCCCGAACTCCGCTCCGCGTCGTTCGTGCAACTTCCGTCGCGTGCGGAAAAGTGCTACTTTCCGCACTTGTTAGGTAAATAACTATTGTGCATCAAAAAGTGCATTCTTCCAACTGCATAGTTTCAAGTGATGGAAAAAAATTCATATCTGCCACAAAAAACACCCGAACTTAACTTGTGATAAATCAAGAGAAACTCGTGCCCCGGGGTTTTTTTAGGCCGCCCGTTACGAATTTGATATCGGCTACCCACCCCGGAGGACCTGGTGCACCCGACGACCTGACTAGTAACGTCATCCCCTGGAGTTTTGATGGAACAACTCACCGAATCGTTGGATTATTTTGACCCATACCTTGTCTTTTTTCCTGCACTAGAATCTATTAAATTCATAAAGAATATTCAACACAAATACAAATTCGTGACTTGCGACCCAAAAAACTCCCGGACGGCGAGTATCCAATGATTCGGTGAGTTGTTCTATCAAAACTCCACACAGAGAAAAAATTTGACTAACGGTTATTAAACATTCAATAATCGCAATTAAAAACTTGAATACTATATGGGACAGATATACTGTTCGATAGTTGTAGATAAAATATTTTTTCTGAATTGGTATACCTGCAGCAGACACTCTGTTGAGTAGTTCATTGGACGTAAATGAATGATTATATCAACACTCAACTCACTATTATTAAAGTGTTGAATAACATTGACTGGTAGGTGGATTGTTGCATACTGAGTACTAAACACATTGATGAAAATGTATCAGGCAGGAAAAAGATGTTCTGTTGCGGAATCATGGTTCACCTGCCACTAAAACTCGATATCGACGATAGCAGACATTTTTTTTAACTTGTTGTAATGGTACGAAAGTTCGTTAATATATTTATGGTTATTAAAATTTACCCAAGTGAACTTGTGTACCTGTCACTTTTCTCTCTGTGCAGGGTATGACGTTACTAGTCAGGTCGTCCTGTGCACCAGGTCCTCCTGGGCGAGTCGCCGATATCAAATTCGTGACGGGAGGCCTAAAAATTCCCCGTGGCACGAGTTTCTCTTGATTTATCACAAGTTAAATTTCGTGACCTGAGAAACCCACGAGTGCAAAATTTAGTACAGTTCGGATATGAATTTTTTCCCATAACTTGAAATTATGCAGTTGAAAGGATGCACTTTTTAATGCACAAATTCTTTTTCATGAAATCTGGAAAATATTATATAAAGTTTCTACATGAGCTAACGATTCGAATGCAAAAAAACCGCATCTCGATCCGCAAATTTCCTGGGTTTTGTGCCAAATTTCCTCACCTTCCTCTGAATCTTTGAGCAAACTCAGCTTATCGAGTTAATTCGATAGAAAAACGTAAAAAAATTGGTGAAATTACATTGTTTATTTATCAAAGATCATTATCGCTTTCAAATATCAAATAACACCACTTCCACCGACACCCGCACCAGCAATATGATAAATGTTGAAAGGTTTTTCTTCAAAACAGTTATTAGTTCATGATTTTTTGACCAAAAACAAGGGAGATACAGATATATTATTCGAGCCTCGGGGTGAATCTTATGCTATCCCGAGTTGTTCGCACGGGAATATGATAATATCAATAAAAGTATGAGAAGCTATTTTCGAAAAAATATGTGAAGTGCTTTTGTCTACAAGTTTTTTTCTGTACATTATATCCAAATTTTCAACCCCTTCTGAGTTATTGATGGAAAACCGATTTTCCGAGTTTTCCAGGGAATTTTCCCGAATTTCCATAGGTGTTTGTGTGCAGAACAATTTTTTTTCTAGTACTCCTCAAGAACTGCCTGTGCGTCAAAAATCATTTCTATTGGATTTAGTGTCAGGGCAGGATATAACGACCACTTGTAGACTAGTTTCGAGTTACATGCCTTTCATCAGTGCAGAGTAGGGGTTACTTGGTACAACAAGCACTTGTAGTATTGTTCTTATGATATTTGCTAGAATATAAGTCGATATCAGTTCAATATGCGACGTGATATCAGCCAGGGTAGAAGTCAGAAATCTGCCATACCATTGAGAAAAAACAGGGTATTTTGGATAATGTCTATCTTCTCTAAAAGGCTTCTTTAATTTACCTAAAACTGGAAAATGTGCCAAAATCGAAAACTCTTCAAAGGTAATCCCTGTGTTTGTGAAAACTCAACTACTGGACTTCTGAAATATATTTGCCTCATATTTTTTTGTTGTCGTATTATTGGTCAAAAGGAATTATAATTTAGTGCAACACTTAATGAAAGAAGATACTTATTTTTTTTTTTAAAGTATCGAAGAAGACTGTTTTTGTGATGTTGGGATATTGGGATGGAAAAAATGGTTTGTTATGAATGGAGTTCAAAATGTTTTAGGAGGATTAAATATTCAGATTTTTCCAGAAAACTCCAAAATGTTCTTGAATGTTCGACAATGGTCTGAAATATTCTTAAATGATCTAGATAATATAGAATGTTCGAGAATGTCCTAAAATACCTTAGAACGTTCGAGAATACATTCAAAATTTCTAAGTGGATCTATACTATGAGACCGAATAATCTAGTAAGATTGGGTTTTGAGACGAGGATCGATTGTAGCACCAACAAACTTGGTATGCTAGTAGTTGGAACCATAATGAACACGAAAAAAAATTGTTTTGCAAAATTCCAGGGGTGGAACATGCTGTAATCTTTTAAAGTATATGATTTATCGGAAAAACAACTCAACAAGGTGAAAGACAATTAAATTCTATACAAAAACTATTCATAGTAATTTAAAATGAAATGCGCTCGTTTTTTAAGAAAACGTGATTGAACGCCGACATCAACTTTCAGGTTCACACTTACCGCCGCTGAAAGTTCTGGCGGAGCCGAATATTTGATTGGTTATAACTCTGCTAAAAATGATCGGAGGAGGGAAAGGAAAAGTTCATATCGTTTCTGAAGACTCTTACCTTCTCATGCAAGCATAATATGCGAGTATTTGTGTACCTAAAATGTGTTTTGTCGCACTTTACGGAGATGTTTGCGGATGATTCAAAAATCATAAATAATTTAGTAAATATGGAATTATTATACTGAAGCAACTCACAACTCACCCATAAAACCGACATTCTCTTCAGTGAACGTTGAAAATAATCGCTTATTGATATCCTGCGTATATGTTCAATAACATTGTGAAGAGAAAACCTCAAGCTCATTGTTCATGTGGGATGTGTATGAGCGATAATTTTCAACATTTACTGAAGAAATTGACGGGATTATGGGTGAGTTGAAAACTGAGGCAGGAGTAAAACCCAGTTTTTACTTTGGCATGTATTAGTGAGACGTATGGTCCAAAGAGGGTATTGATTCTTGCTACAGTATAACTATTTCATATAAAATAAATATTTATGACTTTCGGATCCTTCGTTAATATCGTTATATATGCATGAGGAAGTAGAAGTCTTCAAGAACGATATATACACTTTTTTTGTTCCTTCTACTACAATTTTCAGTAAAGTCATGACAAATCTAATTTTCGGCCCTGCCAGAAATTGCAGTGGCAGACTAATGCGAGCCTGAAATCGGAATTCAATCCGGTTTTCTGAGAAAACGAGTGCATTTTGTGAGATATTACTAGGTATATTTCTTGTGGAGAATTGAATTATCTTTCGCCTTGTTGGAATTGTTTTTTTAAATAAGATTTTTTTTTTGGGTTCATGTCATGTGCCGAGTTTCAAAGTGAATTCATTCTTCACTTTTGGCTTACATTCGTCTGTGGTTACTTCAAGGCATCCAAGCGAGGCAAGGGAAGAAGGAAGGAAATTCCAGCCGCTCTTGGGTTGTTTCTGAATTAGTGACTGACGCCACTGATCATTATCTATAATAGTAATAATGAACCAGATAAAAAGGCCCTGGAAGGTTCTAGAACGTACTGAAAATGCACTCAATGTTCGGCCACCAGTGGTGGGTAGAACTCTCTGTAAGTTCTTAGAATATACTAGAGAAAACTATAGAATATTCCCGAATCTTCTGGAAAGTGCTGAATTCGGTAATAAACGTGGAAGGAACCAGAACAGAAGCTCCGGAAAGTACTAGAACGTACTGAAATAAGACTCTAGTGAAATTCTGAAAAGTTTGGCAACGTAGAGGAGGGGCATGGTAGGTGAAACTTTTTGCAAATTTCAAGGGTATGACAGAGATAAGCTCGAAGCTTATAGAAAATTCTGGAAATTTCGAGAAAACCGTGGAATGAATCAGAACAGGAGCTTCGGAAAGTTCTGGAACAAACAAAAAATATACTCTAGTGAAGTTATCTTAGACAATATACTGTTATACAGGCAATGCCAGGTATTGCAGCTAGTTTTTTTTATTTCAACAGTATATCTGACTCTCATAGAACCTCAGGTTACAGTCATTCCGAAAATACATGGATGTGTGCGGTGGTTGTCGCAGTCGTTATCGCTATATAGATGTCAAAATGAATATTTATTTCCTAATAAGACGGCATTTGGATTGTTTGTTTTATCATCACTAAAATACGTAAAAGATCAAATGTAGCTAGCCGGAAAACGAACAAAGTCCTAAGGCCGTGCGAGCAATTGACTTCCTTCCCTATTAATAAATTCCGCATCGCATGACAAAACGTGAATAATTTCACAAGCTTCATGCTCTCGACTGTACCAGGCGTTCATATTTTTTAACCTCCATAATATTGCCCAATTGCCCCCCCCCCCTTAGTCAGAAGCTGGCGACGCCCTTGCCTGTTGTGTGGGCTGGTTGGTTGGTTTGAGGCTGACGAGCAAGATGCAGGGTTTACCCGTGAGGGTGTCCCTTAACACTGAGACCTGCTAGAGCTAGGGTCTAGTGTTATTGTTCTGTCGTCAGTGGGTCCTATATAGTTAAGTGCATGTGTTTATTAAGGCCGTAATGTCCGATTAGTAGCCGGTAACAGTACCTCACCATGGCTGAGCTATGTCGATGACGTTCGATTTTGTCCCAATATGTTTGGTGTTTTGTTTTCTTCCACTCATTTATTAGATTTCCGCATCGGGTTTTGCTAATGCCAAACACTGGTTCTGGATCTGTGAATTCATTCTAGTCCCATTCGTCCCACTTGAACTGTGTTCTGAATGTGAGTATTAGGGTAGCATGTAGTCTGATATCATTTCCAGTTTGTTGTGTGGAAAAAAATACCATAAATTGCATCACATTAGCCCTGTTCTGCCAAAGAAAAAACCGCGAACACAAAGGAAAGCATCTTTAGCATTTTTGCCCGAGAACGATGTAAACCGCGACCGCAACCTCAACCGCGCTCATCCTTGTATCTTAGAAATGGACGTACCCTCACTCATTGTGGCACTGATAAGTCTGGCAACATCTCAGGACGCCGTAAGATGCTTCATTTGAAAGAAAAATGTATAATGTGGACGCAGTATTTTACAAGGAATGAAAGCTAGAATACGCCGGACGCAGTAATATACTCAAAGTGAAAGGACGCCGTATGGTCGCGTATACCAACTTCTTTATTAATAAAGATATCAAAGATTTGATAATTGCTGTGGGCTATAGATTTTTTGCTTGTAACAAATATACGCGTTCAGATTCGACGTAAATAGCGTATTTCTGGGAGACGCAACAATGTCGGTTTTTGAAAGGAAGCAGTATTGTTAGGAGGATGTATATATATATAGAAATAGATAAGTACCAAATCAGTATCCAGTAACAACTAATTATAGAAAAAATTTCCTTTTATAGTAAGCTCCAATAGGAAGTTTTTTCGCTGGGTATGCAATTATAAATCTTAAAGGTTATATGAGAAGGAAGACTTAAAGAGAGATGTTTTGTGTCGGGGAATGGTTAATTGATATTTCAAGCGAATATTAACATCCCGGACTTGAGAGCGATACCTAGCTTTTTCATATAAATATGACGGCTTTATTTTATGGATGAGAGTGCGGAAGTGAAGTAATCGTCGTTTCTTCATATCTAACCACCCAATATTCATTATAGAACTCGATACGTGATCCCGTCTTCGGAGACCACATATCAACCTGACACAAGAATTTTGAATCAGTTGAAGTTTGCGACAGTCAGCTTGTAATAGCGCTGGGCCATAAATACAGTCCGCATAATTAAGGTGTGAAAGAACAAGTGAGTTGCAAAGGGTTGGAATAGATCAATTTCAAACTGCTGAAAGCTCTATTGATCACATGTGAAACATGCCGTGCGAATTTCAATTCGTCGTCGAGTACGAGTGCCAAATTCCTTTCGCATTCTGTATTCATCTCTCTGCGGAAACCAAATTGGGATTTGGAAATTATATTAAAAAAGTTTAAAAAAAGTGACTAGGCGAGTATGGAATAGTTTCTCATAGATCTTGGAGAAAGCAGGCAAAACTGAAATAGACCTGTTATGATATCATCGACGAAAGTTCCTGACGAAAGTACTTCGGCAGTTTGAGGAAATGTATTTTTTTCATCTTCTGCTAATTTTTTTAGAACTCTAAGGGCAAGGTATGGAGCTGAGGTTAAACCGTATGTTACAGTTAAAAGTCGAAATTCACTAACGGGGAGTGAAGAATCGAAACGCCAAAGAATTCTTTGGTAATCTTGGTGCTGGGGCACAATAAGAATTTGACGATACATTTTCGACAAATCTGAAGTGAGAGCTACATTATGTAATCGGAATTTGAGTAAGATTTCAACAATATCCTTTTGAAGCTTGGGACCTGGTAACAAAGTATCATTTAAAGAAACATCATGTCCAATTTTTGCCGAAGCATTAAAGACGACACGTAACTTTGTAGATATACTGTTAGGTTTGATTACGCATTGATGAGGAATATAAAAAACTCTATCATCTTGGATATTGGTCATCAAAGAATTTTCTATTTTTTCCATATGATGCAAATCAAGATATTCCTTCAGAAACGTATTATATTCATGGTATAGAAAAGGGTTTTTCAACAAGCGGTTTTCTAATGAATGGAATCTTTTTAGGGCAAGTTCCCGACTATTCGGAAATCGAGGTTCTGATTCGCGAAAAGGCAATGTTACAATAAAACGACCTTCTGCATTTCTAGAAACGGTATCTAGAAATAATTTTTCGCAAAATTCATCTTCAGAAGACATAACAGTTTTCTCTGGAATTTTTTCAAGTTCCCAGAATTTTTTCAAGAACTCATTTAACTCGAAACTGTCCGTTTGACAAAATAATGCTTTGATATTCTGCTGTGAATTATTTTCATATTTTCCCATCAAGATATATCCAAATATGGTATTTAGGGAAATGGGTTGATTCTGAGATCCAAAAACACGACCACTCTGTATAATGTGGGGAAAAATATCTGCTCCTAAAAGTATATCAATAGGACCGGGTATCTGAAAATTAGGATCAGCTAAATTTAATGTTTTAATATGTTCCCAATCTTCGAGAGGTAAATTTTGTGGCGGGAGATTAGTACAGATCTTCGGTAAAATCACACCTGTAATGTGAATACTGAAATGGGATTGTCCTATCGGCCTCAAAGTTAACGAAATACTTCCTAGTTGCGATTGAGTACGGGTATCTCCTATTCCTTGAATAGTCCCTAAATATTCATTTATTTTCAGGCCTAATTGCCTAGCACAATTTTGAGTGATAAAACTTGTCATTGACCCAGTATCAAGGACAGCTCTGAATCTCTGAAAATTTCCTTGAAAATCTGCAATTTCTACTAAAGCAGTAGAAAGTAGAACAGTTGTATGAGATTTGAAAACTCCGGGCATAGAAACAGTATCACAGCTATTTTCTGTTTGGCGATGTGTCGCTTGACTAGTTGAATTTCCCAGAAAATTTGAATTGCTCGTTACCGAGGGCGCGATAGTACTTGGTGTGTTTGCACTTGAAGTAGAGTTATGAAAATTACTAGTGGTAGCGTTATGGCTAATCGGTAAGAGATTGCGTATTGGTTTCAATGTTTGAAAATGTGGATCATGTAAAGTAGAATGATGTCTTTTCGAACACCACGAACATGTCATTGAAGACTTGCAGTGATTGAATTTGTGAGAACTACTTAAACAATTAACACATAATCTTTTGTTTTTTGCAAATTGAAATCTATCACTAGGCGATTTTCCCATGAATTCAGGACAGCGATATAATGCGTGATTGTTATTGCATAAAACACAGTGTCTGAAGGGAGGAGTGATATTATTATTATTATTAGAAATATTCTGGTGAGTATTCAAGAAAGTGGAAGAGGCGTGAGACACACGATTTGACAAATTTTTATGTGTAGGAAATACTTTACTTTTCAAATCTTTTTTTGTATTTTGTTCAGAAGAGCATATAGAAAAAAGAGAATTGCAACGTCTCTCTAGAAAGTCAAAAATATCTTTATATTTTGGCATATCATCTGTTTTGTGATGTAATTCAAACTGGTTTAGAGCGGCGGAATCAATTTTCCTCAAAAGCATATTTGCTAGTGTAAAATCCCAGGTATCGACTGGATAATGAAGAGTTTTGAGAGCTTCTAAATTCTCTGAAAATATATCTAAAAGATTACGTAAGGCGTGAGGATCGTCAGAGGTTAATTGTGAAGAAGATTCAATAGCCCTCCAATGAGCTTGAGAAAGTAAACGATTATTTTTATAACGCTTTACTAGAGCATTGTAGGCAATATCATAATTTGCATTTGTCATAGGCATACATTTAACAATATTCAGTGGGACACCTTCTAAGGAACCGAGTAAATAATTGAATTTTTCTATTTCTGATAAGGAAACATTATTGTGTACTAATGAGTCAAATACATCTATATATATGATGTAAATGATTTAATATCTCCACTAAACTTGATGAGTTCGACTTTTGGTAATTTGATATGTGCAGGATTAACACTTTGTGGGGAGGCACTTGAAGCTGTTGGAGATTGTTGCATATTAAATGTCATGAAAAATTGCTTTAATCGTGAAATAATCTTTCGAGAATTTTCTGCCAACGTCCATTTCAATTTGAAGGTCCTCTTCGGAGAGTGTCAAGTTAACAATACTACCTTGATGTTTGTTGAATTCAAACTTTATATCATCGATTTCTTGGTATCTCATTTGAAAAACAGTTTTTTCATTACTATCAGATTTTGCGCTTTTTGCCGATGTCAACAAATCATCCAAATGGTTCAGTTCAATTTGCTTTTTTACCTTATCTGCCATTGTAAATCCAAATGGAAACAATATTTCTTTAAAAAAAAACGGTAATATTTTTGTACTACCCGTTTCAACTTATTGAAATTCTATGGAAACGAATACGTGATTTCTCTACCAACAATTAATTTGGAAATATTATCATTAATGAAATGAGAAGGAGCAACAGTTCGCACAAACGGAGCCAACCATAAACCATGCAACAATTGAAGTTTGAAAGCATGAAACTTCAAATTATAAATTTACCTACGTAAATATTTCAGAAACTGGAAATCCGCGGTAGAAGGACCAAAATTATGTTGTGTATTAGCACAAACGATAACTCTTGCGTTTGAGAGAATTGTGGTCTATAAATTCGAGAGAATGAAATACACTTTCAAGACTTACCAGTTAGTTGGTTCTCAGCTGGTTGGTTTGCTGCTTTGGGGGACCCCAGGAACTTTCTCTGCTCAATGATTCGTAACTACTATTGTCACTAAATGTAGAAATGCGGAAAAGAATGTTCAGTTGTTCAGAACATCACACAAACTTGCGTACTGGCGGTAATAATTAATAGCGAATGCGTTCGGTATGAAATAATAATGAAGCGGTATTCGAAGATTCTCGAACAATACTGGCTTATTCTCTCTAGATATATTTCATTCTCGTGGAGCGCGTGAAAAGTTATACATAAAAAAAAAGAAAAAAAAACTCTGAAAGTATAAACTGAAATACGTACGTAGTAGGTAGAATCCGCCAGTGGCGGAGTCAAAGACAATTGCTAAATCTATATGAATAACAAAACTTAACTATAAAAGTTATACAATATATTTGCATAACATAACTTGACCATAAAATGATACGAATCCAGAACACTATAGTTTGACATTTCTGATGACACTCAGTTATATATGTCCTTCAATGAAAACTATATTCATGAAGCTTGTACCCAAATGAACTCGGATCTGGAAACTTTGAATTCCCTATCTAAAAAATTCTGTCTTTCCATCAACCCTTCCAAGTCCAAAGCTTTATTATTTGGTCGTAAAGGGAGCTCGCGAAAGAAATGACCATAACTTGATCTTGTCTTTGGATAATGTCCACCTGAACTTATCCAAATTTGCATGTGATGTCCTGAAGATAATTTTCAATGGAAAAAAATTATTCACTCCATATCTGTATGGGTGACAGAGAAACGGTTTTCACTATGGTAATCTGCATGAAATCCTCTATATTTTGTGTGATTTTCATGAACGCACATCATCGGGTTACATTTTTCATTGCGTGTGATGTCCTGAAGATAATTTTCAATGAAAAAAAATTATTCACTCCATCTCTGTATGGGTGACAGAGAAACGGTTTCCACTATGGTAATCTGCATGAAATCCTCTATATTTTGTGTGATTTTCATGAACGCACATCATCAGGTTACATTTTTTTTACCGTGTGATTTCTTGAAGGTGGTTTCCAATAAAAAAAATATCATTTACACCAAATCTGTATGGGTGACAGAGAAACGGTTTCCACCATTATAATCTACGTGAAATCTTCTATACTTTGTGAAATTTTCATGGACGCACATCATCGGGTTACATTTTTCATACCGTGTGATGTCTTGAAGGTACTTTCCAATAAAAAAATCATTTTCACCAAATCTGTATGGGTGACAGAGAAACGGTTTTCACCATTGTAATCTACATAAAGTCCTCCGTGTGATTTTCATGAACGCACATCATCGGGTTACATTTTTCATTGCGTGTGATGTCCTGAAGATAATTTTCAATGGAAAAAAATCATTCACTCCATATCTGAAGGTGGTTTCCAATAAAAAAAATATCATTTACACCAAATCTGTATGGGTGACAGAGAAACGGTTTCCACCATTATAATCTACGTGAAATCTTCTATACTTTGTGAGATTTTCATGGACGCACATCATCGGGTTACATTTTTTATACCGTGTGATGTCTTGAAGGTACTTTCCAATAAAAAAAAATCATTTTCATCAAATCTGTATGGGTGACAGAGAAACGGTTTCCACCATTGTAATCTACGTGAAATCTTCTATACTTTGTGTGATTTTCATGAACGCACATTTTTTTTACCGTGTGATTTCTTGAAGGTGGTTTCCAATAAAAAAAATATAATTTACACCAAATCTGTATGGGCGACAGAGAAACGGTTTCCACCATTATAATCTACGTGAAATCTTCTATACTTTGTGAAATTTTCATAGACGCACATCATCGGGTTACATTTTTCATACCGTGTGATGTCTTGAAGGTATACTTTCCAATAAAAAAAAAATCATTTTCATCAAATCTGTATGGGTGACAGAGAAACGGTTTTCACCATTGTAATCTACGTGAAATATTCTATATTTCGTGTGATTTTCATGAACGCACATCATCGGATTACATTTTTTATACCGTGTGATGTCTTGAAGGTACTTCCCAATAAAAAAAAATCATTTTCATCAAATCTGTATGGGTGACAGAGAAACGGTTTCTACCATTGTAATTTACGTGAAATCTTCTATACTTTGTGAAATTTTCATGGACGCACATCATCGGGTTACATTTTTCATACCGTGTGATGTCTTGAAGGTACTTTCCAATAAAAAAAAATCATTTTCATCAAATCTGTATAGGTGACAGAGAAACGGTTTTCACCATTGTAATCTACGTGAAATATTGTATATTTCGTGTGATTTTCATGAACGCACATCATCGGATTACATTTTTTATACCGTGTGATGTCTTGAAGGTACTTCCCAATAAAAAAAAATCATTTTCATCAAATCTGTATGGGTGACAGAGAAACGGTTTCCACGATTGTAATCTACGTGAAATCTTCTATACTTTGTGTGATTTTCATGAACGCACATCATCAGGTTACATTTTTTTTACCGTGTGATTTCTTGAAGGTGGTTTCCAATAAAAAAAATATCATTTACACCAAATCTGTATGGGCGACAGAGAAACGGTTTCCACCATTATAATCTACGTGAAATCTTCTATACTTTGTGAGATTTTCATGGACGCACATCATCGGGTTACATTTTTTATACCGTGTGATGTCTTGAAGGTACTTTCCAATAAAAAAAAACATTTTCATCAAATCTGTATGGGTGACAGAGAAACTGCTCCCACCATTGTAATCTACGTGAAATACTCTATATTTCGTGTGATTTTCATGAACGCACATCATCGGGTTACATTTTTTACACCGTGTGATGTCTTGAAGGTACTTTCCAATAAAAAAATAATTTTTACCAAATCTGTATGGATGACATAGAAACGGTTTCTACCATGATAATCAACTTGAAATCCTCTACATTTCGTGCGATTTTTATGAACGCACATCATCGGGTTACTTTTTTAAACCTTGCTATGTTTTGAAGATAGTTTCCAATGAAAAAAATAATCATTTATACAAAATCTGTATGGGTGACAGAGAAACAGTTGTCACCATTGTAATCTACATAAAATCTTCCGTATTTCGTGAGATTTTTATTGACGTACATCAGCGGGTTACAAGTTTTATACTGTGTGATATCTTGAAGATACGTCTCAACGAAAGAAATTTGTTTAATCCAAATCCGTATGAGTGAAATGGTTTCCACCACATGAATCCATTTGGAATTCCTTATAACTTATTTGATGTACTTGCTTGCCGCGTCATTAATTTATATACGTACATATAAGTAACCCAGCCACAGATTTTAGTCCGGTTACTTACAACTGAATTTTCCAACCACAAATCGTTTGGCGTTTGCATGTGTGGCCAGAAATCTGTGGGTAACTTCACACCAATCCCTTTTCTGGACATTAAAAAGACTTTATTTAGTATTCAGTACCAATACCTTATTGTAGGCTTGAACTTGAATTGAAAAAAAATTGTAGGAATTTTATTAAATTATATTTTATAACTTTTTGTTTTGACTAAATATCGTACGATCTTCCGCTTTCGTCAGCTACGACTGAATACATTTCTCCGTTTCCTTCCGATCGGTAAAAACTTTTGTCATCTCACTGGCACCTAGAACAATAATAAATATTAAAAAATCATAAAAAAAACAGTTTTTTAGTATTTTAGATTTTGAGAATGTTTATCTCTCAACAAAAAAACTATATCACCTATTATTGTTAATAGCAGTTTTGCAGTTGAATAAGTATTTCAAACCCAAATCATTTGTGATCAGGCTATATGCAACACATGTTTAACGAAATGGTATTTACATGCTCCATCTCCTCTACCCATTTTGGCCATTTCAGTAACCTGAAAAATTATGAACAATACAGTAATAGCTTCGTTATCAATATTTATCGTCTTACCCATTCATTGACATATTCGAGTAATTGAGACGTTTTCCACTTATTTGATGGAAACCTTCATTTTCATTATCCGGGTCACGCCTTTGATCTTTAGTGAACAGACGTGTTCTGTCTAAATATTTTTGGGAATCATTTACCTATAATGGAAGAAACCTATAGTGACCATTGCAAGGTGCAGAAACACATGCTCGCGGAGAAGACGACTTTTCTCTTGTAATAAGGTGTGCCGCAACTCTTACAGCGTATTGTTTTCCGATTAGTCACTGAATGACACAGAACGCCATGTTTTCAGTCAGCGGCCAATTGAAAAACAATACGCCATAAGAGAGAGCTATCATGTGTACCCGGCGTTAAGCATTATTCTGTGAGTTGTCATTTATTTGATTATTGAGTACCGAATTTACCCGACGTTTTAGTTCGTAATCAATTGATCCATTATAGTCGAAACGGGCTTGAATCGAATCGTCTGACGTCATAGTCGCCATGTTATATTTATAGGTTATACTTGTGCTTATACTTTATGTTTCAAGTTAAATTAATTACATTGACTTGTAGCCATTGGGACCGACATATACACGTATCATCATCAATCTGAAAGTTATATGTTCTTTTTTTGTTATTTCAAATATTTGTAGTTGTATCACAGTATACAGAGCTAATACCAAAAAGAACGATTTATTCTGGGGTTGTGCAATTGTTGTATTTTTGAATGGTTTTTAAAAGTGGATTTTATCTGTTTCATTAAAACTAAAAAATACCTAGAATCACTGATTGACCCTAGCATTTTTTGTGATGAGTATAACTACCATTCTTGTTGCCAAAGAACATGGAAATATAAGACATTTTCATTCGGGTAGTTTCGTGTACGCCCGCTCATTTCATTCGGATCAAGTTGTCATTCTTCGTTTGTATTACCGTCCTTTTTACTATAAATGTAAACAAACTCTCGATAACATTTCACCCCCTCGCCACAAATTGTGTAGAGAAGGATAGTTCATGTTCACTTCAAAACAGGTATCTGTGTAGATATAGGCAGGGCATCTCTCTATGTCTTTTATTACTCTGAGGACGCAATTAAGCGGATTAAAGTCCGATTGTGCCTTCGGAATCGTCAGAATGCAGGCAATTTGCAACACAGATATGATTGTTCAATAGGTTCGGAATTGCCAAAATCGTCTAAACGTCACAATTGAGGTCCGATCGTCTAAACGTCACAATTGAGGTCCGATCGTCACTTCGGAATTGGGAATTCAACGTAAGGTATATTCCTTCTGGTGTCAAGTTTTGACACTATATATAAGTACATTGAAATTATTGTTTTCGTCAAAATTTCCAAAATTTTGGCTATTGTTTATGTGCATTTTTTTGAACCTATAATCATTATTGATAAGTGATGAGTATCTGGTACATATAAATGGTGAATATTCAGTTCTTCTGTTGACATAATGTACTCGAGAGTAGTTCCATTTTTGCCACTTTGGCGCTGGCATCTAATGTTAAATCTCAGAGCAATAATAAACATAGAGATGCCCTCTCTACTCAAACACATAACAGATTTGTAGACAACCACGATGTCCATCTCTCTCAACAATGAAATATGGTCAAGGGGACCGAGGGGATGTAAACATTCAGTTCAGAGGACAATGCAACTAGATGCGTTAGTTGGAGGACAGATGTAAATATAAATAAGGTGATGTTGGCTTAAAAAACAAGGATAGAAAGGCATCTCTATGTTTATATTTGCTCTGAGTGTTAAATTCCCAATCCCGGAGCAGCTATTATTTGCTCACGTTTAAATCTGTACAGTTAACAATAATTGATTTCAGCGTTACCAAACATACATAAATAAAATTTACCAAATACCTTTCTGTCATATTTACGAGTTTATTCACACACTCGTCAAAAATGCCTATGCTTGTAAATTGCGCTTGCTTCAGAAACCCTGCGTGGGCACCCACGTATCTGAGTCGGCCTTAACAGTACGTTATGTACACGGAACCCCACAGGGGCCACATCCACAGCCAAGTTCCGAGCTGACGAAATGCGCTTATACGAAGCAATTACCATAATATTAAGAAGAAGAAGCTGTTGAGCGGCATGTGGCAACATTGTCAGAAATTTAAACATTTGAAAATTCAATTTTTCAACTGTCAAATAAATATCAAGTATTATTAGTATTAACTTCAGTAACTTCACTCACACAGCAACAGTACATAATTAGGTTTACCAACAGAGTTTGAATGAAGATGAGCGTTTCAACAAGAATGATTATTACAACTTTCTGCAACATTTATGTGGTCTCCTTTTTTCTGTATTCCATATTCGCGAGTGGATTGGTAGTAAATGAAGAAGTAGTTGAAAGAGGGAGGACACAATATCAAGTGTGTATGATACTTTTTATTTCACCCAGATGCATGAAACCGATGTCTTTTTTTGTAAGAGGAATGTCTTTGAATTTTAGTTACTGCAGAAGAAAGCAGATTTACCTCAATATGGATCTTGTTGGAAATCCGCTGTGAAACACTTGGATAATGGATGTAGATATCTTACTGAGAGCATCCAAAGCGAAATTGCCCTTCATATTACCAACTGTTTTCTTGAAATGTCTGGTCATCCAACTTATGACTGTGCACTGGATAAGAAGACAAATTTACGAGCAATTTGTATTAATAGTATGTCTGATCGTGCCTTCAATGTTTACACAGAATTTTATACACACACCCAAAATATTTGCTGGTTTTTACAAGGACAAATTTGGCATGAGATCATAGCTGATAATACTGTGAAAGTGGGAAAACAGTTGAAAGAGACTGCCCATAATCAAGAAGGACTGCTTCAAGCACAAAAAGATAGTTTGAAACTTCAAGTTAAAATGCTGGAACATGGTAAATTCTTGGAAAAAGTTTTTGAGGATATTTGTGCCTCCTTCAAGTCACATCAAGATATATTAAAAATATTGTCAGAAACTATAAGTCATTTGCAAGATTGGATAATAGGTGAAATTTCATGGATTGATTCAATAATATTTTATTCCATTTCAGTGCTTTTAGTTTTTACATTTACTGCGACTCGGAGAACCAGTTCTGCTCGTTTACCTATGCTATTTGTATTTTCTATTTACTTGTTGGCTGAGAGGTTCCTCTGCTCAATTATTGTTTCAAACAATTCTGGAGTTGACGCACATACTGTATATTCCAGTATATACAATTATGTTTGGTATTCCAGATATGGACTTGTTATTTTAGCAGCCACAGTTTTAGTTTATAAAGCTGTATTTCATGAAGATTTATTGACAAAACATTATGAGTTGCTCTGTCTTATACAGAATCAAAATAATTGTATTTTGAATCTACTAAAAGACTCGATTTTTGATAACTCAAAAATTAACTTCATTAACGAAACAAAAAAATCTACTGAAAATTTTCAATTTGGTTACTCAGGAGATATTGTTAACTATGAGAGTGGTGATGACACTTATTTCAAATCACATTTAAAATCAACAAATATGATTGGTGTTGATAATTATGAATATAGTAATTTGGATAAGAAATTTTTAAAGGCAAAAGGCAAGGACTCTAAATTACCTTATAATAATAATTGTGATAACCAGCATGTTGATATAAGGAATGAGAGATATGATTTGAGAAGTAACAGTATTGTGAAATGATTTAATTATTTGTTAAGTATTTCACTTAAATTATGTAAAAAAAAATCAATAAACTTTTTTTTATATGGTAATCTCAATATTGCAATGTCCATATTTATTAAACCTGATATTTGATATACACATATGTATTCACTTGAAAGGGAGGAAAAATTGATGTACTGGGTCCTTCAACTGAGCTCCGGTGGTCCATAGCTTCTAAACGACCCAACTTGAAATTTTTATTCGAATGCAAGCATGTTTCCTTCTTGAGAGGGTATATTTGTACAATAATCCGAAGTATACAGGATGACCCAGAAAATAGCACCAAATGAAAGTTATGTTTTTTGTAATGAGAACACCCTATATTTAATTACATGGTTTTATAGAGATTACTTGGACCATTCAAAAATATAGGGCCATGTATGTTCTACAACGTTATTTCCGGAGATATATCGATATTACTTCAAAAAAACATGAGTTATTCAACACTCTGTTACTCTGCGTCGAAAAATAATTCTTAAAATTGATGGAAGGCGAAATGATTACAATCTAGTCTAGTTTCTGAAACATAACACACAGTTGAAAGAACCCCTCGCCATTCTTATGGAAAATAGGTCCCGGTAAACCTTGATTGATTTTCAACAAGAAGAAAACACACGTTATACAATCCAAAATTATTCGTATTCGTATTTTTCTTATTGAATATTTCCTCAAACATCCCAAATCAACACGTTTTTGAATTTCATAGTAGGAGTCATTCATCATCCAACACACGATATCCTATGGACGTCCAATACTTGTTGGAATATCCTTGGATAAATTTAGGATATCCAAAATACATCCAAATAGGGATTAGTTTTTTGGGTATGCGATGGATATCCAAATAATATCCCTTTGGGATATCCACTACGAATATCTTATGGACATCCATATAGGATATCTTATGGACATCCATCACGTACATGATTCGTAAAAATAGATTTAGTTATTTTGCGTCCTGTGGTGTCGAATGTCGAAAAGTGCGTGTTCAATCGTTTTTAGTATTTCAGTTTAAGTTCTTTTGTTTAGATTTTTCATTTGAATTGAGGTAAGATTATTTTCGGAAAAACTAATCAGTCCCTATTCGCTGTCATTTCAGAAAAATTTATTTTTAACTGTACATGTGAAAAAGTTCTAACCTAAAAATCAAAAAATATTCGAGCACATATTCAATATTTCTTCAATAGTTTCTATCTTTATAGAAAGATAAAATATGCAAAGGACCGTGTACTCAATAAAATTTACAAAAAACAAAGAAGAGCTGGGGACAATTGTAACTATATATCGGAAGTGGACCCAATAGATACTCGATGAAGTACGAAGTGTCAAAATATATGCTGATAGAACTACTCTACCAAACATTTATTGTCTTTGTGGCTTTTCAAGATGTTTCTATTGACTCCAAAGAATCGTTGGGAGTGCTGCCAGAAGTATATCTGTCTGAAAAAGACAAGTTTCAGACTGCTGTGAGTATTTGAAAGATGAATTTTGGCCGGACATAACTTTTCAAGTTACAGAAATTTCAAAAATAGGTGCTACATCATATGATTTCACAAAAGGATGCCTCTCATCAATAATCACGAATGGTTTTGCTTCGCAGTTTAGTTGGCAAGGAGCGTAAGGGAGATTGAAGGTAGCTTGGTAAGGAATATTATTGAATGTTATATAATTATTTTTTCATAATTCTAGAAGCTGCCAAAGTCAACACAATATCAAATGATAGAAAATTTTCCGAACAAGCTAATAAGGCTTGGTTGAGGAGGCCAAATCAGAGGTAGAGATATATCTCGTCTCCAGAGGAAGCTGATGCTAGTATCTTGATGTTTTTCTTTCAAAAGGAAGTTACCTACTAAAGAATGCATATTTTATATGATATTATCTTTGTTTTTTACTCATGAATATATGTTTATTAAGACATTTTTTGTATGTTCGATTTTGTCTCTCCAATCTATCATTGCATTTAAACTTGATTCCTGATGTTCTTTGTGAATTTCAGGTTTTCATTCATCACTTCTGTCAATTGTTCGATAAGAACGCCCATAAGGGATATATTTTGGACGTCCATGAAGGATATCTCATGCAATAAATATCTACTAGTAATACAAAACTTTCCGTCTTTCATAACATCCTCCAATGTTGACTTCAATGTTAACAGTAAATTCCTAGCGTTTTCTTTGTTCTACGTATTTTGGGTAGGTACATGGTCCGGATGTTCGGAACGGTCTGACTAGTTGACTAGTATGTCTCTGTACTCCAGCAGTTTCTACCTGTCTCTGCCTCGTTTGTATAGACGGAAATTTGTAAATTTCACGTGCTGGTCTGGATCGGATCGGTTATAACAACCCATAAAAGCACAAGTCTTCATGATTTATGTCCTCAAATCTAAAAGAGAAAACTGTTTGTACCTATCATCATAACAATATGTATTTTTGAATTGGAAAATCCATGTTTATAACACGTCTACAGACTTACTTATGCACTATCAATTCAGACTATACACAATGAAGTAATACCCACTAAAACGGCAAGAACGTGTTTTTAGATTTTTTTTCGCAGAAAATCAACAAAAAGGACACGCGTAGTCTTATGGAAAATGGCTTTGTTTGTCCTCCCTTCGAATGTTTAACAGCTGTCAAATTACGTCACTTAAAGTGCTCTATTACACTCTGTAGTTGAAAAGGAGTAGGGGCAAAAAAAAGATAGTTTAAGACATAAATTTGATAAATATTCGTAATAATTTTTTAATATAATTATCATTCAGTTGTATTTAGTTCGTTCAACTATTATTATTGTGACAGTCAGTTCTTGTATTTTACGGTAATTAAGTCTTCATCTAGTAAAATGTTGATTAAAAGAATGCAACAAACAAAAGTTTCCTTCGACGTCATATTTATTCCATAATATCTAGAATGATCAGAAAGTTGTTCTTATCATTATGTGATATCATCATTCCGTTCTTGGCAAACTTGGGTTTTCCGTTGCTATCGCTCCCTTATCCCAAACGAATAACAAAATTTCCCAAATATTAAAAATCAAATCAATATAAATTCGCATCTTCATCTTATCAATCAGTATCAATATTCCGTTACCAACGATGTTGCAGAACACGTTCACTGTTTTACTAGTAGTAGCAGTCGTAACCAAATCAAGTTGTGATGACATAATCGTTAAGTGTTACAAACTTCCAGGTACTTTTAATTTCACTGTCACCATCAGCTCAATAACTGGCTTAGTTGAAAAATTATTTATGAAACCTACCGCCAATCTGGTTACAATTATAAGACAACATGTACCTGTATTGCCAAGTGGAACTTTGGCTAATTTGAAACTTAGAATATTGAGTATTGCCTCAAGTGAACTGAAACATATAGAACCCGGTGCTTTGAATGAAGCTAATATTTCAGAATTGACATTTGCTCTGAACGAGATAGAAACAATAAAGAAAGGAGTGTTCAATAACAAGGTGTTCAAAAGACTTTCGTTAGCCCAAAACAAGATTTCGCACATCGAAGCGGGCGCTTTCGAAGGAATGGTTGCTGAGAGTCTTGATTTAGGTGAAAATAGGCTGATACAAATCGCTTCGTCGATGTTTGATAAATCAACAATAACCAATTTGGTAATAGATGACAATCAGATAGAAGAAATCAAAGATGATGCGTTCCAGAAAATCGCTGGTTTGAACCATATCAATCTTAATAGGAACAAACTCGAAGTACTTGGTGACACATTCAAACACCTGAAAAATTTGGAGGGTCTCCTTCTAGGAGAGAATGGTATCAAAGAGGCGCCCCCTGATACATTCAAAGGAACCAGCTTGGTTACGATTTTCCTAGGAGAAAACAACCTCACAGTAGTTAAGAATGGAGTTTTCAACAACCCACCCATCGACGTGATTGATCTGCATGGAAACCAGATAACCACAATTGAATCTGGAGCATTTGCCGGTATAAAAAATCTATACCAAATTTTTCTGAGCAACAATAGATTGGTGGAGTTGAAACCCTCTTTTTTCAAAGGAATTTCGGGAAAGCTCAGATCATTGCAGCTTCAAAATAATGACATCCGTCATATTGCCACGGGTACCTTCCAGAGCTTGAAAGTGCACGCGCTTTCATTAGGTAATAACAAGTTGAGACAAATCGGGAAAAGTATGTTCAAAGATGCAGACATCGACGTTTTGAGACTGGAAAAAAATCAAATCAGTTTTATCGAAATCGGTGCTTTTGATGACGCTAAAATTAACGAGTACATCGATTTGAGTTGGAACTTTTTGACGGAAATAAAGAGAGGAATGCTGAATATACCTCTGACATGGGTGAACCTGAACTGGAATAAAATTACAAAAATTAGTTACGATGCAATGGGAGACTCGGCAATAAATGATTTGAGAGTGAAAAATAATCCCATTGCCCAAAACACTAGAGAATAGAACTATTATGAAATAGACAGTGCCCACAAAAGAAAGTAACATATGGAAAACAGCTTACTGTTAGAATATCGAAAAAACAAAATCCGGGTGATCAAATGTACAACCTGAAAATCAAATTTGATATATGTCACGTGATCACTGGTATGGCCAGTGAGCAGGAAGGAGGATACTAGAAATTTTTCAATAGTTGCATATGAACTTTCGGTACTCAGATTCCAAAGCACACATCTAAGTTATGTAAAAAACACTCTCTTATAAGGGTATTAAGTTCTATAACCATCTACCCACATACATCAAAAATGAAAATGATTTTCATGCTTTCAAACGAAAATTGAGGACATTTCTTGTTGTATTTATGATTTAGAAGAATGTATCGAAGACACCCTGATTGATTTTAATTTTTTTATTGTGTTGTGCAAGTCCCACAGGTTTACTTCTTTTTTATTGATTAATTGACTTGACTGTTATCACTGTTGTGATATTGAGGATACTAAAATATTAGTTCAAATTTCAATTTCATTAATGTTTCGTATTATTTCAAATTCTTCCCTTAATATGGGTGTAAAATTTTTAAGAAATCCATTCTTGTATAGGAATTATGTTTGTATATTTTTTATAATTAGGACTTTGTGATATATTATCAATTTACATTGAACAGATGTTATTTTGTGTCATGTTCTTTTCTGATGTGAATCTGTCTTTTGAATTTACTTTAATAAAAATGTTGAAAATATTTGTATACTCATTGATAACGAAAAAAAAAAAAAAAAGTAAATAATTAGATGTCCTTCTTATTCCATTTCTCCAGGCATGAATTCCCTGACATCAAGATTAAAAATTGAAAACCAGCATTTATTCAAATGCACCAAACAGAAAAAAGATTTAGATCTGTCACATAGTAGATTACTCTATATTTCTTTTTAGTGCATTTGAATAACCACTTGTTTAAAAAAAAATTCTCATGTGAAAATATCTTGATGCATTTGCCACAGGAATGTTGAGCATCTGACAAATTTGAAATCTCAATAGAAGTAGTCGAAATTTTGTTGGCAACATTTCAGAAAATAAAGTAAGTTGAATAAATGCCTTTGAAAATACAATTCTATTTATTTCGGGTATATTATTGTATTACGCGTATATTTTCTCAAATTTCGATTTTATGTACTCCGAATTTCCACAATTCCAATTTTTTTGTTTGTCTCGAAAATATATGGTTTTAGGAAAGCCGGTCCTGTATTTTGGCTAACAGTAGTGATTTGAAGTGTGTGGCTGTCAATCCAGGAAAGTAATTTACATCTCGCTTTGTTTTATTCATTAGAAGAGTTCAACCGATTGTAAATCAGTGGTGCCAACGTAAAGCGGAATCAACATAGCGGCCATGGATAAGGGGCTATTTTGTTATCATTGGAAGAGCAGCTACGTTATATCTACTTCTTTTATGAGGTCTGTGGGTAAAGGTAAGCTTATCGGTCTTCTACGCAAATCAAAAACAAAAAGTGATGTTACTTACGTAGTTTTGTCTCCTAAACACGAATCTGAAAATATTTTGCGGCGCTCTCTACTTCTCTCCGAGATATGGCTCTTCACACATTGAAAATTGATTGTTTTCAAACACGAATTTTTCAGTTAAAAATCACTCAAAGTTTTTCTTTCTTTTGATAGGCTATTAACCGCGTTAGATCGCTAGAAAACTGTCTTTTACGTAGCGTGTTGAAAGAACGCCCTACAGTACAGTCGTGGGAGGTATGATGGTTAGGTAGAGTACGATCATTCTTCTTACTCCTTATCTACCCAGTTATCATACCACAATCTGGCTTCTGCTTCCAAGATCTCGATTTTGGGGAAAATTCCGTTTATCGGGCGCCACAAGCTAACAAACATTTTTGTAAAAATGTTGTATTCTGTTATTTGATGAAATGTCCATATCATATTGTAATGTGCAGTATAATAGGAGGGATGATATTATCGAAGGAATACAAGATACTGGCGGTTCTAGGCGATCACCTGACCTTGCTGATCATGTATTAGTTTTCATGCTGAGAGGTATATACAAGCAGTGGAAGCAACCACTAGTGGCCCTATGAAATCGCCGATATTGAGGTCCCTTATCAGAGAAGCAATTATAGCTTGCCAGGATGCATGTTTCAACATTGTTGCAACAGTTTGCGATCAAAGTGGTCCAAACTGTGCTGCAGTTAATGGTCTCATCAAGGAAACTAAAGAAGATTGTATGAGACAGGGAATTGAGAACCAATATTTAGGTTTCCTCACCAACAATCGAGAAATAATTCCTCTATGATGTACCACATCTTTTTAAAGGCCTAAGAAATAATTTATTGACATTCAAAAAACCTTCATTTCACTGTGGATGGTAGAAAAATTGTTGCGAAATGGGAACATATTGAGCAGTTTTACCTTTTAGATACTTCTGAAGAAGAGAGGATATGTCCAAAACTGACCAGCATATTATGAAAGACAAAATCAAGAAAATGAAGGTTTCAGCAGGTATTCAGCCACCAAATTGGTTTCTTGATGAAAAGAATTGCCCTGTGGAGTAAGTATGATATGTAAGATTTGTTCATTTATTTCAATAAATCTGATCTAAGCAGCTATTTTACATCTGTTCATCTCTCTCTTGTAATTCATTGGTTTTTTTTGTTTACTGACACAAATGAACAGAAATATTTTAATTGGCATAAATGGGAAAATTGCTATTTATAATACAAGTTTGTAAACTTTTTTTTATGAGCATGAAATTTGTTGAATGATGCGCAGCCGAGTTCATCAAAACAATCGAGTACAAATAGCTCTTTAAGGAAGTGTATCATACAAAATTTCCTGTACAACAGTTATATGGACAAATTGTAGCAATTGTTGAATGTTTTATCTTATGGAAGTTTTCCGTTTTTGTAGTTTTATCAAATGATGACTTTCGAGTACATTTTTACTGTCTTTTTGTATTTTTTATTCACTTGTGCTAAAAACTATCAGTTTTCTCTCTGTAAACAGTGCGTCATTGAAAAATACTTTCAGTGTTATCAGAGGTCAGGTTGTGCAAATATGTCTGACAGATATACCAATGTATGGAGTTAAAAAATTCAGAATTTTACCTGTGTATTCTGGAAAGTCATTCGAGCTATATCTGTATTCCTTTATAGGCTATTTTTGCTTTTTTCCATTCGACTCAATTTTTCTAAATGTTTTTTTGAAATAATTGGGAGTTTTTCAAGATATTTTAATTTTTACTAAGCTGTGTCATCTACCAAAGTTATTGAGAGAAACCTATGATTATTTTTACTAGTTTTTTAATCTTTCAATATATTTTTTCAGACATTGACGTAGAGCACAAGCTAGGAAAGGAAGCCACTAATACTGCCGAGCTCATTCTATTTCTGGATGAGCTGTTTGACAGCCTGAATTCAAACAATCAGTTGAGTCCATCGGGTAAGCTGCTCAAAGGCGCTGTCAAGCCGAATTCCCCCCATGCAGAATATTGGAGAAATACTTTCAAAGTTTTAAATACAATGAAATATTTCTCACCAAAGAAGCAAAAACTTATTTCTGTACCTTCAGTTAAGAATTTAATTTTCACCGGCAAGTGTTTCTTGCAACTAACCAATATTTTATTTTCATATTACAAATTCAAATATATTTTACTGAGATCATTCAATCAGGATGCATTAGAAAACTTTTTTAGTTATGTAAGAAGCCACGGAGTGAGACATGTTTCTCCGGATGTGTTTCATTTTCAAACTTCATTCAAAGCATTGCTATTGAATAATTTCTTGTCTGCACATTCTCCGAATGCAAATTGCGAAGAAGATTTTTCTACTGGAGCACTGAATAATTTGCGATCATTCATATTTATGGAACAAGAAACACAATTACCTGCCAACTCTCACATTTTTCCACCACAAATTTACATAGAAGAACGAGAATTGGGCAGTGCACAATGGTGTATATAAGTGGTTACTTAGCCAAAAGATTGATGAAATCATTGAGATGTGATAGTTGCAAAAATAATTTGCAGTATTGGAATGAACATTTGGCCAATGATTTTATCGAGGCACGGCAATATGCCACTTCTAAATTAGTTATATAGACCTGGTAGCTTTTTTATTATCTTGTGAGGCAAATTTTTTCGCAACTCTATTATCTGCTACCAAGAATGTGCCATATTAGGAACGTTACCAATACTCTGGAAAATATTATCAAGGAAAAAATTGATTTCACACTCGTCAATTGCCCATCTCATGATATGGGATATAATATATGTAAACTGGCTGTAAAATGTGGTTTATATTTTTGGTGTAGAAGTGCCAACAAAATTGCCAATGGTAATGGATTCTAAATTCATTTTTTTTTTATGAAACAACAAAAGGATCTGTCATTCATTGATCCAATGAAACTGAAAGCCCATCACAAGTTTTTGAATAAATCAAAGAAGAAAAAAGCTAAATGAGTTCTTCTTCCAGTTATAATTATTGCAAACTCATATCAAAGTCTATTCATACATTTTTCTTTGTTTTCAAATTATTTTATTGTTTTTCAAAGCACTTTTGCAATGAGTGTCTTTGGATGGAGTTCATTCATAGAATATTGCATGAAATCAGGTCAGGGTTTTTAGAGAGTTTATATACAGGGTTATTCACGTTATTCGACACGAAGCCTTATGGCCAAAGCATTTGATTTTTTGAAAGTTTTTTCTTTACGATGGATAGGGACCTATTGGCCCTACATTTAAAAAATATTTTCATGTTGTACAGGGTGTGTCAAAAACACGAAACATATCAAAGTTGTTATTTTTTAAATGGAATACCCTGTATATTATTTCATTTTCGGATTTTACGATCAAAATAAAGGTAAGTTCCATTAAGTTTTAATTCACCTAAACCTTAGCATCAGCTTCAATGCTTAAATTCTCAACCATTGTTGTCTTGTTTTCAACCAAATTGATGCTAGAAGCTACTAACTGAATAACTTTCATAAAGCAGTTGTGAAATATTTACTAACTTATACAAGGTGTGTAAAAATTAAGGCAAAATAATCACAATCTTTGAACGGTAATAACTTGTTTAATTTAAATGGAACGCCTTGTATTTTATGTCGAAAGCAGATGTCAAATTTAATTGTCTATCAAATACCAGTATACATTCCTATAGCTAACTCATCACGTTTTCAAGTAAAACGCACATTTCCATTTTGCAAACTGATTTTGAGAAATTTATTATTCATCAAGTCGCCTATGGCGGTTTGACAAGTTGTATTATTATTTACTTATGGTCGTCAGTTATTTATAAGTGTTTAATTCCAAATCATCCTATTAGTAATAGCGGTAGTTTGTTTCTTGTTTAGTTTGTGATCTTGTTGTCATCATTTTGTTATAAAAAATGCTAGTTTATCCAAAAGAAGAAAGAATCGACATGATTTTTATACTTGAGGAATGTCTTCAAAACTGTTTTCTGGCATCACGAATTTACGCTGAAAGATTTCCCAACAGAAATCATCCAAATAAAACAGCATTCGAAAGATTGTTGACACTATTTAAAAGAACTGGAAGTGTTCAGTATGAAAAACCCATTAAAAAGAAACCTGTGACTGAAAACGAAGAAAATGAATTTGCGGTGATTGCCTCTGTAATTGAAAATCCCCATACAAGTCAAAACCTAATGGCGGAAAATATCGGCATTAGTCAAGCAAGCGTATCAAGAATTCTGAAAAAATACAGTTACCATCCTTATAAAATCCAGCTTCACCAAGAGCTTTCCGAAAACGATTATGGGAAACGAGTTGAATTTTGTATGTGGGCATTAGATAAAGTTGCAGATGATGAAAACTTTTTCAATTCTGTTCTATTCAGTGATGAGAACACCTTTCATAACAATGGGACTGTTAATAGACATAACTTCCACTATTATGCTGATTCCAATCCACATCAATTTAGAATTAACCATAATCAACACAGATGGTCAGTGAATGTGTGGGGTGGAATAATGGGTCAATATTTAATTGGTCCTTATTTTTTAGAAAATTTGAATGGAATGTTGTTTTTAGAATTTTTAACGAATCATTTTCCGGTCCTATTACAAGACATCCCCTTAGACTTAAGAAGAACGATGTGGCTTCAAATGGATGGAGCTCCCGCACATTTCCATCGTCAGGTTCGTGAATATTTAAATGTTCATTTCCGAAATCGATGGATTGGAAGGAAAGGATTCCAAAATTGGCCCCCAAGGTCACCCGACCTGACGTCACCTGATTTCTTCTTGTGGGGATACATTAAAGGAATCGTTTATAATACACCACCAACAACACCCGAAAATATGAAACAGCGTATCAGAGAAGCTTTTCTGAATGTAAGCCCTCATATGTTAGCAAATGTTGCTGAAGGTTTTAGAAAGAGGATACGTTTGTGTTTAGAGTCTGATGGTCGCCATTCTGAACACTTGATATATATCCACCATTTTTTCTACATAATTTAAACTAATACATATTATTTAAAATATTGAAAAATAAATGTATTTGTTATTAAATCCCGGTGTTTATTTCAATCAATTCTGATTCGTCGACATAGGCTACTTGATGAATAATAAATTTCTCAAAATCAGTTTGCAAAATGAAAATGTGCGTTTTACTTGAAAACGTGAAGAGTTAGCTATAGGAATGTATACTGGTATTTGATAGACAATTGAATTTGACATCTGCTCTTGACATAAAATATAGGGCGTTCCATTTAAATTAAACAAGTTATTACCGTTCAAAGATTGTGATTATTTTGCCTTAATTTTTACACACCTTGTATACGTTATTGAATATTTCACAACTGCTATATGAAAGTTATTCAGTTAGTAGCCTCTAACATTAATTTGGTTGAAAACAAGACAACACTGGTTGAGAATTTAAGCATTAAAGCTGATGCTGCATTTTCAGAAAATAAGAGATATTTCAAAAACCATAAGGTTTAGGTGAATTAAACCTTAATGTAACTTACCTTTATTTTGATCGTAAAATCCGAAAATTAAATAATATACAGGGTATTCCATTTAAAAAATAACAACTTTGATATGTTTCGTGTTTTTGGCACACCCTGTACAACACGAAAATATTTTTAAAATGTAGGGCCAATAGGTCCCTATCCATCGTAAAGAAAAAACTTTCAAAAAATCAAATGCTTTAGCCATAAGGCTTCGTGTCGAATAACGTGAATAACCCTGTATATTTTTTTGTAATGACTGGTTAATATATCTGCATTTAAGCACCATGTTTTATAATTCATTTTCCTAATCTGTATCGATCAATGTATATTTAGTTTATAGAATAAGAAATATGCAAAATATCCTAATTAAAATGTATTTATTCTGTCATTATATTTGTTTCTATTTTACATTGCGGATTTGTAAAATGTTCTAAGAAGGGACAAGCACTTCTCAACTTTCATTTCTCTTTTTTCTCATGTATTCCTAGGTCTCGTCAGATTATTCAAATTTTTGGATATAGCATTTTAGAGGTCTAAAAAATCAATTTTCTTAACAAGCCTTTTTTTCTGTTTCTATAGTGTAAAGTAAACTGTCTTGTTTTTTTTTCGGATTGTAATCGTATTCCTCTTGTTTCTTGTCGTCGCAATAAATTTTCTTCTTTTTCTTTTGTTTCTCTTTCTTTACAGTTTTAGGTTTCTTTTTTGCAATCAAAGGCAGATCACCATTGTCATCATCTGATACCATTTTGCGTTTACTTGTGATCAATCGTGCAGACAAAGGCAACTCGTAGTAACTATCTGGCTCTTCTTTTGGCTTGACTTTGACATCTATCTCTTATTGACCATCGTCTTGCAACTGCCCTTCCTCTTCGGATAATAATTGATATTCATTCTTCTCAAACTGTGAACTGTGACATGTACTTACAACTGCTGCTGGCAGATACACTGATTTCACCCGCATCATTTTCCTCATCTTGGCTGCTTGGAACATCCTTTTTTAACAGTTTGTATTCATCATCATTAGCACTCTTCCCTTTAGTAGGATTCTCAATGGATTCTGGTTCCAAATGTTTGGGCAAAACACTGATTTTTGGCAAAATTATATTCACTATTTGACTTTTATACTTTTTTATTAGTCGTCAATATGACAATACATGACCATCTCTGGTTAACCTTTTTAAACTACTTGAACTAGAGACTAATAAGGGTGTAAATAAGACAAGTCAACAACAGAAGAGGGAGCTGGTTTATATGCTAAAATGTTTGATCATGACTGCACCATCAAAGACGTATTCAACAAACATTTCTTTTTCAAAGACTGGAGGCATGTCATGACAGAAAAAGAAAGGAGCTTGACAAGTGATTTGAAATTGTGTGATTTCCAAAAAATGCATGCCTTCTTTAGGGATCTCTCCGAGAAGAATGAAAATAAGACGAAAGTAGATAAATTACATCTCCAAGAAAAGAATGAGGCACTTATGAAGGATTGGCAGAAGTATAATAAGGTTGCCAGAAAGTTACACAAGTCCATTGACAAAATTTGAACGAAGTACCAGCGGAACTGGAAGTCAAAAAGAATGAAAATTAGTCAGAGAGCAGTAGCGTTGTATTTCATGGATAAGTTACCGTTGAGAGCTGGAAACGAAAAGGATAAGAATCAAGCTGATACAGTGGGCTGTTGCTCGCTTCGAGTGGAAAACATTGAGGTGCAGAAAGGCGACAAGAAATACGATGTGATGTTTGATTTCCCCTATAAAGATTCCATCCTTTACTATAATGAGTTGTCTGTCGAAAAAACGCGTCTAAAATAATTTACAACAAGAAGAGCAGCCGTGATATGTTTGCTCGTTCAACATACAAATTCTCAACAAGCATCTGACCGAACTGATGCAGGGGCTCACGGAAAAAGCTGAAACCGGTTTATTATTTTTCGGAGGCCGGGAAGATGTTGTTGACTTATTTACACCCTTAGTCTCTAGTTCAAGTAGTTTAAAAAGGTTAAAAGGTCATGTATTGTCATATTGACGACTAATAAAAAAGTATAAAAGTCAAATAGTGAATATAATTTTGCCAAAAATCAGTGTTTTGCCCAAACAGAGAGTATCCCTTATGTTGAATTCCCAATTACGGAAAATACTGTCAGCGAGTGGATTTTACTTGATATAATTAATGAATATAATATGTATTGAAAAATATCGATCGTCTTTGTATATATCAATTATGGTGTACATACTTAGAGTGATATAGATATTGTACGTAATTGTCTCGTATAGAATAAAAGGGTTCGGTAATGCTTGTAGTTAACGATATTCTAATCGAATCTGTGACAGCTGGAAATCTCTCATAAAATTAAATGAGAATTGAGTGAGAGGGAGAGCGAGAGAGAGAGAGACCAACTGTGATTTCTTACCTTGAATGATTGGAGATGTCTGGAGCACCGTTGTAAGA
The DNA here is from genome assembly GCA_958298965.1 of Chrysolina haemoptera. Taxonomy (NCBI): domain Eukaryota; kingdom Metazoa; phylum Arthropoda; class Insecta; order Coleoptera; family Chrysomelidae; genus Chrysolina; species Chrysolina haemoptera. The sequence continues at coordinate 23,664,408 of OY282595.1, forward strand.
TTACTTTTGGAGGATGCACTCTTGGAGGATACACTCTTGGAAGATGCACTCTTGGATCATGCAACCGGCTGGCGCAGTAATGAGAAAGAACAGAGAGAACGCGATGAATGTGCACTTCTATTGGTATTGGTACGTACTCGTCCCAGTAACCTTTTTTTGGTACTGTCACGCCGAGGCCCTTTCTTGTCTCCTAGTGGGGATAGAAATCATAGAGAAGAATCGCGAAAAGGCATGGGCGTAGGTATGGGTATTTTAAGAGATCTTTACCTACAATTAATTCTAAACTAATCTCATTTTAAACTAATTAAGTGAATGGAAACTGTACATAACCGCCCACCTAAAATGTGTAACATTTTATACAAGAGGTGAACTGTCCACTGGTAAGACACACAATTTGACCAATCGACGCTTGAACAAACCTTGTTTGGTTTTTACCGTGGCAACTCTGACGACTCCATCGAGACTCGGGTGAATTTCAGTTACGCGATCGAGTAACCATTGAAGAGGGGGTAAATTCTCATTTTTTATTAGCACTAAAGTGCCAGGCTTAAGAGTAGATGAAGGATTTGTCCACTTGGACCGTTGGTGAAGGGTATGTAGATATTCCTTTGACCAGCGAGACCAGAAGTCTTGATGGAGCCGCTGCACGAGCTGCCATCGGCTCAGTCGATTCAACTGAATATGATTCAGGTCTGCGTCAACAAGTGCGTTCAGAGGCTCAAGAGTGAAATGCCCCGGAGTCAATGCTGACAAATCGGGGTCAGCACTGATGGGACATAAGGGGCGTGAATTTAAGACAGCCTCAACTTGAACAACAATAAGTGTCTCGAGTTCGTCGTATGTGAGAACTTGCTCACCGATGACACGGGAAATATGGGATTTTAAGAATTTCACTCCCGTGGACTATGGGGGCTGCTAGGAGGGTTGAAATGTCAAGTGATATTTTCATAAGATGCAGCTTCAAGCATAAGTTTTATTTGCCAGGAAGCTCCAACAAAGTTGGTACCACAGTCACTGAAAATGTAACTATATCTACCACGTCTCGAGATGAAACGTCTCAATGCTGCAAGAAATGCATCAGAAGATAAATCTCTGACTACCTCAAAGTGTAGAGCCTTCGTGGCAAAGCAAACAAATACACAAATGTATGCTTTGTACTGCCTTGCATTTTTATATTCACCTTGAGTTATCAGGTACGGACCACAAAAATCAACGCCTACTGCAGAAAACGGTTTTATTTTAGAAATCCTCAAGGAGGGTAGATTTCCCATTAGAGGTTGAAGAGGAGTAGGGTTGAGTTTCCAACACCGATGACAATTTGATATGACTTTACGAATAGTTCTTTTGGGAGATAGTATCCAATATCTTTGTGACAATAAATATTGAAGTGTTTGTACTCCTGGATGTAAGAATTGTTTATGTGTGGCCTCAGTTATCAAGAATGTCAGTCGGTGAGAACTGGGAAGAAGAATGGGGAATTTCTTATCGTAAGATAAATTTGAGTACGTTTGTCTACCGCCCACCCTCAAGAGACCCGCTTCGTCTAAAACGGATTAAGCTTCCTCAGGATTTTATGAACAGGTTTTTTCGCCAGGAGAAGTGACAACTCTTTAGAAAAACTCTGACCTTGAGCTTGTTTAATGAGAACGAGCAGAGCTGAATGAAGCTCAATTTCACATAGAGAGGAAAATATTTTCTCAGTAGGGTGGCGAAGGTTTTGAATGAAACGTCGAGTATATGCAAGAATTCGCTGAATTTTCATCAAAAATGAGTTATCATTGATGAGAATGTCGAGAAAATTAGGAGAAGTGAGCGTTGTTAAAACAAATCGTTTCTCCTCTTCTAATGTAGATTTATTTGAAACAAGGGCTTCAGGAGTAATCGGCCAATTACACTCATTTCAACCATGGAGGCCCCGCCCACCATAACGGACTTTCTAAGAATTGGGACGCAATCATGCCTCTTGAAGCCCGATCTGCAGGATTCTCTTCGGAAGGAACATATTGCCAAATTGAAGATGGAAACTTATCATGTATTGAGCTAATCCGATTACTGACGAAAGTCTGTGCTTATGGGGAGAGGAACGAATCCAATGGAGGGTGACAGTCGAATCGGTCCACGCACAAATGCGAAAAAATTGGAGACTTTCCTTGAAACATTTGACGACTGAAGATAATAGGCTTGATAACAACACCTACACAGAGTTCCAGTCGTGGAATGGATACCACTTTCACAGGAGCTACTTTAGACTTCGAACAAACAAAATATGTGGATATATTTTCCTGAGAGTGGATCACCCTAAGATAAACAACACCAGCGTAGCCCTTTTTTGAAGCATCCGGGAATCCATGGAGTTCAATTGATGCATAAGAGCACGGGAGTATGTGGCGAGGAATAGAAATTTTAGAAATTCTGGGTAAGTCAGACTGGTATTTTTTTTCAAATACGGAGTATATCAAGAGGGGGTGTATCATCCCATTGGAGGCCATGGGACCAAAGGTCTTGAATGAGGATTTTTGCGTAAAGGGTGATTGGTGAAAGAAACCCCAAGGGATCGAAAACACGTGCCAATTCTGACAAAATGGTTCTCTTGGTGCAACATGAGTTAATTGAATTAACTTTGAATGAAAATGTGTCGAGAGAGGAATTCCATTGTAGACCAAGAACTTTTAATGTTGTGGGTTTATCGAAATCGAGTGAAACGGGTGGTGAAATTGTATTGGTGACTACTAAGGAGCGTATATTGCTACCCCACTTATGAAGCTCGAAGCCTCCACTCTTAAGCAAGGAAATGAGTTCTGTTTTGAGAGCAAGAGCAGTTTCAAGAGATTCGCAAGATGTCACTACGTCGTCCACATACATGGATGCTTTCAGACATTTTAACGCTAGTGGTAAATTTTCAGCTTGTATATCAGCCAAGTAAAGGAGAGTTCGGTTTGCGAGGAATGGAGAAGATGAAAATCCATAAGTGACTGTATTGAGGACATATTCTTGAATAGGGTCATCCTGAGTGAATCTCCAAAGAACCTTTTGGTAAACACGATCAGCTTCCCTAATATTGATCTGTCTAAACATCTGCCTTATATCTCCGATTAGAGCTACTGAATGAAGGCGAAAATTCAAAAGAATAGTGGGAAGGTCTCTCTGGAGTTTGGAGCCAATCAACAGACAGTCGTTGATTGACATTCCATTTGATGCCTTGCAGGAAGCATCGAAGACCACCCTGAGTTTGGTGGTTAAGCTGTTGGGATTGATAACACTGTGATGGGGAATGTAGTAGGAACTATCAGAGATGATTTGTGATCTGGAGGGGGACATGTGACCACTGTCCAAATAATCTCTCATAGACATAGAGGGTCGGCCAATAATCGGCGTTCTAAAGAAATAAACCGTCGTTCGGCAATTGATCGAGAATGGGGAAATAAAGGCTGTTCAATACGGAACAGGAGAGAGACGGTAAACCTGCCGGACGCGTCTCTCCGAACATTTTTGAGAAACATTTTTTCGCACTGTTCATCCTTGGGGGAAACACTAGCAGTTTGAGGTACTTCTTCCAACTCCCAGAATCGTTTCAGAGCTTTCTCTATGGAGAGATCACAAGAACAAAAAAATGAAGTTGATATAACCGAGGAGAGATTACAACTCACGGTTCCCATGAGTATCCATCCGAAAGTAGTATTGATAGCAGTCGGTTCGTTATTTTGACCAGAGAGTTTACCTGGTTGAAGAATTTGAGAAAATATATCTGCTCCCAAGAGCATGTCAATTGCCTTGGGAACATGGTAATTGGGATCAGCCAACTTAATATTTGAGAGATGTGACCATGTGTCACGAGAAAGGGGAAATCGAGGCATATCATCACAGATTAGGGAAAGGACTACTGCCTCAATTGTGATGAGAGGATCTGGAGTATGACATGGACGGAGAGTAAGTGAAACTGCTTTCGATGCAGTTGAATTCATATGAGTTAAACCTTGAATTGATAGATTTATATTATGGCGGGATAAACCTAACTTATTACAAAATTTTTCAGAAACGAAGTTGGCTTGGCTTCCACAATCGAGCAAAACACGAGCTACATGGAAATTTCCTTTAGGGTCGCGCACTTCAATGAGAGCAGTAGAGAGGAGCACCAATTTTTTAGAAGGCACTAAATTTGTGAGGGAAGTGACTGACTGGTGAGAAGATGGATTATTATTTGGAGCTGAATCACTCAGAGGTATATTTTGATCATGAGGGGGTTGGTTGAAATGTAGAAGACTGTTATGCTTCATTTTACAAAAAGCACACCGTACTGATGAGGAACAATCCTTGCATTGATGTTTCTTGCCAAGGCAATTTATACACTATTTATTATTTTTAGCAATATTCTAGCGTTCTTGTGGTGAATGTGATAAGAACTTTGGACATTTGTAGATTGAGTGATCCTGTTTGCAATAAAAGCAAATGGGAGCCGGCTTGGTATCAATCATGAACGAGGAACTTGGGCGCTGATAATTTTGAGGACTTGAACGCGAGGAAACATTCTTGAATTTCGATTTTTCAAAATGACGAGAATTTTCCGAACAACCGCTATTGACCGATCTATCAAGTGCATCACACTGTTTGAGAACAAATTTTTTCAAATCAAAATAATCAGGAATGTTATTGGAACCAAACTCAATTTCGAATTTCGAAGGCGTATTCGAATCTAATCTTCGAAGTAGCATATTGAAAATCAGAAAATCCCACTTGTCTGTTTCAAAATTCAAGTTTTTCAGCGCTGCCAAGTTTTCTTCATACGTGTCCACAAGTTGTCAGTCAATTTGGGGGCATTTTCTAGCTCTTGATTGAGTCGTTACTAACGCACGTTTATTGTCATTTCTCGTTTTTAGAGCATTATAGTCGATGGGATAATTTGCATCTGTCAAGCGATTACATTTGACTATAGTTAGTGGAGGTCCATTCAGAGAAGCTAACAAATAATTAAATTTTTCTATATTTGAAAATTCATTTTCGTGTACAAGAGAATTAAACATGTCAAGAAATGTATTCCAATTTTTCGAATTTCCGTCAAATTTGAATAAATCAATTTTAGGTAACCGAACATTACTCGATTTTGCAATGACGGGAACATCTCGTTTATTATCGAAAAGTTAAACTTCAACTGCTTTGATTGCATAAAAGTTATCATCGAAACTTTTACGAATAACAGTTTCACCAGTCAAATCGTGAGCATCAACTGTGGAAACGATAGTCAAAAGAGCTGCATGTTGTTCATCAAAATCATGTTTTATTTATTCGAGACATGTGAGACGGGCTTTAAACTGAACATGATAATCTTTATTTCCCAATGCAGCATCGGCTATTATCCGCAAGTCTGATAATCGATCCACATAGTTCTGACGTAAGGCTTGGATTTGTTTTATTTTGTTAGCTTGACTGATAGTGAAGAGACGAGAGAGCAATCAAAAAATAAATAATCAATGGAAATAATAATTGAACGTACGTTCATACGTTTATATATAAATAAATTTTATTATACCGCCCTGTATATTTACGGAAAATTTTCAAATGCAAATCATTTCCATAAACAAAGCCACAATTCTGTTCCGAGTTTATCTCTGATGTATATCCGCGTCGTTCGGGTTAACGGCAGTCGAGTGCGGGAAAGACACTTTCCGCATGAGTTAGGAACAATACTTTAGCGTAGGAAACAAATTCATTTTTTCAATTATTTATTCATGCAAATGGAAACAACTAACAAGAGTAACATTTTCTATCCACTAATTATTTGTAATATTTATTGTAAATGTACAATTTGATGCATTATGTAAATTTATAGTGGAAGCCAGCATATTTTTTGAAGATGGCTGATTTCCTGAAGAAGAAGGTAACTCGGGCAATACATTATCGAAAGAAATCGAATGTGCAGACACAGGCATCAAATCGTCGCCGATCGATATAGACGTGGATGGTTCTAAAATGCACCCGGAAGACGATGTAGTGTTCAAATTGAGAATTTTGTTGGACATTTCTTTTTTTCGATTGGTGGAGTCTTCTAAATACCCCTCTGCAACTGAAGTCGATTTCCATCCTCCTAGGCGTTTGATATTAGTTATACCCACACCACAGTCAGCAAGTAAAGTGGCTGAGAAACGCCTGAAGCTGTGACCAGTGTAAAGCTCTGGATTTTGAAGGCGCAGATATACTGCTATTTCGGAGGGTATCTTTCCTATGGTATTGATTCCTACACATTGCACAGTACATTTTCCACTTTTGTAATACAAGAATAAACGACGGTGAGGAGTCTCTTTTGGACGTAAATGTACATAATTTCTGTATACGTTCAAAAAATAACCATCATTTGCTTCTTCAGATATCACGAAGGATCTAGAGGAATGATTTTTGGAATTCTTGATATTAACAATTATCAGGTTTTCTTTGTCGTCTATGTCGTCAGTGGTGAGTTTTGGCAGCTCTTATCGTCTGCAAGCACCAGCTAATCCAAAAATTGCTACTAACTTAATCATGAGGTATATGTCATCGGGTGCTTCAGTCATAAATTTTGAAACGTCTTCTTGAGTGAAGATTTTGGCCTTTTTCGGTCGAAAACCGACCTTCTGTCTTTTAATGAATGCAATTATTTTGTAAAATTTGCTAATATCCAAATTTTGCTTTACTTTGAATACACTCTTCAACATTGAATATCTTGCCCATAAAGTGTTCGGCTTCCATGTTTTAGACATTTCTAGAAAATAAGCCAAGAATACTTCTTCTTTATTTGGTGTTTTCACTTTTTTATTGTTGCACCCATAGAAATTATAATATATATACTTACTCTAGAATGCCAATTCAATGGGACGAAAGTGTTGTAAAAAGTTCGATGCATTATTTAGTACGCATGATCAGGACCAGTTTCATTCATACCAGGGTGGGTTTCAGTGAGATTTTTAAATGATTCATGATATTGAGTAAAATCGATTTGATAATACGTTGGTGTCAGGGCAGTCTATGAGACACGAAAAGTTTTGGTGGGCATATACCTATATTGTGAAACTGATTAAATCCGAGAACTTAATCGAATAAAATAACAATGAAAAAATATATCTTGAGTATAGGTAACTATTGGTGACGTTTTTGAAATATACATATTTTATGATTTTTTTTTTAAGTTCTAATTCCCACGGAAAGAAACATCCTGTATTGTTCAGAGAACATCGTGAGAACCAAAGGAAGGTAGGTAGGAATTGATATTCTGCGAAACAGATTTTCGGCATGTCTCCAAAGTGACGGCATATGGATGTGCTGAGGACTGGAGCTCGACGGGTCAGTCTCGAAGGGACCGCTAGCGGTGGAACGATTGATAATATTTCGGAAGAGCATCGTTCATGGAAATATCTATAAAACACAGACAGATCGCCAACCTTTCTGCGATGTTCCAGAGGAGTGAGCTAGCTTGTGAGTGAAGTTGTTGGATCACCATTCTGAAATTATTGCCAAGTGCGTATTTATTTCATTCACGATTTTTCCCCGTTCTGCATTCACTGGCTGATATCGGAGCTTTGGAAGAGAAAGAGGTTTGAAGAGTATTATCATCTGCAAAGCTGATTACTGGACATTAGGTAGCTCCCAACAAATCATTGATGTGAAGAAGGAAGTGTTGGTGCTAGAACTGATCCAGCGGAACACAACTGGAGAGGCAAGCCATAAGATGAATGATTCATCCAGAAATATCCCAGTCCTATTTTCAAAATATCAAATTGGAATCTGAACTGAAAATAGGATACAACACTCAATATAATTATATTAATTAAACTAAAGGTTTAGTTAAGCAATATGCACATCTTTGCACTTGGCTACTCCATACTGATGATGACCAACAGTCTGAGGCACGTGTCGACTGTTGGTCTACATTTTAAGGGTTATACCCAATACATTCGTTTTTGGTGAGTTAATACAGCAAGTGAAATAAAATGAGATATAAAACAAAATGAAGAGTAATAATAAATGGATTGTTTATAGAGCTGAGTGACTCAATATAAGAAATAAGAAACTGCCAATCAAAATTTTGAACTTTGCCATTTTTAATGTTTATAAATATTATATGAATACTTTTTGATAATAAAGGTAGTACTCTGTGTTTATTTTTCAAATGTGTACTTTTTCCTGATGGCCAATAGAACTACAAAAATATATAAATGGTTGGGTAATAAGTGCATAATATTGATTACTGAACATACTAAGTTCGAATAATGGATTCCAGGAATATTTCCTTTATTTCCACACCAAACCAAGCACGTCAACATTGTCAAAATTAAAATTTCACTACAGAAAAACCCGAGAACCAATAACATACACACTACCGATGAATAATTGAAGTAAACAACAGTAATAAGAAAAGCACATCTAAATAAACACAATAACGTTAATGGTTAATTTCACAATGAACACAAATCGCCTAAACCACCAAACTAACCCAAACCGGCTCTGGCAAACTACCAGCCTTCCTCTGCGACAACTGAAAACTATTAACACTGTTGCACGATCCCAACAATTCAACGGGAATTTGGGTAGGCTTCACAGTAATGCTAGGGTATTTTCGACAGAATCTCGACTACAAAGATAAAATTTTCTGAAATTTGTCAACGCTGCAGAGCTAGGAGACTGGTTATGGGCATGCGCATTGATGAAAACATTTGGAATTTTACAACACTTTTCAGTGTCCCAGGAAGAGGGGATTGGCATTCTAGAGTAAATATATATATTATAATTTCTATTGTTGCACGTTGCACCATTCAATAAAACTCGTGTATTGCTTCTCATACCTTTGTTTAGATTTCGTTGGCAATAACTCTTAAGTTCGCATCTGTAGCTGCTTGCACGATTTCTTGTGGAAGTTCTTCATCAGATGAATAATCCATTGTGGCAATTTCACTGAATCGAAAATTTTATATAAGTAACGCTTTTTCTGTCACTCTGACAATTACAAACAAATTTGTGTATTGATCGGTATGACAACATCAATTGTTACCTACTCGTTATCAGATCAATCAAAGCCTATATACAGGGTGTTCCTTAAAGACATGCTAATATTTGAGGGGGTGATTCTTTGACTTATTTTAAGGAAAAAACTTTCTATAAACGTATGTCTTAAAAGTCCTAACTTTTGAGATACAGGGTGATAAAGTTTTGAAAAAAAATCAGTTTTTTAATAATAACTGAGATAATATTGTAGACGTTTTTATAAAATTTGGTACATGTCTTCTATGCATCAAGGTGCATTTTTTAATGCACAAACATTTTCATTTTTTCAACCAGTGGCGTCCGTACGGGTTTTGCATTGAAAATTTTTGGAGAAAAAAATACTACGCTACTGCTTTCTCCAAAAAAAAAATACTTTTGAGATCCTCATTTATTTTTGAGCAAATTTAATCCCCTGAGTTTTCTTTGTCCGCCGCATGGTTTTCGCTTAAAAAAATAAAAATCGTTTTACTTCAGGATCAATTCCTCAAAAATCTGATGTGGTGTGGAAATGATTGTGCATCGACTTAAAGCAAATAAAGGGATCAGATTTGTTCCAAAATGAATGAGAATCAAAAAAATATGTATTTCAGCTTGTACAAAAACGAATTTTATTTTATTTTATAAAAGTAAGTTTAAATGAACGGATCAAATTCATTAATTATTGACAATACTAACACTGATTATAAAAATTGTTGGAAATGGCCACCTTCACTTAATAGGCATGCTTCCGCCCGTCTACGCATGGAATTACGCACACGTTGAAATATTCCCGGCGTATTTCGAATAGTTTCACACGAGGCAACTATTCGCTCTCTTAAATCTTCTAAAGTATTAACGGGAGTTTTATACACTAGAGTTTTAAGGTGTCCCCATAAAAAGAAATCTAAACTGTTGAGATCAGGGGATCTTGCTGGCCATTGCTGAGGTCCTCCGCGACCTATCCAACGATTATGATAAACTGTATTTAAATGGTTTCGGACAATTACACTGAAATGAGCAGGGGCTCCATCGTGCATGTACCATATTCGATTCCTTAACGCAATTGGTACATCTTCAAGCAACCCATTTAGTTCTTCTTCGAGAAAGTGTAAATAAGACCGACCATCAAGGCGTCCTGGTAGAAAAAATGGGCCTATTAGATAATCACCAATAATTTCTGCCCATACATCAACCGAAAATTGGTGTTGAAAATGGGTTTCGGTTATGGTATGGGGGTTTTCTTCTGCCCACATATGATTGTTGGAAATTTTGAATAGCATTCCGAGAAAAATTTGCTTTGTCTGTGAACAAAATTTGTGACTCAAACTGCGGATTTAGTGCAATACTCTGAAGATACCACTGACAGAAGTTCACACGCTGTGGAAAATCTCTAGGGAGTAATGCCTGTACTCGTAAAATATGGTATGGGTATAACAAAAAATCAACCAAAATACGCCAAACAATTTGATGACAAATATTCAGAGTTCTAGCGATCTTCCTCGTACTCGTCTCAGGATGTTCTTCGATTTCTTGCAGAACGGCTTCCTCAATTTCAAGAGTTCTGACGCTTAGAGGTCTACCTTCCGAAGTACCTTTCTTGAAACTACCAGTTTCCCTAAGTCGGCGATGAATATTTGAAAAGGTACGGCTATCTGGTAAGGCACGATTAGGATATCTTTCCTGATAAATGCGTCTGGCATCTGTTGCATTACCATCAGCGAGGCCATATACGTAATGCATTGCCGCCATTTCTGCATTCGTGTAATTCACCATATTTACCGATATTCAGAAAAACGGCGGACAACCAAAATAACTTCAATAACACACTTAAAAATCAAGTAAATAATTGTGCGCTTCGCTATTCCTATAGCTTTTTCAAACACAAAATGGTATTCATAACTAGTGAAAACACAATATTTATAGTGATTTGAAGAACAAAATGCTATTAATTACAGATAGGTAGCTGAATTAATATCGTAAATTTATTGTCAACAAAATGTTAGGTACCTACTGCGATATGAAGCAATTTCAATTTCAATCTGATTCCTCAATTTGCTTTCAGTCGATGCACAAACATTTCCACACCGCATCAGATTTTTGAAGAATTGATCCTGAAATGAAACGATTTTTATTTTTTTAAACGAAAACCATGCGGCGGACAAAGAAAACTCAGGAGATCAAATTTGCTCAAAAATAAATGAGGATCTCAAAAGTATTTTTTTTTCAGGAGAAAGCAGTGGCGTAGTATTTTTTTCTCCAAAAATATTCAATGCAAAACCCGTACGGACGCCACTGGTTGAGAAAATGAAAATGTTTGTTCATTAAAAAATGCACCTTGATGCATAGAAGACATATACCAAATTTTATAAAAACTTCTACAATATTATCTCAGTTATTATTAAAAAACTGTTTTTTTTTCAAAACTTTATCACCCTGTATCTCAAAAGTTAGGACTTTTAGGACATACGTTTATAGAAAGTTTTTTCCTTAAAATAAGTCAAAGAATCACCCCCTCAAATATTAGCATGTCTTGGAACACCCTGTATAGGGTGGTTTTCATAACAATACATTTTTATTTATCAATATTTGTTAATTTTTTCAATAAATAGTGCAAAATGATGACTTATGTGAAGTTAGCCACACTTTTCCAGCCACGGTTTCTGACGTTTAGACCGTCGAGTATGGGTTGCAGCGTTCTTTACTGGCAATGTTGCCAGATCTAGTGAAAAAATATGTTTTCAATAGAAAATGTTCAGCCACACTTTCTGACTGAAAGCAAAATACGTATTGCCGGAATATATTAGGATGACACGGTAAAAATCTGTTATAGATGTTATTCATGAATCATTTGAAGAGGGTAAAGAAAATATTCCATTCCAAACCTATGGTGTTCAGAAAAGTATATATGGACGCCCTCAAATATTATGAAAACTCTAGAAAGCAACAATTTCCAGATTTCTTTAGACTCCCGTCAATATGACTGAAAAAAAATAAAAATAAATAATTTTCTCAGACCACGAAAATCCCAGAAAGAGACACGCTGCCGCAAAAATAAAAATATCGTTAAAAAGAGGAGATTGAGATGTGCAAAAAACCTCTTTCAGATTCCTTTGGACTCCCGTCAATATGACTGAAAAAAAATAAAAATTAAGAATTTTCTCAGACTACGAAAATCCCAGAAAGAGACGCGCTGCCGCAAAAATTAAAATACCGTTAGAAAGAGGAGATTGAGATGTACAGAAAACTTCTTTTCAATTCCTTTGGACTACCGTCGATATGACTGAAAAAAAATATTTTTTCTCAGACTACGAAAATCCCAGAAGGAGACGCGATGCCACCAAAATAAAAATACTGTTAGAAAGAAGAGATTGAGATGTGCATAAAACTTCTTTTAGATTTCTTTGGACTCCCGTCAATATGACTGAAAAAAAATAAAAATTAAGAATTTTCTCAGACTACGAAAATCCCAGAAGAGACGCGCTGCCGCAAAAATAAAAATACTTTTAGAAAAAGGAGATCGAGATGTTCATGGAACTACTTTTCAATTCCTTTGGACTCCCGTCCATATGACTGAAAAAAAATATTTTTTCTCAGACTACGAAAATCCCAGAAGGAGACGCGCTGCCACAAAAGAAGAGATTGAGATGTGCATAAAACCTCTTTTGGACTTCTTTGGACTCCCGTCAATATGACTGAAAAAAAATAAAAATTAAGAATTTTCTCAGACTACGAAAATCCCAGAAAGAGACGCGCTGCCGCAAAACTAAAAATAGCGTTAAAAAGAGGAGATCGAGATGTACATGAGACATCTTTCAGATTCCTTTGGACCCCCGTCAATATGACTGAAAAAAAAATAAAAATTAAGAATTTTCTCAGACTAAACTCAGACAAAACTAAAAATACAGTTATAAAGAGGAGATTGAGATGTGCATAAAACCTCTTTTAGATTCCTTTGGACTTCCGTCAATGTGACTGAAAAAAATTAAAATGAAGAATTTTCTCAGACTATGAAAATCCCAGAAAGAGACGCGCTGCCGCAAAACTAAAAATACAGTTATAAAGAGGAGATTGAGATGTGCATAAAACCTCTTTTAGATTCCTTTGGACTCCCGTCAATGTGACTGAAAAAAATTAAAATGAAGAATTTTCTCAGACTATGAAAATCCCAGAAAGAGACGCGCTGCCGCAAAACTAAAAATACAGTTATAAAGAGGAGATTGAGATGTGCATAAACCTATTTCAGATTCCTTTGGACTCCCGTCAATATGACTGAAAAAAAAATAAAAATTAAGAATTTTCTCAGACTACGAAAATCCCAGAAAGAGACGCGCTGCCGCAAAAAGAAAAATACCGTTAGGAAGAGGAGATTGAGATGTGCAGAAAACCTCTTTCAGATTTCTTTGGACTCCCGTCAAAATGGCTAAAAAAAAAAAAATTATCAGACCATAAAAATTACAGAAAGAGACGCGCTGCCGCAAAACTAAAAATACTTTTAGAAAAAGGAAATCGAGATGTTCATGGAACTTCTTTTCAATTCCTTTGGACTCCCGTCGATATGACTGAAAAAAAATATTTTTTCTCAGACTACGAAAATCCCAGAAGGAGACGCGCTGCCACAAAAATAAAAATACTGCTAGAAAGAAGAGATTGAGATGTGCATAAAACCTCTTTTAGATTTCTTTGGACTCCCGTCAATATGACTGAAAAAAAATAAAAATTAAGAATTTTCTCAGACTACGAAAATCCCAGAAAGAGACGCGCTGCCGCAAAACTAAAAATAGCGTTAGAAAGAGGAGATCGAGATGTACATGAGACATCTTACAGGTTCCTTTGGACTCCCGTCAATATGACTGAAAAAAAATAAAAATTAAGAATTTTCTCAGACTACGAAAATCCCAGAAAGAGACGCGCTGCCGCAAAACTAAAAATAGCGTTAAAAAGAGGAGATCGAGATGTACATGAGACATCTTTCAGATTCCTTTGGACTCCCGTCAATATGACTGAAAAAAAATAAAAATTAAGAATTTCCTCAGACTACGAAAATCCCAGAAAGAGACGCGCTGCCGCAAAACTAAAAATGGCGTTAGAAAGAGGAGATCGAGATGTACATGAGACATCTTTCAGATTCCTTTGGACTCCCGTCAATATGACTGAAAAAAATTAAAATAAAAAAACAGTATTTTTAGTTTTCATGGTCTGAGAAAATTATTTTTTTTTTCAGCCATTTTGACGGGAGTTCAAAGAAATCTGAAAGATGTTTTCTGCACATCTCAATCTCCTCTTTAAAACTGTATTTTTATTTTTGGGATTTTCATAGTCTTAGAAAATTCTTTATTTTAATTTTTTTCAGTCATATTGACGGGAGTCCAAAGGAATCTGAAAGAGGTTTTCTGCACATCTCAATCTCCTCTTTTTAACGGTATTTTTAGTTTTGCGGCAGCGCGTCTCTTTCTGGGATTTTCGTAGTCTGAGAAAATTCTTAATTTTTATTTTTTTTCAGTCATATTGACGGGAGTCCAAAGAAATCTAAAAGAGGTTTTATGCACATCTCAATCTCTTCTTTCTAACAGTATTTTTATTTTTGTGGCAGCGCGTCTCCTTCTGGGATTTTCGTAGTCTGAGAAAAAAAAAATTTTTTCAGTCATATCGACGGGAGTCCAAAGGAATTGAAAATAAGTTTTCTGCACATCTCAATCTCCTCTTTCTAACGGTATTTTCATTTTTGCGGCAGCGTGTCTCTTTCTGGGATTTTCGTAGTCTGAGAAAATTCTTAATTTTTATTATTTTTTTCAGTCATATTGACCGGGAGTCCAAAAAAATCTGAAAGAGGTGTTTTGCACACCTCGATCTCCTCTTTATAGTCTGGAAAGATTCTTGTAGCAGCGCGTCTGTTTCTAAAATTTTTGTTGTCTGGAAAAATACTTTAATTTGTTTTGTCTTGTTGACGGGAGTCTAAAGAAATCTGGAAATTGTTGCTTTATAGAGTTTTCATAATATTTGAGGGCGTCCAGATATACTTTTCTGAACACCCATAGGTTTGGAATGGAATATTTTCTTTACCCTCTTCAAATGATTCATGAATAACATCTATAACAGATTTTTACCGTGTCATCCTAATATATTCTGACAATACGTATTTTGCTTTCAGTCAGAAAGTGTGGCTGAACATTTTTTATTGAAAACATATTTTTTCACTAGATCTGGCAACATTGCCAGTAAATAACGCTGCATCCCATACTCGACGGTCTAAACGTCAGAAACCGTGGCTAGAAAAGTGTGGCTAACTTCACATAAATTAAATGATGTATGATTTTGAACAAACTCACTTAGTATTGCAACAAAAAAGCTTGAACTTTCATATTTTGTCACCCACCACTTATATTTTACGAGGATATCATATAAATGTTTTTCCCGCACTAGTGTGGGAAAAAATTTTCCGCACTAGTGTGGGAAAAAATTTCCCGCACAACTGTGGGAAAATGACACTTTCCAAACTGAATTGCGTGCGGGTAGAGGGTGAATCATGCACGCTTGTAGGAAAAATAATTTCCGTACCCAATGAAAATAATAATTTCAAACAATCACACTCAACCAAAATATCAGAAAATACAGCATCCGGGCTCGATAGGACCATGTAAGAAATTGTCTCGTATAGAATAAAAGGGTTCGGTAATGCTTGCAGTTTCCGATATTCTAATCGAATCTGTGACAGCTGGAAATCTCTCATAAAATTAAAAGAGAGTTGAGTGAGAGGGAGAGCGAGAGAGCGAGAGAGAGAGAGAGAGAGAGAGAGAGAGAGAGAGAGAGAGAAAGAGAGAGAGAGACCGACTGTGATTTCTTACCTTGAATGATTGGAGATGTCTGGAGCAGTGTTGCCAATCAGTGTATAACTATACGATTCTCGTATATTTTGGCTTGGGTGTGTATAATTTTCGTACCCCCAAAATTGTCGTATAATTCTGTATAATTTCGTGATGTTGAATTTTAGATGGTAGATGATCGATTTGAAACCCTAGATCTAGATGGCAGTGGTGTGTAAGACATTAGACATTAGTATTTGGAGGCGGAAGTACTTGTCACAGTCACAGAATATATACCTGTCATACGTCATTGTAGAATCAGTTATATTTTTTATTTTTCTGCCTGTTTTGTGGAATCACAGCGTTTATTTCATGCTGTACTTCTGTGACATGTGACTGTCATACGTCATTCAGTAATTTATTTAAAATAACCGAAAAGATTTCCAAATGAGCCACATTGGAAGTAAAGTCTAAGAAACTGAGAGAAAATAAGCGAATACTCGTTATGACGTCATCAGCTCAAACGCTGTCAAATACACTGAAATTTTCTCGACCAAATCGAAAACGGCTTGGGTGTATAAAACCGTATAATCTGGTTACAACTGGCGTATAATTTGACAATTTTCTATCGGCAACACTGGTCTGGAGCACCGTTGTAGGATGCACTTTTGGAGCATGCACTATTGGAGGATAGTGAGGATACACTCTTGGAAGATGCACTCTTGGATCATGCAACCGGCCGGCGCAGTAATGAGAAAGAACAGAGAGAACGCGATGAATGTGCACTTCTATTGGTATTGGTACGTACTCGTCCCAGCAACTTTTTTTTGGTACTGTCACGCCGAGGCCCTTTCTTGTCTCCTAGTGGGGATAGAAATCACAGAGAAGAATCGCGAAAAGGCATGGGCGTAGGTATGGGTATTTTAAGAGATCTTTATCTACAATTAATTATAAACTAATCTAATTTTAAACTAATTAGGTGAATGGAAACTGTACAGACATAGTAGAAAATATTTTCCATCATTTTTTTTTTGTTTTAAAATTGTTTTTTCCGTTTTCCTAACCTAACCTAACCTAACCTAACCTAACCAGCTGTCGTCCTTTTACGAACGGCAGCCCTCAAAAGTCGAAACTTGTGCGAGCCAAGGATTAACGAGGTCTTACCTTTTAACGTGCGATTCCTAGCACTTTCTCGGGCCATCAGATAAAAATCTGAAGTCGCTGAGGATTCAAACCTAGCCGACCAGCAGTCAATGGTTTTGAACGCTTCAGTCTCAACCACTGAGCTACTTGACCCTACTTGACATTGACGTTATACAATCACCCGTCATGTAGCCTGTAGTGCCTGAAAAAAAGTCCAATGAAGAAATATTTTGTTAAGACCTCCAGAATGATACATCCAAAAATCTGAATAATAAGACGAGCCCAAGGAATATAGGTATCCAGTACCATGTACTTTCAAATGTTTCGAATTATTACCGCAAAATGTCGCTCTGGGAGTATATAGCGACATCTATTGACTAATACATAAACTATTAAAACGTAAATGCTTGAACGTCAAGACTATTTACGCCATCTACCCGGTGAGCACAGCATCTCGGTGTATTGCAGTTTGCTTCAAATTTATGTCGGGGACAGTTCCATAGAGAGTCCTTTCTATGTGTGTGTGTGTTCTGTGGCCTACTACACAAAATATACTGTTCCAGTTAGAAAATGAAACCTAACTTAAAAAAAAACACAAAATAAATCGAAAACTCACAGCCACACAAAAAAAAAATCACAATGATTCCAAAAGTATCACTGGACACTGGACAATGATCAGAAATGACACGATACCGGCCCTGACCTTTAGTAGTACCAACATAAAACGGATTACATATGGCGACGAACACATAGGTGCCATCAGAATTTTAGCATGATACATCTACTTCTTTACCCAAAAATTTTCAATAACAGTTATAAAGAAAACGCAGTCTCTCATCATTGTAATTTGTCAATTGTCATTGTCACTTTACACTTTACCTGTCAGGCTGTCACTATTGTCAGTCCTATAAAATAAAACTTTATAAATAAAATAAAAAATAATGTAAACAATTAATTATTTGTACATAGTAGGTGGTAGGCGAGTTTAGCTTTAGTTCAATATATTATACGAATTTTTATATGATGGGATAGTGGAAAAGATTGATTAGCCTGACCAATTATACATCATATTGTACAATGGGATTAACATATAGTAGTTTGTATTATCAAAAAACCACTATTAGTAGTTGAAGGTGCAGTTGCTTCTGATTCCGAAGTGTATTCACATTTATTGAGGTTAGTTATGAACCTTGTTGAAGAACTACCATTTTCATTATATTTAGCATACCTTCATTCCAGGCGATGCGACACAATTTTAGAAGGGGACCTAGAAGGTACTGTTTGGGACCCTCAAATGGGCAATTGCCTTACTTGCTTCAAGGAGCCCACACAGTCGGCCCTCCACGAAACTTCAAGTAACAAAGATAAAGAAGGTAAGGAGTTGGTGCTACAATTGATTTAATGAATCTGTTCACATGTCTCGTCTTCCTTTTAGTACCAAAGGTATACATTTTTACTGAAAGTGAATAGGTCTATCAAATGACAAGGTTGTTGTTTACTGGCGCAACAGTGCTTCAAGCATTAGGGTAATGGTTGTATTTTTGACAGTGAAGTTGATTGCAGTTAGTTTACTCCTATAATAGGAAGAAAATTTCATGGTATAAGCACCAACAGATTGAACTTTCAAATAATACATTTTTGGACAATGTAAATTAGTACGTTTACTCTCACACATGCCACAACGCCCAGAAAGAGACCACATTTTTGGTAGCAAATTCAGTATGAATATATTGGGGATACTCATATCGGATATCACTGTTCTTTAATACACTATCAAAGATGAACAATACCAGTGGATCTGACAGAGTTTAACCAATCATTTTCAAGAAATGTGATCCTTAAGTTAATACCAGATCTTTGCAAGTGATTCAGTAACTCTTATAATTTCGGGGATATTTTCATCAGCATGAAAAAGTGTGACAGCAATCTACCTAACTATAAACCTATCACACTGCTAATTGTTATCTCTTATCTTATGCAAATACCCTCTAGGTTGGAGGAAATGTTGGCACTGAATAAGACTGGCAAAAATTACTAGATTGAGGTTCTAAAATGAGAGTGGATTTCAACTAAAATAAAACTTAAGCAAATATTTTATTTAAATACTACCCTAGCCCTGATGAGAGGCAGTGTTTCAAACCATTTTATTATTTTTGTTTTTTTTTTCGTTTTCCAAACTTATAATTAAAAAAGAATTGATTAATTGATTGACAATCTGTTATTTTCCTCTTCTAGTAGAATGGAGTAATCGGAGTCATAAGCATTAATTCATTTATTAATATACCAATTCACTATGATTTATACAGGGTGTTTTCGAAATTGGTGCGATAAAGAATACTGACTGTCATATCACTATATATAATATATATATATATATGGAAACTGGAAGTTCGGGTTGAACCGCGTCTAGAATTTGTTGAAATTCGACGTTTCGGCTCCGATTTTGGAGCCATTTTCAAGAAAAAAGGATAAAATGATTGAAAGGGTGTGAAGTTAGATTCTACACTGAGGTCTCAATCTGTCTACTCCTCAGGTATCATCAGGATTTTGTAACTTGACGCCGGGGTCTCAATCTGCCTACTCCCCAGGTCTCGTCACTTGTTCTCTCTAAGGTCTCAATCTGCCTACTCCGTCGAGAGAACTGAACATTTGTTGGTTGTGCAGCTGTATTTATACTTGTCATGGCGGCCATATTGGGCGTGCGTGGTGATTCGGAGTCTGGACTTGCGCGATGTGTCGGGAGACGAGAAATGAGTGGTTTCCAAGTAATAGGAAGTCTACGTCCATCATCACGGGTATTAAGGCAGTTGGGGCGCTTTTCTATTTCCAGGGCTTCCCGGATGATCCTAGTTTGCAGAGTTTTCTCCATGCCAATTGTTTTAGTGTTTTTAAAGTCTATTTTGTGGCCTGTTTCTTCACGATGTTTGTAAAGTGCGGAGGAAGAAGATGCTTGTCTGACTGCTAGTTCGTGTTCATATATTCTGGAAGTTACTCTTCTGTTAGTTTGGCCAATGTATGTTCTTGGACACTCGGAACACGGAATTTTGTATATCCCTTGAGACTCATTTGGTATTGTGTCCTTAGGAGATCTGAGACATTTAGAAATTTGATTGTTGGCAGTGAAAATTGTTTTAATCTCGTGTTTTTGTAGGATCCTGCTGATTTTGTCGGTAACACCTTTGATGAATGGTAGGAACGCTTTGTGAGGCTGAATGACGTCTACCGGATTTCGAAGCCATGGGGCCATATGACGAAAATGTCATCCACGTATCTAAACCAGCAGGTAGGTTTGTGATCGAATGTTTCTATGGCCCTGGTTTCGAAATCTTTCATGAAGAGGTTTGCAAGGGGGAACCCCTCTCACCAGTCAGTTGAAAGTACCAATTTCTTCATCTTCTTTAGTAAATGACTCAATAATATATAATGGATGTAAGCGAGGGGGAAACAACTTCCCAAAATATGTACACCATATTTAAATATCTAATATTGAACAATATTTAAAATATATTGAAGGAAAAATGCGGTATTTAAATATTTAAAATATATTTAAGTATTCAATGATACAAAAATCAATTCAACTGATCAAAGTATACTAAAGGTATTTAAAGTATTTAAAGTACTAGAGAACATAACTGAAATATGATGGTATTGAAAATACTGATAACGATAATGTACTTAGGTTTGAAATGTAATGCAAATTGTGAATATAATGAGAAGAATTCTTCTGAACTTCCATTGTCTAGAAACAAAGAAAATTAATTTTCTGCATGCATTTGAGTCCCGACGTTCCAACAGTTAACATATACTGTCGTTATCAATTGTGTGAATGCGATAAGATATCTCGGATACTTATTATATAGTAATCTGTATCCGAGATATCTTGTGGCATTCACACACTTGATAACGACAGTAGATGTTGAGTGTTAAAACGTCTTGACTCAAAAAAATTGAAAGAATTATTTTTTTGTTTCTAGACAATGGAAGTCCAGAAGAATTCTACTCACACCAATACATTGCCAACCTCTTTCAATCAGTGAATATAATATTTGAAGTAATTATTAAGAGTGGATCAAACCGTGATGAAGCTATTAATATAAGAGAATCAAAAGGATTTCGGTATAATTTTCCCGTGTTTTTTGAAAAATTACCTGAAGTGAATATCTGTTGGTAGGAAATGTTTTCAAGTTATTGTAAAATATTATATTTCAAAAATCAGGGAAAACAACTGAAAACGGAAAATTATTCCAACATAAATATTTATCAATGAACCGAATAAATAATATACAGTGACCGCCAAAAAGTATGTACCATATGTACCATTCGAAAAAAGATTCTTGGGAAAAGTTTGTGCATGCCCGATAACCTAAAAATCGAAACAGTGGAAGTTGTGGAATTCTCACTTCTTGGACGGTGCCTTATATATTACGGACTATATTCCGTCTAACGACTAATGCGCATCATGGGCTTGCATATTTTCACAGTTTCAGCTGTATTTGTCGAACTGTACCTATCTGAACCGCAAAAATAGCAGTAATTTTTTCTGGTAAATTGTTCCTAGACTTGATCTGCTGTTCTATCAGCATACCTTTGCTTTAATTCCACATTGAAACTTTTTTATTAATTTTAGGTAAGTATACAGTGACCGCCAAAAAGTATGTACCATATGGGAAAACAGTTTATTATTAGAGTATTGTAAAAAAGATTCTTGGGAAAAGTTTGCGCATGTCTGATAACCTAAAAATCGATTTTGACGCATGTCACGTGATCGCTGGTATGGCGGCAAATTGAAAAAAATTACTATGAATAGGCAAAAAGTCGAGTAAAATGGCAAGATATCGAAAAAAGTAATATGAAATAGTTGCTTACAATTTAATTTTATACACATATACAAAGTTTGACAAAATAATGGGAGAAAATTGAAAATAGCAATTTTTTAAAAATATTTTTCTAGCTTTATAAAAATATCAAATTATTTTCTTATGAATAGCTTGACCATACTGAAATATTTGTATTTCAATGATAATAACGAAACTTTCTCATTTCCTCGACACCAGAGACCACTAAATTAAAAAAAATTGAATTTTGTCAAAACCCTTGCTGTTGTTGCTGTTGGTTCATATCTAACAGTTATATCAGAATTCCACGATTATTGCGATGAGGGATCAATCAAAAATATCGTGTTTTTCCGATTATAATCAATTTGTGATGATAATCGTACACGAACGTTTCACTTCGCACATAATCTTAAAAATAGTGCGTCAAATTAAAGAGGCTAGAGTTTTCAACATTGCATAAGAAGTGAAACGCTCTGGCACGATTATCATCGAAACTTGATTATAATCTGGAAAACACCATGTTTCTGGAGTGTCATGTCATCACAATGGTCGTGGAATTCTGATACAACTGTTAGATACGAACCAATGTAACAGCCAGGGTTTTGACAAAATCCAATTTTTTTAATTTAGTGCTCACTCGTGTGGAGAAAATGAGAAAATTTTGTCATTCTCATTAAAATACAAATGTTTCAGTATGGTCAAGCTATTCATACGATAATAATATGATATTTTCATACAGCTAGGAAAATATTTGAAAAATATAGCTATTTTCAATTTTCTCTCATTATCTTCTCAAACTTTGTATACATGTGTATAAAATTCAATTCTAAGCAACTTTTTAAAATTACTTTTTTTGATATCTTGCCATTTTACCCCACTTTTTGCCTTTTCATAGTAATTTTTCAATTTGCCGCCATACCAGCGATCACGTGACATGTGTCAAAATCTATTTTTAGGTTATCGGACATGCACAAACTTTTCCCAAGAATCTTTTTTCCAATACTCTAATAATAAACTTTTTTCCCATATGGTACATACTTTTTGGCGGTCATTGTATAATACTTACCTTAAATTAATAAAAAAGTTTTAAATGTGGAATTAATGCAAAGATATGCTGATAGAACAGCAGATCAACTCTAGGAACAATTTACCAGAAAAAATTACTGCTATTTTTGCGGTCCAGATAGGTACAGGTACTTAAAGTCGTATTTAAATATTTAAATTTCTGGATGTACTCCTATTTAAGGAGTTGTTTCCCGCTCAGATGTAAGATATTCAACCACTTGCCGGATAATATAAAAGGAGTGGTATCTGGAGTAATTTTTAGAAAAGAAGTCAAGGCACTTTCTTGTAAACTCTTTTGTAGTTTGGATGAATTCTTCAATGACCGTCCTTTTTAGCAGATATAAGGAACTCAATATTTTATGTACACTATTGTATAATTAGATCTACCTAATGATGTATTGTGGGTACTATTATCAAGACTGCTTCTTATTATTATTGTTTATTATTTATTGGTGTATGTATTATTTATTGACTGTCATTTATTTTACGAATGGGTCTACACTGTCTAATTATGACTATGTTACCAATTGTAACCTAACACTACGCTTTGTCAATGAGAATGTAATTGCTTGTGCAATAAAGTATATTTTGATTGATTGATTGATAATGTAACAGTAAATGGCAAACATTTTTGTTTTTGAAGCAATCAAAAATTTTCAAAATATTGGCACTTTCCGTTTACCTTTGTTTGGGAGGTACTGGTTTGATTCTTGAGGCAACAGTGTGCCTGCCCGGTGGCAGTGTGTTTCAGCTCAGTTTGCGTAGGCTGTAGACCTCTAATCACTGATTAACAACAGTGTCTTGAAAACTTTAAAATTCAATATATCCAAAATAATTTTTTTCAAGAGAAATGTATTCTCTCATTTTGTTTTGTCATTTTCTACCTCTAACTTCATTTATCGCTCCAATTTCGGAAACACACTGTAGAATAAAATAGAATAGATTTATTTCACCTGTAAAAAGTACAAAATAATTAAAAATAGTATATTAAAGTATAAGGGGATAAATAGGCCTTTCAAACACGCGCGATTTTTCGAAATAGAGCAAGTGCTTCAAAGACCAGTTATTCACGCATACTTTACGCAATTGTTTTCAATTGGTGCAATTTGAAATCATAATAAATGGTTTCATTATTACAAGTGATGGAAATAAGAACTTGTAAAATGATTGAATTCGTTATGTGACATCAGTATACCTTTCGTTAATATTTGAATAAAAGTTTTGCATTTGTTTGTAATATTTCATTTGACGTTACAAGGTACTCCTATCAGATCAACAATCATAACATTGTCATTCAGACTTCACTGTTCTAGAGTTGTTGATGTATCCATGGTAACGCGCGTTTTTGAAAGTTCGATTTGCACACGCTGTGGCGTGCTTTAAATAGGTAAAAAGGGGCACCAATTGAAAAAAACAATTTTTGCACAATAACATGACAGACGTCAGTGTATAAATAAAATAACAAGAACCACTCAAAAAAAAGCTATTGTCTGTAAAGTCAGTTTACGGACGATAATTTTACGTGATAACGTCATAAAAAAACATTGATTAATTGAATTGGATTATTATCACTGAATTATCATTATTTTATATAATAATAATAATACTCCCTCATAAACACTCGTAGAGTGTACCCAAAGGCATAGCCTGTGCGGGTAGAGGACGGCTATTATTATCATTTGCCGTGGCGCTCCGGGGCGACTTACTGATTTTTGGTGGCGTATTCACTTTTCAGCTGCAGGAAAACCCGGGAAACCTACAGCACCACCTCGCAACCAACCTAGCACTAGACGAGATTGGCATCTAGACAACACACAATACACTTGCTTTCAACAAGGACTGTGGTCGCCTATCGATTCCAATATTGTGTACATGAGAAAAAATCCCTCGTACATACATCGGGCTCGAACCGACTACCGCTATACTGAAGTTTAGAACGACCTGCGCCTTAGGCCGCCAAGCTACCGGCCATTCGCCTATCGATTCCAATATTGTGTACATGAGAAAAAATCCCTCGTACATACATCGGGCTCGAACCGACTACCGCTATACTGAAGTTTAGAACGACCTGCGCCTTAGACCGCCAAGCTACCGGCCATACAAAGAAGGTTACATCTTTAATCAAATTCTTAAAATGCAAGAATTAATTACCCTTTTTTACCGCAATTGTAGTTGTAATAAACAATGGAAACCACATAAACTTTTCACTTCACTTTATAAACAGTGGACAAAACAGTTCACGTGTAGGTTGTGTGCTGCCGCTGTCTCTCTTCAAGAGAGATAGATGCGTCACAAGCCGAGCACTTAGGCCGATCGTGCCTCTCTATCTCTTGTTCCGCGCTCTCGCTTAAACGCTCGGCTTAGGCGGAACTTGACAATGAGTCTTACTTTTTCGTGCGTGCAGCCGGCGTTCATCGATTTATAAGACGTTATCACGTCAAAAAAACACAAAATAAATAAAATCAAAAATACTTAAGGTTTTGATCAAAACTCATCAATGGTGTAGCAATTTCTCTCCAAAGATGTCTGTATGGGTCTAAATACCGAAATATTTGGCGAATTCTCTATAGAAATTTACAACTTGTTGAATATTTTGAGTCTAAGGTACAAGTGACTCTTATGGTAGAGAGAAGTTCGATGTGGGTGAATTGGTTGGGTGCCAGTAAACCTCTAGCTCTAGTAGGGTATGGGTGGTCTTGTTGATTTGATGTGAATTTACCCATATTACACAGTTTCACCTGTCTCAGTATCCGTTTTTAATCAAATCTTTCAAGTTAATTTTGGCCCACTTCTAGTCTTCCGATTAACTTGGAATTTGGCAGGTATTTATAGTTCCGACGACGTTGAATTATTGAATTTTTGTTAGAGTAAAAACAAAATTGCGGCTCCAAGATGGCGGACCAGATTTGTGATTATGGTCCGATTCCATTCAGAATTGGTATGTGGAGGTTTTTGAGGTAGTAATTGTGAATTTATTGTTAAAATTCGTGAATTGAAGATGTCTGGCGAGATTTGCAATTATGTTCAAGTGGGGGTTTTTATGTCAGAGATTATGAATTTTTTGTTAAAATTTATAAGTTCATGATGACGACTTCAAGATGGCGGACGAGTTTTGTGATTTGGGATCGAAAATCATGAATGTATCGTTAAAGTTCATAAATTTAAGATGACAGCCTGAAGGATGAACCAATCATGAGAATAACCAGAGAAATCATAAGATCTAGCCGAATCAAAAACTTCCATACATCATACAGATATGAATTTTTACCCTAAAATGCCAATAACTCGGATATCATTACTTGTGACCAATCTGGTTTTTCCCTGTTCCCTTCATATGTTTTGTTCAGGAACGGAATATACTTTATTCAATAGTATTAATAGAACGGGAAGAAAACGTGTTTGGTATCGAATGGACGTGCACCCGACATAATTTTCATTTAGTAGGTGATGCAACAAAAATATTCGAAGACAGATGGATGGATAATGGGATTTTTCGGTGGCCTCCTAGAACAGCATACCGTATTTCACTGAATTATTTGCCGTGGGGTTACATTGAAAGTATGGTGATGGTGTACTTGTCCCCAGTAACAACCAAAGAAAACATGCAATCGAGAGTTAACCTGCTTTTAATAGTTTAACTCCAGTCAATCAGAAAAGTTACACATGATGATATCTTGAGAAAACCTATTAGGTGCATGTTGTTTAAGTCGAGTTGCATATACAATAATCAATGATAAATGTCGAATACGAGGAATAATAGATTAAAACCACAGTAATATTTTTTAACCGTTTATTTCTAAAATAGTTTGATATTCCATAATTACTCCAATATTGAAGAAAGGAAGCTCTGAAAATGTCGAAAACTACCAGTCACTATCAGTACCCTCTGTAATATCAAAAATAATAGAATATGCTATGATTGATCAGCTTACGAACTTTTCAAATGAATATCAAATTATTAATGAAAATCAACATGGCTTTCACGAGAAACACTACACTGACAGCAATAACATCCTTCTACGAGGAGATCTTCGAAGCCATTGAAGTTGGAGAGAGACCGACTGGAATTTTTTGCGACTTCAACCGTGCTTTTGACTGTGTACACCATGGCACACTACATAACTTGATGTACAGATACGGAATCAGAGGCATTGCCCTTGATTGGTTTGATTCATACTTGAAAGACAGATCACAAATGGTTAAAATGTCCGAATTAGGAAGGTCTGTTTTCTCATCAATGGACATTAATACTCTAGGGGTTCCACAGGGATCCATATTGGGCCCTGTATTGGTTATTTTATGTATAAATGATCTGCCCCTGATCTTATCAGACATTTTTACCACTTTATATGCAGATGACTCCACTTTACTACTGAAAGATAAAGATTATGAGTCATTACAACAAAAATTACAAATTCAGTCAACCAATTATCTGCTTGGTTCTCTGATAGATGCTTATTATTAAATTCCAGTAAAATAATTACGCATTATTTCATACCCATCAAAACTTAAACATACGGACTCTGAACATCAATTTAAATAATAGTACAATTATTGATACAATTAAATTTCTAGGAGTACACTTCGATTCCACCTTGTCTTTAAGGACTCATTGAAATAAATTAAGCAAAAATTTGAACTCTTAAGGGTTATCAATTAAGAAACTTAAAAAGTGCATTAAGTGTGAACCATCTCCTCAAATATTACCACGCTGAAATTCACTCCAGAATTTCATATGGAATTATAGTATGGGGAAACACTCCAGCTGCACACAGTGTTTTTCTATCCCAGAAGTGAATCATAAGATGCCTTGTGGGCTGTCCACCTAATCAGTCATGTCGAAGTTTTTTTTCAAAAAATACAAAATATTAACAGTTACTGGCATATTCGTTCTTGAGCTAT
Source organism: Chrysolina haemoptera (assembly GCA_958298965.1). Lineage (NCBI taxonomy): Eukaryota > Metazoa > Arthropoda > Insecta > Coleoptera > Chrysomelidae > Chrysolina > Chrysolina haemoptera. Next base: position 23,692,138 of record OY282595.1, read on the forward strand.
TAACATACGTTCATTGCAATCGAAATACCTTCTTAAGAAATAGTGACACTCATACTCATAATAAAAGGAAAAAAGATAACTTCCATGTGCCCTTCAAGCACCTGGAATTGTCCAAAAGGGCACCACATGTTTTTAGTTTGTACTTGTACACTTCCTTCCTCACAATCTGAGAAGTCTGCCAAAACATACTTTTAAACGTCAACTAAAAAAAGTTCTAGTAGATCTGTGACCTTACTCAATACAAGAATTTTTAGAATCAATTTAGCTTTACTAAAAGTAACTTTTTAATTTTAATTTTAGGTTTGACAAATTGTCATAAACATATTAATTTGTATGTATAATTGGATATGTTCCATGTCTAGTACTGTTATTTGTAAGTGCTTTGTATGTTTTATGTTTTATTTGATATAAATGTGTTATTTTAATTAATTATTTATCACCCACATTTATATACTGATACTTAAATTCTACAACTTGACTTGTCCTATAACTTTTGTAAGTTCCACAGGATGAATAAATTGATTTATTGATATCGATATCGAAAGTAATTGAACAAAGTAATTCAACCCTAAATCGAATGGAATGCAATAACAAAATATACAGGGTGTCTCATTTGAAAAAATTGAGTTCCATTGATTTTTTCAAGTGAACATTGAATTTGTAATTATTTACCACCCTGTATGGGGTATTTGGAATTTGGTTAAGAGGCGGAAAAAAATTTATCTCGAAAACTGCTAGATAGGTATAGGAAAATATTAGATGAAGTTGTTTTATCACAATTCGGATACTGTGAAAAAATTATTGCTAGAGGGCAGTTTTAAAGATGAATTTACATTTACAGAAATGACAGAAGTCCACCTTCATCCAGCACCAAGTCATGTGCCAGCCCCTACAGCACCCCGAGATGCAAATCTGAGCAACGGCAACCACTTATCTGCACCACCAGACGTAACAACAACTATAAGCCGTTTTTGTCAGCCTAGTCGAAGAACTCATTCCAAGTCAGCTAGTGCAATAATGGGCATTTCAGATAGTAAATATTCTGAAACTAAATTAAAAGGACTCTTTGAACAATACAAGGACAAAACGGAAGACTGTATTCTTGCGGAAGGAATAGAACAGTTTTGCCAGGATTTACAAGTGTCTCCTGATGATTTCAAAATATTGGTTCTGGCTTGGAAACTCAATGCAGAACAAATGTGTTGTTTCACACGCTCAGAATTCATAACTGGTATGAAAGCTATTCGTGCTGATTCAATCAAATCAATACAAAATCGATTACCAGAACTAGTGAGTGAAATCAGTGGTAATTATGAACTCTTCAAAGACTTATATCGTTTTACATTTCGTTTTGGGTTAGATTCATTTTCAGGTCAGAGAATTTTACCAACAGATATGGCAGTAATTTTGTGGAAATTAGTTTTTTCAATTCGAGAACCGCCTATTCTGCATCGTTGGTTAAATTTCCTAGAGACCCATCAAATAATTAGAGGAATTCCAAAAGATACCTGGAATATGTTTTTGAATTTTTCTGAGCATGTAGGAAATGATTTAAGTTGTTATGACGATAATGAAGCTTGGCCAAGTCTTTTTGATGACTTTGTAGAATATGAAAATGACCAAGTAAATCAAAATATCTCTAAAGATATTGAAATAGAGTGTGATGGACTTTTAATTACAAAAAATTAATGGTTTTTCTTTCGGTGTTTTATCATTGAACAAAAAACTGCCTAAGTAATATGTAAATTTAAATCCTAATAAAGTGTTGTGATATTATGAATGTAGCTGTTTAAAATATAGTGTATGGAATAATAAGTGTAGAAACATTCTACCATTTTGATTTGTATGACTTGTCAGTACATACATATTTTTGTACATAATAGATTGATATAATGCGTATGACCCTCAAATTGTAGAGCAATAGTTAACATGTTTCAGACGTGCTGGTTGTGGTTACCCATCTTCGTTTATATTTTCTTGGTTATAATTGTCATTCAGGTGGTTATTACTGTTTCCGTGGCGACGTTTGTTGTTGCCTTGTAAATACAGGTTCTTAAAACCAAATCTACAAATGTGAAGTTGGCTTTCCGTTGTTGACTCAGTTTATTTCTGTCTGCATCAAAATGTTGCATATCTTTACATTTGGGTACGGTGTACTGATGAAGATCAACAAGTCTGAAACATATTTATAATTGCCTTACAATTTGGTTACACCCATATTATATTGTCATATACATATATCAGGTGAGTCTGTGTTTTTTAAATATTGGTGACTTTATTTCATCTTTTATTTTTCATAAAATCATTTTTTGTAAAATTGTAAAACAAACTTGACATTTTTGTATCTCTATTGATATAAACATTATTTTTTTTCGCCAAATTTTTAGCAAAAATTAATATAAAACATTACTTTCTGAAAAATGTATTATTAACGAAGTTAATTAATTATTAATTGTTTATTATTTTATTTATTGACTCGAACTCTAATACATAGAGTTTTCAAGTTTTGACCACAGAGATGGATTTAGACTCTGAAATGTCAATGTCGTTTTGAAAAGAAAAATATTCCGTTATTTTACATTCACAGTTGTGGAAAAAATGTTGTTTGTATTTCGTTAATAATTTTTTTTGGCACATTCAAGAGAATTTTTGTACTTGACCTGCGGTCTCGGCCAAAAATTAACACTCGTGCCATATAAAAACCACTCATTTTATGCACTTTATACAAAAATAATTGTTTATAAATTTTCATATTTTCAATGTTCCGTACTACCGTGATAATTTTCATTACAATACAATAATAATACAATATAATTTGACATAAATTACACTAAAATAGCCATGTAAGAAAGATGAATAGATAAATATTTTATGAGAATTATATGTCGCACAGAATAAAAATAAATATAAAATGCCCAAGAGACTAGTGAGTTACAGTAAAAAAAAGTCAAAAACACTAGATATACTTTGGAGTGCTAACACATTTTTAAAATTCAAGAAATTCCTTTACACTGTATAATATATCGACAGCTAAACATGACTGATCTTCTCGTCTTGGTTAATGATGACCTATATCTAGCCTTGACAACTGGTGTCAAATATTTGTTTTATGTTTTGTGTTATGTAAACATTTATTTTTGTTATTGATATTCCTCAACATTTTGTACTTAAATCTACAGAAAAAGTCCAACAAATGATAATGTCCAATGTTTCAAGTTATCAGGAGGCCATTGAGTAGAACCAAAATTAAACAATTTCCTTGGTTAGTCTAGTGCAGCGACAGCACTACTTTTTGGTAAATTTTTTATGATACTGATAACTCTGGCAATGATTGATATATTTAAAACTTTTGGTAACATTCGATTAGTGTTTTTCAGAAATATCTGTTATAGGTATGCCATTTGAAAAAAATGAGACAACTCAAAGAAGTGATTCCTTCACATTCAAATCCTGGCTGGTATCAAAATATGGTAATCAAAATGCTAATTTTATTTTCATAAAAAATAGCAACTTAAAAAACAACTTTTTTTCTTGGTAAAAATTTCTTGTTATGATGGTTTCAGATAAAATATATTAAAATCTGGCAACATTGAATACCACTTTACTGATGAATCCTATTATTTATTTTTTCGTGCAGCCACTTTATATTTTTCTTACTCAATGGAGAATAGTTTTTGTGATGCATTTGTTTTTCTGTTATTGAACTCTTGTTAATTTATGTTTTTTTTTTCATAAAAAAATATTTAATACAATTGCTTTGAAGCAGATATGTTTTGAACAGAGGGTGGTATTTAAGACATGTTTGGAAACAAATGTTTTAAAAATGCCAACCCTGAAAAATAGAGATGCGTCATCTCTCAGGCTTCCCCTGTATGTAAATACATTATGAAAATGAAGTTCGGGTTGAATCTCGTCTGGAATTTGTTGGAGTTCGATGTTTCGTATATTCAATGAGTTTCAAAAAGTTGTGTACCATATGGAAAACTTTTTTATTATCCATTTGTCGGAAAATTTTATTCGTTATATAAATTGGTGCATTGCGAAAGATTTGCAAGTGAGTTGTTAAAATATACAAATTGTCAAACGGTGTACAGGGGGGCACAAAAAATAGGAATTTTGATCATGGTATACTACCCTCATTTTTGATATTATCAAAAAAGTCTATCGAGAAAAGTTGATAAGAATCAAAAACAGTATTCAAATTTAGAATCCCAGCACCTACGCAGCAAAATAGTGCATTCCTATTTTTATGATTGAAGTGTTTGTAAATTCGCATATTTGTATCATTTAATCATTTAGCTTCAATTCATTGATTTATTCAATTATTTCCTGCTATAAAATCATACTGATTGCTATTATGGGCATACATATAAAGTGAAATATCAAATTTGCACAAAAAACTATTAGAAATTGAAACCATTTTCAACAAACGTTGATATTTTAGTACAAATAATAAATAGGTCCAAATTTATGACGCTAAAAGAATTAGGAAAAAAATGTAAATCTAATTATTGTTTTCAAGTATAAAAAACTTTTCTAAATGAACTTTATTGATAAGGTCGAAAATAAGGGTTGTTTTCTCTTGATCAAAATTCCTATTTTTGTATCCCCTGCACACTGTTTGAATATTTAGAAATTTTTATAACTCAAATACGAGTTTTTCGCAATGCACCAATTTTTATGAGCAATACATTTTTTTGACAAATGGATAATAAAAAAGTTTCCCATATGGTGCCAACTGAATAAAAAATATACATTTAAGTCATTGAATTTTATCAGAGCTAATTACCTACTTTGAATAAACTCTATTTTAAATTTATAATTTATTTATCATTTCCTCAAAATCATCATCAAAACACGAAAAGTATATGATTAAATAATTGTTTTTTGAGAGGCGCTTTTGAAAGACCACTTGTATTTATTGGAAATGGGATATTGGACGCCTGTTGAGTGCTCTGAAGTCTGAAATATAACCAAAGGTTATATACGGAATAAGGACATAACATGGTATAAGGCCCTCACTTGTAAACCAACAAACTTATGTCAATTATGTTGCCCTCAAGACAAGGATGGAAGGCTTCTCTATGTCGTTTATTGCTCTGCCCTGGGATTCCTACATTCTGACGATTCTGAATGTAAGATCTGACTTTAATCCGCTTAATCACGTCAAATACAAGATTTTTATAATTCCGAAGTTATACGGTAATCGTATATGTGTTGTAATAAATAGCCTACTTTCTTACGATTAGTTGACAATTATTTCCTTGTCGTCAGTCCAAACGATCGATGTATATCCCTCGGTCTAATATATGTGTTCTTTATTATTTCCAGTGGTCATTTGCTTTTGATTTATTTGTGTACATTCCGTTGTTGACCTATAATTTACCCTTTTTGATTAATTTTAAATTTGAAGTAGGTATTTATTATTGAGAATGCTGCCGTCCTAGCTTAAGCAGAACCCCTTTATATGAAAAAACGCTAAAATGGAATAAATCAGGTTTTTACTAGGAATTCATTATTTTGCTAGATACGGGTATATAAAATAACTTGAATTTTATATTTTTACCCAGACAACACCCGGACATTCGATAGATATCCAGCGGACATTCATTTTGGATTGGTTGATATCCGGTGGATATTTTATGGACGCCCGGTGGATGTTCCGAGTGGAAGAAACTGGACTTACATGAGATATCCTTTCGGGATATCCATAAGATATCGTTCAGAGATATCCAGAGGATATCCGGTGGATATTTCATGGACGTCCGGTGGATATTTTATTGGCGTCCGGTGGATGGTCCGAGTGGAAAAAGCTAGACTTCTGGGATATCCATAAGATATCGTTCAAGGATATCCATGAGATAAACAATGTGCGTATTTTGGATGTCCATTGGACGTACAATTAAAGTCAAAAGCGTCCAATGGATATACATTGTACGTATTTTGGGCGTCCATTTTATGTCCATATTTGGTACAATGGAAGTCCAGACCATATCCAAATAACAACCATTGTGATATTGGGATGTCCAATGTACGTCCATTGTATATCCGAAATTAATCCAAAGAATATACAAAAGTGTCCTGCAAATAATGAGCAATACTTTGGAAACATATTGTAAAGGTAAAAATAAAACAAGCATATATTGATCGTAATGGTGCCCCTATTCGACATTATTAGTCCTTGAATAGATAATCACAAAGACTTATCGATGAAAAGTTATCACAAATATATTGGTGATACAATATTAGAAAGGAAATAAGTACCTATAGTGTTATTTTTCACCAATAGCATATATTAGCAAAAGTATTTCCCAATATTTGATTAACACTATATAAATTACATTTCATATCAGAAAGTTGACATTTTATTGTTGGAGTCCAACGTTCCACAGTATTCTCGACCATAATTGAAATGTTTATGAGCATGGTATACATGGTAAAAGTCACAATAATGGAAATGTACATTTTTCAAAAAAAAAAAAATTAGAAGTCATTTTCTTGAACCTATCAAGCTTATGAATTTTCTATATACACTTCCATATATAGGTTTTAATAGAATTTTTCTCCTCACATACATAATAATATTTCAAAGGTTGAAACTCCCTACCCCACTGAAAATTGTTGGGATACAAATTAAACATAGACTAAACTTTGACTTCTATTTATTTCGTCTGAAAGTACATTGTCAATAATAATAATTTTTTTTTTTATTTATTGCAACATCAAAACAAAATGTATACTGATACTAGATATTGAATCTATAACCGATATACCTAGTGATTTTGATTAGTATTACAACAAAAATTGTATTACCAAATTGAACTATATACTAGAGTACCTCTCAAATGTAGGACATCCATTACGGACGTACATAAGATATCCTTCATGGACGTCCATGAGATATATCTCATGTGCATGGGCATTTAACACATGTCACGTGATCGCTGGTATGGCGGCAAATTGAAAAAAATTACTATGAAAAGGCACAAAGTGGGGTAAAATGGTAAGATATCAAAAAAAGTTATTTAAAAAACTTGCTTAGAATTAAATTTTATACACATATGCAAAGTTTTACCTACCCTGTACATGGTGCAATTGACATTAGTTTTCAATAGTAACATTATTTTCGCGTTCATGAGAGAAAACTTCCACTGTGCGCATGTGCATCGAGGAGACCACCTGAGCGAGATTCTAATGGTGCCACGAGAGCGATATACGAATCACTGTGCCAAATTCAACGAGTTTTTCCGTCAATCGTATGACGACCCGCATTTTCCACGACATTTTTCACTCGCTAGTGCTTACAACACTTGGCCACCTATTCGTGGAAAAGAAGAGATGAGGAGGTTTCACCAGAGTTAACGAGGAAGGTGGAAGTTTCTTTCCCGCAATTGTATTTTTTTTTTTGAGTAATCAAAATAATCCATTTTTATTTTGAACCAGCATTTTTTATATTTTCATTTATACCGCATCATTTTGGTCCTTCGGACCCAAGAATCCCCTGGATTATTGGTTTATTTCATTTATTTATTTCATTCATTTATTTCATTCATTCATTTCGATATTGCTTCGACCATCTTATTGAATATAAATTCAAGGTCACTGGTATTCTCGGTGAAACAACTGAATTCGCACCTTTTTTTGTTAGAAAAGGGTTCAGGTCCGTTCTTGTGTATTTTCAAGTTCTCACATTTCAATTTATCGGTTATTTGTTTCGTTCTCAAAATGGCTGATAAAATTAAAAAGTTGAAAGCTTTACGAAATACAGAAATTAAACGAATGTCACAATTGAAAGATACAGCTAACACAGAGCTGTTATAAATAGTAAAGTTCATTCTGAATTTCGACAACGATTCAAAGTTTTAGAAGAAATTGCATTTAATTTCAATGATCATCAGTCTAACATTATCAGTAACTTGGGTTCTTTAAAAGATGCTACCCAAGATATGTTAGATGCTGAAGAATCTGTTCGTTCCGCATTTGATCAGGATTTATTTTCAGTCCAAGCAATTCATGATGACTTATTTGAAGAGGTTCCGCGAACTAATACTGCACAAACAAATACCGCCGCTTGCACCTAGAGTGAAGCTTCCTGAGATGAAGTTATTTTCAATGATGATATTAAGGCGTTCACGCCGTTCATTGATCTTTTTAATGTTCTTGTGCATAATAATGTGTCTCTTACTAACATTGAAAAATTCACCCACTTGCATTCGGCATTAGAGGGTCCCCCAAAAACTTTGATTTCTTGCACACCGCTAACTTCGAGCAATTATTTAGTAGCTTATAATGCAATTATTAAAAGATTCGCAAACCCGCGTTTCTTAGCAAATGCTCACTGGAGCGAAATTGAGTGTTGTCCGCGCATAGCAGTTGAAAACCCACCTTTGCTTAGAAAAATTATTGATACTTTTTCAGAAAACGTAGCCGCACTGCGAAATTTGTCCTATCCTGTGGACCAGTGGGATTTCATCCTTTGCAACATGCTTTTGAAAAGACTAGATTCTATTACTGTGTCTCGCTACGGAATTAGAACTCATTTCAAAATCCATTGTAAACCCTAGTTTCACTGACATGATAGATTATTTCACAAATCAGTGTAATGCATTCGAAACATTTTCATTGAATTCTATCCGTATGAAACCCAAAACAAATAATAATTCTAATACATCTAACACAATCCACACGAATCCGAGTTCTAGTTTTTGAAATACCGCTTTTTATTTTCCTCAAATACGCAGACAAACTCGAATAAAAGAGCTTGTACATTATGTATATCTGAACATGATTTATATAGATGTCCTACATTTCTGTCAAAATCTCCCAGAGAAAGATATAATATTATTAAACAAAACCGCTGGTGTACCAACTGCTTGAGTCATACGCATTTACCGTCAAAATGTTCTTCATCTCGTGCTTGCAATTATTGCCAGTCTACATTTCATCACTCGACTTTACATTTCGACAAACCGCAAAGTATTTCAGCTTCGGCATCAAATCATAATAATGATGGTTCATCTGATTCATGCATTCGATATGGAGAAAATCGTCAAACGTCTGTTCCTGAAACCGGCCCTGCAGCATTCAGTGCCAATCTTTCACAACAACACAATGTTTTACTGGCCACTGTTCAAATACGAATTTTGGATTTTCGTGGGAATTTACAGGTAGTAAGAGCATTGGTCGATGAAGGGTCACAAGCGAATTTCATGTCCAAGCGATTTTTACATCGTTTAGGCCTGAAACTTTTCAAATCGGCTGTTGCTGTACACGTACTCGGGAATATGACTACTCAGGCAGCGCTTGGCACAGTAGCTGTACTGTTCAGCCGACCAGAGCGACGCACCCGACTTTAATTTTTGAAGCAATCATTCTTGATAATATTTGTTCAGATAAGCCCTCTTTCAAATTTCATTCAACTTCTTGGAGTCACATAAAAATATGAGGTTAGCGGACCCGCATTTTTCGGATCCCGCACCGATTGACCTACTTTTAGGCGCTGAAATATTTCAGAGAATGCTTTGGTATATTGTTGGTAAAGAAAACTTTCTCACTGCGGTCAATACCACATTTGGCTGGATTTTATTTGGAAAAGTTGCTTCTTCTCGACCAATGATAATTAATTAATTTTTGAATATTGTAGAAATCTCTCCATTAGAGAATGCACTGAAGCAATTTTGGGAAATCGAAGAGATACCGTTGAAAGACGCTCTTTTCTGTCGAGGATAAAAAATATGAACAACTATTTTTGGATACTACTACTCGCACAGAAACCGGAAATTACATGGTGTCCCTTCCATTTAAAGAACCTGCGATTCTGAATTTCGAAAATTCTAAAGATATTGCTCTTCGACGTTTTTACAGTCTCGAAAGGAGATTGACCCGCGATCGAAATTTATATGATGAATATTGATGAAGTTTTTTAGGAATATATCGACTGCAATTATATGGAAAGAATTCCCGATTCGGAGTTATCTAAATTTTCTTCGTATTATATACCGCATACTTGTGTTTTTAAGCCAGATAGTACTACCACCAAAATAAGAATAGTTTTCGACGCAAACGCAAAATGTTCTAATAATTTTTCATTGAATGACATGTTGATGAAAGGGCCTAAATTACAGAAAGATATTTTGGCTATACTTTTGAATTTTCGGCTACATCTCATTGCATTCACCTCAGATATTAGCAGTATGTATCTTCAAATTTTAGTCCAAACCTCTGATAGAGACTTTCAAAGAATTTTCTGGAGATTTTCTCTGAATGAACCGTTGTTTGAGTTTTTTTAGGAATATATCGACTGCAATTATATGGAAAGAATTCCCGATTCGGAGTTATCTAAATTTTCTTCGTATTATATACCGCATACTTGTGTTTTTAAGCCAGATAGTACTATCACCAAAATAAGAATAGTTTTCGACGCAAACGCAAAATGTTCTAATAATTTTTCATTGAATGACATGTTGATGAAAGGGCCTAAATTACAGAAAGATATTTTGGCTATACTTTTGAATTTTCGGCTACATCTCATTGCATTCACCTCAGATATTAGCAGTATGTATCTTCAAATTTTAGTCCAAACCTCTGATAGAGACTTCCAAAGAATTTTCTGGAGATTTTCTCTGAATGAACCGTTGTTTGAGTATCGTTTGCGTACTGTGTCATTCGGGGTAGCTAGTAGCTCTTGGCTTTCCCTCCGCACTTTAGCAAAATTAGCTGAAGATGAAAAAACAGGCTATCCATTAGCGTCAAAAATTTTGATGTCCCACAATATGTATGTAGAATCATATTCGATGGATAAAGGAAGTGAGTCAACTATTAAAGTTTTAGGGTTAAAATGGACTCCTTCTTCAGACGTTTTCTCCTTTTCTGTAAATTTATTCGAGGAACAGCTTACCAAACGTCATATATATTAACCGAACTTAGTCGAATATTCGTCCCACTTGGTTTTTTATCGCCAGTCACACTATTTGCAAAATTGATTATGAAATAATTGTGGTTCCAGGGTGTTGGCTGGGATGAACCACCTCCAAATCAAGTTCTCATCAGTAAATGGAGATTTTTCAAAAGTCAGTTACCTGAAATATCAAAGATTGAGATACCCCGCCTAGTATCACTTAAAGATTTTAACCGCTGCGAATTACATGCCTTTTGTGATGGCTCTCAAAACGCCTACGCTTCTTGCCTGTATATCAGAGTAATAAAAAATAACCGTATTTTTGTATCACTTTTGAGTGCAAAATCTAAAGTTACACATACAAAATTATTATCCATTCCAAGGATCGAATTATCCGCTGCTTTTTTGTTGTCAAAGTTGGTTTCTTATGTCTTAAAGATTTATTCTGAACAAATGAAATTACATTGGGTGAAGTCAGATCCGAACAAATTCAAAACTTTTGTTGCTAACCGCATTTCTATAATACAAAGATAACATTTCTTCTGAATGGTGGCACCATGTATCTTCCGAAGATAATCCCGCTGATTGTTCCTCCCGCAGCTCATCCGCTATGGTGGGCAGGTCCACCTTGGTTACAGAAACTCGAAACCGAGTGACCCGTTCAAAAATTCAAATTTGATTCTCACAACGTTGATTGTCAAGAACGCAAAACTGTGCTTGTAGCGTTCACTGATGTAGATTCATTGCAGAACATTCTGATAAAATATTCTTCTTTGGAGAAAATCATAGCATATATCTTGAGAAATCCGGGAAATAGGATAACGGGTTATCATTTCAGTGATAATGAATTACACGAGGCTTTACTTGTTCTTGTTAAATCCATACAGTATTCTGTCTTTCAGAATGAAATTTCTAGATTGAAAAACAATAAACCGCTTCCTAAGTATTTGAGAAAACTTGGCATTTTTACGGACGACAGAGGTTTGTTGCGAGTGGGTGGACGACTACAAAACTCGCTTTTGGAATACGATAAAAAGCACCCTCTTCTTTTACCGCGTTCGAATAGACTCACTGATTTATTAATAGAACATACTCATAAACTTTATCAGCATCCTGGGTTGCAGACTGCATTTTCTTTTATTACAAATTTTTTGGATATTATCCCCGCGTCGCAATATCAGAAAAGTGTTAGATAAATGTTTCCGATGTTGGCGTCTCAATCCGCGAAGCCTACAACCTCCTATGGGTAATCTTCCCGCAAACAGAGATTCGCAGGTAAAAGCTTTTTCAGTAGCGTTTATTATTACGTTGGGTAAGATCCGTGGAGCAAAGACAGTTAAATCTTATGTTTGCGTATTTGTTTGTTTTGTAACTGAAGCCATACATTTGGAACTTATTTCGGACATGACAACGGAAGCTTTTTTGGCAGGCTTACGTAGGTTCATGGCAAGGCGAGGCCGCTGTTCGTATATTTTTAGCGACTGTGCTAAAAATATTGTTGGGGCCAATAGATATATTACCGAAATTATGAAAAATACCGCGGAAAGCGAAAAGTTAGCTTGGTCTTTTCACCCCCCAACCAGGCATTAATTTTTCAGGCTTAGTTGAAGCAGGTGTTAAATCATTCAAAACGCATTTTGTTAGAGTTATATAGGATCGCAAATTCTCACATACGAGGAATTATATACAGTTATGACACAAATTGTGGCTGTATTGAATTCCAGACCGCTGTATCTTTTAAGTTCTGATCCAATCGATTTGTCGATTCTGACTCCGGGACATTTTTTAACGTTAGAACCTTTAACTTGTCTTCCAGACCCTGATTTGAGTCATTTAAAATTGAACTCTTTGACACGTTGGGAGTTGTTGCAAAGGTTGAAATCCTGTTTCTGGTTAAAGTGGCATCAACAGAAACATAATAGTCCAGTCAAAACAAGGTTTAACCTCCTGAAAAATCCGAAAGTTTTGAACTTTGCACATATATTTAAGGGTACCTAGGGATGAATATACCAAAAGGCCTCATGAATATGAGGCGAGCTCTAGCGGCAATTAGCGGAAACAGGGCACTTTTTTTGGTTTTTTATTAATATCTCGACAACCATTGGTCGGAGGTATAAGTTTATTATATACATAATTGAAGCTTATCAAATTTGCAACAAAAATAATCATATGCATTTTTCTTGTATTCCCAATGGTTACAGAGTTATAAGGCCCTGCAATCTGCTCATCTTGGTCAGCTTTTGAACTTGATGGCTGAGACGAAGTAAGAAGAGGTAACTGATGATGTAATGATGTGAGAGAACCATTATATAAATAAGAACATGTATATAAAAGAAAGTAGGCAAGCGAGCAGTAAAACAACGTATGAACATGACGACCGATTTTTGTAAGTATACTAAGGGAATGTATAACAAAAAAATTCAAATGTGCAATCTCATCTGACTACTGGTTAAGCGTCCAGCACGCAGAGTGTTTTGGTGTTCATGTACCAAATGTTCAGTGTTTGTTTTTTGCACTGAAAACCCCATTTCTTCAAGGTTTATGACATCGGGATCATCAGGGTCATCAAAGTCTTCTTCGAGGGTGGAAGTAACACCATTCAAGCATTCGCCATGGCAGTTGTGACAAATGCTTTTACACATTATTCCTGACTTTCGACAGCCACATCTGTTCCCACATCCACTTGTACATTTGCAACAAATGAGGTTGAGGACAGCTTCAGGTGCTGCTGGATCCTCTGTTCTAACAGGGATCAGCCGATCGCTTTCCAACTTCCAACCCCACTTTACAGGAGAGGAAGTTCATTCCCAAGTCAAAATTGAATTTGGTGGTAGACTCGAAATGCGTGCTGCTTTGCTGCTCCCTCTGTGGGCGGCAGAGCAAAAAGGTCAGGTTTAGCATTGGATACAGATTTGGTGAAAGCATTGTACCGATGCATGTTAAGAGACGTTTGCTTCCTGGGCGCATTGTACAATGCCAAGAATATTTTGTTTCCAGCAGCAGCTACAGCCTCACGAGATGAAATTGGGCTGTTAAATATATCAGCAATATCTTGCAGTACAACTTGCTTCTTGAACAATTTGAAACAGGAAAGTTCACCTTTTCGATATGCACCCGAAGTCGTATCGCATCCGCTGAACGCATGCACAAGAAGTAGGTATACAGTCCTTCATTCCCAAAGTTTGCAATTGCTGGCTTGAATATACTTTCCTTCCTACAAATATTTTGTTTTGAATTCAAATAATGTTTTCACCGACAACCTTGTTTGGGGCAAAGAGTTAGCTTGTGCTGATGAAGAGGGGTTTGCAGCAGACTGTTCCAAAAAAGCCTTTATAGACTCATCAGGCCGTGTCTACACTTTTCGGCACTCAGTGTGTAATCTAATTGTCTCAATACCACTAAGCTTAGTACTCAAATTATCTTTTCGTTGCTCACTAGCTAAAAGTAACGAACTGATTCCCTTCAAACCAACTGTCGTTACACCAGAAGGTGAACCAAGAATTTTGTCGCACAACAAACAGTTTTCTTCCATTTTATACCTCACTTAAGTAAACACGTCTTACGTCTACTATGTGAAACACTATAGACACTGACTGAAGGAAATGGTACGGAAATGAAGTGGTAAGAACGCATAAAAAATAATAAAGAAACGAATCAACTCTCCATAAATTACTCGATCACAGGTGTAGGTCAAGTTTCTTCCACGATTCGATATAAATCAAATCTTAATATTTATTCCAGCGATAGTACATTTCATGCTAATGTATCCTGTTTGATATTATCACAAATAACAAGTAATATCCCTCTGATCTCTCATTATAGTAATAATTTAGATATTCCAGATAATTTAAACTTAGCAGACCCCGATTTTTATATTTCTAGACCTGTTGATATGTTATTGGGTGCAGGAATATTTTAGCATTTAATACTTTCAGAAAAGGTACAAATAAAAAATTCGAGATTGATTTTACAGAATTCTAAACTTGGTTGGTTAGTATCTGGTGAGATATCTAATAAAATACCGCAAAAATCGGTAAATTGCTTAAATACAATTGTTTTGGATTCTCAGATCAAAAGGTTTTGGGAAGTAGAAGAAAAAATTCCTAAACATTCACTATCCGATTCTGAAATATTTTGCGAAAACCATTTTGTTGAAAATTATACTCGAGATAATGATGGACATTTTATCGTAAAAATTCCTTTGAAACAAAATTATAAGGAATTGGGGAATTCTAAAGATTTCGCTATGAAAAGATTTCTCAGTTTAGAGAAAAGACTTTTGAATAACAACCATTTATATGGGAAATATGTTTAATTCATGGAAGATTATGAATCGATGAAGCATATGAATGAAATTTTACTTTCTGAAACCGAGGAAGAACTCAATTATTTCATTCCTCACCATGCAGTAATTCGCGAATCCAGCTGTACTACAAAGGTACGAGTGGTTTTCGATGCAAGCATGAAATCCACACATGGTTTGTCATTAAATGACGTACAGTATGTAGGGCCAACTATCCAAAACGACTTATTCACGATCATTTTACAATTTGGACTTTTTGAATTTGATAAGAGTACGTGACGATCATAAACCTTTTCAAAAAATATTCTACTGAAATCAAATGTTATGAATTAGGTACCGTAATCTATGGAACTGCTTCAGCACCTTTTCTTGCCATCAGATGTTTACATCAACTCGCCATTAACAATCGAATTAAATATCCTGTTGCTAGTAAGGCCATTATGAATAACTTTTATGTTGACGATTTTCTTTACGGCTCTGATTCAGATTTTGAAATATTAGAAATTCAACGCGACGTTACAACAATTTTAGAGGGTGCGGGTATGAATTTACGGAAATGGTTATGTAATAAACCCGATTTAACCAAGAAATTTGAGTTAAATGATGAATTGGAAGTTAGTGATGTGAATATTGGGGAAAATGAAAGTTGGAAAACTTTAGGAATTTCATGGAATTCTAAAGGCGACAATATTCTCTACGAAAGTTCACTTTCCGATTTGAACGAAAATAAATTAACTAAGCGATCGATTTTATCACAAGTGTCACAGATATTCGACCCCCTAGGATTGTTAGGACCGATTATAATTGTGGCAAAAATTTTAATCCAAAAATTGTGGCAAGAAAATTTGGGATGGAATGATGATATTCCTAATTCTTTAAAGACACAATGGCGTCAGTTTTACGAAAACTTTAACTCATCTCAAAGACATAAAAATCCCTAGACATGTGACATGTGCATCTAAAACTTATGTAGAATTGCATGGGTTCGGAGATGCAAGTGAGTGTGCCATTGGTGCTTGTGTTTACGTTCGTACACAATTAAACAATATCCCGATTATTATGCTCCAAAAACCGAGTTGCTCCATTGAAAAAACTTACCCTTCCACGACTGGAATTATCAAGTGCTTTACTTTTATCGCAATTAATGGACAAAGTTAAAAACGCAATATGGTCTGATTCGACAATAACGTTAAATAAATGGAAGACTTTTGTCGCCAACCGTGTTAGTGAAATTCAACGTCTAACATGTATTGAAGACTGGAACCATGTAAGTTCTTGTCAAAATCCTGCCGACTTGATATCGCGAGGTACAACGATATTAAAATTGAAAAATTGTACATTTTGGTGGGCAGGGCCGTCTTGGCTCAGTCAAGCAGAAGATTTACCAATACCCGATTTGACTATATCTTGTAATGATATACCTGAACAAAAATTTGTGACGAATACCGTAGTTGCAAATGAATTCGATTTATTCTCAACATTTTCGAAATTATTAAAATTACAACGGGTGACAGCATATTGTTTAAGATTTGTTTCAAATTGTAAATTAAAAACACCTGCTCTTCGTGCGTCTCGAACATTATCGGTGAACGAAATGCAAATTTCATTAAATATATTAATTAGATTAGCGCAGAGAAAATTTTTCCCAAAGGAATATTCTAATTTGTCAAACAAAAAATACATACCGTGAAACAGTAAACTATCTTCATTAAATCCTTTTATGGACAATGATAACTTGATTCACGTAGGCGGACGTCTCAAAAATATATTAACTAAATTAATTTTAAAACACGAACATAACCGTTTACTACATTGTGGTTATTCTACATTACTTTCATCCGCAAGGGATAAATTTTGGCCAATTAGAGGAAAATATTTATCGAAAGGAGTAGTTAGGAGTTGTATTAAGTGTTTTAAGGCGAAACCAAAATCCCCTGAATATTTAATGGGTAATTTACCGAATTCTCGAATTACTCCAAGTCCTCCATTTCATAATGAGGGTCTCGATTACGCAGGTCCGTTTCAATTGAAAGATAGAACTGCGAGAAACGCAAAGATAGTGAAAGGTTATATTTGTTTATTTGTTTGTCTAGTTACAAAAGTAATACATTTAGAACTCGTGTCAAATTTAACGACTGAATGTTTTTTGGCAGCCCTGAAACGATTCATTGGCAGGCGAGGGAAGCCAATTAATATTTATTCAGACAACGCTAAGAATTTCGTAGGAGCTTCTGTCGAGTTGAAGGAGATTTTTAAGTTAGTAAATGATAACTTCAACGTTATTTGCAATGAATTAAGCACACAAAATATTACATGGCATTTTATAATGTACCCCATCTTTCGGCGGCATATGGGAAGCCGGTATAAAAAACGTGAAGTCTCATTTAAAGAGAATACTAGGTCAGGCAAATTTGGTTTACGAGGATTTTTTGACCATTCTGATTCAGATAGAGGCAGTGGTTAATTCCCGACCATTATGCCCACTTTCTACCGATCCCGATATTATCCCTTTAACCCCGGGCCACTTTCTCATTGGCACAAGTCTCATTAGTTTGCCAGAACAAGATTATGAAGAAGTCCCAGAAAACCGGTTGAAGAAGTACGAAAGGCTTCAGCTGCTCGTTCAACATTTTTGGAGTCGCTGGTACAAGGAGTACCTCAGTGAATTGCAAACTCGAACAAAATGGAAATATCCAGATACAGACAACAGCCATATTCAAATTGGCAAGGTGGTCCTTCTCAAGGAAGACAACGTCCCACCGATGCAGTGGCCTCTGATGGGAGTCATTACAGAACTTCATCCCGGCAACGACAACGTAATACGCGTGGTGAGCGTGAAAATGCGTCGTCAAGTGCTCAAACGCGGAATAACAAAAATTTGCGTCTTACCAGACGAATTTTGAAACTTTATCAAACGGGAACTTTTGTTTCTATAATTGGAATATGTGTTTTCACTTTTGATTGATATTTTTCGTATTTTTCTTTACATTTTATATGTAATACCTTTGTTGAAATATTGTATTTTAAGGGGCCCAGAATGTTTGCGCTAATTTCGATTATAACGCTTTGTATAAACTTTTCGGACGATTGTAGAGTGACAGGATCTGGGCTGCGAGGAAACAAGTATATAAAAAAAAGAAGAACAATTTTTGACAACAAGAAAAACTTAACTTTTGATGTTTCTTTTTCAAATATATTGTAATTTTCTTTCTAAATAAAGCGAAGGAGTAAAATCCAAACCGAATATACAGTCTATTTCGAAACAACTATATATGGAATGATCCTGATAATCCCTTGAAGGTTGGCGATCTAGTCATCATAAAACAAGATAATTCACCGCCGTTACAGTGGCGTTTGGCCAGAATTGTGGATCTTCACCCAGGCTTAGACAAAGTAGCTCGTGTTGCTACAGTGAAAACTAGTAGTGGCACCTACAAGAGACCGATTAATAAATTGTGTCTCCTTCCGTATAATTAGTTTTGTTGAAAGAATTCAACAAAAGGTGGGGAGAATGAAGGTTTCCCTTACCTTCTATGTTTGTGCAAGTCTCATTTATGTTAATTAATTTCTTTCTTATTATATATATTTTGATATGTTTTACCTACCCTGTACATGGTCGAAGCAATTGACATTTGTTTCCAATAGTAACATTATTTTCGCGTTCATGAGAGAAAACTTCCACTGTGGGCATGTGCATCGAGGAGACCACCTGAGCGACATTCGAATGGTGCGTCGAGAGCGATATACGAATCATTGTGCCAAATTCACCGAGTTTTTCCGTCAATCGTATGACGACCCGCATTTTTCATGACATTTTTCACTCGCGAGTGCTTACAACACTTGGCCACCTATTCGTGGAAAAGAAGAGAGGAGGTTTCACCAGAGTTAACGAGGTAGGTGGAAGTTTCTTTCCCGCAATTGTATTTTTTTTTGAATAATCAAAATAATCTATTTTTATTTTAAACCAGCATTTTTTAATGAGTGTGGATAATTTGCTGACCAAAAAATAATTCTGCCTTTCAGAAGCTTGGGAAATATTTAACCGAACCAAAATCTAAAAATAAGTTATATATGATGAGTTGTTCGTGCCACCATAGAAAAAATTCAAATCAACCCCCTCATAAGGGTAGTTTACACTTGTGATCTTTCGAAAAACTTTGCTGACCGATGGTTTCCAGTGAAGATATTCCATAGAAACTGCAAATAATGATTACCTAAAACGTATTTTTTCTGCCACCATACGAAAAATTGGGATCAGCCCCCGTATAAGGGTAGTTTATACTTGTGATTTTTCGGAAAACTTTGCTGAACGATGGTTTCCAGTGAAGATATTTTATTGAAACTATAAATGATGATTAGCCATATCATACTTTTTATGCCACCATACAAAAAATTGGGATCAGCCCCAACATAAGGGTAGTTTATACTTGCGATTTTTTGAAAAACTTTGCTGACCGAGGGTTTCCAGTGAATATATTTCATTGAAACAGTATAATATGATTTTTCAAAACGTACTTGTTGTGCCACCATAGAAAAAAATTGCATCAGCCCCCACGTAAGGGTAGTTTATACTTGTGATTTTTCGAAAAATTTTGCTGACCAGGGTTTCCAGTAAATATATTTCATTGAAACAGTAAAATATAATTTTTCAAAACGTAATTCTTGCGCCACCATAGGAAAAAATTGGGTCAGCCCCCACATAAGGGTAGTTTTTCCTTGTGATTTTTCGGAAAACTTTGTTGACCGATGGTTTCCAGTGAAGGTATTTCGTTGAAACTGTAGATAATGATTGCTCAAAACGTACTTTTTATGCCACCATACAAAAAATTGGGATCAGCCTCCGTATAAGGGTAGTTTATACTTGTGATTTTTTAGAAAACTTTGCTGACCGATGGTTTCCAGTGAAGGTATTTATTTCATTGAAACTATAGATAATGATTGCTCAAAACGTACTTTTTATGCCACCATGTGGTTTTTCAGAAAACTTTGGTGACCGATGGTTTCTATTGAAGATATTCCATTGAAACTGTATCTAATGATTGCACATTACATTACACATTAAATTCACAAGTATAAACTACCCTTACGTGAGGGCTGATCCAATTTTTTTCTATGGTGGCACAACAAGTACATTTTGAAAAATCATATTATACTGTTTCAATGAAATATATTCACTGAAAACCCCCGGCCAGCAAAGTTTTTTGAAAAATCACAAATGTAAACTACCCTTATACGGGGGTTAATCCCAATTTTTTGTATGGTGGCATAAAAAGTACGTTCTGTGCAATCATTAGCTACAGTTTCAATGAAATATCTTCACTGGAAACCATCGGTCAGCAAAGTTTTCATAAAATTCACAAGTATAAACTACCCTTACGTGGGGGCTGATCCAATTTTTTCCTATGGTGGCACAAGTACGTTTTGAGAAATCATATTTTACTGTTTCAATGAAATATCTCTACTGGAAACCCCCGGTCTGCAAAGTTTTTCGAAAAATCATAGGTATAAACTACCCTTATTTATGTGGGGGCTGATACTAATTTTTTGTATGGTGGCACAAAAAGTACGTTTTGAATAATCATTATTTACTGTTTCAACCAAATATCTTCACTGGCAACCCCCGGTCAGCAAAGTTCTAAGAAAAATTAAAAGAATAAACTTTTAATCAATATAATTCTCAGTTGACGATATATAATATTTGAAAGTCTGAGCCCAAAATTCACATAAAATGGATGGAAAAAAGTAGTACGAAACCAGCCATTTATATTACGAGAACCAATCTGACGTAAATCTCTGTACGTTACAGAAGTGACGTCACATCTCTACGAGTGTATGGGTAGCACTGTATGTCGTGACCGGGCTTCCTGCATGTTTCCTGCATGTTTGCCGACGTCATAACAATCTAGATTTTAGTACTTGCCGACGTCAGCCAGACACAATTTCGCATTTTTGACCCTGTAGGGTGGGCACACATGTGTCATGTATCTGAATCAATAAAATGTGGTGTTGGCTCGATTTTCAGATTTTAGTAATCGAAAATTTCCAGTGACTTTTTTGGGTTTAGTTATATAGTTACTATATATACCTAAACCCCAAAAACTCTCTGGATATTTGAAAAACAAATCGTTGATATCATTGAATAATATTAAACTCAATTCAAAAATTGAACCACCGTTTACGCCAACCAACCCCAAATGTCTACAAAATGATTTAGATATTGAAATTTCAGAACCCGAACAATCTTTATATGTGTCATATAACAATACTTCATTGGAAACAGAACAAATAGCCCAGGAGGAGGCAACAGAAAATTTGCACATATTCCTACAAAGCCTTTTTTCTCAGTTTGTTGTTTCGACGTAACAAGTAAACAAAATGAGAGTCTACCACTCCAACGATGGTGTCTTCATATAGCGTGAGTTTCAAAAAACTTGCACCATTCGGGAAACTTTTCATAATCGATTTGTCAGAAAATTTTATTTTTCATAAAAATGGGAGTTACCTATCAAAATTCTTAAATTTTCAGACGGTGTACAGGAAACAACAAAAAATATAATTTTGATCAAGTCTAAATAATCCTGGCTGTAATTTTTAAGTTGAATAGTGTTTACAATATTCTTTCAATATTCCACAGCTTCCTGCTTGAATACACTTTTTTGATAATGTCAGCATCGAATCTACATGTCAAATACACCGGTTTCATACATAGAAATATATTATACTCATATAATATATTTCTATGATCCGTAT
Source organism: Chrysolina haemoptera (assembly GCA_958298965.1). NCBI lineage: Eukaryota > Metazoa > Arthropoda > Insecta > Coleoptera > Chrysomelidae > Chrysolina > Chrysolina haemoptera. The sequence goes on from OY282595.1 coordinate 23,714,088, forward strand.
ATGTGCAGCCGGTTACATGAAAACTCAGAAACTGATGTGTATCTATTTCAGTTTGTTTCCTCATTATTAATTGATTTTTGGAAAATGAATCAAATTCAGTGATATTTTTTGGTGTTCATATAGGTAGTTTCAGAATAAGTCAACTCGAAGTGACGGTAGAAGCATAGAAATTAAGTATATATATTATAATTTCTATGGGTAGAAGTCAAAAGTTCCATCGCGTATTTTTCACAGAACTCATAATTATATCTTATGACACAACGACATAAGATATAATTATGAGTTCTGTGGTATTTACTCAGTGTCGCAACTCGCAATGCTGAATGTACTCAACGACTATCTACAATAAAAGATAGCCCAATTCGCTGATTTTATCTGCCAACCCCCCCGCATCCCAGATTAGAGAAACTTAAAAAAGTTTCTCTAATCTGTGCCCGCATGCCACCATGTGTGAGTGACGTCATCGGGCCTACACTCGTGTTGGTTTGCCATAACAGCCCATGCATTTTTCTCGGTTTTCAAAACGTTTTATCTCGGTATTTATAAGGCAAACCTGTTGATTTTTCTGGTGTTTCTGGATGGTGTGTTAATTTTCTTTTGCTCAATTGAGTTCTTAGAACTCTAGATGCTCTAGTTTGCTGTAGATAACCCATAAATTGAACTGATGCTAAGTGCGATTTTGAACATCATTTCGTGATAAGATCACAATAAGGCACTTCTATTTACTGAAAATGTTTGTAGAAAATTGTTGCAAAGGATGGATCCATTTTAATAAATAGGATTTAATGAGTTTTATCGAAAAATTGGAGTGACATTCGATAATATACCTATGACTGAGGAAGTGATTTTAAAAGAGAAGTAGGTATTAATAATTGTTGGTATGGATTTATTTGAATTTGCCAGAAGCTGAATGTGAATCGCTGAACCCTAAACATCCTGATTCGTATGTCCTTCAAAGTTCGAATTTTATAATTCTAAAAAAAGAAATTGTGGCCATATGGTTCCTGCATTTCCCGTTTTTAGACTTCAGCAAGAAAAGAAACCACCAAAGGAAACTCACCAGACTGTATATTCAAACCCACCCTGCTCTTAGTGGGTAACCTTAATATATCTAAAAAGTCACCTTTTATATGATAATATCAATGTATTTCCTTCGTTAGATATTTTATGCAAAGTTGAAACAGGCTGGAAAGAAGAGAAGGTAAACTTTTGTCCTATAGAAGGCTTTTTTTGATAAACTGACGGAGGTTTTGAATTTTTTATTCAAACCATAAATGAGAATTTTATTATGTGTGGATTTCAATTTGGATTAGTACCTATAGACCTGAGCTTTTTATATAAAAGATATCCTGTTCTTGAACCATCTTATCGAGATTCAAAAAGAAAACACACCGATCTATATACAATGTAAAAAAAGTATTATCAAAATAAAATATTCAATTCCAGCAATCCATCTAGAACTGCTTGGAAAGTGATAGATAAAATATGAAATAAAAATAAAAAACACGTAAACCTAGCAATAAGAGTTGATGATCAAAAAGTAATCCCCACTTGATTGCCTCATCTGTCAATGTTTTTTTTTCACAGATGCCCAGAAAAAAATAATTGAAATCTTGACCAACAACAATAGAACTCATATATTAGATTGTAGAGAAATCTGATGATTCCTTTTTTTTTAACCCCTTATGGAGAAGATGAATTGGAAATACGTCTTAAGACAAATTGAAAAATAAAAGGTCTTCCGGCTCTAATCCTATACCTGTTTTTAGTGAAAAAAATTGTAAAAAACCCACTTACTCACCTTGAGAATTTATCATTCACTGCAGGCACGTTTCCTACCTGTTTGAAAGTGGGTAGTGGGTAAGATTATTCCAATATTTAAAAAAAGGACCAATTATTGCTTGAAAACTATAGACCAGAAAATGTTTGAATATGCATTTTTATTGCACCTTGATGAATTCTTAGAAATATATAAAATATTAACAGAAAAACAACAAGGGTTTCGTGCAGGAAAATCTATTGATAAAGCAAATAATTCATTTTATAGTCAAATTATCCAATGTATTGAGGCTGCCGAGTGTCCTGTTGGGTTTTTTGTGATCTTAGCAGGGCATTCGACTTTGTCAATCGTAATACTTTACTATCGAAGCTATATGACTATGGAATAAGAGGATAGCCTCTGAGCTGGATATCAAGTATAAAAAACAATTTCTTCAAATAAAACATAAATTCAAAGATGTTAAATGTGTTCTAACTAGAGGACAAATAGATGTTGAATTTGTAATATGCACAAGTAGACTCCCACATCAGATTTGGTATTTGTCTTTGGGGAACTCTACATTCAATGCGAATACCAGAAATAAAAGTAATTCCAGTGTGTCATTTTCAAAAATGCGTTTATTTTCAATAAGTTACCAGAAACAAAAATATTGACAGCTTTATCAACTTCAGGAAAACTCTCAAGACATTTTTAATAGATAGTGCTTTTATCATCTGTCTGAGTACTTTGAATAATTTGTTTATTCGTCTATAATATTACCCAGTGCTTGTAAAAGAGTTTCCAACAGTAGATGGGACACTTGGGCCCATACTTGTGGATGCAAGTAGTGTGTTCACTACTTCCTTTGCTTCCTTCTTGATGGCCCTTTTTTCCCAAGCTGTTTGCTCTGTTGCGCCCTTTGTTTTTTCTTCAGTATTTTATTCAAAGGCCTAAAAAAACATATTTGATTAAAACAATTGGGATTTGTTGTCATTAACTCACCTAATAGTTCACTCTTCATATCTCTTTCATAATTATTTACTGTGAAATGATCAGAGCAAATCCTAGACGTCTCAGCATTGAACTTGTCTGCTCTTTTGCAGCGACGTATCCATTTTCTGCAAATGGTGGACGACACAAAATCTCTGCCCTTTGGGAATCTATGAAATATTAAGCTCGAACCCATTCAACAACAAGTGTCCTATCACGAAATGGGATTCGGGATTCAACACGCACTGAACAACCGATTAAATTTTCACTATTCCCAACAAACTTTAGATGTTTATGGCACTAAAAAAACATTGACTGGAAAGTTAAATTATCCAATAAATGCACACACTAAAAAAAACGAAGAAAAAATCATAACAAGAAGAAAAACCTCTGTCAAAAAGTATAAAAATACACGGGCTCTTATGGCAGACGAACCGTTCTGTAGGCCCGGTGACGTCACAGACGTCAATTGTCGCGCTGAAATTTGTCAAATGTACGCAGATAGGAAGTGAGCCATCCTGTCTCTCTTGTCTATAATCCTTGGAATGTACTATCAATTGGGAATTCAACTAGGGTCACTGTATCCAGAAGGCTTTGCTTCTACGGGTACGGCCAATGAGAGGAGTCTAATAGTTCGAATGTCAAAAATAAAAAATAACCTACAGAAAAAGTTAGGTTAGGTTAGAGCCAACGTTTGAACTACCGACATATGTCAATTTTATGTACGAAATGTTCAAAAATAGTGGAATCCGAATCCGGAATGACATGTTCATAGATAAAAGTTTATATTATGTTAACCCCTTTGTGCCTGAATTTTTATTTTTGAAAAAAAAAATTGTTTCATATGTTGACTCACTTACTTACTTATGAAAATGTGAAATCTTCACTCATTGATGTTTTTCTACTACTGCTTTTTTCAAAATAAATACATATCAATTTTGATATAGTAGGAATCAAATACACCGAAAGCATATTGTTCAAAGACAAAAACTATATTTCACAATGTGTGATACAAAATATTCACATGTAAAATTAAACGGAGTAGTCTTTACCTTTTCGCAATTTCAAAAATTAATTTTTTTCTCAAAATCTGTATATATCATTTATGATATAGTAGGCATCAAATACATTGAAATCATATATTTCAGAAAAAAACCTGTATTGCACGATGTGTAATACAAAATATTCACATGTATCAAATTGAACGAACTTCCCTCTACCTTTTCGCACTTTCGAAACCTAAGTTCTTTCAAAATCAGTGTATATCATTTTTGATATAGTAGGCATAAAATACATTGAAGTCATAGTACAAAAACAAAAGCTTTATTACAAAAAGTGTAAGATACAAAATTCACATGTGAAATGCTACAAAACAGTTTTTATCTCTTCTCAAACAAAGATGCACATTGCATTTTGTGCAATTGACATGTATATTGTAATCCCAATAAATTGCTTCAGTTCAGACAGTGTCAGCTTCAGAGGTTTATTTGGGTTCAGTTGAAGAACATAAACATTTGGCTGCTCAACTGTATGGTTTAGTAGATTAGAGTCGAAAAAATTTTCGAAGTAATCTATCGGTTCCCATGCATCCTTACGGAAAACAGGTTCGTGAAAAGCAGGAGTAACTTTTGGGGCATTGACTGGTACATCTCTCCAGAACAGTGTGCTCGCTAATCTAGACAATGGTATATCATCCTCCGAATCATATTGATCATCTATTTCAATATCATCATCTAGAAAATATTGATCTTCCTCCTCATCTGAACCTAGCAAATATTCATCATCACTGATCTCCGGTGGTGCCACAAATGTTTGAAGTGTTCAATGCTTCCTTCTGGTCTTCAGTTTTCTCTCCATCTGAACAAACATAAAATTACTTACGTCAGAATAACAGAAAGAGAAATGCCTCTAGTGCCGGTTATATCAGATATGATATATGGTGAATTATTTGTTTTTTATGAAAAAAGTTGGGAAATATTATAAAAATAATCATAACATATGACTAGTAAAGGTGTTCTGATAACAAACACATTTTTTTCACTCACCTTTCAAAAGGATTCTCAAAATTACACTGGATAAAAAACACCGGTTCCATAAATGACGCACACCCACCTACAACCATTCCAAACTGAACTGAAATATGTGCTCTAAACTTGAGTGTCGGATATATGCAACACATATTACATTACAAGGATACTTATGGATGACGCCAAGAGGTTAACAGCACTATCCAAGCTGATTTTGATAGGAATTCGGGTCATGTTTCGATACATATCAAATATGATATGTCAGGCATTAAGGGGTTAATAAAATATTTCCAAAATTTATCTAATCGCGCGGTAATACGGTAACGGACAATTCTTGGTTTATTGGTCCAGTTGTTACAGCATATTGCCCCCCAGATCTGATAGGAACATAGTGTTGTGTAGTATTGTTTACTTTCTACCGACAAAATTTATATATCCTTTTCTCATGAAAATGAAGTATTGGTCAGTGACAACCTACAAAAATACCGACAATAAGATACCCATAGTGCCATATCAATTCAGTCCCTTGGCAAGAATACCTCGGAATTTTAACCTTGGTTCTATTGACCCAGTTAACAATGCATTAAACCAATTAAAGAATAGATTGAGATCTGTACTAGCAATATAAAATATATACTGCAAACTATCTGAGGTATTCTGTATAGATTCATTTAGTAAAACTTTCACATAGCTTTGTATTATAATTGTAGTTTATGTAAAAATGGTATAACCATATGAATAAATATATTGTCTCTGCCTGTAGTGCCTGTTGACCTTTTTGGTTTTAGGTTTATTATAGTTCTGAGAACATCAGATTCGTTACCAAAGGTAGGTTAAAGATGACTCATCCGAGGCAGCCTTGAAATTGCTATGATTTTCTGAGATCTGATAAACAGAGTGGAAGAACTGTACGAAAGCATTTGCAACATCACTAATGTTGACTGAGTCATCAAGCTGCATTTCTCTAGGCAATCCACTTCTGGATATGGATCTTACAAATAGTCAAAAAGGGTTGTGATCTTGTGCAATATTTCTTTTATTATTGATTTGATGGTTTAGAGTCTGTACTATTTTTTTTTTAAATTAATTTGTGTAAATTTTTCTTTCTTATCTTATGCCCCAAGTCGAGCATAGATATTTGGGTTAATGTGCAGTTGCTTTTTCTGGATACTTCGGTATGACTTGCTCCAACGATGTGAATTGTTGTATAGAGCAGATCGAGACAGTCATTAACATTCTCACATTCGACAAGATCAAACCAATTTTATTTTTTATTAACTGATATAGTAACAAAAGTTACCTATTCGGTTGTCATATGCGGCTCAACAGATTGATGGGCTCTTCAATCTTGTGTTGTGACACTGAATGTATTTTGCAAAGTGAAGTATAGAATTTTGGTTCAGAAGAAACAATCACACATTGTTCAAAATTAAAAAACACATGTTTTCATTATTTTACTTAAATACCTCAGAAGTGGTGATAGGGTGAAACTTTTAGGCATCACACTAGATGATAAACTCAACTGGTCAAAATACACCTGGGAATTTTTGTAGATCAAAAACTCACCTTTGATTATCATATTTGAGAAATTGTCTAATCAACTAAGAGGATGTTAGGATTCATTATGAGAAATTAAAGACAATATAAAAACACCGAGCCTTCCAAAGCCATTTATTCACTGGTAAGAAGTATTATTAAAAAAACAAAAGCTATCAAGCAAGAAAAAGACTTTTGCCAAGTATCACACATTCAAAATGGAAGGTGTACCCTGCTAGATCGAAAGGCTTCCTAAAAACTATTTTAAATATATGGTTTTTATTGCTCGGAGCTCGTAGTTTTTATAGTAGTATTTTCTAATTGTAAGTTTTCTTCTCCATGTAAATTCAAGTGAACTATCCATGGAAAACTCGGAAACATTATTTCATTTCCTTTAAAACGAAAAAATATTCGCCTTCACCGCCGTTGGGCCTGACCTGGCCTGACGGCCTGACAGGTAAACAAAGTCAGTCATTTGTCATCTAAATGAAAAGGCCTATAGTATCAATAACAAAGTTTCTTTACATTATTTTCCATTTAAAAATAAAGAGTTATGCCAGATATGGCAATGTCGTCGTTGATGAAAATGTCTGATAAACTCATTTTTACTTTCGACATCTCGAGTACTTCATTCAAATTTGAATGAGAATGAAACTAGCTGAAAGTTTTAGTGCCACCTAGCGGAAACGCATTTCGCGAATCCGAAATGATGACAGACGACAGACTGACTTGGGCTTGTGTCTTGTCTACTTGTGACTTGTGAGTTGTGTTGTGACTTGTGAGTTGGAGTTGTGATTTTATAATTGTGAATATTGAATATTGTGATGGACGAGGGCGTGAAATGTGATGAGTAAATTATTTGTGGAGCAGTTTACTTCAATTATGATATTTTGATACTATTGTACAGAGAAACCATAATGTTCAACTTTTGGTCCAAACCAGATCCCAAGGGTGAGTTTCTAGAATATTATATGTGTGAGACCTTTCTGGTCTCCAGTCCCGGTGCCACCCGTTTTTTCTATTACTTAAGGCGGATTTAGCGAATTCATAATGCACAATTTAGTGCGTATGCATATTTTTTCAAAACTGTGGTTGAAAGAGGAGAAAAAAAAAGGAGTAATTCTGAGTGAAAACAGTCGATGATCAAGCTGTAGATTTCTTTAAAAATGTAATTTTTTCCTTCCCTTTCAATACACAGCAGGATAAAGTTATGCTTATGCACTCAATTATGTATTATGAATCCGCTAAATCCGCCATTACTTGACTACCCGAAGAGAATAATAGTGATAATTTAATAAGTGATTGAAACTCATAACGACACGTTAAAATTCCATTATTTGCAATAATCTTGAAAAATAATAAGCTAATACTGCAAAAAGGACATTTAATTTCACCTGGCAGATCTGTAATGTTTCTCAAGAAGGACACTAATACAAGTGCTGCTTATAATTGAACAGATCGCTCAACAGGGCCTTGGTTTGTTAATAACAGGTAAACGAATACTTCAGATAGACTTAATAACAATGTCAAAATATCCCTGACTCCACAAATTCCACATGGTAGGATATGTGGCAGATATACTACTTCCCTGACTATAAAGAGGACTGTTATTGAATTGCCTTCGACATAAGTATCTGAAAGTTTTCATCTTGGGTATGGTGGTTTCATGAGAGTGTGAAGAATAGCTTGCTATATGTTGAGACAGCATTACAATTTCTCCTCTACTCGCCCGAGGAAGGAATATCAACGTGAGCTGGTAAGTCGTCGGGTGTGGCAACAGGAGAGGCGCACAGTAGTGCATCTCTCTTATTTATGTGGTATTATCATATCATTGCGTTCCTTGTTGCTCGCGTAGATTTCTGTCTATACCCCAGATGAAAAGACGTATGTCAACCTGGCACAGCCGTTTCAGCACAATCCAAAAAAACAAGTGCAGTATTTTCTAACTAATTAATAACTATTTTCTAACACAACTTTCAATTTTCTAACTTCAGCCGCTCCTGAATCCTGAAAAAAAGGGGCTGTGCTAGCTTAACGCTTAAGCTGGCACAGCCATCCCGTAACTTTTTTTCTGCTGAAAATTTTTGAAGGATTGAAATGCTAGAATTTCTAACTTTTTAATAACATTCGAGTAACACAACTCTCAATTTTCTAACTAAAGCCGTTTCGGAGAAAAAGGGGTTGTGCTAGCTTAACGCTTAAGCTAGCACAGCCGTCTCGTAACTTTTTTACTGCTGAAAATTTTCGAATGATTGAAGTGCTGAAATTTCTAACTTTTTAATAACTTCCTAGTATCCATATATATCTGCACATATTCCTTGTGTGAAAGTTTTCTAAAAGTAACTGTATTCGTCTATTATTATATATTATTATTGTTTTTATTATTATACTATACAATATCATTATAGTTGATTCATGTAACTTTGAAGTTATTTATATTTTTAATTATTTTTAGTTCAAGCTTAATAAAATAATTATTGTATTTTATATGGTTGAAAAACTTCAGCGCTATGGGATCAGAGGGGTGCCTTTGAAACTTTTTGAATCGTATTTACAAAATAGAAAACAGTGTGTTAGCTTAAATGGAAGTACTTCCAAACTTGAGCCCATAACCCATGGAGTTCCTCAAGGCTCCGTTCTGGGCCCACTTTTGTTTATTGTCTACATAAATGACTTTTTTTACCACATGCAATCAATTACTTGTATACTATTTGCTGATGATTCAACATTGATTCACTCAACTCCTTTAGATGTGTCCCCAAACGTTTCCACTGCAGCTGTAGAGAAGGAAGCAGAATTCTGGTTCTCTGCAAATTTTTTGAAGTTGAACGAGGCAAAAACAAATCGTCTGAACTTTTCAACAAATATTCACATGGGAGACCACGTTAAACTTCTGGGTGTTACTCTCGATGATTCCCTAAATTGGTCAAAACACATTGAGCTTCTTTGCTCTAAATTATCTAGTGCGATCTTCATTATAAGACAACTAAGAAAACTTGTGGGTACAGATGTTCTGCTAAACACCTACTATGCATTTTTTCATTGGCATATAGCTTATGGTATAACTTTATGGGGAAATGCGACAAATTCAGTAAAAGTCTTCAAACTTCAAAAAAAGGTTGTTAGAACTATTGCGCTTGCAGGCTACAGAGACCACTGTCGGCCACTATTTCAAGAATACGGCATCATGACATTACCATCTATATATATATATATCAGCAACTTTTAGACATTCATAATAATAAACATAAACTTTCGCTAAATTCAAACTTCCATGATTACAACACTCGAAGAGCAGATCAATTTAGACCTATAAAATACAGATTGAAAAAGTCAGTGAATAACTCTCCCAACATAAATCTATACAATCACCTACCTAGGGAAGTTAAATCTCTGTCCACTAATTGTTTTGCACAAAAAGTGAGGAAATTCCTCATAAAATCAAGCTTCTATACAATCGCCGAATATCTAGACACCTCCCCAGATATAGATGTAACTTCTTAAATGTCTTTTAATGTGTTTAATGTAGAAGTAACGCCATAAACGTTTTTTAATGTGTTTAAGACAATATGTTTATATTGTTATTTGTTATTTGATCATACCAGTGTAAATGCCATTGATACTTATATATTTTGTGACATGTTATAACATAAGCTAAAACACAAGTTTTATTGTGGGCTTAGCTCCTCTCACATGACCTGCTACAAATGTAAATCCATGAATGTAGTTAAATAAAGTATGTCTATGTCTATTAGGATGTATCCTACCAATAAAGATTTCATTCATATACAAGGAGTTTTGATATTTCGCTTCCTAAGGCGCAAAAATCCCAAAATACTCGAATTGAATTGCATTATTTTTAATGTTGACTTTTTCGTTGTCTAACTTTTGCAAATTTGAAAACTAAGATATATTATCTGATATCTCACTCATATGGCGGATTGTGGTGAAGAAAATTTCAGTAGAAAGAATTATAATCTTCTTCGAAACGCAACGAGACCGAAATCCAAATCATATCACCTTCTTCCTCCTCTTTAATTTTTTACCTTCAATACAAACATTAGAAAGAAGCCTACAGGGAAATATGACATCATATAACACCTATGCGAACTGGTTGGGATTAAACATTTCTATATTAAATGCAGAAATTATATTTCTAACCGTCTTCAAAATTTGATGAGACCGGGACCAATATAGGTACACAATTCCTAATTTTTTTTGCCTTCTGATTGTCTAACAATAACACAAACAGCGAATATAATGATACAGGGATGATTAACATTACCTTTGACCTATGTGAATTGATTGTGATGGGAAATATCATCTGATATATATTTATATTATTTCGCAATGTTCATCAAATTTGATCTAAAATGCATTGAAAATCAACTGAGGAAATATTTTAATTGTGTTCAATATTTGATGAGACCGACATCCCCTAGGGATTCGAAAAGATTGGAAAAAATCTTTAAAATATTTTTAACCGCCTTTTAAACGCGATGAGAACAAGAGAATTTAAATTTCACCTTTGTTTATTAGCCCTCTGATTTTCTAACTCCAGCACAATCATTGAAAATAATAAAACTGGTGTGTACTGAAGTACATTCTACCATCAGGATCTGAGAAGAGCTTGAAATTTCTAGGAAAAATATTTTATTTTGTCTTCAAATTCAGTTTCTTCACCGTCTTTCCCTGAAGTTTTGACAACGGAGGCAGATACAGCCTTTGATTAAGGTAATCTCTAATCCATTCTAATAGAGCACCCGAAATACCAAGACATTCCAGTTTGTCCATTAAAAAATTGTGATTGACTCTATCGAAAGCCTTGGAAAAATCTGTGTACACAGAATCAACTTGGTAGCCGTTTTCCAAAGCTTCCGAAAGAAAATCAGTATAAAGAGCTAGGTTAAGTTCTGTAGATCTACCAGATTGAAAACCATAGTGCTCAGGAATTATGATATTGCTCAAGTTAACTGTAAGATAATCTGTCACTATGCTTTCAAAGATCTTTGGTATAGCATTCAAAATGGAAATAGGACGGTAATTTTTTATATCTGACAAGTTTCCGGCCTTGTAGATAGGTGTTATATAGCTTAGTTTCCATATACTGGGAAAAGTTCCAGTGGCTAGTGACATGTTAAAGATAAGACAGAGTGGTCGGGATAGTACAAAACTGCAGTGTTTCAGAACGGAAGGTGGGATTGCATCAGGTCCAGGGCCTTTTTTAGGATCTAACTGGCAAAGTTTCTCGTATATTTGGGATATTTTGATCTTGTATGTGGAGAGATTTAAATTATTAGATGTTGGCAAGTTCGGATTGGAACAAGTGACTGTAGAATAAACTGATGCAAAATATTCAGCAAACAGATTAGCAATTTCCTGACCAGATTTGACACGTTTGTCATCTAAAAACATTTCATTGGGCATATTATTCATCTTTCTCTTCGAGTTTACAAACTTCCAAAAAAATCTAGAATTTGTATGTATAGACGTTTGACAATCAATAAGGTATGCATTATAGCACTCTTTTGCAAGGATTTTACATCTTGACCTTAATTCGCTGAAGGCACGAAAGTTTTGTTCACTTTTCCGAGATTTGTAATTTTTATGTGCAGTTTTTTTTTTAAAGATCAGGTTTTTTAGTTCTGGTGAGAACCGTAATGGAAACTTTCCAGATGAGTATTTCTTCTTTGGCACAAAAAAATAGAACACTGAATACAGGGCATCATAGAAAATATTTATCATTTCATCGAGGGATTTATTTGATAAAATGTGGTCCCAATCCATGTATTCTAAGCAGGCACGAATTTCCGCAAAGTTAGCACTTTTGAAGTCATAATAAAACTCACTTGCATTGTTAATATCGCCCTGTGCTCTGGAAATTAAATTAATTGAGGTTTGCAAAGGGGGGTGGTGATGATCAGAAGCAAGCAAGTGTTCATGGGCTGGGCATACAGATAGTAACTCATGGGAAAGTGCTAAGTCTAGTAGTACATTCCTTTCGTTGGGGATGTCGTTCTGCTGGAACAGGTTATGGAAAGCACAAGTGTTTGACAGAAAAGTAATCGCCTCACTTTCCGTGGTCGAAGCTGATGGAGTAGGTGTAGCTGTTGATCCAAATTCATCTGATGTCCAGTAGGCATTCGGTAAATTAAAGTCACCAAAGACATGTAAGTACGCGTCGGGCCAATTTTCCGCTATAGCATCAGGGTCGGAGCTAAACGTTTGAAACGAAATTATGGGTGATTTGGGAGGGAGATAGACAGTACCAATGATGTGGCTAGAGGAATCACCGATAGAGACAAAGAGATCTTCAATAGAATTGTTTGAGGGTAATTGAGTACATATGTGATTTTCCTTTACCGCTATGAGGACTCCCCCACCTCTTGTGAATGGACTAGTTGCAGTGTTTCGATCTTTTCTGAAGATTATGTAGTTCGTGAGACCTAGTTCAGCATCAGAGAAGTCTTGAGTGAGCCATGTTTCAGTAAGAATGATGATATCAAAGGATGATGTGGCAACGTTACGTTGGAGAGTTTCTAATTTGGTTCGAAGTCCACGGACATTTTGGTAGTATAGGATTGGATAATCTGGGATAATTGACGCAATCAGTTTTTTTGTTTGACTACCGTGGGGATACCATTTATGTACTTCAATTTCAGATTCGCTTCACCATTATCTGTTCTAGTTTTCAATTCGCTCTGAACTGATTTGTATTGATCCATCTGCATAGGTGTTTGATCTGCGTTAATATAAAAATGTTTCTTACCTTGCTTACTTTGCTCTTGTTTCTGAGCACATATAGAACATCTTGTGCATCTTCTAGTACGACTTTCAATGCTCTAGCTCCGTTTTTATTATGTTTACCCAATCTTGCAACTCTGGTAATCTTAATTTCATCATCGGTAATATCGTTGATAATGTTTTTCACTTTAGTAATATCAGATTCGGTAGTAAGCCTTTCACCTTCAGGTAGGTTAAAAATCATAATATTTTTAGATCTAGTTTGACGCTCGTAAATTTCATTTATGATTTCATCGTTTTTTGTATGGGAAGATTGAGGAACCCCGTCAATTTGAATGTTGCCAATTTCATGTTTCAGTTTCTCAATTTCCTGGGGTATGTCGTCGTGTTTTTTTACCGAGGACAGCTGTTCTTTTATGTTCTTGATTTCTTTTTGTAGGCAAGTTATCTCATTTTCCAAAAATGAAATTTTTTTGAGTATCCTAGGAGTCTGTTTGAAGATTGCCAAGCAATCATCACAGAAGAAAACGACAACTCGTTGTTTCAGCTGGACAGCACGTATCTCAGTTGTAGTCATGACAAAACATGATTTCATGTTGTGGAACACTGATTTGCAACAGTCGCAGAAGACATAATCGTCTTCTTCCTCTATCGGCTGGGAACATTTTGAACAATTACCTGGCATTTCCGAAAAACAGGCACGCCACTGGATGCTTGAAACGATAAAAAGTTCCAAAGGCTTGCATCCACTTTTTGTACACCTGACACTTTTTTGCGAGGACAATGTTTTTGTCTGTGTTCACAGTAAATGGAACAATAATTATGCAGTTATTTGTTTTAGTTTAGTTTGAGTTTTCAATGTTTGGACAGCACTATGAGACTGATGAACTGATTTAGAACACACTGATATAACTTTCAACTAATATTTTCACTTTTTTCCATTAAAAAACTTGACATAAACGAGAGCAAATCCACCTGCTCTCACTCACTCAGCAGTTATTTCCAATAATTGTGATGGAGTTGAAATTCAGAGGGTAAAACAAATGTGAATTTTCAATTCACTCGTTCTCATAACGATTTGAAGCGAATTAAAAATATTTCTCCAGGAAGTTTTTGGTTCCTTTCAGATCCTGAGGGTAGAATATACTTCAATATACCCCTTTTTTATTATTTCCAATGACTGTGCTGGAGTTAAAAAATCAGAGGGTGAAACAAATGTGAAATTTAGAGGCTCTTGTTCTCGTAACGTTTTAAAGGCAGTTAAATTTCATTCTCCTCAGATCACGGGGGTAGAATATACATCAATAAACTCCTATTTTATTATTTTTAATGATTCTGCTGGAGTTAGAAAATCAGAGGGGAAAACAAATGTAAAAAATCTATTCTCACGTTTTCATTACGATTTGAATACGATTAAAAATATTTTCTCCGCAAATTTTCGGTTTTTTTTCAGATTCTGAAGGAAGATTATACCTCAATACACACTAGTTTTATTATTTTTAACGATTGTGATGGAGTAAGAAAATCAGAGGGTGAAAAAAATATTAAATTTCAATTATCTCATTCTCATCACGATGTGAAGAGGATTAAAAATATTTTCCCAGGAATTTTTTGGTTCCTTTCAGATCCTCAGGGTCGAATATACTTCAATATACCCCTATTTTATTATTTCCAATGATTGTGATGGAGTTAGAAAATCAGAGGGTGAAACAAATGTGAAATTTCAATTATCTCGTTCTCATCACGATTTGAAGAGGATTACAAATATTTTCCCATGAAATTTTCAGTTCTTCTTATATCCCGAGGGTAGAATATACTTCAATACACTCCTATTTTATTATTTCTAATGATTGTGCTGGAGGATAAAACAAATGTGAAATATCAATTATCTCGTTCTTATCACGATTTGGAGACGATTAAAAAAAAAATCCCCGTAAATTTTCGATTCTTTTCAGATTCTGATAATAGAATATACTTCAATACACCCCAGTTTTATCATTTTTAATGATTGTGATGAAGTTAGAAAATCAGAGGGTATTGAGACCCCGGCGTCAAGTTACAAAATCCTGATGATACCTGAGGAGTAGGCAGATTGAGACCTCAGTGTAGAATCTAACTTCACACCCTTTCAATCATTTTATCCTTTTTTCTTGAAAATGGCTCCAAAATCGGAGCCGAAACGTCGAATTTCAACAAATTCTAGACGCGGTTCAACCCGAACTTCCAGTTTCCAAATATCTGACCGCGGAAACCTATCTGAACACACACATATATATATATATATATATATATATATGTGTTATATATATATATATATATATATATATATATATCAGATAATATTTATCGATTCACATAGGTCGAAGGTAATGTTAATCATCCCTATATCATTATATTCGCTGTTTGTGTTATTGATAGAAAATCAGAAAAATTAAGAATTGTGTACCTATATTGGTCCCGGTCTCATCAAATTTTGAAGACGGTTAGAAATATAATTTCTGCATTTAATATAGAAATGTTTAATCCCAACCAGTTCGCATAGGTGTTATATGATGTCGTATTCCCCTGTAGGCTTCTTTCTAATGTTTGTATTGAAGGTAAAAAATTAAAGAGGATAAAGAATGTGATATGATTTTGATTTCGGTCTCGTTGCGTTTAGAAGAAAATTTTAATTCTTTCTACTGAAATTTTCTTCACCACAATCGGCCATATGAGTGAGATATCAGGTAATATATTCTCAGTTTTCAAATTTGCAAAAGTTAGACAATGAAGTAGTCAACGTTAAGAAAAATGCAATTTAATTCGAGTATTTTGGGATTTTTGCGCCTTGGGAAGCGAAATATCGAAACTCCTTGTATATCACTAGGAAGTTATTAAAAAGTTAAAAATTTCAGCACTTCAATCATTCGAAAATTTTCCGCAGTAAAAAAGTTACAAGACGGCTGTGCCAGCTTAAGCGTTAAGCTAGCACAACGCCGTTTAACCCCGTTTTCTCCGAAACGGCTTGAGTTAGAAAATTGAGAGTTGTGTTACTCAAAAGTTATTAAAAAGTTAGAAATTCTAGCGTTTCAATCCTTCAAAAATTTTCAGCAGGAAAAAAGTTACAGGATGGCTGTGCCAGCTTAAGCGTTAAGCTAGCACAACCCCTTTTTTTTGGAACAGCTCGAGTTAGAAAATTGAAAGTTGTGTTAGAAAATAGTTATTAATTAGTTAGAAAATACTGCACTTGTTTTTTTGGATTGTGCTGAAACGGCTGTGCCAGCTTAACATACGTGATGAAAAGAGTCCGATACTGTATACCTGTGCAGAAGGTTATTTTATTTACATTTTGTCACTCCAACATATTTTAAGTAAAGTGCATGATCGTCTAGCAAATGTAATTAATTAGTTATAATATAGAGTAGTTGTTTTCTGTTATACTTGCCAGTGAAATTCTGAGTGCTTCCTCTCAGGTTTTCATTTATGGCCCTTGTGCTCACAATATTACTGTGTACAATGATGCTGTATTGTAGAAAATCTTATCAATGACATTTTCTGATATATGTAATAAAGCAATTAATATTCATTACTAAGTTATGTTACCTAATCTGTAATGATGATGGGTAATAATCCTGAATTGAATAGAATATTTATGTATTTACATTTAGGAGTACAAACAGAACGAACCCAAAACAGTATTCAAAAGAAGATATAACATGTTATAATAAATAATAAACTTAACATTCAGTGGGTTATTCATACATTTTTGTTGTACTGATGATAAAAAAAAAACATAAAAGGTGAAAATATGCATAATAATTTTCAGAGGTTGAAAAAAAATATGATTTGAGTTTATTTATAAAGGTGGTAAATAAATTACGAAAAATATCTATATTGATCAAATTTTATATGCATTGAATTATTAAGTGGAACTGAGTATCATATTATTCACCAATTTGAAAGAAATTTTGTATCAGCAATCTCTTCTATTTTCAAGAGGTAGCAGATTTAATTTTCTCATATAATAGGTAAACTTGTTATGAAACTTTTCAGTTGTTTTATATAAATAATGTAGTGAGGGTTCTGTATTGTAGAGACATAGCTCAAAGTGCTATTTATATATGTTATATAAAAAAAGTCCGAACAGTTACAGGGTTATTATTTCTGTTGAAAGTAATTTGATGACATTTGCTGAAATTCAAATATAAAGCATTTTCAATATCAATAGAGTCTTAAAAATCTTTAAATCATCAGCATGCATTAGGAACTTTGAAAATTTGAAACATTTTGAAATATCATTTATGTAAATATTAAAAAGAACCTACATATTAATCTGGTTTTGAAAGTTTCAAGTATTTTATATTGAGTGTTTTTACTGTATTTATAATATTTATATTTTTAATTTTTCATATTTGTTTTATATTATGTCTTGACCTCATTTATGACTTTTATTTTTTATATATTTTTTATTATGACACAATGTTTATACACATTTATGTATTATTAGTAGTTCTGCTAAATAAAGTATTTATACAGATTGGTTCATTTTAAACGGAAGTTCGCAATAAGCAGGTTCGTTATAAGCAGATTACAGTATTTCCAATACCTTCAAAATTTCAGAATTATTGAAAACATGGATGAGGTCTAGTGGATAATTTTCAGCATAGAAAGTTGTTGTGTACACATGTCCACTTTCACATCTCTTGTCTACAAGTTTGTTGATAATAATTTTTAAAAATAACAACACTGATTTACCAAACATTGAAACGTTGATGCTGTTGTTTACGGAGAAGCAGGGAACGTTTTCTCTTTAACGTTACGTTTGTATCAGCAGAGGTATCCTAACCATATTCAACCTAGTAGTGTAAACTATTTTGCTACATCGAAATCGCAGTTCAGGAAAGAACGGAATAATCATGATGATGAGCAACATTTTATTGTTAGCCAAGATATGGCTATCAACTGTACTAGCAATAAATCCTGGAGGCAGATCCAAATACATCCTGGAGGCAGATCCAAATACATCCCGGAGGCAGATAGAATACGAAATAAGGGTTGCTAGGAACTGCTAGGACCAGCTAGAAATATCTTGGAAAAGCACTGATTCCGTTCATTCAGATTCATCAATATTTGTATGGTGATGGTGGGTATAGGATTGCTATTGTCACAAAGTTGTAAGGAAATAAATTGAACATCCAAATTTCCATTATTTTATACAGGGATGAAGCACGCAGAATAGTCAGGTCTTCAACAACAATAACAAAACCAATTATTTTTCATGGGTATTTGACAGGGACAGGTGAACGGTACCAATTGTATTCCTTTAGCGACACGTCGTATTATGTGTTTCCAGCAAGAGTATCTTTACATAAGTCAACCCCAGCCCGAGGATATATTACTGGAACTTTCAAAAACAATTGGGTTGGTATTGATGGTCCGGTTCGTTGGCAAACAAGGACATCAGCCCTCACACCAATAAATTTTGTTTTCGTTTGGGTTCACTTGAAGAATAAAGTTTAAGCTCATAATAGATTTCAAATCGCGAGAAACAAGAACGAAATTACTCCGGTTCACCTATCAAACATTATGCGGACATGCTCTGAAAAGCTGAAATAGAATATATTGCATCTTTAATTGATCTTGGAGAAGTCATACATACACAATTATAGACAGTGAAACGACATACTAACACATAAAAACATAAAATCAACTAACAGGAACTAACACTAGTCGCCTTCGAGTGAATCTTCAAATAACCCTCTGAAATTATTTATTTAATAAAGGCTCATTTATTGAGGATTTTTTAAAATATTTTTTGAAAAGTTCTAAAGAGAGATTTCTAATTTTCCTCAGGGAGATATTGAATAAAGGAATAATATGGTCAGTAAACCACGTTTCAGCAACATAAGTGTGGGTAGGTCGATGGCATAAATTAAAAACAAGAAGGGCCCTAGAATGGATCCCTGTGATACGCCCCTTTAAATAACTCGTTCCTGACGTATGTTATTATTATTTTGACTTATGTTATCATTATTTTGACCCTTTGTGTTCTATTCTCGAGGTATGCTTCAATGATGTTTCCTAAAGATTCCTCTCATTCCACACCTTCCTACTTTCTCTAGTAATCTTTCATGATTAACACAATCGAAAGAAAATTAAATTTTTTCGACAAAGTAGAAATACCCTTCTCTCCACACATTCCCATAAAGTGGAAAATATGAGGCAACTATTTGTCAGAAAACAACTACACTCTTTTTCGACTTTGATTCTGAAATCTCCGGAACATTTTTGCGAATTTTGATAAAAGTTCTGAAATTGGTGGGTTTATTAAACGGCAAATTTTTCAAATTGCATTCCCCTATAACTTTTTTATTATTTGACACATTGACATTTCAACGTAATTTCAACAACCATTTTAAAATGTTGCGGTCCACTGGTGTACTCAGATTTTTTCTAAAAAAATTGCTAATATTTTTTTCAGATTCTTTAAATTGCTAATATTTTTTTCAGATTCTTTATCTTGAAAAATAATCTTTGGCCCTAAAAATGAAAATTTATTCATGAACTTTGGTGTCCTAGTGCACTTTTCGAATGTCTACCTAATAAAAAAGATCATTCCAATCGGTTGTAAATCGTAAGTTTTATAAGGGTGCTTCTATTTTGAATGGGTCTGTAACAAAATATATTGCCATGATTCAAGGACCTACCCATTTAAGTAGTATAATAGGATCGGTCCTGGATCAGGCCATAGAGTTGTACCGAAGTGGCTCATGGTTGACATTGGGCGGGTTGTTCTTGAAAAGTTCATGAGCGACGACAACGACCAGAGGCTTTAGTTCATATTTTAACCGCCGCATCGATATTCATTCGTCAATGAGCAGAGGCTGGTTCAGATGAGTGTCAGGGGTGGTCTTGTCTTCAGGGGTACTCTGTGAAGAGAAGCCGGTGTAGTGCCGTTTTGGCAGCGTTAGATTAATCTGAAGAAATGTTCAACAAAAACCAGAGGGTGTGCAGTTTAGAATTTCTGCCGCCGCATAATTTCAGCAGAAGCTGGCCCGGTGTGTCAGTTGATTGATAAATTAATTTTCTATAAATTTGGTGTAATCTTGACGATCTGTGTGAGCTAAAAAATAGTAATTTGTTAATGTAAATGATACACTTCATTTAATAGCATTATTACCTGGCTATATTAAGTTGATAATTTAAAATTAACCTGTTCAGGTTGCTGGAGATGGAGATCAAGAAGTTGTTTCATTGATACGTGCTGCTAGAGAGTTAGAAAAATGAAAATGAAATGGTGTAATTCATTCACAAAAGAACGCATTTTCAGCTTTGATTAACTGTTTGGTCGTACCTCAAAATAGGTGATAATTTGTCCGACAAAGAAATAAAACTATCTAACATTTCCATTCCTCCAAACATACAATTGGCAGACCCAAATTTCCATATTCTTAATGCCATTGATTTACTTATCTGCGCAGATTTGTTTTGGGAATCTCTGTGTATTGGTCAAATAATAATAAATGTCTTTATTTCCACATAATTCTTCTTAAAAATACCATATGTGTACAATTTTCCGGAAATCCCAAGGGGGAGTTCACTCGAAAGTGCCCTTCCACTCAACCCTTTTCATGGTCATTACATAAGTAATAATGAATTGTAATACTTATCCTAGCTTAACCTAAACTATATCAAAAAATGATAACGATAAACAAAAGTAGTATGAAAATTGCATATATTATTAATTTTTTAGATATGATGTGATAGCCCGTTTGAATTTAGACGATAAATCTTTAAAGTGAGGTGGTGAAGCATTATACATTTTATAGATGTTGAATTTGAAACCCCTTTAAAAAAACTTCGTTCTGTGAGGTGGGCATATCAGCAATCCCTTGAATCTTATGTTGATATTGTGAATCTCACTTCGGTAACTTATTTTCCTTGTTAAGTATGAGGGCTGCTTTTCCGTTATTCTTTTATGATATAAGAACAAAGATAGAACATCTCGCCGTTTCTTCATATTCAACCATCCCAACTCTTTGAGTTTGTGTGTTACCCTGTCATACTTTCTAATCCCAGTTATGAATCTGATACAAGAGTTTTGAACTCCTCATCGATTATGTTGAGTAATGCAGTTGTGCAGCTGTGATTAGGGCGGAAACCAGACTGGGTGGAAGGTAAAATATTATTTGAATTCAAGTATACTCTCAGTTGGGTTTCAATGATTTTTTCCATTACCTTGGATAGGCCTGGAAGTATACTTATAGGTCTGAGGTCGTTTAATGACTGAGGGTTGTTCATTTTGGGAATTGGTAAAATCAGGGCTTTCTTCAACTAGTAGGAAATATGCCACTTAGCAATATAGTATTGAAAATGTTTATAAGATATGGTAGTATATGTGGTATTAACAGCTTTATCAAGTTAATTGAAAGCCCATTAGAACCAGCGGAGGTATTTTTTATTTTAGATAGACTCTCAACCACTTCCTTTTCTGATACAAGGCTGAATTGAAACTCAGAATTACAAATTTTGTGCTCTGCATAGTATTCCTTAATGTTATCATTACCTTTGCTTTGAGGAATAAAAAGTTATTTATTATTTCCGAATTTTGGAGCAACTTGGGCAAATCCTGTTTATTTTTACTATTAATGTTGAATGTTTTTAATTCTTAGTTCCATAGTTTAGAAGTTTTATTGTGAGAAATGAAATTGAAATATTGTTTTTTCTGTTCACATATCATTCGGTTAACTTGATTTCGTAAAAATTTGTAACTATTCCAAAATGGAGCCAAATTAGTATTTTTGAATTTTGATTTAGCTTTATCCTTTTCAGACATTATTTGCTTAATTTCATCAGTTAGCCAGGGAGCTTTTTTTTGTTATTCTAACACTTCTCAAGGATACATGCTTATTGAATAAATGCAGTAATTGCTCATTGAAGATGTTAAGTTTTGTGTCAATGTTCTCAGTTGGAGAGGAAGCATAATGAAATCATGATGAAACTGATTAATATTGAATTTTTTGAAGGCACGATATGTATATATCTTTGGTTCAGACTTTGGCTTAGTACAGCTCAGTTTACAAGAAATCAGCTCATGGTCTGACATATCTACTCCACCCACAGAGGTTGCGATTATTAAGCTAGGATCGTCACATATAAATAGATCAATAAGGGTCATTCCTGTGGCTATAATACGATTAATTTAAGAACCACAGGTATTTCAATATCCTTTGTCCCATGACGTTTTTTAATGAAATTTGAACGATTATTATAATACTGGGTAGGTAAAAAACTTACAGTCGAACTCCACCAAATAAAATCTTTATTAACTTTGTATGTGTGTCAGTCAGAGGACACACATCAGCACATGACGAGATGTAGTCAGAAGACTTACATCAGCAGCAGACATGTTTCGAAGGATTAATCCTTCATCTTTAGTGAAAAAATAGGGTGGTTAACAAGTAGAGATCTACAGAAAATAGAAAAAGGTATTACATTAATGACCATAATTGGTAATAAAATTAGAAAATACCATATGTGATGGAAAAAACTATTGTAGACTTGAAAAAGGGGGGTTAAAAAAATTTTTTTTAACAACTATAACGTCCACATGACGTATACCCGCATTTGAGCGGTTCCCCAATTGTTAGGGGTCGTAATTTGACCTAGCCAGAACAATCATTTGGTGAATTTTTTAATCAAAAGTTGTGACCATGCACGTGTTCAAATACTTCTAATTGACTGAGAAAGAAAAGATTATGAAAAATTGAAATTTGAAGTTGACATCTGTCAACTGTCATCTGCCGAGCGAGACGTCACGACTCAAGTGGGATTCACAATCAAACTTTTGGCGTTTTGCTTTTTACGTTTTGTATTCTGATTGGTGAAGCAGAATCTGAAATTAAACTGACGCAATAATGCCATTCACAACAAAAACGTCAAAAATTTTCGATTTGCTTCTCAACAAGAAACATAAACATAACATAACGTTGGTTTGGCAGAGCAAAATGAAGAAATCATCACAAAAATAATAATTTAAATAATGAATATTATACATGAAATTTGGAAGAGACGTAAATTGCTCCTTCTTTTGCACTTAAAGGGAAAAATGAATCGTACAAAAAGAGAATATTGGGTGAGACCATCAAGATGTGAAAGTAGAAAATTAAACAGAATATACTATTCGAAATAAGAAAAGGAAGAAAAAATATAACTTTTGTCCGAAACCGGTCGTAATAGAGTAGTAAAGTGTTAGTGGAAACTGGACAAAAGTTATATTTTTTCTTCCTTTTCTTATTTCATCATGAATTTCCACAAAATAAATAGATCATCAATCAAACAAATATACTATTCCCTGGAATCACAAAAAAAATTGGGAGAAAAAAATTAACACAACTTTTATCGAATGTCACAACAATATTTTTATGATGATCCGCTCTCACATTGAAAAACATTCCCACAGAGAATCCATAAGCCCTGCTGAAAGATTTTCACTGAGATGTAAACACAACGCATTTTGCAACGCAAAAAGCTGAGAATATTTAGCTTTTTGCGTTCGTTTTATTCCAGATTCTGTTTCCACCAATCAGAATATGAAACGTAAAAAGCAAAACGCAAAAAGTTTTGTTGTGAATCCCACTTCATAGTGACAGAGATACCGTTCTGTGGACTCAATCATACAACATCAAGTGTCAGTAATCTTGGAAATTTATGTTGAAATAGAAAATTGTAGGAAAATATTTTTAATATGGAACATTGGTTGTAGAACGAGTGTGAACTGCAAAAGTGTGAGGGAAAATTGATAACGAGAAGAAAAATATTCTCAAATAGAACTATCAAAAAAGTAAGGAGTTGAAAAGTTTTAAGCTGTCAAAATTAGTTTGTTCATTTATGCATTGAATTTCTGAATTTTTAATTGCTTTATTTATTTCCAGGGTCTCAAGTAGATTGAGTTTTTTCCCCTTGTCACAAACATGTAAAATTTTAAGATCAGAGTTTGGAGCAAAATTATGTTTTTCGTTAATAATATGATTAGAAAAAACTGAGTTCGAGTTGATTTCTTCCTTATCGGAATTGGATTCTATTAATCTAACATGTTCTGCTAATCGAGTTTTAATTTTTCGACCAGTTGGGCCAATATAACAAACTTTACAATCAGGATTGGAGCAATTCAATTTATAGACACCTGACTTGTCCAGCATTGGAATCTTGTCTTTTGAATTTACTAAGGAATGTTTTAAATTATTAGGTGTTTTGAAAGAAATAGAGAATTTTGAATTGTTATTGGTACTAAGTTTATTAAGAAATGTGTTTTTTAATTTTAGTGATATAGGGCCAAAATAGGTTAGAGAAACAAATTTGTTTTCCTGTGGATTTGATTGAGTGAGTCTATGGTTTGAAAATTTATTGACATATCTGTAATATAATTTATTGATTAAATGTATTGGAAAATCATTATTGTGAGCAATTTGTTTAATGATATTGAGTTCCTTTGAAAAATTGGATTCATTCAATGGAATAGTAAACAGACGGTGAAATAGTGAATGAAAAGATGCAAATTTGTGATTTGTGGTTAGAGTGAAATGGTATGACATTATCAGTATTGGTGGGTTTTCTGTAAATTGAAAATTCAAGGGTATCAGACTTGTGAATCATTAAATCAAGAAAAGGTAATTTATTGTCTGATTCCATTTCCATGGTAAACTGGATTCTTGGTTTGAAAGAGTTCAGTAAAATTAAAAAATTGTTAAGGTCGTCCAACGTACCTTTGAAAAGGGCTAGTATGTCATCGACATACCGGTGCCAGAACAATATTTTTGAGAAACTAGGGTGTTGTGAAATGGAAGATTCTAAATTTGACATAAAAACTTCAGCTAGCAAGGGGCTGAGATTAGAGCCCATGGCTAGACCTGATTTTTGGACATAAAAAGAGTTATTGAATTGAAAAAAATTTTGTTTGAGAACTAAACATAGAAATTATAATATATATATACTTACTCTAGAATGCCAATTCAATGGGACGAAAGTGTTGTAAAAAGTTCGATGCATTATTTAGTGCGCATGATCAGAACCAGTTTCATTCATACTACGGTGGGTTTCAGTGAGTTTTTTAAATGATTTATGATATTGAGTAAAATCGATTTGATAATACGTTGGTGTCTGGGCAGTCTATGAGACACGAACAGTTTTGGTCGGCATACCTATATGTTGTGAAACTGATTATATCCGAGAAATTCATCGGATAAAATAACAATGAAAAAATATATCTTGAGTAGGTAACTATTGGTGACGTTTCTGAAATATACCTATTTTATGATTTTTTTTAAGTTCTGTTTCCCACGGAAAGAAACATCCTGTATTGTTCAGAGAACATCGTGAGAACCAAAGGAAGGTAGGTAGGAATTGATATTCTGGGAAACAGATGTTCGGCATGTCTCCAAAGTGACGGCATATGGATGTGCTGAGGACTGGAGCTCGACGGGTCAGTCTCGAAGGGACCGCTAACGGTGGAACGATTGATAATATTTCGGAAGAGCATCGTCCATGGAAATATCTATAAAACACAGATAGATCACCAACCTTTCTGCGATGTTCCAGAGGAGTGAGCTAGCTTGTGAGTGAAGTTGTTGGATCACCATTCTAGAATTATTGCCAAGTGCGTATTTATTTCATTCACGATTTTTCCCAGTTCTGCATTAACTGGCTGATATCGGAGCTTTGGAAGAGAAAGAGGTATGAAGAGTACTATCATCTGCAAAGCTGATTACTGGACATGAGGTAGCTCCCAACAAATCATTGATGTGAAGAAGGAAGTGTTGGTGCTAAAACTGATCCTGCGGAACACAACTGGGGAGGCAAGCCATAGGATGAATGATTCATCCAGAAATATCCCAGTCCTATTTTCAAAATATCAAATTGGAATCTGAACTGAAAATAGGATACAACATTCAATATATTTATATTAATCAAAGTAAAGGTTTAGTTAAGCAATATGCACATCTTTGCACTTGGCTACACCATACTGAATATGACCAACAGTCTGAGGCACGTGTAGACTGTTGGTCTACATTTTAAGGGTTATACCCAAAACATTAATTCGTTTTTGGTGAGTTAATACAGCAAGCGATATAAAATGAGAAATAAAACAAAATGAAGAGTAATAATAAATGGATTGTTTATAGAGCTGAGTGACTCAATATAAGAAATAGGAAACTGCCAATAAAAATTTTGAACTTTGCCATTTTTAATGTTTATAAATTTTATATGAATACTTTTTGATAATAAAGGTAGTACTCTGTGTATATTTTTCAAATGTGTAGTTTTTCCTGATGGCCAATAGAACTACAAACAGAATCTACAAAAATATATAAATGGTTGGGTAATAAGGGCATAATAATGATTAATGAACATACTAAGTTCGAATAATGGATTCCAGAAATATTTCCTTTATTTCCACACCATAGAACCAAGCACGTCAACATTGTCAAAATTAAAATTTCACTACAGAAAATCCCCAAAACCAATAACATACACACTACCGATGAATAATTGAGTAAACAACAGTAATAAGAAAAGCACATCTAAATAAACACAATAACGTTAATGGTTAATTTCACAATGAAAACAAATCGCCTAAACCACCAAACTAACCCAAACCGGCTCTGGCAAACTACCAGCCTTCCTCTGCGGCAATTGAAAACTGTTAACACTGTTGCACGATCCCAACAAATCAACGGGAATTTGGGTAGGCTTCACAGTAATGCTAGGTTATTTTCGAAAGAATCTCGACTACAAAGATAAAATTTTCTGAAATTTGTCAACGCTGCATGGGCATGCGCATTGATGAAAACATTTGGAATTTTACAACACTTTTCAGTGTCCCACGAAGAGGGGATTGGCATTCTAGAGTAAGTATATATATTATAATTTCTATGGAACTAAATCAACAAGAGAACATAAGTTCAGTATATGGTAAGTAGGTAAGTTTGAATTGGAAAAAAGAAGTTGTCTAACCAACATCAGACAATCTTCAGGATCTATACTGGGGAAAAGATTTGAAACATCAAAAGAAACTAAAATGCAGTTTGGGGGAATATTAATATTTGAAATTTTGTTTGTAAGTTCTAAAGAGTTTTTAACTGAAAAACGATTGGTGAAGTCCATTAATAAAGGAAGTATGGAATTCAACCAATTTGCTAATTTGGACGCAGGAGAATTTGTGTAAGAAACTACTGGCCTGATGGGGATATTTTGTTTATGAATTTTGGGTAAACCATATAATCTTGGAGTAGAAGGGTTCATAATAAAAAGAAAATATTTATTATGGTCTAAAAAAATTATGGTGTCGTTAAGTTCATTAAATGTTTTTTTACATAAGGTATGAAATTTAGAGGGGGGGTTAAATCTGATATTAGAAAAATCATCATTAGAAAGGAACAATTCAACTTTGGAGATATAATCCGTTTTGATTCATGATTATTATGCAATTACCTTTATCAGCTTTTGAAACTACAAGATCATTGTCTGCTATTTTATGTTTTAAATGTTTTACTTGTTAACCACCCTATTTTTTCACTGAAGATGAAGGATTAATCCTTCGAAACATATCTGCTGCTGATGTAAGTCTTCTGACTACATCTCGTCATGTGCTGATGTGTGTCCTCTGACTACACACACACAAAGTTAATAAAGATTTTATTTGGTGGAGTTCGACTGTAAGTTTTTTACCTACCCAGTATCATCTCATCTCCACTGTATGTTATGGATCGCCTCCGTTGGATAAACTATGCTAGTCAAGCTGCATTGATCCGAGGTTACAAGAAGAATATATTGAAAAGGAAAATGGTTATGTTGGATATATGGTTCAATAACGAATGTTTAAGAAGAAACCTCACCCCTAGATACATTTCTATGTCTACAAGAATTAATTCCCGCTCATCCTCCAAGGCCTTACATATAGCACGAATCACATGGATCAAAGAAGAAATCAAGAAACATTATTCCACTTTAAACCTTTTAGATTTAACTCTCAAACAAATTTTTTTTCAAGTTGTCCTCTCCACTACATCCTGCTGAGTGGGACTGTTTCGACTCAGGGTGCAGAGAGATAGTTTCGATAAGGAGTAAGCAAAAATTTACAATCCTCAATAACAAAATCAACAATTTAGTTTCAAAACAACATTTTACTCATTCTAGGTATGCTTCACATAAAAATAAAAATAAAAATAAATTTTCAGATTTCAAGTTTCATAAAAGATTATTTAATCTTTCCACAACTAGTTTTACTTCCAATGAAGAATATTACTTCTTAATCAAGGTCTAAAATTCAACATTCCAGTTAATCTAAAGGCTTCGCAACTTGAAACCTTGGCTGTCGAATCAGAGTGTATCATAGAGTCAGTTCAGTCAAATTTGAAAGATGCTTTACGAGCAGAAGTTTCAGTCTGTCTTAATTCTCATATTAATTCTGGTAATCACACCAACAATTTTTCAAAAAATAATAATACTAATTTTCAGAGAACTTTAAAAAATTTAAAACATAAAATAGCAGACAATGATCTTGTAGTTTCAAAAGCTGATAAAGGTACTTGCATAATAATCATGAAAAAAACGGATTATATCTCCAAAGTTGAATTGTTCCTTTCTAATGATGATTTTTCTAATATCAGATTTAACCCCACCTCTAAATTTAATATCTTATGTAAAAAAACATTTAATGAACTTAACGACACCATAATTTTTCTAGACCATAATAAATATTTTCTTTCTATTATGAACCCTTCTACTCCAAGATTATATGGTTTACCCAAAATTCATAAACAAAATATCCCCATCAGGCCAGTAGTTTCTTACACAAATTCTCCTGCGTCCAAATTAGCAAATTGGTTGAATTCCATACTTCCTTTATTAATGGACTTCACCAATCGTTTTTCAGTTAAAAACTCTTTAGAACTTACAAACAAAATTTCAAATATTAATATTCCCCCAAACTGCATTTTAGTTTCTTTTGATGTTTCAAATCTTTTCCCCAGTATAGATCCTGAAGATTTTCTGATGTTGGTTAGACAACTTCTTTTTTCCAATTCAAACTTACCTACTTACCATATACTGAACTTATGTTCTCTTGTTGATTTAGTTCTCAAACAAAATTTTTTTCAATTCAATAACTCTTTTTATGTTCAAAAATCAGGTCTAGCCATGGGCTCTAATCTCAGCCCCTTGCTAGCTGAAGTTTTTATGTCAAATTTAGAATCTTCCATTTCACAACACCCTAGTTTCTCAAAAATTTTGTTCTGGCACCGGTATGTCGATGACATACTAGCCCTTTTCAAAGGTACGTTGGACGACCTTAACAATTTTTTAATTTTACTGAACTCTTTCAAACCAAGAATCCAGTTTACCATGGAAATGGAATCAGACAATAAATTACCTTTTCTTGATTTAATGATTCACAAGTCTGATACCCTTGAATTTTCAATTTACAGAAAACCCACCAATACTGATAATGTCATACCGTTTCACTCTAACCACCCATACAATCACAAATTTGCATCTTTTCATTCACTATTTCACCGTCTGTTTACTATTCCATTGAATGAATCCAATTTTTCAAAGGAACTCAATATCATTAAACAAATTGCTCACAATAATGATTTTCCAATACATTTAATCAATAAATTTTATTACAGATATGTCAATAAATTTTCAAACCATAGACTCACTCAATCAAATCCACAGGAAAACAAATTTTTTTCTCTAACCTATTTTGGCCCTATATCACTAAAATTAAAAAACACATTTCTTAATAAACTTAATACCAATAACAATTCAAAATTCTCTATTTCTTTCAAAACATCTAATAATTTAAAACATTCCTTAGTAAATTCAAAAGACAAGATTCCAATGCTGGACAAGTCAGGTGTCTATAAATTGAATTGCTTCAATCCTGATTGTAAAGTTTGTTATATTGGCCAAACTGGTCGAAAAATTAAAACTCGATTAGCAGAACATGTTAGATTAATAGAATCTAATTCCGATAAGGAAGAAATCAACTCGAACTCAGTTTTTTCTAATCATATTATTAACGAAAAACATAATTTTGCTCCAAACTCTGATCTTAAAATTTAACATGTTTGTGACAAGGGGAAAAAACTCAATCTACTTGAGACCCTGGAACATAAATTTCCAAGATTACTGACACTTGATGTTGTATGATTGAGTCCACAGAACGGCATCTCTGTCACTATGAGTCGTGACGTCTCGCTCTGCAGATGACAGTTGACAGATGTCAACTTCAAATTTCAATTTTTCATAATCTTTTCTTTCTCAGTCAATTAGAAGTATTTGAACACGTGCATGGTCACAACTTTTGATTAAAAAATTCACCAAATGATTGTTCTGGCTAGGTCAAATCACGACCCCTAACAATTGGGGAACCGCTCAAATGCGGGTATACGTCATGTGGACGTTTTAGTTGTTAAAAAAACTTTTTAAACCCCCTTTTTCAAGTCTACAATAGTTTTTTCCATCACATATGGTATGTTCTAATTTTATTACCAATTATGGTCATTAATGTAATACCTTTTTCTATTTTCTGTAGATCTCTACTTGTTAACCACCCTATTTTTTCACTGAAGATGAAGGATTAATCCTTCGAAACATGTCTGCTGCTGATGTAAGTCTTCTGACTACATCTCGTCATGTGCTGATGTGTGTCCTCTGACTACACACACACAAAGTTAATAAAGATTTTATTTGGTGGAGTTCGACTGTAAGTTTTTTACCTACCTAGTATCATCTCACCTCCACTGTATGTTATGGATCGCCTCCGTTGGACGATTATTATAATTTGGCCTTGTTTTAATCATCACAATTTTTTTATTTTTGAAACTACGGATACATTCGAGTTATTCATTATGAAAAATAGCGAGCTCTGCCTCACCATATTTTTGACAATGCAATAGAAAATTTTTCATTTACTGTCAAACACAAAACTGCTGTCAAATAAAATTGAATAGTTTAACTTTCGATTTAGATAAGTATTATAAAGTTCATTCGTGCTAGACATTCAGAAATTTCACGTTCAAATTTCATTATGGTACTAGGACTTTTTTGGAATTCATTATGGTATATTGAAATAATTATGTCTTTTTCTTTTGCAGAAGCGAGTTAAAATGAGGTTTCAACAAGTACTTTTCAAGAAACCTCAATAATTTTGTTTTATTAGTTATGTTGGTCACAGGTTACTTGATGCATTTAAATATTATTTAAATCTCGAAATATGCTTCATTGTAAGAAAGAACTAACTTAAAATCTTTTGACGGAAGTTTAATTGAAACCTAATAGTGAATCAAATTGATCGTAATAAAATGCTCGTCTTTCTTAATCCGACGAGTCACCTTGTGATAAACCATTTAAAAACAAAATTTTACATACATTTCGACCGAAAACAGTGAAATTGTATTTTTCCAAAATTCTAGGACTGAATTTAGTAATTTGAACGTTTTCTTGGCCCTGTAGATTAAAAAATAAATTAACAAAAATAAAAGAAAATTTGTTATAAAAAGTGGAGACAAAATAACCAGGCGTCCCATTTAAAAATCGAAATTGTATGTCACTGGCTGTGAAACGGGAAGCTTAGTGATTCGTCAAAAATGCATTTTAATGTCATATACAGATCCTCCAAATTTCTTTCCACTATCTGCAAAAATGAAAAAGTTATGTAGGCGAGCCACCTCCCGCGGACAACCTGTATAGCATGAATAGAATGAAATAAAAAATATATACCGTTCGGTGAATCGCTCTGATAACAGGGAAATGCTATGTACATGGGCAATACGGGTCAGAATACAGCACAGACAACAGCGATAAAATATTCGACTCGAGCCAGCGTGCGTGCGCTGCGGCCGCCCTACTCTGGTGAGATTTCGATAATGGTATTTTAAACCTAATTGCTCATGTACTACAACTATCTAAATTTTTTTTAATTTCGTTGATATTTTTTCTGAAATTCAAAATCGATATATAAAATATAAACGCGGATCTGAATACTACTCACACCTCGATAAATTTGAACGGTTTGATGTGGAACAATGAATCCAAAATTTTTTTGAAGGGTATTACCGATACTGCTTTTTGAGATAAAAATCATTGCAATTACTCGACAGATGGCGCTGGGGGCACATTAACTAAAAAATTTCGAAAGGTATAAAAATCTAAATTGGGAAAAAATTATGAACAAAATTATAAAAAATTAGATGGTTGTAAAGAAAATTGAATTCTCTTTTCAACGATGTGCCACTTGACCCCCATGCCATTTAAAAAAATTGAGTTGATGGGCCCCCCCGCGCTCCCTGTCGAGCAATCACCATATTTTTCGTTTCAAAAAGTAGTCTTAGTGGAACCCTCGAAACGGTTTTTTTTTTCATGTGTCAACGTCAAACCGTTCAAAAGTTAACAGGGGGGGGGGGCTATTAAAAGCCGCAATGTGTATATTTTAGTATTTTAGCCATTTTCAAGAAAAACCCTGAAACACGTCGATTTATGTTTTTTTTTTTTAAAAGGGTAGTCACAAAAAAACAAGGTTCACGTAGGTATGTATACTATTAAATTTGCAGTGCACCTCATTTTTAATTTTTTTTGGTTCATTTATCTACTGTTTGTCATACGTGACAGTACATTAAAAAAATTAAGGTGCATTGAATATAAAGCGAATTAAATAGTATACGTGATACTTTTTAACATTTTAAAAATAATTTTTTCCATGACACATGAACGAAATTCAAAAAAAATATACATGGCTGTATAGATTAACTATCTACCCTTCGAATTGAGGTATCTCTTGACCCCCTATTCCATTTAAAAAAATTGGGGGGGTAGGGGTGGCTGTCACTCTGAGGTGGGTGAAGGAGGGGCGTTTTGAATGTATCCGTTACAAATGGTCCTGAATAGGATTTCATTATGTCATGACAGTGATTCACCTTACTCTATGTATATGTTGTTACAATCTTTTATGTTATTTCCATCAACCGGCTGCACCCTTATGTCACCCCTCTATATTTGACTAAAAAATAGTAATAAAAAAGATATAGGCATGTCCGCAGTTGAAGTAGTGATTGATTGTGTTTTCTTTATATTGAATACGTCCATATTATTGTTTTGGAAAAATCTGTTGCCTGCTAACGTGCAATATTTCGTCGGTGAGTTCGTATTCCAAATTCTGGAAGTGATTTTCCTACGCCGCAGTCTTATATTAAAAACGTTAATGTTGACTTGTTTTTTCTGAAATTTTTCATAATTATAAATATTAGTTAATTTGTTTCAACATAGGTACTCAAGATGTGTGAAATAAAATCGAAAGTTATTTTAATTTTTTCCAGAGGAACAGCGAGATGTTGATCGACAATTGAGGAAGGTCGGCAGAGACATCGAAAGAGATCGTAGACAATTAGAAAGAGAAGAACATAAATTGGTAAATTGGTAATTATTATACAATTCATTTTGTTTCAATTCACTACTCTCTAACTTCTTTGGTAGTTATATGCAGTGCGCTCTTAAGATAAGAAATAAATTCATTAAGTATGAATATATTTTGGAAAAATTCTTGGCTAAGCCGATTCTCTTTTCTCATGAATTAATTTAAGAACCCTACATACCTATCCAAAAAGATGCGCATTCACTAGAGCATTCGTTCCGCATGAGCACCGAATGAGCACATGAGATGCTCTGTTCAAGCTAAGGCTGCTCGGTTCAAGCTCAGGCTGCTCGGTTCAAGCTCAGGCTGCGTAGTGTCTCCTGGCACATGAGCACTGACCCGCAGTCTCGTACAAATATTCATACTTATCAATATCCAAAGAAATTCAAAATATCTAATAACCACAAACAGAACGCCAAGCACACTTTCACCGTCCACACTGAGCATGAAAAAATGATAAATAATGGATTGGCCCGAGCACCGCACGCGCATTCTGTTTATGCTCACATCAGCTTCCACACTCCACACTGTCTGAGCATTCGCTCGTTCGGTGCTCATTCGGTTCTAATGCGGAACGAATGCTCTAGTGAATACGCACCTTGATATATAGCGTTATCAGTATTCGAGTAAAAAATTCATTTTTCCGTATTTAGTTAGGTTAGCATCTTCGATTGATTGTAGTTTCAGCATTGAACACTGTCATTCTTGCTTGCTTGCTTATCTATTTATGCTTGGCTTGGCTCTTGTAATAGGTAGATGGAGGAACCTCATAATCGAATGTATGTGGTGGTGTAGGTTTTTCTGTATTAGGTAATTAAATGTTAATGTTAATGAACATTTGTGACCTATGCCGAACGGTGTGTGGTAGCGGTAGAACATTTTCGCCAACCAACATAGTCTAAGGATGCCAAGTACTGTCCCTGAGTAACTAACCTAAAGTCAGTACAGTGAACACTGCCGGCGTCTCATAAACCATATCGCAGTCGAAGGACGAAAACCAAGGAGTCCCGAAGCTACGATAACTTCGGACCATCAATTCAATCCTATTTTGTTTTAAGTCACCCAAATAAGTACATCGATAAAAAGTGATTGTGCGAAAAAGAAAGCAACTCGGTGCCCCATGTCAGAAGCTAGTGATTGTGGCAATCAATACAGAACTAAGATTTAGGATACTAGGGTGAATCTGAGGACAAAATCCCCGGTTGCCTCGCAAATTGGGTGAAAAGTTGACAAAAATCGATTAAAACGAATTTCTAGCGTATATGATGACAAAAAAATTCATGAAACTGACTGTATCAAATATTTAGGTATAATGATTGACAAACATTTGAGATGGGATTCACACATTGACTACGTAATAAAAAAATTGAGATATCTTTTGTCAAAATTCAAGTTATTGAAAAAAGTTTTGAATATACTGATATTTCCAGATGACTGCATCGGGAAATATTATATTATTCACTTGTTCAATCACAAATAAATTATGGAATTTTGGGATGGGGTGGAGTTAATAAAAACTTTCTAAAAAATTTAGAAATTCTTCAAAAATGGTTTTTGAAAATAATCTATAATAATTAAAAAAAATGGACATTAGACAATTATTTTGTTATAATATTATTTTACATATATATATAAAAAGAAAGAACCCACTGTGCAAAAACTCATCGCATTAACGTTATTATATAGTAACCTAGATACATTGTTACGTTATGATTTCGGTGCCCATAACGTACTAATGACCATTTTAGAGTCGTTATATGTCCACCAACATAACAAAATCGCAGATACGTTACATAAAGTTCGTATCTGGTATGTATCCGAAACTGTTCTGTTATATCTAAAGTACTTATGCGTGATGAAATAGTTACATGAAAAGTCCGTTTTTCTTACATTACTGGAAACTACTTTCTTACAGGAAAAGTACTTTCTCAAAGAGGAACAACAACTGATCTATTATGTCTCAAGTCTCTTCTTTTTAGGTTTTTTCGGATGTATTAAGTACATCATAAAATACCTAAATCTATCTTTCCACGATATACTATTGATGGATTATTAACATTTCAAGTACAAATGGCAGAACCTTTATGGTTCATTGATTAGAGCTTTCCTAGGGAAATTAATAAAATATTCAAAAATACACAAACAGCATAAAGTTTGACACAAATGATATACCCATTTATGCCCAAGCTTTATGCTGTCTTCAGTCGAGTTTATATTACTAAGTATATAAATCATGGCCAGGTAAAAATGACAAGATATGGATTATTTAGAATGTATGAATAAAAAATCAATTGAATGATTACGTCCAGTGAATGATAGTGACATTCAGTTGAATCTATATATGTTCAATAGGGAGGATACCACCAAAATGTTTATATTGACGGGATTTAAGTAAACGCGAATTTCAAATAAAAAAATTTATATATTAAAACATGAACATCAAACAAAATAATAAACAAAAATACACACATTCTCTCTAAACATAAAATATACAACATGAACATCAAACAAAATAATAAACAAAAATACACATTCTCTGTAAATATAAAATATACAAATTATTAATATTTATTGAAGTCTAATAATTGAAAACTCTTAAATTGCAAGAAGGCTACCTTATGAACACGAACTTTCAAGTTTCCCTTAAGAGTCGCTGTTTGGCATGTCGTAGCCATTCCATAGCTATTTTGTCAAATAAGCAGTCTGAAAAAGTTGGAAAAACTTTCCGTACTGTACCTAGAAGAAGAGTATGTTTTGAAATATTTTTTAATAATGCTGTCAGTATATTTCATTACCTCGCATAAGTCTGATAAAAGTAGTGTCTTTTATTCTGAAATTATTTTTCTGCCCTGTCCAGGAACAGAATGTTGCCAAGGAGTTTGACAATGTAAGGGATAATATCCTCCTTAGAAAGTCCGCTTCATTTTTTCCTCCGTATTGTAAATATTTCTGTACCTGAAAATTTTGAGAAATGAGGATTTTATAATATCGAAACAAGCTCATAGACAATCAATGTGCAAAACTTTCATTCAACAGGAAGCTTCAAACAAATCGTCTCACTTATGAAAATAATATATTTTATAAACGATGAATTTTATGTCAGAAGACACACCTACTTGAGTATATGTTATTCTCTTCTTGTATAAACAATAATAAATGATCATAAAAATGGTACCTACCAGTTGTTTAAAAGCTTCATCATTTGATTTTATTAAATCATCAAACTTTAATAGTTGGGCCAAATCTGTCAGTGGAAGGTAATCTTTGATGAGATCCTCACCAACCATTATTTCATATTTATTTTTTGCTTCGACTTCTAATGTGTTCAGCCTCAATGTCATCATACTAAGTGTGGCCTGCATCTCTATTAGTTTCTTCATTATGTCCGAATTTGTGACACTGTTATCTAACATGATCATGGTAACATTTGACTGATCTGTAAAATAAAAATGTTTTATACCTTGGTTGAGTACTTAACTGAATGTTTATCAATCAGCACCAAATGAACTAGATCATAATTAAATTCATCTCTGTAGTTATTTACTGCTATAAGCTAATACTAATGAAAAAATCAAAAGATTGAACAAATAAATATTCACAAATTTTGTGAGTTGTACCTAGTAACAATTTCATCCATTAAAAAGAAGAAAAATTTGAATTACAAAATAATACACAAAAATGTATCTATACCTTGGCCTCCATCATCTAAATTTATAGCAGAACTATTCTTGCTACAACTTGGAATAGGTGATATGTTATCAGTATCCAGAGATGACGCTGAAAAATATGTGAGAATTAATTTTATTTCAAAAAATCCTATCCTGTTTTGTACCTTCATTGGATGATTTCGAACTGTCATCAGCTCTTTCCGCCATAATATTGCTGAATATTCCTCCTGAAAAATCAAAATTTTATGTTCAAATTGAGATACTGATTAATGAAGCAAATACCGACTTATATTAGCAGAATCAATCAACATTATCACCCATACCACTCAATGCATAAATGACACTCAATGCATAAATGGAAAGATGTTTTTTCACTTATAATATCATAAAAGCTTAAATTATTTCCAGGAATAATTTAAGCTTGCGTGGTATTCGGTAAGAAAATTTCACACCATAATTTGGAAAAAAATTATTAATCTAATCTGACATTTCAAATTAATTTCACTGCTTGTCAAGTCCACCATGTTTCGTTAAATAAAAAATATTACTAACTTTAGTTACACCAAATGCTAAAACTCAGATGGGTATTAGAGCAGTCTATCGCCCTTTCATAATTTTAGGTCACTAAAGGTGGTACAAATATTTTTTTTACAAGTAACATGATCATATGTTTACCTTTTCAACTGTCAAAAAATTTCCATTTAAATATCGTGGCGCCACGAAAAAATTTCCGGAATTTTTTTTAGTTGCTGTGGTAAGTAGTCAAAATTAAGGCGTCTTATTGGTTAAAAAGTAGAGGTGTGAAATTTTCACTATAATTGTATATGAATACCTTCTCTTGGTGGGGGTGAGTGAACGAATTTATTAATTTTAATTTTTCTTTTTCCTGGCCCTCTCTCCAATGCGTCTTCTGATTCAGATGACTGAACTGCGAGTCTCTCAGCAGAAATTGCTTGCTCATAGGAAGCTGAAAAAAATTTAATGAAACATGAATGTTATATTTCTACAAATAAACCAAAATGATTATGTTGATTGAAAACTTCTATATCCACTTTTACATCATTGCTTTCAAGGATTGTAACGAAACTGCCAAAAAAAAATAAGGTACTCACAAAATTTTCCAATCACCCTAGAGACCTTGAATATTGGCCAATTTTCATCAACTGGAGCCATCTTAATGATCAATGTTCTTTGACTCTTGCTTGATTTGGGCCAGTATGAATACAATTCATCCGAGTCAGTATCAATCAACCAGGTGATTGGCACAACAGAAATTTCATTTGATTCATATTGAACTACTGCAAACTTTAAATAAAACAAATAATAAATAATAAACAAATAATCAATATAGTGGAATTGATGAATTCTAAAAATTAATAAACAGCAAATTTCATTCATAAAAAATGACTTATTAAGTATGATGAAATCAAATGAAAGAAATTTTCATGATTTTGGAGTAGGTAAATGTAAATACACCACATGCAGTCTGTTATACCTAATATGAGCAGTATTCCATGTTTTGAGACACACTGTACACAGAAATCCGGAAGGTGAGGAAATTTGGAATCAAGGATAGAACATTTACTGGAGATTTTAAATTCGCAACACAAACATGTTACATGAGTTGATTTTGGTCAGTGATATTTTGTGATATTCAGAATCCAATGGAGTAGTCAGATTTTGGCCTAAAGGTTTATTATACTTCAACTGGTGGGATGATTCAAGGCCTTTTTTAAATTCATTTCCCGGTCACTTCGTGTACTCAGATTTTTTCAAAGAAAACCGAATGAAATTTTCCGATTTTTAACATCGAAATATAATTGTAGTTGGCTCTTAAAATGAAAAGAAATTCCCATGGGTTGAGGGTGCTTCCATTTCAAATGGGTCACACTGATGTAAATTCATGTTCACAGAAAATATTCCTTAGCACAGAACATTGAGATTTTACCAAATTCTAAAAAAAAAATGTTCTAAAATTTGTTCTCACCGTCATCCGGCTTCTCCCCTATGAGCAACCCTCAGAAGTCATCGAAAGAGTCGTGCGAGCTAGGGATGACTAGAGTCTTACATTTTAAATTATGATAATGCTTGAAATGGTAAAATCGACTAATGTCGAAGTACCCTTCTCTCCAAATAATTCCACAAAGTGGAAAATGTTAGGCAAACATCTGACAGAAAACAACTACTTCCCTGGCTAATACCACGACGGACATTGAACTACATCTGCTAGAGAGAAGAGTACTTCGACA
Source organism: Chrysolina haemoptera (assembly GCA_958298965.1). Lineage (NCBI taxonomy): Eukaryota > Metazoa > Arthropoda > Insecta > Coleoptera > Chrysomelidae > Chrysolina > Chrysolina haemoptera. Next base: position 23,753,513 of record OY282595.1, read on the forward strand.
TTAGTCGATTTTACCATTTCATTTATTTGATACTCTCCAGCAAAAATTCTCGAACTTTGTTCGAAATCATGATAATGCTGTATGTATCAACGAAACCAGAACTTTATCAAACATAATAGCTTTTTGTATAATATGATCTAACGGAGAAACATCTTCATTATCAGTTAATTTTTCAACAATACCACAATTGAAATTCAGAGATGAACAAGGTAATTCATAATAATTCTTCATTTCTGAAAATTTTTGATAGTGAATGTAGGGATTACCTTCATTATAGAAGAAATTCAAAATTTTTACTGCACTGCCAGTTTTTAAAATACAGAAACAATTTGGTTCTTTAACAGATAATTGTAAATTTTTATAAAAAGCATTACGGTACACTTGGAAATGTTTTTCTTTAATAATTCTCCAGCCATCTTCGTGTGATAACAGTAAACTGGGGGTAGTATCACTCAGAAACTTATCAGCACAATATGTTTCGTATTCATAATGTCTATTAATGAATTGCTGTAATGGATAGTTACTGGTTTTCAAAGTTTTTTTAATTTCTGACATAAAATTTTCAAATTTGAAACAGCTGAACTGATCTAAGGTACCGAATTTTCTAACATCATTGCTCAAATGTAAAAGATTGTGAATATTGTGTGTCACCTGCTCTTGACCATATATATCAGGAAATTTCCTCACAAAATATTCCAATAGCTTTTCAGCATAGTCTATTTGCTCTGGGCTGCTATGATTTGACGATAATATTCTTATTGCAACATGAAGAGAAAGAAAATGTGAAAACATTGGTTCTTTCAGATATGGTTTTATCAATACTGGCCCATAATATAATAAAAATTGTCGATATTCAGTAGCCTTCCACCGATCTAACTCTGACAAAGGCCTAGGAAGTCGTGAAAATTCCTTCACAGCAAACTTCCGATAACGCTCTAAATTTTCATTTATAGTATCAACTTCTTCTTTGAAGAGCCGTATACCCATTTTTCCTCGGAACCAAAATATCAACAGTTTTTTCATAACACCCAAGCAAACCAGATGCATATAATCTAATGGTATTTGACTCACCAAACCAATAGATGTTTGGGATAATACAGTATAACCTTTATGATAATTTTCATCAACCATAGTTTTGAAGGTATCATCTGTTCTGAGAGGGGATTTCAAGTCCAAATAGGACATTCTGTTGTTTATATATTCCCCTTCTATAATGCACTTTGTACAACCAAAATAAGCATTATGCCCTTTTACATTGAGAATGAATGCTTTTGCAGGAGCATCACACAAAATTTTTGATACTTCAACTTGGTATTGTTTGTCATTTATAATAATGTCATTTTCTTCAAATGATTTGACCTCATCAACAATTGGTTTCAAGAAATCATTGACATCATGTGGTTTTGCATTACCATGATAAATTCCTACAGGAAAAGGCCTACTTTGTTTTTCATTATCCAAAGAAGCCAGTATTGGCCAAAACTGACTACAACTACTTTTTGTCAATGGTAAACCATCTATGTTCAGAGAAATTGATAGTTTTCCATTCACAAATTTCTTACTTGATTGTTTCAAGACATTTTCCAGACCATTTCTCAAACCAAAATGATAATAAGAACCTGGGGGCATTTCAATTATTTCACTCCTACTTGATTTATCAGATTTCAGAAATGTTTGACAATCTTTAAGCAGATTCTGAATATCTAGATAGTTTCTCATGAGGAACAATAGTTTATTACAAGCATTATGACTGATATGGTGTTCTATGATCCAAGACTTCAAATTAATTAAAAATAGTTTTTCTTTATCGTCACAAAAAAACTCGGACTGCTTGAAATTTTGTTCCTGCTCTTCAATGTGAAAATTTGACAAACTTGGAGATTGAGCATATCTTGACTGATTGTTCATACCATTACTGGTACTGGGTACAGGTGAGGGTATATTATTTTTCGAACGTTTTTTATCAGGAATATCGGGATGAGCAGAGGAAGTTTCAGTTGTGCCTTCCAGTTGAATCTGAATATTCTGTTTTATAATCCTTTTTAGTTGCTTTTTTGAGTATTGGCCATATGGTTTTTTCAGACGCTACAATATAAAATATGTACATAATTGTTCATAGTGTATTTGCTTGTGTCGATATAGGTATATCCCAAGTTGAAGTTGGGAGTTGTGCAATTCATATGTATTACCTTATTGTCCATGATGATATGGTGAGATAGTCCTGGGTCGTTAAATATATATTTTTTACTTTCGTCGACGCTTCCAGAGAATTTTCGGACCTAGAAAAATGTCAGTAATTTGATTTCTATTTAGATGCAATATCTTATTGCAATTTCCAAATTTATAACTTTTTCATGAAACAATAATAATTCAACTGTTTACGGAGTTAAAACTAAGTATATCAAGGATATTTCCTGTTGATTCTTGGAATGAAGTTGCAATTTGTTTTGCAAAACTGACGCCACAAACAAATCGAACTGTCGTATTGTGATTTTATTACTCACCCGCCTATTATATGCTTGTGATATACGACTTTTTCTCACTTGTTGATTTAAACACCATCAATATAATACGATCACCCAAAAAAAACTCACTAGTAGTTAATAAACGGCACAACAAACCATTATATTTTTATTTTATTTGAGGTTAAACGTTAACCGTGGAGCAGACCATCAGACAGAGACAACAGCACAACACAAAACTAGATGAGAATGGAACGCGTTTACTCACAGAGTCACAGAGCACGTTAATAACAGGAAACAGATCGGTCACAATTTACATTCGTGACTCGTTTTCACGACGAATTAATAACGTCATATTTCTTAACCACGAAAAGTATCTTTGACATCCTCATTTTACTGAAATGTTCTGAAACTAGAACAGACCGAAAGAAATAAATAAGTAACGTTACTATAAATAAATCCCCATGATGTTCTAAAGATGTTTTAAAATTATGTTTTCTCAGAAACGTCGTCATGGGTACAAGAATTCAACGTTAAGAAACGTCCCGGGTATGTTTCTTGCTCAGTGGGAAGGTGTTCATTTCATCTCACATATTTATAATACACGAAACAAAAATACAACTACTTTGAAAAATCAAGTTCATAAAACACTAGGTCAAAAAAATTTTACTTATATCATTCCTCATTTGTATGACCCATTATCAAATGATATAAAAAGCACTTTTTTCCTTAAAAAATAAACTTAAAGAATGGATAATGAATAAAAAAAGACAATTTTTCCACAATTTTTGTTAACAATAAAAATCTCAAACTGTCCATATTTGTTATATCATTATTATGTATTATTATTTTAAAAATAACATAATTTCCTTATTTTTATTCAGCCCTTACAACAAGTAAATCGTCGTAAGGCTTTTCCGGCTTATTTTTGCATAAAACGTACAATTTATTATTAATATTATATTGTACTTTATATATTGTTGCAAATAAACTTATTATTATTATTATTATTATTATTTGCTTGAAGATACACCAACTTTGCATTAAATAAAATAGAAATTTAAACTACTGGTATAAAACAGTTTTGTAGAAATGTCAAAACTAAAAGTTACAACAGAACGTTCAAATTTGGCGCAGATGTATAAAATCGGAATAGAAACAACTTTTCTTAACATTTCTTGAAATTTAGCGATTATTTTGAAGAAAATTAACTTTTGACAGATATAGCTACTCAGACGTTACCTCGTCCAAGTAGACCATTTTTTATCTTTCTTGAAGCACGACTTAACGCCTAAGTCGAATTTCATAAGGTTTTCATATCGATGCCAACTCTTTGAAGGCACTGTATAAACTAGTCGAAATACTTACTTATCGTTGATAATAATTCAAATCTGACATAATACAACTACTTACAAGTCTGACATTGCCACGATCTTTGACCAAATATCTAAAATATTGTGAATAAACAACACCACATCATGATTTTCAACACTTGGTTACTTGTTTTAGTTACCAAGAAGTGACCATCCGACGAAACTCAAAAAGATAACTGGGTATCTAAATTATGTATCGAGGTGTTAAAAATCGGTGTTGGATGTTTGGATAAAACTCCTGTTCATTCATTATCGTGGGTTTGGCAAATGAAGTAGGCTGTATTTTGGAAACTTGACGTTTGTTGGAGGCGGCAAAACACTCGAAGTTCGAATATCACCGAGAATGGGTGATGAGGGTGTTGGATAATTAGGATAAATCGGGAAAATGGTGATTTTTAGACCACACGAATATTTCTAAATTTGTCGGTTTTTTCGGTAATCGATCGTATTCAATTCTACTGTTTTCGGCTCGGCGATCTGATTGACACTGACTACTCACGCATAAATCAGGTGCACGAACAATTAAAACAAACTGATTTGTTTCAACTTTGAATACTGAGAAGGCAACAGTTATTGTTTCACGGGAAATGAATGAAATTCGGCCAAAACACATTATTACACCAAATGTTCCGAACAGTGCAGTGAAGATCTAATATTGTGTGAGAATATTTATACAGTGTTGGTCTAACAGTACGAGGGAAGATCATCCCATACGACACATTACTTTAAAATCAACCAGATCCTTGCATATTCCATAAATAGTTTCAAAGTTGAAACGATTATCTAGTGTTATTTACCACTTGCAAAGTATCTTCATGGAAGAACATTTTGCAAGTATGTCAAATTAGGAAATGTAGGCTTTCACGGCTGGTGTCAATGTTTTGGTTTCCGGGTTTTGTCGTGGTTTTCTTCGACCACGCCTCTGAAGAAGACTGCTGCTGTTGCAGTTGAAACGTTTGAAGATTTTAACCAAAGAAAACCACACGGCATAACCCGGAAACCAACCAAAACATCTTTGTCAATATTTATCGCAGTACTAACAAGAAGTAGTTTTCAGTTAGGTCACTGACAAATAATGACATTCATAAATAAAGTGCGTTGGGGTTCATTATATCGTGTGTTCGAATCCTAAGGATCTTAATGGAATCTTAGTGGAGCAACCCCTCCACTCGCTAACGCTCGTTTCGCAATACTCCCCACTCAAAAAATAAAATTCCACTTTTAACACTTGTATCATAAATAACTATTAAGGCATATTTTATAAAAGAAAATCATAAGAATAATCGATTGATTCATCTACTCAACCTCATTTTGTTCGTGGCCCTCCAATGGATAGAACCTTTGAATAGGTCTCAGGACTTTTGACCACCTGCGGATATTTTCATCCGCAATAACCTCATTGAACCGTCTTTTCCTGGAAATACCTCAAGAATTCTTGCTAGAGGCCATTCAGTTGTCAGGTTCTATTAGGCCCAAATCTCCAACTCTTATTATATTTCTGTGGACTGTTCAAAGCTAAAATCGTCTTGATCGGTATTTATACCTCCTCAAATCATTTGCTTCCATCTGGAATTCCTGCTTTCCCCACTTCTTGTAATGTAGTAATAACATTGCAGGCGTTAGAGATTACCATTCTTCGGGATTTTCAGATAAACTGGTGAAGGGATGTTGATTGACTATTCACAAATATACAGTATCGTGAAGTTTTCATCTTAGGTATGGGGGTTTTATGAGAGCGTAAAGAATAGCTTGCTATATGTTGAAGAGCATTACAATTTCTCCTCTGCTCGCTCGAGGAAGGTATATCGACGTGCGCTGTTATCGGTGTGTCGCATTGCCATGTGGTCCGTTAATGCGTCGGGTGGGGTAACAGGAGAGGCGCACAGTAGTGCAATTTTACATTGCAATATACAGGTTGCTGTCATTTGAAAATAATATATATATATACTAGATGGCCAGTCATACAAAGTAACAAACCTCATCATACACATTTGAATTCAATGGAATTTTGTTGACATCTCATCACAACTCTTAGGCAAAAGAAGCGACCGTAATATTACTTGGGAAGAACAAGTAAACCAAGTCTGCACAAAATTAAATAAAAAATTACATTTTCAGCACTCTGAAGAATATTCTGAGCGTTGATTTTCTCTTATGAATATATTATTCGTGCATTCTGCCCTTTCATACAATGTTGTAGTATGGGGCTGTTGGTTATGGGATGAAATAAAACACAGTGGATTTGGCTTTTACTAATGATTGGTTTACTTTCATTAGATGAACGCACTTGGAAAGTCTAAACGTAACTCTCTCACTGTTATATGAATAATCTATCTTTATAAAATAATGACTTCAAAAGAATAACATTCGAGTCCCAGAGGACTCTACTCAGCAGTTGTATACATGCCAGCATGAAAACTGAAGTGCCTACGTGTCCTATATATAAACACAAAAATAAACTTATCTAGCAATAATAAAGAAACAAAGAACCATTGAATTAATTTTTGTCAATATTCCAACACGCCCCCTCAAAAAATAATATTCAACTTATATCAAACTATAGTATACCTATTTCTAATGAACTCGATGTAATCTTACAGTCCATTTCATAATCTAGTACTTTCCTTGTGCAGTCTGGGAAACAATTACAAATCTGGTCCAACATTTGTTGCTTGAATTGGGAAAACCCAGGAAAACCCAATTAGACCAATAACTTACTCTAGACCTAACTTAGTTCTAAACTCCAGGTATTTTGGTGATGGTAATGGTTTTGTCAGCATATCAGCCAGTTGATTATCTGTGGAAATATAACATAGTTCAATTATATTTTTCTCAACTTGTTCTCTAGAAAAATGATACTTTATGTCGATATGCTTCGACCTCTTGTGACTTGTGGGATTTCGAGCAATACTTATACAACCATTGTTATCTTCAAAAATAATAATTGGTTTAATTATAAAAACATTAATACTGGTTGCCAAAGATTTCAGCCAAATCGCCTCTTTTACAGCTTCAAACAAAGCCATATATGCAGCTTCTGTTGATGAGACAGCTACTGAATTCTGACGTTTTGTGTTCCAACATATTGTACTATTTTCAAATAATTTAAATAAATATCCTGTCGTACTTTTTCTGTCACTACCATCATTACCACCCCAATCAGAATCAACATAGCCTACGAGAAATTCTTTGTAGTTCCCTCGTATGTAGTTCAATTTAATATTTATCGAACCTTTTAAATATCGCAAAACTCTCTTGATACATTTCCACAGTTCTTCATTATTCTTATTCATATATCTACTCAAAATGTTGACAGCGACACTTAAATCGGGCCTCGTGCATATCATTAGGTACATTAGACATCCAATAGCATTTCGGCAAGGAGCATGTTTTATCAGAATTTAATGCCATAAGGTCTAACTTACTTTCAAGTGGACTATTGACACACTTTGAATCAGACATATTAAATTTATTTAAAATTGTTTTCACATAGGAACTTTGATCCAAATAAATTTTATTACTTTCACGAGTAATTTTTATTCCCAGAAATAGTTTAATTTCTTTTAAATCAACCATTAAAAATTTATTCATTAGATAGTTTTTGAAACTAATCATTGTGTCAATTTTTGATGTTACTATGATAAGATCATCAACATATAAAACCACATAAATATTTTTAATTATATCATTCCTGTCTAAAATATAAATACATCGGTCAACAGGAGAATTTTTAAAACCTTTTTCTGTAAGTGCTTTTTCAAACTCTTCAAACCAGCATCTAGCTGCCTGTTTCAAACCGTACAAGGCTTTATTTAACTTGCAGACCTGATTGATCTCACTTTTGAACCCTTCGGGGACCTTCATATAAATTTCTTCTCTCAATTTGCCATTTAGAAATGCAGTTTTTACATCCATGTGATGGATTAATAAACAGTTTTGATTAGCAAACGCTAATATGAACCTAAAACTTGAAATTCTAGCTACCGGCGCAAAGGTTTCGTTATAATCAACAAGATATTGTTGACTAAAACCCCTTGCTACCAGACGAGCCTTATATTTGATAGGATTTCCATACTCATCATTTTTCAGAGAAAATACCCATTCACAACTAACGATATTTTTATTTGTAGGTCTTTCGACTAAGGTCCAAGTTTCATTGAGTAAAAGAAAATTAATTTCCTCATTTATGGCACGCTCCCATTCAATCCTATCAGCACTATTTTGCATTTCTTGATAAGAACTTGGAATGCTATATAAGACCGATTGAGCACATAAAAGATAATCAGGGGTATCATCTTCATTATATGAGACAGGGGGTAGATTTTTAATCCTACTACTTTTTCGTGTCTCTTTGATTGTAATACCCTCTGTATTCTGCCTATTTTGAAATTCTTTTACATTAGACTCAACTTCATTTAATGGTACTACTGATTTTGACTTAATGTCAGAAATATCAGTTTGGGCTCCTGGGTTATTCATATCTGATTTCACAGCTCCAGATTTAACAGCATCTGGTTTTTCACTGTCAGATTTATGAGACTTATTTTGAGGTTTTAATGGTACCACTGATTTTGACATAATGTCAGAAATATCAGTTTGGGTTCCTGGGTTATTCATATCTGATTTCACAGCTCCAGATTTAACACCATCTGGTTTTTCACTGTCAGATTCATCAGACTTATTTTGAGGGATTAGACATTTACCCCTTTCCGCCTGAAACCCAGGCCTCGTTTTTAAATAAGTAGTCTCATCCACAATAACATCTCTTACCACCACATACCTTTGAGATTCCACGTCCCACACTTTATACCCATTTGGTTCATATCCAACTAATATCCCTTTCCATGACTTTTCTTGAAAGTTTGTTTTTCTTACTTTGTCATGAATATAAACAGTTGATCCAAACACTTTTAAATACTTTACCAGTGGCTTTTTATTATGCCACAATTCATATGGTGTTTTATTTTGCTTCAGAGCCCTAGTTGGTGAAATGGTTATTTAACGAACAAGTGTATTAATAAGGGCGATTAACAATCGAGATAATTTAACGCGTGAGCGGAGCGAGCGCGTTAATGTTTGAGATTGTTAATCGCCATTTTAATTCACGAGTTTGTTACAAAACTTTTCCGTCGACAGTAGTTTTCGAAAATAGAATCTCACTTTCAATGTTTATTTATTTAACGTTACGATAAAAAACAATCACTATTTCCTATTTATATTAACTCTACTTAAAGATAGTTTAATTTTTCTCAGTGGTAGTTTTATTTTATTTTTTATTATTTATTTTCAAATTGAAATAAAAATAGAAAAATTACCCTCGGTGGGTTTTGAACTCTCGACCATAGTGTTGCAAGCCAGGTGAACTTTACCGTTACGCCACGGGACCATATATGGTTTTGAGTGACAACTGATGTAATGAACATTTTCTGAAATTTTATTTGAAAATTGACAAATAAATAATGACAGATAGTATTAACCAATATAAAATGTATAAGAGAAATGTATGTTGGGTTGCATATAAACAAATCGTTGATTAATAGAAAATCATTCATTAACAGGGGTCATTAATCAACGATTTTGAGTGCGTTAAAATACATCATAAATGAACGGTCGACGGAAATATTTATTAAGTAGGTAGCAGTTAACACCGCTTCCCCCAAAAAGCTTTATCTAATTGTGAACCATTTATCATTGCACGAGCTTTTTCAGTTATTGTTCTCACCATACGCTCTGACACACCATTTAACTGTGGGGTACGTGGAACAGTTAAGTGATAAGTTATGCCCTTTTCCATACAATAATGTTTCATTTCTGACGACATATATTCTCCACCATTATCACAATATAAGTGACCAATTTTCAAATTAAAATGAGTTTCACTTTTTGCCACATAATCCTTAAAAACTGAAAAGGTATCTGATATGTTTTTAAGAAGATACGTTACACAATAGTGAGTAAAATGTTCTACAAATAAAATAAAGTAATTTTTATCATTTACAGTTGAAGGAGTTATGGGTCCACAGACATCAGAGTGCACTATAAACAACGGCCTCTTGACATAATTTTTATCTTTATGTTTATTAAAGGGTAACCGTGTTTGTTTCCCACTTATACAAGCCTCGCATAACTCATTTCTAGGTGTAATATGATTTATAAGAGAAACATCTTCAATCATTTGTTTAGTTTTCAAATCTATAAATTTCTTTTTACTTATGTGACCTAGACGTTGATGCCATATTTCATAGTTTGTTTTTATGGAACTAAATTTATGTGAATCATTAGGGAAAGTAAAGACAATACACATCAAACTGTTCAAAGACTTACCCTGCATGACCATCTTACCGTCCTTTAGTATTTCAACACCTCGTTTGTTGAAGACAATTGTGAGGCCAGCATTTTGCATTTTTGCCACTGATAGCAAATTGTAGGGGACATCTGGGCAGTAGAGGACATCTTCCAAAATTCCTTGAATTCCCACGTTGCTAAAAACGTCTAGTGAGCCCTTCTTTGTTGCAGTTATATACTGTCCATTTTTCGCGACAGATATTTGAATCGGTGTTGATAGGGGTGAAAAATGGGTACTTAAGTCAGATCTATTGATTATGTGATCGGAGGCACCAGAATCCAAAATAAATGTTATTTTCTTTTTATCCGCTTCGGCGTATTGTTGGCTTCCCAGCATAAATGCAAAACCTTGATTTTCGTTTGGTTTTAGCTGCACAGTATGAACAGTTCTTTGTCTTTGTGACTGTTTATAATCTATTGCTTTCTTGTAAAAGAAACAATCTCTTTTAAAATGGCCAGGCCTCCCACAGTGATGGCATTTGACACTCTTTGTTTTTCTCTTATTTTTAAAACTATTATTTTGGGACAATCTGCGAAATTTGTTCTGAAATTTCGGAGTGTGCGACGACGACGGTCTAAAACGACGATTTTCTTCTGACGTCGAAGGCTGCTTGTCACTTAAACGTGCCTTTGTACTAGTATCCCTACCTGCACTTGATAGTTTTACCTCATGATCAAGTAAACGTGTTTTAACGAAGGCCAAACTTAAATTATCCTCGGATAGGGTTTCAATGGCACTTATTACACCGTCATACATGTTCGGAAGTGTCAATAATAGATGTGATACTTTGTCCGTTTCCTCTAGCTTAGCTCCTGTTGCTAACAATTCGGCAATTAGGTCATCTAATACCGTGAAGTGTTGCATCATTGAGGTATCACCCTGAAGTTTTAAACTTAATAGTCGTTTTCGCAGTGCCAATTGAGACGCTACACTTTTTCGTTCATATATTTTATCCAAGTTTTGCAAAATTTCCTTGGCTGTAAATTCTTCTTTTGCAAAACCTAGAAATTGGTCTGACAGGTACTCCACTATGACACTTTTCGCAATACGCTCTAGTTTTTGCCACTCCGCGGTAACTGGATCGGGGATTTCATTGTCTATCACTTGTATCACATCATATTCCGATAAAATCGCTCTAATTCAAAATTTCCATACACCATACTTTTCACCGTCAAACGCTTTAATGTTCCTTTTTGCACTTTTACTTTCCATTTTAACAGCTAAGTCACTTTTACACAAATTCACCAATATCAATATTTATGTTATTACTCAAAGCCTTTTCATCAATTTTGCACACTGATTTTCAAGCCAATTCAATGTCTGGGCCCATAACCTGTTGGTTATGGGATGAAATAAAACACAGTGGATTTGGCTTTTACTAATGATTGGTTTACTTTCATTAGATGAACGCAGTTGGAAAGTCTAAACGTAACTCTCTCACTGTTATATGAATAATCTATCTTTATAAAATAACGACTTCAAAAGAATAACATTCGAGTCCCAGAGGACTCTACTCAGCAGTTGTATACATGCCAGCATGAAAACTGAAGTGCCTACGTGTCCTATATATAAACACAAAAATAAACTTATCTAGCAATAATAAAGAAACAAAGAACCATTGAATTAATTTTTGTCAATATTCCAACAGGGGCCAAGCATCAGGAATCTCTAGAATATTCTTTGCTCCAAAACGCATACTAAGATTGATATTCAACATCAATTATCGGAGCACGTGCAAGAAAATTTTCAAAATTCCTCTGTTACATATTCACAATAAAACATAACTATCCTTTGATCAGCGACACATACAGTATCGAAAAGTTTTCATCTTGGGTATGGTGGTTTCATGAGAGCATAAAGAATAGCTTCCTATATGTAGAAAGAGCATTACAATTTCTCCTTTACTCGCTCGAGGAAGGGATATGCGCTGTTAATATTTTATATTTATATTTTATATTTATTTATATCCAAACAGACCTGATGGTCTAATTACTATGGATATAATGTGTTCTGGGTAGGCCTTGTTACTTACTCCATACGCCACCTTAGGAGCAGCACTGTTAATTATTAACGCAACAGTGAATCGTGGGATCGAGCCCGCGACCTTTCGATAACGAAGCCCCGGCGTTACCACTGCGCCAATCCCCGCTATTTGTTATTGGTGTGTCGCATTGCCTCGTGGTCCGTTAATGTTTCGGGTGGGGTAACAGGAGGGGCACATAGTAGGGCATCTCTCTTGTTTATGTGGTATTATCATACCATTGTGTTCCTTTTTGTTCGCGAAGATTTCCCCCAGAAACAAATTTTCCGATACCAACACCATAGGTAGAAACAATATCCAAATGAATAAGCACAAACATTCTTTTATATAAAAAGTCACCCACATATGCAGGCTGCCGTTTTTAATTAATTTTAAAGTTGTTTGAAGGAACACCTTATAATTCTGATATTGTATAAATTGTATTATGATGTAATGATGATGTAAATTATTCATGTGCAATTTTTGTCTATTATAATATATTTACAGCACTTGTTTATAATGCCTTCGAACACAAATAATTGTATCTAACTTTTGGACCTGTCCAATGTCATGTATGTGGTTTTGATGGATCAATAAAGTTCTATTCCATCGGTGCTTCCAATTGTTGATTTTACCTCATCTCTCATTAGCTAAAAGATCCAAATAAGCAGTTCTCCGCTTATTTTGATATTTTAAGAGATTAGACAGAAGCAACATTGATAAATCTTTCAAGTAAAAAAAAAATACCTGTCATAATTTTAACAAAAACAAAATTTTTTACTGAACGTTCCCATGAAAATAAAACCTCGTCACTAGGTGTTCTACATATCACAGACATTCTACTCTGGTGGTGGTTTTCTGTCAGATATTTACCCCATAGAGGCCCCATACAATACAATCTTAGTTGTCAATTTTAACTGGACAAGTAAAATTGTGTTGTCAAGATTGAAGTGTATGGTCAAAATCGCCAGGTAAAATTGTCAATTTTAGACCATACACTTCAATCTTTCCTGCAAAATTCTACACCTTTACTCGTAGTATTTCAGAAAGGATCAATTGTATTTCAGATTAGTTAGTTGATTTTCGGAAAGCGTCAATTGTATTTCAGAATAGTGAGTTGGATTTCAGATAGCATCAGTTGAATTTCTGAATTTCAGAAAAGTCAATTTGATTTCAGAAAGCATTAATTGTATTTCAAAATAATCAATTTGATTTCAGAAACCATACTTTTAATTTCAGAATAGTCAATTGTATTTCAGAAAAAATAATGTGTGTTTCGGAATGTGTCATTTGTATTTCAGATAACGTGAAAATAATTTCAGAAAGCACGATTTGTTTATGAATGTATATGAATGTGTATGGTTTCGATTTAATATTGAAGGAGTTGACGGTACTACATTATCGTTTCTCAGAAAAAATAATTTGAATTCCGTAAAGAATGATAGATATTGATAAATTGCGGAATACAAAGGACACATTCCGAAATACATAACATTTTCTGAAATACAGTTGACTATTCGAAAATTCAAATGATGGTTTTTGAAATCAAGTTGATTATTCCGAACTACAAATGATACTTTCTGAAATTCAACTCACTATTCTGAAAATCAATTGACGATTTCTAAAAATTGACTCACTATTCTGAAATTCAATTGACGCTTTCTGAAATGTACTTGACGCTTTCTGGAATACTACTGGAAAAGGTGTAGTTGTACGATTAAAATTGACAAGATTGTAAATGTATCGGGCCCTATATAGCCTACACGGCAGGATTATTGATGATGAAAATCTGAACGAAAATGAACGTCATTAATATTACATGGTTGTTATTAACAATAGCTTTCGAAAAAACTTTTTTCTATTATTTTTTTCTGTCAATTGTTCAATACCAGTAATTAAATTATGTGTACAATATTTTCTCTTTGAAGGAATTGGAAATAAAAAAACTTGCAAAAGAGGGAAATACGGAAGGATGTAAGTTATTGGCGAAACAGTTAGTTCAAATGCGTAAGCAAAAACAACGTACTTACGTTGCTAATAGCAAAGTTCAAGGCATTGCATTTCAAAATAAAGCAATGGGGGCAAATGTGAAACTAGCACAAGCTATGGGAACCGCTGGTAAAACTATGTCAGACATGAACAAAATTATGAAACCCGAAGAAATAGCAGCCACAGTCAATGCTTTCTCTAGAGAAAATATGAAAATGGAAATGACAGATGAAATGAGTAAGTGTAATTTTATTTGAGATTTTATTATAGAGTGAGTTTCAAAAAGTTTGCACCATATGGGAAACTTTTTTATTATGCATTTGTCAGAATATTTTATTCTTCATAAAAATTTGTGCATTGTGAAAAACTTGTATTTGAGTTATCCAAATTCTGAATTTCCAAACGGTGTACAGGGGACAACAAAAAATATGAATTTTGATCACGAGTAATCTACCCTTATTTTTGACATTATCGAAGAAGTTTATTTAGAAAAGTTGTTAAGAAGCGAAATAGTATATTAAAGTATGAGCGGATAAAAAGGTCTTTCAAACACGCCCGATTTTTTGAGCACGATGGCGCAGCCGGAGTGTTCAGATCAGATTATTTGAAACAATACATGGATAATCTTCCTGTACCTCTAGTATTATTGACAATACTGGTAGGCTATTTCATTTGTTAAAATTATCAACCCCTGTAACCGTGTTTTCAAAATTGTTGCAAACCCAAATAATCCTGACTCCTCGTAGTTGTGGACCAGAACGAGCTGTTTCCCGCCATACTATTGTGAAGAGTTCAAAGCAAAGTTGTTTATCAAGAGATGTCATTAACAGCCACATATACATTGCCATTAATAGTGCAGGAACCGCCTACTTTGATCCACGACCGGCTGTGGCGAAATTTTTGGAACAAAAGGAGCGCCGATATAATATGCCGGATACGCAACTTTATAGGAACAGGGATTGTGAAAAAAGTTTTGGCACTAGCTCTGATATGTATCATTAATTTACCATTTTCCTCTTTGAGTAAATTAGTTTTAATATAAAAAATATAATAATAATTTTCATATCATTATTGTAAAATTCCCAACTTTTCAGAATCAATACAGTGAAACCAATTTAAATAAACATTTTAATTATTTCAATTTGCGCGTACGCTCACGTTGAGTGCTTCATCACTGGATATATCAAGCTAATTTAATTTGGATACTGATGAGTATGAATATTTGTACGCGACTGACTGCGGATCGGTGCTCATGCGGTGCTCATGTGCCAGGAGACTACGCAGCCTGAGCTTGAACCGAGCAGCTCATGTGGTCATTCGGTGCTCATGCGGAACGAGTGCTCTAGTGAATACGCACTGAACTATACCTAGAACAATTCAAATACTAGATGATGATTCGCTGCGTGTATCTTACACACCGCTTTTTAGATTCACAGCAGTTGACTAATACTAATCTATAATAAATCTTATTGTGTTTTTGTTCTAGTAAACGATACATTGGATGATATGCTAACCGAATCAGGCGATGAGGAGGAAAGTGATAACATTATTGCCAAAGTATTGGACGAAATCGGTATTGAAGTCAGCGGGGCGGTAAGTCATTAATTGTTTAAATGATAATTTTTATTATCGAGCGTGGGAACCAAACGACATGGGGGGTGAGAAACGACTTACCCAAGCAATGGACGCAGAATCGCACAGACCGGTGCATCCGAGAGGAAAATGGCAATTTTAACTCTGATTCTTCTATGGATTTACTGGGTCACCCCCCTAGTAAATGCAGTAATTGGTACTTTCGAATAGAGGAGTGGGTCTTCACTACGGACCATCTCAGATAGAGGTCAAGGACATGGTGACTGGGCCAGAAAGGAGGTGCATTCTGGAAACGAACGCGTTTCAAATAGTTATTTATTATATGTATAAGGATCATAATGACGATCGTTATGATAGTAGTCGTGAATTATCGAGTTATTCATTGTGAAAAATAACAAGCTGTGCCTTACTATTTCGATGACAATACAACAGTAAATTATTAATTCACTTTCAAACACATAGTGGTGTTAAGTGAAATCGGATGTGTAGTGAAATCTTTGAAAATGGATTATTTTGATAATAGTTTACTTTCCGATTTTAAGAGTGAAGTTCTAAGTATTGTATTTTGAATCAAATTGTTTGATATTACCTAATTGTATTTTTTCTTATAAAGTTCATTCATGCTATACATTCAGAAACTTTATATTTTAATTTCATTATGTAACTAGAACTACTTGAATTTCATTATGCAACTAGAACTATTGGAATTTCATTATGTCACTAAAACATAATGACAAAAAAAACAGGAAATAATTACACCTTCTTCCTAGCCGTTTTTCATGGAGGATTTTTCCGTTTTTTTTTCCTGTTTTTTTCCGTTTTTTCCCTTTTTTCCTTAGATTCGTCATTCGCCGTTTAATGAAAAATGAAGTGGCAGATATGGGCTCGGGTGGATGCAGATATTCACGATTTTCTCATAGAAGAGCTGACAACTTAATGTGTTGTGCTTAATACAGCAGGTGAAAGAACATCTGTGATTATTAGAAACCACTCTGGCGTTCCAACCCTAGAGCTGTTTGAATTTTTTTGCAGAAGGCTTTGATATTTTGAGCATAATGTACTGTGTAACCCGATTTTGGAGGAAGTTTGACGAACCCTTGAAAGCTCGAAGAACTTTGCTACTCCAGAGTCTGATGGACTGATGACCAGAGTTTTCAACTTATAGTCAAATAGAGGGAGCAACACGCATATTTTATTTTATTTATAAGTTCACCGGGCGTACGAACGGATTGAGAAAAGGGTTGCTGACTGCAAGGAGAACATTCCTATCAACATATGTATCATGCAAGATTTTGTGCAATATAAATATACTCGTTTTATGACCTGGATTGATTATCGCAAGGCGTTCGATGAAACGTTGCACGACCTCATTATGCATTTGCAAAGATGTCTTCCTGTACTGTACCTGATCAGATCGGGATATGCATTGAACACCATTAGATCTTGTAGAGTTATACTCCAAACAGACCTCCTTTTCTGCATTTCCTTCTTGCATTGTTATCCGCTGCACTGAGGAAGATTCGTGGATACAACTGCGGCTACTCTACCAACCGAAGGATTAAGTCCCTCATCCATTTCATATGTATGACCTTGAACGTTATGTATGTCTCGAGAGAAAGGGGCCTTTATCAATCCTTTTGGGTGGTAAACCCATGCGTTAGGAATGGGATTTGGGATCGACTAATATGCTATGCTTCATCCCAAACGTGGAATTATGATCCAATATCATCTTGCAACTGATAAGACTTATTGTGCTCTAATAAATGTTTTTACACCCACCGGCCAATTCGTGTACCGCTTCAGGAAATGAATCCTCCGTGGAGGATGTAATCCTCGACCACCAAAGTAGGACGATCATTGTTATAGAGTTTTTCTCTCCAGGCGAATCGCTTATTGCCAGAAAAGATAAGGAAAAAAATGGACAAAATATTGGGTTTACTCTTTGAGCTCTGCAGGCTCTACCAAATACTATGGAACAGTTATTTTGATTATGGGGTTCATAGGTGGAATGATGCATTCGCTGCTCTCGAACATTAAAATTATGCTGGCTTGTAAGCTTGTCTTCGTCTGCTAAGGGCACATGAATGTTGGTCTCAATACCAACTTTAACACGGGGGTGAGCGGTGGCTGTTTGGGTATGAAACTAGCGCGCCATGCGAATAGTTCGGAGCTTCGGGAAAAGGGCCTGACCTGAATATTTCCAAGGAAAAAATTTAGTCAAAGCGTCGAGGAGACTGGAAGTCTTTGTACAGGCGCTTCAGACCAACGAATAAACATATTATAGTTTATAACAATCAAAACTTATTTTTGAAAATCTATTGAAAGTTTGATTATCCACCGAAATCTTTTATAAAGTTTGTTTTTAATTTTGCAGATTGCTGGTGCACCGATGCCTGAATCTGGTAGGGTAGGCGAGCGCTCCAAAGCAAAGGGCATGAGCGATGATGAGATTGAGGCTCAGTTGGCAAAGCTGAGAGGATGAGTTTATTTCATTTGATGGTGATAATAGGCGATATTTTTGTTTAAATATTTTTTTATGCTGATAGAAATCGAAATGTACTAAAACATTATTATATGTATATTAATTCTTGTTAACATTTGAGACAATACATTTTTGAAAAAATTATCATTAACTCAAACTGGAAATGAGTATTCAGTCTATTTTTGAAATAAGTAGAATGAAGAATTTTTTTGAAGTAGTTGAATAAATAATTGGAATATCAATTAACCTTAAATCGAAGTTACCAGCAGTTGAAAAATATTCAGTGGTTATGGGCCGAAGGGCTACATGTAACACTACCACTAAAGCAGATTGCAGCTACATATGAGTAATCTGAACCAAGGAATATATGAACATCTTGAATGTGGTAATCAAAAGAATCCGAAGAAAGTATATTGTCTCCTACATGATTGATTTTTTAAAAGCCGTTTAAGATAAATACATAAAATATATTTTTTTCTGCACAAGCTGTTGATTTTGCAGAGTTTATCAAAATTTCTTGTATCAACGGCTGGTTACCATTTACACCTTTTATCTTTCGTTAATAGAGTATTCTTCAGAAAAACTCTATTTTTGATTGACCCCACAACGTTTCATGGTTTGGAAGAAAAAAATGGGGGGGGGGGGTGATGTGTTATGGCGCTTTCCTGGGGAGGTAAGCATAGTGAGAGAATCAACTAGTTGAGTGGGTCTGGCAGTAGTCCGAAGTGTGCCGAAAAAACGGATCCTATGAGTGGTTTGCAACCATGAACCTCCAAGTGAACTCCCTCCTTAGGCCAAGGTCCAGGTACCACATGTCTTGATATCTATTCTATTGACCGCGGTTCGTAGGTTGACTTTTTATACGGTTCCTGGAGTAGACAACGAGGATATACGCAGAGATATGCGCCTACATCTACAAAAAATTGGCTATTGGAGGACCTATCACGAGTGAACAAACAGAGGGATTGGGGCGCAAACGCAGCTGGTTAATTCAATTGTCAATTACACCTAGGCTTGCCCAGTAGTATCTGTAGGGCAAGAATTCATATTGACCTGACTTCACATAGTCAATCCGCATAGACCAATCAAAACAGTTGTGGGGTGGGTGTGTCTATTTGAAAGAATTCCAACTTCAGACGGTCATTTTGTTTTCGTTAGGTTAGGTTAGGTTGGCTATTAACACGCATATTCATATTCATATTCATATGAATACTTTGAATAATTACTTGGAACAACTATCAAAAGAATCATCAGATTTTGACATCTTCATTGGAGACGTCAATATAAACATAAAAATATCAGACACTTTCAGCGAAAATTACCTAAACATAATGAGTGAGAATAATTTCACATCAGCAATCAATGAATATACAAGAGTCCAAGGTGACAGCAAGAGTTGTATTGACCACTGCTTTATCAAAGCAAAATCACAAGATGATAACTTCAAGCCATTCGTATTAAGAACACCGATAACAGATCATTACCCCATTATACTGAATTTGAACTTCAAAGAAATAATTAAAAATCAAAATGAATCCCGATACAAGGAAATAACTGATATAAATAAACTAAAACAAGTTGTAAAAAGCATGAACTGGAGCGATTTTTACACAATAAAAAATGTTACCGAATTGACAAATATTTTCTATGAAAGAATGATGAATGCATTAGAAGAGAGTACAACTGAGATAAAGATAAATCATAAAAAAAACTAAGAGGACCCCGTGGATAACAAATGCAATACTGAATTCTATCAAAAATAGAGATAAAATGTACAGAGCCTCGAAGAGAAATCCTGATGATAATAACTTAATACGGCAATTCTTATCTTTCAGAAATAAGCTGAATATGTTACTTAAATCTGCCAAAAGTAATTTTTATAAAAATAAAATTGTGGAAAACTAATAATAATAAAAATATTGTTAAAGAAATAACAAACTCTAAAAAACGCACAGAAATTATAAAAGAAATTGAAAATGATGACACAAATACGGATGAAAATTCAGAAATGGCTAATACATTTGTAAAATATTTCACCAATGTTGGAGCTGATCTTGCTAGTACAATAAAAAATAAGAACTATCAACCAAAAAAGAATATCAAGGAACAATCTTTATTTCTAACACCTACGGATGAAAAAGAAATCAGTGAACTCATTACGGAATTAAAATGTAATAAATCTCCTGGCTTTGACAAAATAGCATCAGAAATTTTAAAAGAAATCAAAAATTATGTTTGTAAACCTATTTCGCACATAATCAATAATATCTTCTCCTCTGGTGTTTGTCCGGCGCAGTTTAAAAAAGCAATAATCAAACCAATTCACAAATCGGGTTCAAAAAAGTTGACTAAAAATTACCAATATCAGTAATATCCAATATTGCCAAATTTTTCGAAAGAGAGTTAAAAAACAGGATTACATCCTTTACTAATAAATTCGAACTGATTAATAACCGTCAGTATGGATTTCAACCAAATAAGTCGACCCAAGATGCTATTGCGTATTTGACAGCAAAGATATCAAAATCTGCTTGTGTATTTTTAGATCTTGCTAAAGCATTCGATACGGTCTGCCACTCACAACTATTAGATATTTTGGAGGACTTGGGATTTCGAGGGTAGCTAGAAAATTAATGGAAAGATACTTAAGCGACAGGAAACAACAGGTATCACTCAATGGTAGTTTGAGTACAGAGTGCACTGTTGAGTATGGCGTTCCGCAAGGAACTGTACTAGGTCCAGTGCTCTTTATACTCTACATAAATGATTTTTTTAGTATTGAATCATCTGGAAGTTATTTATTTATTTATACCGATTCAAATATATCGCCAAATTTTTCGAAGAAAAACACCTCAGAATGATTTATCACGCATTGGTTGAATCCAGATTGACATATGGGATAATAGGGTGGGGAAGTGCACTAAAAGAACATATTAAAAGTTTAGAAGTTCTTTAAAAAACATTTTATTAAATATAATAATAATTAAATAAAATATTAAAATTTTACTGAACAAACCCTCCTGATACTCATCTGATTTAATATACTCCGAATCTAAAATCCTTGACATTCGTCAACATTATTTCTTTATATCAACTTGCTTTGAATTCAAAGCTAAATCTATTCTTCGGAGACTAGAACATTCTTACGAAACAAGGCACAAATCCAAATATTTCAAAACACCGCTTGCTTCAAAATCTATAGGACAAAGATGCTTTTCGTATTTAGTACCAAGATTTTTCAATTTTATTCCTGTCGAAATAAAAGAGATTTCTTCTCATAGAGGATTCAAGAAAAAGATAAAAAAATATTTACTTGATTCAGACAGACTTACTGTTCATGAGCTGGTGGAGGCTGGTATAAAGGTGTGAAGAGATTTCATTCCATCTCAGCTCATTTGTCTTCCTTCAATTACTTCTTATGTATTTTCTATGTGTTAAATTGCATGTTTATTTTGTAATTTTCATGTTTCATATTTATTGACCCCTATGTTGGTTGTATTTCCTGTACTTTTATGTGAAAAAAGCTGTGTCTTAAATTGTATGTGTTTTGTAATTTACATTTTCGCATTTGGTGATCGCTTTATTGCTTTGTTGCTTGAATATTGGACATGTGTTCTTTATCAAATCCAGTAATGTTAGAGAATCTTAATTTGAATTTAAACATTTTTTATTCTACTCAGTATTTATCGATACTAATTTTAAACATAGGCTACACTCACACCACAGACAGTCTTTGACTTTGTGGTTTTCTGTTTATTTGTGAAAAAATTGTTATCGCCGTCATCTAAATGAAATTGTATTATTTACACATTTTTTTATACCAATAAACTATTTATTATTATTATTATTATTATATAATTGTAATTTTTTTTTCGTAAAAGCAAAGTTTCTTGGTGGATTTGACCTTATTTCGTCAATCTTCCCTCGCCCCACAACTTTTCTTATTGGTCCATGCGTATCGCCTATATATATTATTATTATTATTATATGGAATCAGGTCGATAGGAATTCTTGTGTCTGTTATCGCCGTTGACCCAGCAATTGAGTAACGATAGAATGTTGTATATGCGATTATACACGATCCGCGGTTTCAGTTGATTCCTTAGGCGAGTTGCTTGTAGATGCTGCAATAGTAGTTTAATTATGTTTTATTGATAAATATGGGTAAGATACCAGTAAAAAACACGAGCGTCTCACAAATAATGAATTTTAACAATTTTTTAGATAGTTCACATATTTAATCACTTTCATAACATTGGTTTCTTGTGATAATTTCCTTCCTTCATATCTATTTGGACTAGGATACTCATATAATTCAGAACGAAATTCTTACAGGTAAGTCGTTTTGTAATTATGTGTCGAAATGAATTGAATTCGTGGATTTTGTTCCGATTAGAAACTGACGATTAATTTATTCAATTTTAGAAATTGTCTTACACCATAACCTACATTCCGTACACCTAGATTTCAAAGATAGACGTCGTTGCGTACTGACGACTGAATGCGTCCTGCAAATGAAATGGAACGGAAACTTTCAGGGAAACTCGGAAATTGTTCAGAACAAAATATCTCACTTAAACTGGTTAATTGAAAAGATACACAGAGAGTGAATAATAGGATATTTGCAAATCATCTAATTTGATATCTATGTATGAAGGTAGAAAAACCATAATTTCGAAGTACTTTCCATCAAAGAAATCAATCAAGTGGAACTAGTTCCATGCAAATGGGAGAGAAATGGTATCCTTCACTGGCCCCCATCCAACTGGGAAGTGCGAAAATTTCAGTGAAAAAGCAGACAGTGCCCCCGATGAAGAGGAAATAACTGTTTAATTGAAGAGTTTACTGTTGGACAGAGGGCGCTGTATATACCCGATTTACACTTTTGATTCATACATTATTTCCCGACGTCGCCGTCGTGTGTAAAGATCAGGTCGGTAGTCGGATGGATGACGTCTAGCCGTTGTTGGATACACAATTTTCACTTTTTGGTAAACTGTTCGACGACGATACAACGTCGCTTGCCGACTATCAATGGACGACATATAGTTGCACAAAATTTGTTGTCAGATTTTGTAATTTTGGTACAAAATTAGGTCGGTATTTCTTGAATAAATTTTTACCAGGATTAAAGTAATAAATTAAGCTCCTTTTATTAGTATGTCTGTATTATTTTTCCATATTACATCAGCTCAAGAATACTTCAACAACATCGCCTCACCTAATCAAAAAAAATGTTCATCTACCACGGAGAGCAAAACACTAACTTGACTTTAAGTCAAACAGCCGCTAGATGACAATGAAGGCTTTTAGTGGGTATCAACAGTATTCACCAGTCGGATTGATGACGTCGAGCCGTCGTTGGATACACAAATTTCAGGGTTTTTATCGAAAGTGGTTAATGCAGAAAATTAGTTTATCCCTTACGTCCCGACGTCCACATTTTTCCAGTGCACCTATACCGATCACGAATCCATTTAAAAAATTCCCAACAACATGCATATTGTTGTCCGCAAAATATCTGGAAAAGTCCACCGCTTAATTATTGTATACGCCAAAGAGCGAAATTCCTTACAGTTCATTGAAACCACTACTATAATCAGTTCCAAAATAATGGCCAACCCCGAAATTTATCAAGAATTATTCTAACATGAAACGAACATAGTGTATACCATACATTTCACCTCTGGGTATTTTAATATGTCTCAACACTTTGTCATCAATATCCCTTTTTGAAGAATATAAAACTGATAAAAAACGCAAATTCTTTTTGTAAAATTCCACAATAGGTGTTTTTGATGGATTGATAGGTTTGGATAACTTGAGGCTATTGGAAGCCGAATACTGGGAAATAAACAATAATTGAGCCACTTCTCGATACACATTTTCTAGGATCTACCATTATCACAAATCCCATAAACGAAATACTTGCCATTCTTGAACTGAGGGCGGACAGGTCTGACTGGGAGGTGACAAAGAGGGTCGTAACGTACAGAATGAGCCTAGCATCTGGCTGGCAACCATAAACCTGGAAATCTGTCAACTTGGCCTGTATTCCGAAACCTGGTTGAAACGCGTACGACCAGGTCAAGGATTATAGACCAATGATCATATCATCATTTCTCCCAAAAGGACTGAAAAAATTGACAGTAACATACGGGAGGCAGCTTTTGTAGATTCATACCTAAACCAGCATGCCTATCTTACAGAAAAATCGTACACTAATTGGTGTCGAGTTGGAAGAGACTTGGCGAAAAAAGAAATAGCACAATGCACTTTTCTAGATATCGAAGGACACTTTGATAATACATCCTTCGAACGCATGCAGGTGGATACTATCAATGCCCAGATAACCTTTGAGCTAATGCGAAATGCACTGGTGTAGAGGAATGGTGCGAAAGAGAACACTGCAAGTTGCTGATCATATCAAATACTCAGGGCCGTTCTTAGATAAGAAACTTACCTGAAACAGGCATCAGCAACATGTAATTAACAAAAGCAAATCATCACGCATGATGTGTACAAGAACTTTTGGAAAGTCATGAACTGGCTATGTATTACGATCATAAGACACAGAATTATATATGGCTCACTTATGTGGTGGTCCAAAATCCAAAGGCTTGCTTGTTTGTGAGAGCGCTATGAATATAAAAGTCGTATTTTAGTGCAAACTGGTATATACAAATCAAAAATGTAGGAACAGGAACGAATATATGGAGTGAGGCTAAAAAGCATAGGTGTGGAAATGCCCCCTCACTTCCCTCCTTAGTTTCTCTAGCCGCCTAGAGGCGGCGCTAGGCGCTGCGAAGCCCGCTCTTTCCACAGTACCTTCTCCCCACCCATGGGAGTGGAAAATGGTTATATTTTAGGCCTATGCCTTCGTATTGATCCTTTCCGGCATCAGCGTACTGTGACCAATCATACAGTGAACTGCCGGACTATCCAGATTTCAGGGAGTAGGATTGAAAGAAAATTTGAACGCAAGGGTTCAACAATGAAGGAATCTATTACTGCTGTGGATTCTCCTCATAAACTGGTGTGCAAAGGAAGTCTTTCTATATATAAATAATTGTTATTATTATTTTTAATGAAAATAAAAACAATTCTGTTACAAAGTTTTGCAGGACGGAACAAAAGCTACACATCTAAAACCGTAAAAAAAAATGTATAAATTGTTTTTTTTCGTTAACCACTTTCTTGGGCCAAAAAAATTTTGTAGTCGCTGGGCTTCGAACCTTCGACGACCGGCAGCCAGAATTATTGAAAGACACAGCTTCCAGCCACTCGGCTACGTGACCCTAAATACTAATGATTTACACGGCCTCGAGAGACCCTCTCAAGGTAGCGCCTACGTGTGCATTTGGTTCTGAACGCGCGGTATTACAACAATGTTTTAAGAAATTTTCGGAACCGCGCCAGTTACCTTTTCACAAAATGAAGTCCTATGAAACATAAAACAGTTTTGGTAATCGAACGATGCCACCGCTGAGCGGATAGACCTGGGACTCGTATCAATACCGAAGTCCTTAAACGGCTGTTTTAACAATCATGCTATTATGGTCTGTGAGGCCGCCCTAACTTTTCCTCCAGTGGTGATAAAAAGTGATGACAAATTTTCTCGAGCTCTCCTTCAGAGTGTTGATACATTGATCAGATGACGAACCCTTTTAAGCTCCCAACCAGATTGACGATTCTTATTATTGTCTGTCTTGTATTGTACCCGAATAACCTAGGCCAAAAGGTAATGACCGAGTCTGACAAATGGCAGTGGTCCTTGCTAATGAGCGCAAGACGTGAATTCTGTGACCTGAGGCCAGCAATAACAAGGTTGTCATATGGCTTGAAATATACTATCGAGGTCTGGATGATGAGACTTCAGCTAATTAACCAGATCCAGGAAATTCCAGATACGCGACGTGGGCGTAGACGAGGCTGAAGTTTCAAGGCTTATCGTTTTCAACAACGACTTAATCAAAGCGTGCGCTGCAAATCTCTGTTGCACTTGGCTTATCTGACCTCATTGTTTCCAGGCAGAGTTATAGGTTCTCAAAGCCGACTTCTGCCAAGCAGATTGCAAAAGGTCGACATCCTCTGATAACAAATCCGATACTAACGGAGTCCACCCTTACCTTCCAGACCTGCTCAAATGAAGATTTCTAAACCTTGGGGTAAGCTGTGGACAGACCGCAGTTTTGGGTATACTATAACCATTATCAATCGCAGAATATAAAAAGTCGTTTCGAAGCCTCAGCAACAACTTTGTTTGATACGCCGACGTCTCATGATTTAAAACTCTACAGGCAACGATTTGGCATTTTGGCGCACGTCAATAAAATCCACATGGACCGCGGCGCTTCCTTTGAATCTATACGAGTTGTTGATAATGAGCAATTGATGATGGATGAACTATAAGTTCCTCAGAAGAATCGGGGCCTCCAATGCTTTTCTTTCATACCTTATGTCTGTCGTTGTGCTATAGAGTGACATCCTCTTGAGTATTCAAGTTGAGGCCGATTCAGATACATGCGTGCTCACTCTTCATTTTTCCTGATCAGGAGTGCATAAGCATGGATGTTCACACTTGTGCCTGTCGGCATGAGTGAAAAAACGCGGGGTGAGCACACATGAAAATAGAACATGTTCTAGTTCACATAATGAAATATTCAGTGAAATATACTATGGAATATTATGAAAAATTCAAATGTTGTTCCTCCAGTATTGAGAAAATTAATACAGAACCAGAGAAAATATGCTCTTGTGATAAAAACGCACTTCAGATAAAGTGGCAACACCTTGGCGTCTGAGATTGGGACATTTGAATTACAGTGACAGGAAGTTGTTACGTGAACATATGTCGATTGGAATGGAATTACACAGTAAAAATGTCCAGTCCTGAGTTTCGTAGATTATATAGCAAGCAACCAAAAGCAACTTTCGTTTCCAAAGACAAGAACCTAGACCTTATTGTGTCTGAGGTTGTTGGGCCTTTTCAAGTCAGTTCTCCAGGTGTATTTAGGTGCTTTGTGACGTTAATCGACAGTCACTCCCGGAAAAATGTTATCTTCTTCCTTGAAAACAAGAGTCATTGAAACGTATCATATACCACTCTTGGTGAAAATTAATTTGAAAAAAAAATAAAAAGTTTACACGACGGAAGGTAGTGGATAGTATACGAGTTTGCTTGAAAATTTTCGAAGGGATTCGACATGAAAACACTGTACCATATGAGCCCGCCCAAAATGGACTCTCAGAACCATTTTAATCTTGATAGACGTTTTTAGGCTTTGGCATCGAACACTACTGTATATTTAATGAAAATATCTTCTACCAAATGTTCGAAAATGAAACGCCAAATGTAAAATGCTTAAGTATAAAACGTAACTGGAACATTTGATATGGCAATGGTCATGTTCCAGATGAGAAAGGAAGGAAACTTGAACCCCTAAACCGATGGTGATATGGTGAATGTACAAAAGGGTTCAGACTCTTTGATCATGAAACCAATCAAGTTGAAGTCACGATCATCCTGTGTCCTGTGTGCAAATTGGCCTGTTTGTTGGAAGCGACGATCCTGAATGATGTTACCAACCATCTTTTTTTCTGGACGATGATGAAGAAACTATGAAGAAGATGGTGTTGCTCTGCCTCTGAAAACGATTCTCCTAGAGGAGATGTAATGAATACCATCAGTCTGCTGATGAGACTGGATCTGATGATGGTGATGGACTAGAAACTAATGTTGAATTATGATATCTATAGTAATGAATAGAAAACAGAAAACTCGAAGGGCTTCGTTATTTGACATATCCGTGTAAATTTGACAAGATGGAACCCCAAGACCCAAGTATTTCTGAGTTGAATTAAGAAAAAACTATAATTGAGATATTTCTACCAAATGGGCACAAGGACGTTGAAATAACGTTGTGAAATGGCTGAAAACCGAACGTTTTTTCAACGAAAAAATGTCGCGTGTAATAACGGTATATTAACCAATTGCTTACTAATTATCGCCTTATTGCCGTTTTCAATCAGGTTTTTTGAACGTCGAAGATACTCAATAAAAAAACATTGTTTTGAATAAATAAAAGGATAAGGAACGTATCATAAACATTGATAAATGAATCGCATAAGGCGAGTTTGATTAAAAATTCTTTTTGAATTAACATAACTTTTGTTAAACGTATATTTATCGAGTTGTTGAGGAAGTAACGTTGAAACACATCTTTATAAGATAAGATACAACAAAGAATACTTAGCACATGTAAGAAGAATGAAAAAAATCAGCAGTAGCTTATTATGATTTGCAACAAAATCACCCCATATACTTTGTTTAGGTCGTTAAGTTCAGTCGAGCAAGCTGAAAATTGGCAGTTTTTTATTTCTCTCGGATGCTGGTCCTTTCGCCAGCTACACCTGAGCCCCTTTGGGTTTTTTGTGTTTTCCGGGTTAGTTTCACAGCACCCATTCCGTAACTCTAGTCCCCTGTACCAGTCTTTACGTGGTCTTCACCGGTTGACTGTTGTATTCTTCGGGAGTTACTCTGGGTTTCCCGGATATTGCATGTCTCTTGCTCTGACAATATGTGTTTGGCTTCTTCTGTCCCTTTTCCACATTTTGTGCCGGTGTTTTATAATAACCTCGAAGTTATTGTTGAAGACGTACCTAGGAGTCATGTGGTCCGTTGGTTACATTTCGAGAACATTGTACCCTGCCGTTTGTCTTTTCGTGTTAGGCAGGAAATTAAAAAAAATTAAAATTATTCCTCAAAACACACTTGTTTGAAAAAATATCGAAAAATGGTATTCGGAAAAGTTGTTCAGATTTACATTTTATAGCTATGTACGAGTTTTGAAAAAGATCTGAGATAAAAATATAAAAATCGATTTTTGGCCACAAAAAAATTTATATTTGGAAAAATACATTTCTGACGAAGAAACTCATTAGATTTTAGTTCGAAAATATGAATAGGAAATTCATAAAATCTTTTGTGGAATCATCTGCGACTGAAAGACAAATTTTAGTCGCTATTTTCAATCGTTCAAGATAACCTCTTGGGAGGTATTCATGTTGAAAAGGGGAACATTCTCCATGAAAAATGAAAAATGTGACTTATTTGTAATATCTAACAGAAAACAACTACTTCCCCGGCACAAGCCACGCTGGACATTGAACTACATCTGATAGATATTGTGAAAAGACTCTGAAAAGGAAAGAAAAAATCTGAAAGTGAAAATTTGCATTTTCATTCAGATAGCTGACTTTTTTATTTCTTTCTAGTTTTCCTTGAAAAAATCATTAAATAAATTAGATAAATAAATAAATTAGAAAGAAATAAAAAAGTCAGCTATCTGAATGAAAATGCAAATTTTCACTTTCAGATTTTTTCTTTCCTTTTCAGTTAGAGTCTTTTCACAATATCTATCAGATGTAGTTCAATGTCCAGCGTGGCTTGTGCCGGGGAAGTAGTTGTTTTCTGTTAGATATTACAAATAAGTCACATTTTTCAATTTTCATGGAGAATGTTCCCCTTTTCAAACTCATTAGAGTTTCGCAAGCTATTTCTATTCGGAGAAAATTCGAAATCTGTGAATTTGCCATGTGTTCAGCTGCTTCATAAGAGGTCACTGAAATATCTTCAGGACATTATAATTCCGATACTGCTTATTAATAATAAAGAACCATGTATCTACACAATTTTAATTTGAATTTTTCATAGGAACAAAAAATAAATTGATTTTTGGCAAATTGTAGGAATCATACATACCTACAATATTATCATTGATGTGTGCATTGACAAATTTCCTCATTATCGAAGAGGCCATGAAACAACTGACTAATAATGCTACTTTATCATTGAGAGTTATCAAACGATTTCGGAGTGTTACCAATTTTTCAGATATTTCTATCGTCTTTCTTGTATAGTTTTTTTCTCATTGTGGAAGTTATTTTGTTGTGCGTTAACAATAATCAGAGATGCCCCAAGAAAAGCTGAGTTTGCAAGAAAAAATTGAGCTCGTCTTAATATGTGGCATTCTCATAGTTGCAGAGAAGCAGCAGATATATGCTAGATATCCAAATAAGAATATCCATAGATCTACTGTGTTGCGTGTTTCAAACAAATTTAAAGCTACAGGCAGTGTAGAAAATCGTTACAAAATTCCACATAGTAAGCCCGTCAGTAATGAAGAAGCTACATTCAATGTTTTGTTATCGGTAACAGAAAATCCACAGATGGCACTATCGGAGAGGCAGGAACAAACTGGTATATCTAAAAAATCCGTAAGAAGAATTTTGAAAGAATAATAAATTTCGTGCATACAAACCAAAATTCATCTATACCTTTCTCGATAGAGATTTCGATGCCCGCTTAGATTTTTCATTGTGGTTCCAAGGTATGATTGAATTATGCCAAAATTTTCCTAGAAAAATTGTATTTACTGATGAGTCGACTTTTACGTCAAATGGCACTGTCAGTTTTCAGAACTGTAGATGGCGGGCTGATGAGAACCCAAATTGGAAGATAGAAGCAAAAAGTCAATTTTCCTTCAAAACTAATGTTTGGTGTGGCATATTAGATACTCCTTACTTTTTCAGGGGCAAACCTTAATTCATGAAATTATTTTAAATAGCGAGTTTTTTGATTTCTTACATGGATTATCACTTCAAAGAAGAAATGAAATTTTTTTCCAACAAGACGGAGCGTCCTTACATAGTCCTTATGAAGTCAGAGCGTGGCTTAACGAACACTTCCCTCACAAATGGATAGGACGATATTCAGAAAACCCATGGCCTGCAAGATCCCAGATTCGCCATCAGATTTCTCTTTATGGGGGTACCTTAAAAGTGAGGTTTATAAACATCGGTCATTCCATAATACCGACTATTTAGAAGAAATAATACGATAGTGTAGAAAAGGGAAACATTCTCCATGAAAATTGAAAAATGAAAAATGTGATTTATTTGTAATATCTAACAGAAAACAACTACTTCCCCGGCACAAGCCACGCTGGACATTGAACTACATCTGATAGATATTGTGAAAATTCGCATTTTCATTCAGATAACTGATTTTTTAATTCTCTCTAGTTTTCATTGAAAAAATCATTAAATAAATTAGTTAAGGAGAATGTTATTAAAAAATATCACTCACAGAAATCGTTCATTTCATTGAAGGTTCGCTTCTCTCGCATTTAATCCCCAATACATTTTGGTCGACAAAAATCTATTTCGCTTTGCCAAGCTCTTCAGGAGGATTGATATAGGATTGGAATAAAACGGGCTCTTCAGAAGCATACATTTCAGGGATGGATATGAGGGAAATATTTCTTCTGAGGTTATCTTGAACGATGGAAAATAGCGACTAAAGTTTGTCTTTCAGTCGCAGATGATTCCACAACAGATTTTATGAATGTCCTATTCATATTTTCGAACTAAAATCAAAACGATAGTGTATTTGTAACATTACACCGAAAATGCTTCGAAATGTATCCAGATAAATGAAATCCCGAACAAATAAATGTATCAGGGTAGACATGTCGAGTAATGGGCAATCACAACGTTTCGAGTATATATCGAATTGTTTGGTTTATAATCCTTTCAACTTCTAATTTTATTATAAAGTGTTAGAAAATTGTTATGACAAAATATAAATAAATATATTGTTCTTATAAGAATTTCAAATTAAAATTTTGTAGATACATGGTTCTTTATTATTAATAAACAGTATCTGTATTATAATGTCCTGAAGATATTGCAGTGACCTCTTATGAAGCAGCTGAACACATGGCAAATTCACAGATTTCGAATTTTCTCCGAATAAAATAGAAATAGCTTGCGAATCTTTACAAAACATTATTTAAAATATCAGTATTGGCTTTTCTAATGAGTTTCTTCGTCAGAAATGTATTTTTCCAATAGAAATTTTTTTGTGGCAAAAAATCGATTTTTATTTTTTTATCTCAGATCTTTTTCAAAACTTGTACATAGCTATAAAATGTCAATCTGAACAACTTTTCCGAATAACATTTTTCGATATTTTTTCAAACAAGTGTGTTTTCAGGAATAATTTTTAATTTTTTTTAATTTCCCACCAAACACGAAAAGACGAACGGCACTGTACAACGTCTGTTGGGGTTTTTTTTGATGCAGAAGCGATGGCATGTATCGATATTTGTCAAAATTTATCAATAAAAAATTTCTCATATGATGCGTACTTTATACCGGAGACTGTATTTTTTCGCGAGATCCCGTTAATCTGAAATCGGTTACATAACGGTTATACCCCCACCAGAGAAATTTTTGAAGGTTGTTATCGTTCATGATCTCTCGCGAAAATGAACCGGTTAACCGGATAGAATTCACACTTAATATAAACAAATAAACATCAAATC